>JAODTK010000888.1:0-645079 GCA_026419785.1 Sclerodactyla briareus
CAATTATATTACTGTCTGATCCGATTAGAAAGGATGGGTATTCTCAATAGTATCGTTTAGGATGGGGGTAAATTCGGTGGGGTAAAGAACAAACTCAGGGAATGCATCAGGGGCCTATGTAATAATCAGTAGAATAGAAGGTATCAAGGCAAGCCAGTCACTATTAGCATATCTCGTACTTCAACGAGGTGTATTCCGATTGGCCTCACATCAGTATTGACTCTATTGTTCGTTACAATTATTACCCAGTCACACAGTACCGATAACGATAAATTTCATGCTACCACACACACAACCAACTGCGCCTGCCATACATGAGCAATAACGAAAAAATGCGAATCGATCCACGAGCGATTGTCCATTCAAAAAAATTGAACGTCCAATTGAATCTAGAGAACATTTACATTCGACGTTACAGCTCATCCACCTCCCAGCTACTGTTATCGTCGACTTTTATGGCTTTAGTGTGACCGCTTCGATTTCATTTTTATCGTCATCCTCACAGTGTGGTAGGGGCTTTAGGGCAGAGGTTATGGACCAGGTTGAGCGCTAGCCGATCTAGACAGTGGGTTTAAGCAGTAACCGCTGATTAGAATTCATATCCTTAAGGTAGTGATCATGCAGAACCCATGGAGAGGATGAATCAACAAGATACGCACTTATTAGTCTGACCACTCCATTATTCAGGTTATATCGGCGGGCGACCCATTTCGTTGCCTGTCTGTTAAAGCTACGCTTACAATGAACAGTGGAACATCAGTCAGAGAGTGGACTTCTGGTCAATTATAGCTCACCAAGTACTCTGCTGAGAAAGTATAACGTTCCAATTCTAACTGTATAACAAAGTTATAAATAGCTCAAGATAAGGCTCAGCCATTTGGGTATTTGCTCCTGAACCGTCGAGACAGTCGCGGTACGTTTATATCAAGTCGTCTCAGTGATCTGTGGCTGACCTACGTAGTTCATCAGTTGGCACATAGAATTAAACTAGATATCCATTATTTATTTCTCTTATGAATCACCCTCCCCTAAGCACGTGCCTGAGACACACCAAGCGGGTTATGGTAAAGAAAAATCAATTCTAGCTCGGACCTATGACCATATAATCCCCACGTGCAGTAACTGAGGTGATTGCATGTTTTCTTCGAGCTGAAACGACAGGGGCTGATGAGGATAGTGCTATTGGGTCTAATGAAAAACTTGGAAGACACCTGAGGGCACCAATCTTTATCATCTCGTGGTCAACCGTATCCGGATATTTCTAATGAAGTGTTGTTTGCTGTTTTCGCTTCCGCTGACATCCGTCAGGCGCTTTTGGTACGTGAATATACTCATATCTTTTTTCGATCGGATATGGCCTTTTGCTAATCAAACTGACAAAAATGTACCCTCACCCCTTCGTCGAAATACCACCTTTCCATGCTTTTCGCTTTTTCTGACGGCTGGTTATGAGGGTACGCATCCGAAAAATGTTCCAGCATTGCCCCTGATGCTCATTGATATGCCTTTCGCTGTATTTGGAAAAGCATCCATTATGGAACGCGTGGACAGCGTGGTGACGATTCTGCGTAATCACAATTTCTAGTTGATACCGCTTTCTTGCTGTGCGATTCCGTACATCCCAGCTAAATTCAGGTAAGCTTGATGATAACCAGTTGAAATTGCAACTACTCAAAGTGTATAAATTACTGAGCCTTTCCGGATCATTATGAAAGGTGATCGAACTATTAGGAGAGTGTTTTCATTTGTCCAGTTAGACCAATTCAGCCACTAACTAATGATTTGCTCTATCCTTCTAGTTGATTGTGACTCCTGGATGTTTTCAAGGAGTAATGAGGGCCGCGTGTTGATGATATATCACTGACCATCGAAGCCATTGTCAACCATGTAAGAGGCGATGTAAGAGTTGCAGCGAGTCTCGAACACACCAGGTTTTCGTTGGACCAAAAAATGACACCAAATATGTACATAGTGTATATTTAGGACAAACATGTGTATTTCTCTATGTAATTGTACAACTGCGACATCTCTCCGTAGATTTATTGTAAAAGATCCACTGTGGCACGAAAACGAATATGTTGACTATTTGCATGTTGAACAAAGCTCACAGTTGTTCGTGCTCTTTTCAAGCACATAAGTCCTAACACCCAGAATTCCCGACTCTGCGATGATAATGTCAAATCTCTATTATGTTAGGGAAGTATAAGTATCTAGAAAACTAGAAGACAAAGAAAAGAACGTCTCATAACGACATCTGTTCAAAAGGGCGTTTCAAAATAACCCATGTCGACATTGAGATGTAGGCAAAGTGCCAATGCAGTGTTATCGAATTAGCTGGTTCACAAATTCAAGCCAGAACCCCAAGTTACCCGAGATTGTACATGCAGCTCAAAACAGTCAAACTTACACATAATACATTCGAACCCTAGGCACTCGATAGCATATGTTGAATGAATATGTTATGAATATGAATATGAATATGTTGAATACATCTGAATATCACTGAATCCATGTTTTGCTGTCGGGTATCAACAATCGATCCATCGAATTTTACAAAACATTCGCTCACGTATAGGTATGATTCATGAATTACAAGGCAGGTAACTTGGGATGGAGATCTGCTTCGCAATGTGGAACTGGTTGTCTTATCATTGAATGACGTCACTGAAACACCTCAAAGACGTCATAAACAATAACTACACTTGTCAAAACATTGTGAGGTACTCGACTGAAATAGTTATTTTCATCCCATTTTCGTTTTAGTTACACTCACACCAAGGATTTTATACTGTGAATCGCAACTTGACTGTCGGTGTTTTTCCTGAGCAGGTGTGAGATTTCGGTCAGGGCTTTCATGTAGCGATGTCAATTACGGCAAGGCCTTCATCTCTGTGTGTAGAGAAGCTCTTTGGAGAATTTTCGAGCAGCGCGGAACTGAGAACACTGTGAGGTATTGGCCCGACTCCTTCCCTGCCTCGTGTGTAAAGCGAAGACGTACACTAGCACCGACTCCTGCATTGACAGGATTAGAACGGTGGTTATGCATAACACTGACTGCGTGGTTATTCACCTGGACCTGATTATGCTACTTGACGATTTCTTGAATGCTCCAGTAAATGTACGGGTGACACGCAGTGGAGCGGCTAATATGTTGGACGGCTGAGTGTCTCAGGCAATGACCAAGATCCATGCCTTCAGTGACATTTTTGAAATGCTGTTGAGTCGGTTTTAGTTGAGAACGTTGAGGTCATTGAGGCTTCTGTCTACCTGAGGTTAGTAGACGCCTCGAACTTTAGTCATATAGTCATTGCTTAGTGGTGTGTGGCTATCACGAGGAGTGGAGTAAACCTTTTTTGTTCCATTTTGCTTCCAGTTATCATATATTCAGATGAGGCGTGGACGCTCGGTGCTGAGTTGTGGCAACTACCTCACTTCGCGGCATCTTAGGCTCTCACTGGCAAGACCGTATGCACACGGGTACACGGTATTAGAGGTACGGATTCGGTTGGCCAATCTCCTGCTTCGTCAACTACATGTCTTTTTTTCTTTTCTTTTTTTGGGGGGGAGGACCGGGCCGGTGAGTTGGGGGCGACCGCCAGGACAACCCTTTTGCTCATAATTGACGCAGATACCAATACCTCAGGAGGTTAGAAGTTGGCCAGGCTCAGGCTTGGTCGCTTGCCCCGAGGTGCCCGGGTGGTTTGAAGCGGCGGGTGACGGGTGATTGAAAGTAACCATGTGCCTCCCAGCCATGTGTCCTAATGATTGAATGAGTGAGTGAGTAAGTGAGTGGGAGAGTGAGTGGGGGAGTAATTGATTACACCCATACTAGTGGTGGGTCCTGTAGGCCCTATAAGATGTACGTGAATTATTGAAACAGGAAAAAAACGGGTAGTTTGGCATCACTACTATTATATCAAGATCACGTTCTGCTGTTAGTGATAGAGCGTAAGTAACATAAATTGTAGAGTAATCAACCTGTCCAGGCCTCACACATGATAAACGCCCGATATACACAATAGAAATATTTACAACCGCTTAGAGTGATGCGCCTCGTAGTGAGTGCCACACACGAATGTCATCAATCAGTCATCCGGCAAAATTTATGCAGGCTAATACGTCTGTGAATCCTGTAGCAGGACGTCTTGCAAAGTTATTGGCACTTGATAACAACAATGAGAACATTTGAATAATTGTTTTGCATGTTATTACTGTACATGTCATCTTTAAGATCGCATGGAACTGACAATGAAACCGAGAAATTTCGTCATGTGTGTAACAATGACTGACTGTGGAGGCCAATAGCGAGGCCGCGTTCGCAACGTAACGGTAACGTTTGGGAACTCATATTCTAGAGAGACTGTAGATGCAAATGGAAGGGTCGCAAATCACTAACGGGTTACACGCCTAAACTTCTCCATCATACGGTACGTATTTGTACGTACGTCTCGTAACCTAGCAAATAACGAGACGGAGGAGATAACAGATGTTTCAATGGAATACTCCTCCAATCATAGACAGAATATTCGATGATATTTGCTTCGTGTTTTTCTATAGAAATCCATTGAAAACATATCCCGCCGGGATAAGTTGTGTAACTAAAAGGTGCTCTTGGTTGTCCAAGGAATCATGTGAAATCCTGTTCCGAACCTGACCAGTGAAAAGAAGGAAGAAAGTTAACGAAGGAGCAATAGTGTCCACAGCAAAGATGAACAGTCAGTCTCCCACCGGTGACCGTGTTATGGTGCACACCGACCTACCATACCTATGAAATGGAGCTCATCTGCCATGAATGTAACCACTTCTCAAAAGTGGGTATTTGGGGGATTTGTACGAGGCTGAGCCCCAAGCCTGGAAATTCGGGTGAATAATGTTGCAACCCTGGTAACTCATCCACCTGTGGACTGCAACGTGCCTACTACTGAGGAATCTCGAGAGTTATTGGGGCAGTTGAAGAGCGAGAAAGCTCATGGCGTCCGTAGCATACATCAAGAGATGCTCTGGACTGGTGTCCAGGCCGCCCTCGAGTTGTTGCATGACCTCTACTGCTCTGTTTGGAGCACGGGTGTCATCCCAACTGACTGGAAAGGGACTTACAGTTCCAATCTGGGAGGGAAGGATGATACTCGGGATTGCAATAACTACAGAGGGGTTACACTCCTCTCTGTATCTGGACAAAGTAGAGTAGAAGAAAGTATTTGCTAGGATCATCGTGGAAACGATTCGTTGTCAGCTGCTGCGCATAAGAGTCCTGAGCAGTCGGGTTTCACTCTCAAGGAAGCCACTGTGGTTCTCATTTTGGTTCCCCGTGTCCTGTCTGAGCTAATGGGCTGTACACTGACTCCAACATTTTCAACACGTGTATGGGCTGGGGAGGGTCGCGGATGGTTCTGACTACGGGGTCCCAATTGGTTGAGTCAGAGTGTGGTGAAAAACATTCTTGGACAGTGTTGCTGGGTCTGTTTAGGTGTCGGGCGAGAACGTGGAAGTCACCAGTCAACGTTTACCCGCATTGTCAAAAGTGACTGAGCAAGAGACCAAGCTCCTGCTTTGGCTCACGTATGCTTTCCTGTCCTTGCTATATTCCTTCGACGCTTCGAGGAGAATCTTTAGGTGTTGAATGGATGGGAAAGCCTCACGCGTGATCGCTTGCCCGGAGGAAGCCGGGAGGTTGGAAGCGGCGGTTGGATGCGGCTTGGTGCTTCCCAGTAGTTGCGCCATGAGTGATATATGGTGCTCCGCTTCTTCCCATACATTTTCCCATACAAACATACCATACCATGCACAAACTCTCTTCAAACCTATGGTAAGGACTGAAGGGAGTCAACAGTCTTGTAACCAGTCTTACTGTGCACAGCATTCCATGCCTTGGAATGGAATCGAGTCAACAACGAGCCATATGACTCCATCGGAATTCGATGAACCCTCTCCAGCCTATGGGAAGAAGGCAATTCGGTGATTTTAGTTATAATACCAATGCCAATCTCCCCTCAAACTTTCAGTAAGGTGTTGCAGCTTGCAAACAAGGGGAGTCATGAGCCAGTCAGTATTACATATTCACCTTAGTGTTCGACCATCCCCGTGGAAGGGAGTTATTTTTGGCAATCAATATAGTCTCATCATGTGCAAACTCTCTCCAAAAACTTATGGTAAGAAGTGGAGCAGTCACATCTATGACATAGAAGGGCCTGTGGAACTCCCTATGATTTAGCCCTCTTGTAGTTACACTGTGAAACACAAAGGGATTGTTGAGAGGAAGACCATCCAATCCATGCACTATGTCAAAATCGTGAATCTAGTCACTGAATTCACCTCCTTGAGGTCAAATAGAATATTCAACGAGAGAAACTACTAACGAGAAAGAACTTAAGTAAGGGAGAAAGTACAGATAACACCTGCTGTCCCTTGAAAGTTGTATGGTTTTGTTTTACTAACATCGCTAAGTTGGAACTTCCACGTTAGGTGTCTACTTGTCTCCAATCGTAGCGTGGACATTATCGATAACACAGCTAGTTGTTTCTTCTAACACCTCTAATTTCGTGGAACTATATTAATTACTATTTTAGGTTCAATGAGAATTCGGAGGTAGAGTGGCAATGCATCGTCAATTATAATCTCGATAGGTATGTGAACATTCAGATGCCGGACAAATGGTAGTATCAACAACGAAAACGTCAAGGCATAGGAACATTTAAGTATCCCCCTAGGGTAAATTAATTAGGGAAAGCCGGGTTCATTACTTGAATATTGAGAAAGCTATCATTACCAGTCCTTATAGACGAGTTGGCCGAACTGAGACCGAACTCTTACTCGTTTAGGTGTCTACTGAACAAATGATTTGCAGTTCCACGAATAGCGTAACGATACTTCCAACGAGGTAACATAAGATGATTAATAGTGGCAAGTGCTTTGATGAATCGAGAAATAGTGCAGTACCTAGGTCTGGGATGAGGGCTATTAGTGCTTCAGTTGTATAGGGGATGGGTCGAGGTTCGAGGGATGAGAGCTACACGGATGATCCAGAGATGCCTATCTTTGACCGAGCGAAAAACCGCGAGCAAGTCATACATGCTAGCCATCCAATCGGCAACCTAATCACAGACCTTCAATGTGCTTCCCGTGCAATCACTGATCGACATTAGTCATTTATCGGGGGTGATGAACAACTGTGTTGTCATTCGTTTTGGACAATTAGGGCTAAAATGTTCTTGTATTATGACAAAATATAGACGGTTAGTTGATAGGTAAAGGAGGACGTAATGTCCTCGGAGCTTAGCCCTATTCGGTAAACTCTAGTCAACATGGTAAGTAACAAATGCTCAGCGTCGAATTATTTTATTTGTATATATTATTCCTATATCTGCCCATTTTTCAGGGTATCATTCCTATCGAACATGTCAATTCACATATTTTACATTGAGGCATATTTAGTTGACGATGGTATCGAGTCAGTTACAGCGTACCTCACCAAGGTGTTTCCTGGTTGTTTGTTCGTGTTGTATAGAGAAAATTGCATTCTTTGTTAGGGTTATTTTTTTTGTTATTGGATTAAGCATTCTCCAATGAGGGGAACTGTTGTTCAGAGATGCGCATTGGCCTTCAGGGAAATTCCGTGTGAATTAATGAAGAATCAGCCAATGATGAGATGAACCAATGCCCCTTGTTGTGGCACATCCTGCAAGATGTGATAAACTACCTAACGTGCCACTGGTTGTAGATAGTAGTTGTAGATGACGCCAAGTGATGTTATGGTTGAGGCACTCCAGGGTGAGGGCTGCGTTTCTTTTTTTACTCACGTATATCAGTAAAATTCAGATCATTCCGTGATGGGAGGTCCAATCATGGAAGCCTAATTCCTAAAACATATTCCTGAAAATATCTCAATCTTGGACAATCATCTATGGGATCGAGTTATACGACCATGCACTGGTGTACAGTACATTCCAAAAATACCGTTTTATTGTTACGGACGGAACGGCCGTCCAGACAGTGGCGGGACCTCCCTGTGGGCCCCCCAGTGATACCTACTACTTTTTGACTGATTAGGAGGACGGGTCTTTTAATGGTATCACTTTGAAGCGCTGGTACGAATGAATATATTGGCGTCTGTGTATATCATTGCTGGAAACGCATTCAAATGAGGAACTTGTTCAACCCTACATACAGTCACTGTGAGCATACCTGCGAGTGGATAGCCTCACGGTGCGAATATGGCGCCTTAGGCTAGAATCCCATAGGTGCAAATGTGGGGTGCGATTCGACAACACGAATAGCAACATCCAGGTCTAGTGCCAAACATGGAAATATCCCAATCATCTGCGATTACTTTAAAATATCAGCAATGAAATGAAACATACACTGAGCCGACCAAATTACCACGTGCACGATGTGCAATAATGTCCATCGCATCAATTGTTCTCTGATGGAATATCTTCCAATAGAGCAATTTTAACTTCGCACGAACCGCGAGGTTTCTGGAGGAGATAAAAGGACCCAAATAATCGAGCATCTCATGAATAAGGACGTCAAATTGCTCTTCGAGGAAAATATTTCATTTGTTCAGCTTGCGTGATTCTTTTTAGATGATTATTTGCTGCTGAGACCTTGTCTCCATCTCTGCAAACAGTTGCAGCTCATTTAGGCACGATCCATGATAGTACTCGCATTAATCTGCTATTTATGGCGTCTTGCCGCATAGGGCATTCGCAACTTTGGAATCTTAGCCTAATGGTTTGATAAATTTTATTAGTTAATGATTGCACAGCCTGAAGTGCAATGATGCAGAGAAATCATTAAAATATAGGGGAGCGTATTGGGAGCTTTATATTCATAGGCATGTCAAGTTAAAAACTTGTTAAGTACAACAGTCCATGAAATATTATGTCAGGAAAATGCGAATGGCGTTTTTACGATGGGAAATAACAACAGATGGGTCAATGGAATCAATTAATGCTGCGAAATCGTGAAATCAAAAAAATACAGTCAACATACAAAGATGGTTATAGAATTTATCAACCTATTCTGACAGTAACTGTAAAGCATTTGGCCCGTCGGTCGCACTGCCAACGTCAAAAAGCATATATTATTACAGCGCTTCCTTGTAACGGTTGTCTAGTGTAATGGTTCCAGCCAATTGGGTTATATTTGAGTTGATGATTTCAATCAGTCGCGACGGGCGTTTTGCGTGCATGTCAAGGCGCGCCAGTGACCGGTGACTGACCTACTCAGTCCTGATTCAGTTATTAATGCTCTGGTCAATTATAGCCTCTTCCAATTCATCATAAAAAGTTAATCAAACCATGACGCGAGTTCATTGTCAGCATGCCTAGATACCTTCATTACCTCCGGGACTCGTTAGGGCAATATTACTTTAACCATTGCTCAATACCCCATCCTTTCCAATTGCTTGGTCCCTTCCGGGTGCTCGTGAAGAGGTTGTCAGGGCCGCGTGATGATAAATAATATTCCACGGAATGGTAGGGCTCAAGGGAATATTGAATATACAGTATACTCATCGCTATTTATGAATAAACGTTACTTCATGCCGTATCTGTACACTGTTATAGGGGACTCTGAAAAAAATCATATTCTATTGTATAAGGTATGGGATTTTATATAGTAATCGATCGGCGGATTTCCAACTCTTCATTGAATATACTACTGCAAAGAAAAGAAATCACTAGCTAGTGAAGCTAGTGAAGCTAGTGAAGCTGGGTTTACCTGGCGGAGAGCGGAAACAATGAGGCAGAGCGCGGAAACGATATGACCAAATAAACATCTTTCGAGGATGGTTGCGCGTCCCACGATTCGGATATTGGTAGCGCTTTACATATAGAAACCACATCTCAAAGCGTTTCACATCCATTACCTCTGCTCATTCTATTGATTTTCCTAGCCCCATCAGGTATAACTGATGATAGCTCTCTAACCTCTATCATTGTTGCTTATATAATTTATCGTTACGTCACACAGGATTTGATGTTGAACTACACAGCAGTAGTTAGTGATGGCGGTTCAACCCGTTGCTGTCTGACCAGTATTTATCAGATGTTACTGATGGGGCTATGTGTATCGGATGGCCCCTTGGTAACTTTTCGAACCACAAGATCAAAGAGACCAACCCTTGTAGTTCGTACCTGACGCACTGAACAGCAATTATCTTAACATTTTACTTGCAACATTGCTTGTTCATTTTGTACAGCACTGCTAATTATTTTTTTTACTTTTGGCGCTTTATAAAATTTTTATAATACTAATTAAATAATATAATAGTAATAATAATTTTGATCCTGTTCCCTGGAAGACTTCCAATAGGTGCATCAACTCACGGGGTGGACTGAGAATGTGGGCCCCTGCTCCAAGGATATCAAATAATCAATTAGCTAGCTATAACGCTCTTTATCGGTCCACCACGCTCTCTGTGTAGTCCAGCTAGCAAATAGTTAAATTCGCTGTTTTTTTTTTTTACGGCCGACCAACGTGTCCTAACCATATGATAAATAGAAACATCATCAAATCACCTCCTCTATTGGGCCCTGCATTGGCAGATGGAATTAGCGTTTGATTGGTGGGATCACCTCATACCTGGTTATCATAAGCCTCTAACTACCGTCAAAGATTGCGAGCAGCAATCATTCATCTGAGCCATGCATCATCCCCTTGATCCCTAGTGAGGCTATCGATCGGTAAGGACTTCGCAATGTATCAATTCGGTTGTTGTAAACGTCAGTCATATTATATTATATTATATTATATTATATTATATTATATTATATTATATTATATTATATTATATTATATTATATTTTTCATATCAGTATTCATATATGTGTACTTCTAAAGATGCCCGATGATTGAAATTCATAATACCTTTTTCATAAAACACGCACTTCAGAACGATTTAATAATAATTCATTTTATCAGCTGTATTTAAAAATGTCGAGCGTCTGTTATTATGCAGGGCGCGCACGTAGTGTATTATTGAGAGGGAGTTCGAAAGAGCCTGCAATAGATAGAAACTTCACTGAGAACCCACTTGCCTAGTTGATTGCAACGCATGGGTAGTTGGTAGAATTCAAATACGAGTACATGTTATCGTGACTGTGTAATTGAGTTACTGGTACTCTCTTCATATTACTTAATTAATTAGAAGCTAAAGCTCTGGGTCAAATTCCAGCTGATCGCTATTGCGAAATTCCTATTGTGACGTACGGGTGGCCGCAGGATCCGCTGTAACGCAAGGTCAATATAAGAACGTACTTTTGAAAACTCGGTTATTCACGAACCATACGGGATTTGTATCAAAACTTGTGAGGAAAAGATGTTAAGAATAATTTTCCATGGAATATTTATTTCCGCGATTCTGGTTTCTCTCTGCAAGAGTCTATGGACATCCTCAAATAGTAAATTGAAATAACTCAACAATGCAACATGCTGGAACTAAGAAGTTCAGAGTGTAGGGTTTTGATATGTCCTTTTCCATCTGTGCTAGTTCTGTTATATGACCCTATGAACGTTAAATTCCATAATGTGCGATCGAGGATTGGAAACAGCCCGTAGTCGCCTTCACTGACCTACCTAAAATCCACTTCCCGCCACAATTGCCGGCCAAATTGCAGCTGGTGTCCGAGGGCTATAAAATGGTGCAACTGCTGAGATTATTAACAATCAGTGCTTGGAAACTATCCCTTCGAGCATATCTCTTACGGTCCATCAGATTCCACCCTTGGACCGGTTTAAGTAGAATTCCCCACCATTGCACCAGGCGGTTTTTAATGGAGTCCACTTGGAAGAAGATTAATACTTTGAAATTACCCTTTTTGGGAGGAACGGATGGGGTTGTATTAGCAGATATGCTGACCCCACGCGATTCAAATCAATGTAGCTGTAGTAATTCACCAGGGTGTTCAATGTAATCTCCAAATTCAGCACCATAGCGGTTTTCATTCATGGTCGCGTGCACGTTTGTTTCTTGGCATGGAAATGATTTTTTCCTGGAAATGAAAGCCCCCCAACGTTCATCACCTGTACATTTTTAGTCTTCACGTAGCTGTAACTTCTAGAGTGGGGGGAAATGGAATCAAAGCGTCCTTGAAGCCTTGAATACAAATTTAAATGCTACCGAAATGATTAATAACTGCTATTCTATTTGATTATCGATGGAGGACATACGAAAAATATAACTTAGGACACGGCCCGTCAGAGAGAATGTGCGGGAAAGTGGTAAGTGACGATTGTCTATTTTTGGACCTAAGACTGAAAACGTTTTATGTAGAGGAGGATACGACATTGAAAGTCAAAAATTCCAGAAGAACTAAGGGTTCCGCCATGTTGGAGACACGAGAGATACGGGGCCGAGCTACAGGAATTCCAACATATAGTTACGGTGTATGACTGCCAAGTAACACACGATAGTGGAGAAAAGCAGCTAAATCTTATCCTATCTCCAAGAGCTCACCTACGGAGATTGGAAGAAACGGGAAAGATCTGTCCCACATGAGCTTTCTTGAGGAAATAGTGAGTGATCAACTCCACTAATTGATGGCCTTTAGAACTGAACCCTTTTCGCGAATTCCTGGCTCCTCCTCGAATATGGAACAGTAAATCGAGCTGATGAATAGTCAATAGTTCCGAGAGCGGAAAATGAAGCCACGTTTATAGGAGGCTCCGCACTAATCAGCATCATGATAATTGCAACTGAATTAGAAGACAGACTGATTCAGACCAACGTAAGCAGGAAACAGAACTATACTTTTGAATCCCAGGACGTACTTTTGAAAGGAGTTGTTTAGAACAAGATTATTACGCCTTCGAGAGATAAAGATATGGTGATTGTGAGCTGTTTTCTCGGACTTGAAGGTGACTAGGTAAATCCAAACCTCGGTGGTGTACAATCGAAAAGGTTTGATTAAGGATTGAAGGCAGTTCCTTAGGATGATCGACATCAATGGACAGGCTTGTTCATCGGAGAGAAAACTGGGCATGGAGTGAGACTACATACATCCTAGAAGGTCACGAACAAGAAAGAAACGAGATTGTATGACATTAATCATTCACTTGTGTGAGACCTGAAGCTGTGTTTTACAGCAGTGGTGTATATGTACTCCATGCTACTTGCACGCATAAAAAAGTCGTTCCAATAACACAAGGGAGATGCTTATATGACACATGCCTAGCGCTACTCTAAAATAATATGTTAGACAATCAAGGCTTCCAATACCTCAACAGCCGCTATCAACAATACATACGTTATTTAAATCCCATTAAATGCGTGAATTATCGGATTCGTAAGACTCTTAGATCACCTCTTTTAGATCACCTCTTCGCTCGTAATTGGAAGTTCCACGCTGGTTGTAATTAACAACTGCCTGATGGCGTTACAAGACCACAAGTCCAGTCTGCTTCATGGAGCGATAAGTTCCCCACTTACAGAAAGGAAGCTCCACTTGGAATGATTGTCTTCGACAGTGAGGCTGGCGATTCTATAAACTCGACAAAGATATCAGTTTTTCAACCTCCTCACGGCTGTCAAAAAAAACGGCTCCAAAATGAAGTTATACCTAGTTTCGTGTTTTGTTTATAAATGAATTATATGTGCAAATGGCAGAATACCAAGCCGAGAGCTATGCTTTAATTGTCGTTGTAGCGCAAGCGTTACAAGCCAAAGCTCACAATTATAACATAGTTTCCACTACTATATCTTTGGCAATTAATCAACTTCCTCTTACTGGGAGTCTCGCTTCAGGCTACCAAGGCTTCGTTTATTTAGTGGTGGGAGCGGGGTTGAATACGCTTGCAGTGTTCCCCCCCCCTGGCAATTTTGATAACAAGCTCAGGACAACTGCATGACATGCTGAGCTGTCGTTAAGTGCTAGTTAACCCGTAAATCAAGCCACAACTATAGGAAGGCTATGACAGAATTTTGTCTGTTCACAGTTGTAGCAGATTAACGCCCCAGGTTTGTCGGGGGTAGCAGGTAACCGATTGTCCCCCCCCCCGGGGCTGCATTAAAATGCATACCAGGTTTGAATAGTCACTTAATAATATCCCAAGTGCCGAAACTTCCCTAAACGCATGCGCTAAAGTTTAGGTTTCCAAGATGCCTCATTGATCATTATCAACAAGAGATTCACGTAGTGGTGGGAGGGGTGGGCGGTGCATCATAAATAGTGGTGGCTACCATATCATCCCCTTCGTTTTCCAGTGTCTCTATATCCCCCATTGTCACTATCCGACCCCGTTTTTGCTGTTCCTCTGTTCCTCTGTTTTTTAAATTCTCCTGCGATGTTACCAAGCTGTTCGGCTGGCCTTCCCGATGCAGCCTAGCACGGTGGGGCCGCCCCCCCCCCCCCCAACATTACGCACGGTCATGGCGTCAAACCAGGTGGGGGGGGATATCATATCGTTTCCCCCCCCCCGACTTTTTCGGACGTCTAAAAAAAATAGAGGGCACATGAATGCCCGAGTTTTGTTTCACTCTAAACTGATTCATTTTGTCTACCAACATTATCGCGTTGGAAATGTCTGCGGACCCCAGGTGAAGACGGACCCGACTGGCCGAATGGAAGAATTACCCATGTTCATACCGAGTTCTCGAATTTTAAATCGACTAGCCAAAGTGCATATTTTTTCCAAGTGTTTCGTGTGCAATGACTTTTTTCGTTTTTTCTTCTGGGCTTGTAGGCTAACTTAAAATATGCGATGTAATGCTTCGGACTCATTTTGTTTCACTCGATTATTTTTTGAAGCCTTGGTGCAGACTGCCCCCTCCCCCCCCATTTTCTGAGATTAATAATATCGGGCGAAAATTCTGGAAAATTGGGGAAGGAAAAAAGCAAAGTGAAAAGATCCACAATTTTTTCGCAGACTTTTCGATAAAAATGCCCGGAAAACAATGCAATTTTTTTGGGGGGGGGGGTTAAAGCCGCGCGCGTATTTCCAATGACTGGCTTTGTAAATTCGGGTACAAATTTCCTGCTCCAAAAGTGAAGTGGTCCCGTACGGCTATGGCCTTTTCCCTTCGATCTCATCAGAGACCGTTCGGTAGAGTCCTGGATACCCACGCAAACAAAGCAGAGAGAAAGTTAATAAAAAAAAATACACATATGTGTAATACTTGGTAAATCATCTTAGTAAATGCAATGAACAATTTTTTTGGCTGTCTTCCACTCAAATCACAAATCACACATGTAGATGTTTGCTATTGAGCTGCAACTGGCAAGTGCCGTTTCCGTCTATTTGGAGAGTATGAAAATCTGAAATTTTCATTCGTACGCTTCGCGCCCAACCGATGGTGATACTCCGCTTAGATGGTGATTAGCATTGGATGTGCCCCCCCCCCCTCCACTTTTCAAAACGCTCCGACGGCCCTGGCGCAGGTGGCTAGCTAATGATTGCCGTTGTTGACACTAAAAGTGGGCCGAAATTTAAATGCAACAGTAATCTTTATCCAGTGCTCTACAAGCAGATATTCATAAAACACGATATGGAAAACATGAGGTTAGAAATTCGAGCGTAAACTATACTAAATTCCCAAATTTGCCATTCTCAACGAGATGGACCCCTGATGCAAGGGCGCCGTGGTTTGTTTTGAGCCGGAGCCGACCATGATTCGCGCGGATATTCAGCCGATTTTTTTTTTGAAAGTTGTTGCCCAGATTGCCGGATTTCCCAGACATTATGATGTAAAAAATGGAAATGGATCATTTAGTTTAATATTTCACAGTTTTAAATTGTTTCATGAAAAATAGTCATTGGAAAAATACAAGAATAGAGGAAGGCTAATGCATTGATGATAAATTTACACACAAAAATCAGATGAGGGGCGATATAGAAAACAAGAAATTAGTCCATCTTCACTTTTTCCAACCCTCTGGACAGTTGGGCGTGGGGTCCCATTAAAATGTGCTGGGAGCTACTTCGCAATTTGATGAAAAGACGACGACAACACCAAACAAATAAACAACAACGGAATACAGAACAAAGACTGCAGGGAGTCCTGCATGCCCTCCTGGTTCGATTGTTGGTGCATCGCTCCCAGAAAACAAAAACACAAAACAAATAAAACAAGGCAGATGAAATGGAGTATTGTGTGGAGAGACGAAACAGGGTCAAATAGAGTTATGCTGACAGACACGTCCGCCAACCTTCCGACTCAGAGGGGCAAGAGATTATTTCCGATCTTGGCATTTTCCCGGTGTGTTTCCCTCGGTCACAGTGGTTGATGAGCAGGGGTGGCCTCTGACTCCGTGGAGCGTGAAACAAGTAGAAGCCAGGGGCTTATGATTTCTGAAATGCATCCTGACTTGATCAATGGTGAGCATGGTCACAAGGTTGACAATAGGATCATGTAATACTCATTATGGGGAACCACATACAAAGTAGAACTAAATCCATCCAGGGTGGGTCGAGTATCGTGTTATTGTTTTCCCCCGACCGAAACTGACCCAGTGCATTACATCAAATCCTGTACTTACTCCCATAACCAAAGCGCATAACGAATTCAAACCTGATCGGACCTGCATTCGACCTATCGTTAACAACATTTCCAGAATGTGAACCTGACCTAGATGACTGTTGGCATGACTCCACAACGATAGGGATTCAGGTATGATTATGGGGAAACCTAATACCAAGTATCAGCTTCATCCACCAAGTGGAGTTTGAGTTATCGTGTTAACGAAGCTTAAATTTGCCAAATTATCAGTTTCTCACAATATCCCTAGTGTTAAAACTGACCTGGTCCACAGCAAAAAAACACTATGGTCCGTACTCCCAATGAGAGAGCGGTTACTGAATTTTTAAAATTGATCGGATCAGTTGTGATGCCCTATCTATTATGTTTCGTAATTTTCAGACTGTGCCTCTCTTGACGCTCGATACCTTTGACCTACTCGAACATAGGCTCATGTCCTCATTACGGAGAACCAATACCAAGTTGCGCTTCCTCCCATGCGAAGTGGAGTTCGTTATTGTGTCACAAGCCGGAACCTACCACAATTTTTCAACAGTTTCTGTTTTTCTTCTTCAAACGACCCCCCGTTCACAGGCCCAAAAACAATAGGGTTTCCTGTACTTCCCTACGACGAGCTGTACTACACCGAATTCCAACCTGAGATCGGATCAGCGCGTTCTGGACGTCGTGTTAACCAAGATTTCAGACTCTGACCTGTCCTCGAACCTCGGATGACCTTTGACCTGACCCCAAACGATATGATCAGTCTCATTTGGGAACCCATTTCCCACTCTACACTCATCCATCTAGGTGGGTCAGACCGGGTTTGTGCCAATTTAGGCGTCACACACATAAACCCCCCCAAACCTATACCCCACACTGTAAATGAATAAAGACTGCATGATTCCCTGACTTCGTCAAGGAAAAGAACGCAGCTCCCGCGTACCTCAACCAGCCCATATCCCCTCAGTCCATTTTGGGTCCACTTAGTTTTCGCGATTAGTTAACTCATTCCCAATTCCTGATTTTTTTTTTTTTTTCTTCCACTATTCCTCTCATTTTTCCCCCTTCCCTCCTCCTTCATTCCCCGGTTTTTAGCCTTCGTATTCACGCTTTGCACTCTCGATACTTTGTAGGCCACAGTCGGGGTGATGAATTCCCCCCCCCCCCCACCCCCACTACTACCTACTGTATGATGCAGCATGTGTCGTTTGAGTGCAAAATCAACCATGAAGGGAGGAAGTGTCAGTGTGAAATTAGAAAAACCGTACGGAATTGAATAATATCTTGTTTACACGTACGCTACTCTTATCCGAAGTTTAGAGACCAGTTATGGGTTTCTATCCTGTCATCATGACTTCCATTTACGTCCTCGTCTGAGAGACCGACCGCGCCACACGCAGCATTTTGGAATATTTTTCCCCATTTAGTTAACTGTTAATTCAAGCGTTCGTCACACCCTCCCCTATCCTTTTAATATAGGTCAAACCTTTTGTTTTGAGACTGCAATTAATGTTTGCAACTCATGGACTACATACGGGGAGCCCATGCTCCTGAGGAAAATCTATAACAATAAGGACAGCGACGTTCGAGTGCGTTCCCCTACCCGTCCCCTCAATGGGCTGAAGTCAGCAATGCAATTTCAAAAGCTGTGGTTTTCTGCTTGCTGAGTACTGATTGAAACTGCGTTAGCACCAACCGTGTAGCAATCATACATCAATGAAACAGCAACTTGTACGACTGACATTAACGTATCCACAGTTGTTTGTATCATCTTTTGCATTATTCTCTCTTCACTAATTTTGTTGCTTATTTTGATAACGCGCCTATGGGGTTCTCACGATCTTTAACGACTATGCGGTATAGCAGCTATCATGGATAGTCCGGACCTCCCAAATTCCCTCACAGATGTGGGACATGGTATACTATGTCCCCACCTCTGAATTGTTGTGGTGCGCGTCCCTGCATTTGTCCCTGCGGAACGGCGCCCCTGACCTGTTATTGCAAATCACCATCATCCGGGGTAACCCACATTCCTATAGTTGATAAAGATAGGCCCAAAAACTTTTACAATTGGCTTTTGCAAGTTCGAATGAAAGAGTATAATGAAGAATATATCGAAGCGTCAGCAAGATTATGATTAAGTGTGAACTTGTCAGAAATAGGCGATGACCCAACAAGTTTGGAACAGACCTCGTATGTCTGGGCTTTTGCCTCGAGAAATTCGGGAATATAACAGAAATCAGGAACGAACAACGGAATCCAGAGCATTAGGAAATGATGTTTGAGAACTAACGTGCAGAATCGAAGACGAATTGTTGCTAGCGAAACAATAGGTGAGTATGCCAAAATTACAAGCATTTAAACTGAATCGTAACTCACTTTGTTTCAACGTATCTACACCAAATCACAATAAATCCTGCTGAATCGCGACTGTAGTCTCAAAATTGTTTGCAGAGTCGTTCATCCGCCATCCATGCTAAATTAGGCTCCCGCGTCCAGCACTCTGTGTGATACCGACACTGCACTGGACGTGCTATATCAACATTTTCTTCAGCTGTCGATGAATCTGAACATGCGCAATACGTAAGGATGTAACGAATTGAAAGCTTATAATAGTACGTCGTTCACGCGACGAAGCCACGGACTGTAAGGACTTTTAGGACGTAGACCGAATGCGTTCACGGCAGTTCTTTATTATGGTAGCTATGATGACTTGTTGATCAACAACAGCAGCTTCAATAAAGTAAATTTGAGGTTGTACATCCGTTGTCTCCCGGGAAACTGGTCTGCGGTATGTTTCTGAAAGTCAGTAACTATACGGAGTAAACACATATCCCTAAAACGTAATACCTGACTCATAGGTTGCATAATTTGCTACATTTCAAAGTGAACAAGCTCACATATGAGTTTTCTATCGAAGATTTTTTATTTTTTTATAACTCCTGGGAAATATAGTATTATATACTAAATGAGATTTTAGTGCCATACGTGCACGATCACAGATTTGAGCCCTTGAGTACCGGGTGATTCTGTTCAATTGAATCCAGCCAATCAGTTCGGGTAATACGCACCCCCAACAAAATGTTTCGTGATGGGGATTGGGGTAACCTTAGCTAATAGCTCCGTCCATAAGTCCAGGCGCACTGTCCGCGCCGGGGTGGTCAAATAAAAGACATATGCTAACATGTTCAGATCTGTTATCTCATTTGAAAAACGATGACGACGTTGTGGCTAATACATTTCACTGGAGAAATAAACCATGTTTCTGTAAATGTTAGGCGGTCACTAGCAATTTGTTACAGCTAAGCCAGTAACGTGCAAAAACAGGTTCCCTGTTTTTTTCGGGAGAATCCCATCTGGACGACTAAGAAACACTGAAGGACAATAAACTGCTAAATCCAGAGTTGTTTCCAAATTTGGATTGGGCCTACGTTGCATGCAAAAAGTTCTAAACATAATAATCTGAATTGCCAATTGTTTCAGTGGATCAGCAACCATCACGTGAAGGATAAATATGAATGGTAAGGAAGTTTATAAGAGGGAAAAGAACTCAGTCGCAGTTCGTGTTATACCTTACCCTAAATAAAAAGTGCGGAAATCACACTTTTGGTTCAGTTTGGAACAAACACCACGTGAGTAGTAAAGTACCGTTAAGGCTAAACGACTTTAGGACTCTATTCGTGGTTCATCTATAGCCCTACCCGGAAGAATTGATTTGCCATAAGTAATAGTCAAAAAGTTTCATGATTACAATTACTAGGGCGCTTGACCATGGCTATCGTTGTTTACAAATAGCAATACTCTTGCACTCCAAAAATATTACCTGAACTACTGAACTTTTCCTAATGTATATAAATACTTCCTCATATTAGAGCTACAATCATTACAATAGCCTTGAAACCACCAGGGAAATATTTGATGTGTGACGTCAGAGTAACAGATTATACTGTAGCATGAAAGTTGCATTAGGTGTTCAACGAACTAATCAGACACAAATTCAGAACAGACGCGTGAGATTCTTCCTCGGTAGGGCGAGTGTGAATGATTAAGTTCTAATGGCTGAGCTGAATGGGTAGAAAGTATTTCATGGCATTCATCAAACGCCTCACGGACAAGACAGGACATGCGACATTTAACGCAAGTAATTTGCCGAATTGTATCATAAGATGGCGATGAATCAGATTGATCTCGAGTAAGTGTCTCAGTGAATCCATACCATACCGTAGTAATGCTGCATACGACACATTCGGAAGGAAATGATGAATTGATATTTGTCATTAAATGACCAAAATAATATGATAATAATAAACCTGAACTCTCCTTGCTACTGCCTATAAAGATCATGAAGGCACTTGATTCACTTGTCACGCAGCTCTGCCAACAACTATTCAAGGCTGTCGTGAAGTAGACAGAGGTTTTCCTGGTATAAAATATTCAAATGCCTGGCCAGTAGCTACGAAACCATCTGGCGTCAGTGGACAACCACCCCCACTGGGGGCCCTGAACCCATCGGTTTGTGAATTATCCATAAGTTCTCATTCTATATATGTTCTGGACCGTAACATGGGAATATTAACCCTGTTCTGCTAGGTAACCATGTGTATTCTTCAAACCATGGCATCATCTTTGTAGAAGTTCCGGATTTCCAACCTATTCAATGTTGGTTTCCTATTAACGATTATGGGACAGGGCGCTTCTTACCTATGCTAGTATTCATTTATTCCTCGAGAAAGATGGAGATCAGCAATCGTTTTTTGTCATGATCGTTATTAGTTGGGCCTCGATATTTTGAAACATAGTGTCACAATATATGTGTGTAAGCGTTTTTCTTTTTCTGGAAATGTATAAACTTCGTTGGTCACGAACAGCGGGGGACATGAGTGATTGAGTGGGACGCTCGGCGAACACCGACTGCTGGGCCCCCTCGCGGACTAGCCTCGCCGAGAGCACAGTAATCCAGTCTTGCTACACGGACTCCCGACTGGATGCTCGAAAACGGCGTGAGCATTCATCTACCCCGGGCTGCCGGGTGAACAGAGTAGACATGTGATAGACTGCTATCATGAGGAAGTGCCACAAGAAGAGGCCGGGAATGGGGAGCTACGTATGTACTTGTGGCGGGCGGAGAGGGCATCCAGATGGTCTTCCAGCATTATAATGTTCTCACAGCTGACATCAAGGAGAGCAACATCTAGTTAAACAAACAAAGCAAGCAGGAAATAGGATATATAGTAGACATCATGCTGGCCAGTCGAAAATACGTGAAATTAGGCTCGTAGAAGAAATATAAAATATATAGTCGAAAACAGACCAGTAGAAGGAACAGAGAATGTATAGAGAGCAACGAGTTAGACTACAAATCATTGACTATACAATGATATAGTGGACAACAGACCAGTCAAAGAAACTGAATATACAGTAGACAATAAGAATAGGGAAAGGAACATAATTTTTAGAAGATAACAGGCCAGTTTAAGAGACAGAGAATGTATAGCAGGCAACACGTTAGACAACAAACCGTGGACTATATTATGATATAGTGGACAACAGTCCAGTCAAAGAAACTGAAAATATAGTAGACAAAAGGCCTGTCGGAGAAACATAATATATAGTAGATAACAATTCAGTCAGAGAGACAGACAACGTATAGCAGGCAAATGTCAAATAATGAACCATAGACGACATTATGATAAAGTGGAGGAAACGGCCCAGTCAAAGAACCTATATATAGTACACAAAAGTTCTGTCGGGGAAACATGATATATATAGTAGATAACGAGTTGGTCAGAGAGACAAAGAATGTATAACAGGAAACAAGTCCGGAACAGCGGAACATAAATTCTTATGAGATAGGGGACAACGTTACCAGTCATGAAATATGAATTATAGTACAGACTACAAGTCAGGCAAAGAAACGAAAAGGTGACATCAGACATCTGATTGAAATCATATTTAATATGAATTCCAACCAACACTCCTCGTTCTTCTTACCAGATCATTTGATCGACTAAAATGCCTAAAATGCATTAGCGATAATGCTGGGGGGGGGGGGGGGAGATGAATTAGCAAATGTGAAACTCTCGACAATAGTGGTAGGCTCAAACTGACTTGTGGGAAAGATCAAATGGGGGACATCAATCCGTTTGCTACGTATGACCAGAATCACAGCGTCTTCTTGATAACCTATTTTCTAAATAAACAATTGGCCTATATGATTTGCTGCTTTAAATTGTGCGAAGTTGTCGTCAACAGGATGCCTCACCTTCATTCTGCAATCATACGTAAGATCGGTTATTCAAATGACGGCATGTCATCGTCGTTCATTTTGGAAGGATGTTTTATACCTTCTCTCTAAGCTCAAGGTTTAATGTAGTTTAGATCAAGTTGCAATAAATGGTAAGAGCAAGGACAGAGTGATTTCCCTCCGGATTCTGGAGAGAGAAAGAGAAGAAGAAGTGCCTCACGTCGTCATTCAGGTTGTTTGTGATAATCGTGATGTTCTTTGTCAATTACACAATGTGATATGTTCCCCGGGTGTTTGGTTAAAGTAATGTTCGAAGTTAGAGGTGATTCGCTGTTGTCAGTCAAACCACATCCTTTAAAGAGTGACAACGGGTTAAATTGTCATTAGGCTACTGCCATCGGTTATAAAGGCACACGTTCTTCGTGATGACTGAAGGAAAATACAGTTGTTGTCTTCTGCGACTTCTAACATCACAGCGTCTCCCGATAATTATTCATTTCGTTATTTTTTCATTACGTATCTTACTTTTACATTGTAGTTCTAGTTGGGGTTACATGACAAAACCCAAAATTGCAGCCATAGTTTAATCTCCCTTCAGCTGAATATATTATAACTAAATCAGCATGTTTTGCTCACTCATAGTCTCATCACGTCATTCGTTGAAATGAAGTCAAATACATGGTTTTTTTCTTTTCCCTCGCGATCATTCTTCCAAGTGCGCTCATAACGTTCTTTTTGCGGGCAAGGCATTATACGTTTTGCTTCCGCTTACTTATTTGAAACTGTGAAGCCGCTTGAGGGTGATTTATTGAGTAAAGGAAGAAGGTTGAATCATGGTAATTGGAAGCAATGAATAATAATACACAGTGATTAAGCGGAAAGAACCACATAACCTCTGCTCCTGACTGATCGATGTTATCGCCGTTAATTTTCCATTGCATGTATGGACGCACGGAATACCTGGAATTACTATGGATGAAGAACTCATGAAGACGCTAGATAATGAGTAACAAAACATATTAGGCGAACTAATATCTGCCTGTCGATTCGAAAGACCTGAAACAGTCAATAAGTACATGAACGTCGTATTAAGCTCGAGTCTGTTTGTTGCTCCATTCAGAATCTGAGGATTTTCGGGTTGAGAGGTGAAAATCAATGTAATTGTGAGTGAAGGGTATCAGAATAAGGTGACATAATATCTGAATATTACAGAACATACTGCACAGCGAAAGTTGGGACACGTCCAAATGGTTCACGTTTTACTCTCTAGTTGTCTTTTGTTGAAATTCCTGGTATATCATTTAACACCTGCTGAATCAACCTATGGACTGAAGTGATCATAGACAATGTTTTGAATCCAGGTCACCAACCATAAGTGCAGACAGAGAGTGGCTGCCTGCTGTCCATGTATTGCCTCAAATTCAAATCTTGATGCGAAAGTGAGATTGTACAACTCAAACCAAACACACATGTTTTGACATGAAGAATAGATGGAAATGAATAGTGTATTATTGTAAGACTTGAAAAAAAACCCAGGTCGGTATTCATTAAATGCGTAGTGATTTATTTCTATCTATGAGTTATCTATGTTAGCACGTTTAGTCAGTGGCGTAGCTACGGGAAACGTGCGTACCCCATGAAAAGTCGTCGCCCCGACTCGGCCCCACTGATCGCTGCCACCGTGACATTCCAACTTTCCTAAATCGTTCAAGTCCAGCAAAACGGGTTAGCGTAGGCCTACATGGCCTTGATCATTCCCCCCCGCACTTTCTCCCGTGTATATGAAAAATAGGCTAGATAGGTTGGCATTGTGAGCACTACAACCTGGTAATTGTGGGCCCGACCTTACACATCATGAGTAGAATATGATACCCTAGCAGTTGATCAACGAAATCGGGAAAATTTAACTGCAAAATAACATTCAGAACGGGGGTGTTAGTGGGTGTTTGAAGCTCGCCTCACACTGTACGTAATTTGCCGATCGCAAGGATTGCGACAGCTCACGGCATAACTCACGGTCTCCGTGTGGCCGCAAGTTTTGAGGCGGTGACCGCAAGACCGTTACCTTGAGCGCCAACCTGCCGTGGGCCTTGCAAGGTTTTGAACGGGTTCAATTCTTCTTTAGGGAATCCGCAAGGCCCACGTGGTTTCGTAAGGGCACTCATATATTAAGGCATGTGCAGTTGGGAACTGGAAGTTGGGCGACTGCAAGTAATACCGCCATGCTTGACTATACCACTTTCTCCAGTATCTTTGGAGCGATCACACAGTACCTTTGAAACATACGGTCGATTGCGCAATCAACCGGGAACTTCCGCAAGCGGTCACAAACTCCGTGTGCGGTGACCCCGAGCGGTGACCGTTAGCATTGCATACTTAGACTCCGCACAGTGTGAGTTAGACTCAAGTGTGTCATATATTATTATTATTATTACACCATTACTTATATAGCGCAAAATCCAGAGTTCAATGCGCTTTACACAACAAAGAAGTACACATTTAAAACATTGCCTGTCTTTACAAAACAGTCTTCAGTATAGATTTAAAAAATGCAAAAGTGGAAGCATCTCGTACTTTTGTTGGGAGACTGTTCCACAGTTGTGGCGCAGCACAACTGAAGGCCTACTCACCCACTCGCTTCGATGGGCGCCGAGTTACCAAAGACTCGGCGGATGACGATCGGAGAGTGCGGCGGGGGACGTAGATATCGACCAGGTTTTGTAGGTAAGATGGTGCCAAGCCATTGAAGCACTTGAAAATATACGTCACAATACGAAAAGTTGACGAGTCCCTGGACAGCGGTACACAGGCTTCATTGGTGTGAGGTAACTGCGAACCTTGTCGATGTTGCGTAGATGAAAATTGCAGACTTTTACATCGTTGGATATCTGCTCGTCGATAGTCTCCAGGGACTTTGACGCAGGTAGAGGCCTCAATGACATGACCGCTATTTGAGCGACTGTCTCCCGAAACGGCGACTATGGTGTGGAGACCTTACATTCGTAGCTCGGTTTTGTCGCTATTCAACTTTAGCTGATTCTGCGACATCCAACGATTGACGTGCACGATGCAGTCCTGCATTCGTATAACAGCAGCCTCGATGCTGGCCGGGTCGGTTGGGTCGTAGCTAGTATAAAGTTGAATATCGTCGGCATAGCGGTGATAGCAAACATTGAACTTCTGGATGATGGATTGCAGAGGTCTGGTATAAATAGAGAACAATACCGGTCCCAGAACAGATCCCTGTGGCACTCCATGACGAACGTTTCGGCTGTTTGAAAATCCCCCGTTGCAGAAACACGCTGGGTACGATTTGACTGGTAGCTAGCAAACCAGTCAAAAGCGGTGCCAGGGTCTCCATGGAGACATTCAACATCTTCAGCAGCTTATCGTGGGATACAGTGTCAAACGCTGCGCTGAGATCGAGCAGCACTAGCAGCATCGCATCGTTCCGATCCAGAGAGCCGGCGATGTCGTTGTGGATCCTGATCAGTGCCGTGTCTGTAAAGTGCTGTGCCTCATGGGCGTCAACAGGTAGGGGACGAGGGGGGGACATGTCCCCCCACTTTCAAAAGTGGGGGATATCATATCGTTTGCCCCCCCCCCCACTTTTCCGGACCGTAATAAAAAATAATAAGCACATGCCCGATTTTGTATCACTCTAAACTGATTCAATTTTTGTCTAACCAAAACAATAATCGCGTTGGAAATTGTTTTAAGTCAACTAATTCCAGGTGCGGACCCCGGGTGAAGATCTGGACCCGATTAGGGCCGAAGTCGAAGATTACTCATGTTTCATACCGAGTTCTCGAATTTTAAATCGAATAGGGCAGAAGTGCAAATATTTTCAAGTGTTTCGCGCGCATGGCGTTTTTCTTCCAGCGTTGTAGGCTAATTATGCGATGTAATGCTTTGAATCATTTTGTTCACTCGATTAATTTCAGAAGCCTTGGGGGTAGGCTTCCCCCCCCCCCATTTTTCTATTATGAAAAATTCGGACGAAAATTCGTGAAAAATTTGGGAAGGACACACCAGAGTGAAAAACATGCTTGAATTTTTTTCAGACTTCTTCGATAAAATGTCCGCAAAACATGCCAAAAAAATTTCGCGCGCTTCGCGCGCCGGTAGTTCCCAATGACTGACAAATTTTCTGCTCCCAGATTAGAGTGGTCCCCGTGCACCTATGGCTTTTCCCTTCGATCCCACCAGAGACTGTTCGGTGGACCCCTGAATTCCACGCAAACAAAGCTAGAGTAAAAATGTAATGAAAAAAACTCCATTTTGTGGGAATTTACAATTCGGTAAGTCATCTTATTATGCACATGACAACTCTTTGTCTTTCTTTTACTCAAACCACACATGTAGATGTGTGTTATTGAGCCTGGCAGATGCCGTTTCCGTCGATCTGGAGGTATGAAAATCTGAAATTTTCTGGAACGCTTCGCGCCAACCGATGTGGCGCTACGCTTAGATGGTCATTTGCATTCGACGGGTCCCCCCACTTTGCAACAACGCTCCGACGCCCCTGAGCTTGCCTTGTATGCTGACTGGAATACTTCGTTTAGGATTGTTGTCGTTGATTTTTTTTGTAAGAGATTAACTCTTGAGGACCAAGCTCGCCTCCGATTACCTTAGAAAGGAAAGTTAGTGTTTGAGATGGGTCTGTAACTGCTTGGTGATGATGGGTCAGCAGTCGGTTTCTTCAGCAGAGGTTTCACGAAAGCTTCTTGGGCAGGAAGATATCATGTTCCACTCGTGAGCGATTGAGGTCACGTCTGTTTCAGCGGCGTAGGCAGGTGTGCATCAAGGGTCTTCGTCAAAACCAGTTGGGCGGTAGCAGACTGAATGATTTGCTGGTGAGGGAAACAATTACCTTCTTCAGTTCCTCGTCAGTGGCAGGAGGTTTCCAAGGTCAGCATCGATGTTTGAGATTGATATCATCGACTTGTTACATGAAGAAATCTGAGAAAAGTCCGCCGCTCAAGACATCGCATGATGGACTGGTTTGATGCTGTCCTCGAAGACTACGCAGAGCATCAAGTAGTTGATCGTGGATTCGATGACGCAAATTTACCTTCGAAGAAGGTGCGCTTGGCGTGTCTGATTTGGGAATTCACACGGTCCCGCAGCCGCTCATATATTTCACGATGTAGTGAAGTTTGGACTTTCGCCAACGCCTTTCACTCGCCCTGCGTTCACGCCTCAGCTTTTGAATATCCTCGGTGATCCAGGGGCATGATGGTTTGGACCCTCTCTTGTGAGTGACGACGGGAGCCTGTTCGTCAAGAACATTGCGTACTATGGTGTCGTAGTCGGTGAACAGGTCATCCGCTGTTTGACTTGCTGCATCCAGACTGTCAAGTGACGACTTGAGCGACCCCTCGCACTCAGATTCATTCAGGTCCCGGTATCCCGAACCACTCGTTTTGGAGACACGTAATTTGTTTCTCCCACACTGTATCTGGAAAACAACGGTGTGATGGTCGGCAATGACAGATTCAAGCACTGTCGGCGTCGAGCAGACAAGGTCACGGGGTCTGCTAATCACTTGATCGAGTGTGTGTCCTCGGGTGTGCGTGCTTCCGCTCACTGTCTGATTTTGTGTAGGCAGAGCATCAAGGGGATCCATGAATGGATCAATCGGCGATGTGGATTCGTCCACATGATGTTGAAGTCCCCACACAGGAGGCGACCTGTAGCGTTATATTGCATTACGGCATATGACAATGTAAAGAAATCAAGAATACTCAGACCAGCTGAAAACTAATTAAAAAAACGGAGTGGGTGTAACGGAGACTACTGGCCACTACGAATTGTGGAGGATAGGATAACGCTAACGAGGCAATGTACGTACGTAATAATTTGTGCACAGTGTTTTCTGTTCGCGCGCTCCAGTGTAGGCGCGCTATATTGCACCGATTGCAGCAACACAACATTTCTTTTCCTGAATTAACTAGACCAGGTGAAAACGGGAAATAATATCCGAAACACTCACATGCAAATTTGCGACGGTTGGCCTATACTCAGACTAGGGTAAACCACGAACGGCATCAACAATGCGTTCACTTCCAGTTCTAAAATACACCATGTAGTAGGCAGGGCTAGTTGGTTACTACGACTACTTAAACCCGAGAACATCACATTCCAACCTCCGCAAACAGAGATACACATACCAAGTCATCAACATAGATATTTTTGCGAGGATTCGAAAGGATAACATACATTTCAAGTCCAATTAATTCGCCTGAATTTAACATGGCGGCGTATTTGCATTTTTAACGATTTCCTGTAATACGTTGCTTCATACATTGATAGTTCAAGGCGTACATCTTAGTTGGGCAATAGCTCTCACCCATCGTTTCCTACTGTAAATAAAGTTGATAGCTTTCAGGCACTCTGAGTTGACGAAGATACGTCTGAATATGTTCTTTTCAGTTAGGAGTCGTGTAAAAACCAGACAAGTCCCAAAACTGTAATATATCAGGCTGTGATAACTATAGGACATCTATTTCATATCTGAATATTCGTTTGTCCATACATGATGTCATGTGTATCTGAACATATGCCGGGACATAAACGGCTATCTGTCTAAGTTCTGAATGTCCTGCTTAAACACGCTGAATTTCACTGATATCCCCTGGGATTGACGCGTGTTCTTAGAGACTGGAGTTAATTCGTCATAGTGCGTCCAAGCCGAACTTCGTCGCCACGTAACTGAATGGTCCTACTAAGAAAATATTACTAGCTTGCCTTTGAAACCCCCCCCCCCCCCAAAAAAAAAAGGGGGAGTGAAGGATTGCTACCGCGGGGTCAGCCATTTTCCGTGATACCGCCTGAAACGAATTAAAAAACGATCTCTGATTTCCAACACAAAACGTTATCTGCATCTATAAGTCCAAATCGAGAAACCTGTGCGCATCATTCGATTTACACTAACTGAAGTCTCAAGACGATCGAACTTTGACGTTGGGTGGGAGGGGGGGGGGGGAGGGGGTGGGGGTAGCAGGCAGTTTAGGAACCGTCAAAGCGAAAAATAAACAACGTTTTCCGAAATCCATGTATTATTTAATTTGTGAGTAAAAAGCGGGACAACCTTTGAAAAAGAAATATGTATAAAATTTATCTGTTTCACGTGAATGCATCGATTGGTCGCACGGAAGAATTTGGAATGAATAGATGGCGCTATTTTGTTTTTACCCTAACATGTCATATTCTTTAGCTAAGCGAAAAACATCAAGGTGGCGCGTGTTACAAAGTGTTTGTGTTATACGCTTGCTTAATTTCCGGTTATCAATTACCACCCCCTATAAAAGATTTAGTTTTCATATTTCGTTCTTGCTGCTACGATATCATGTTTCCTATTGACTTGTAAGCATGGGCGGTCGATCTCCCGCTGTGAACAGTGGGGGGGGGGAGACCACATCGAATGCAATGCCATCTGTCTAAGCGGAGCGCCACCATCCGTTGGCGCGAAGGTACCAAGAAAATTTTAGCATTTCATACCCCCTCCAAATCGCCGGAAACGGCCTTCCAGAACTCCATAGCACCCTTCTACATGTGTGATTCGAGTAGCGAGACAGACAAAGTTGTCATTGTGCATACTAAGATGATTCAACGCATATCACACATGTTTTTTTAATACCTTTTCTAATCTCTGCTCTGGCTTGTTTCCGTGGGATCCCGGGGTCTGCCCATTGGTCCCTGGTGGGATCGAAGGAAAGTTATAGCGATACGGGAAACTATTCCCAATGGGGAGTCCAGTAATATTTGGCCGAATTTGCAACAAGTCATTCATCGAAGACTCCCAGCGCGCGCGAAGGGCGCGAATTTTTTGCATGTTTCCTTTTTCCGGGGCATTTTTATCGAAAAAGTCAGCAGAAAATTCAGAAATAAATTTTCCACTTTGCCCTTCTCCTTTCCAAATTTTCCACGCATTTAACGCGCCGATTTTTTAATCTCCAAAAATTGGGGGGGGGGCAGTCTGCCCCAAGGCTTCAAAAATAATCGAGTGAACAAAATGATTCGAAGCATACATCGCATATTCCAACGCCGGGTGGAAAAACGCCCATTGAAAATTGAGCACTTTTGGCCAATCGATTCAATATTCGAGCACTCAGTATGAAACATGGGTAATCACTCGACTTCGGCCCTAGTGGGTTCCAGATCTTCATCTGGGGTCCGTACCTGGAATAGTGGACTTGAAACCCATTTTCCAACGCGATTCTTGTTCCGTTAGACAATAATTGAATCAGTTAATAGACGATCATCAAATTATGTTATTACTGTTGAACCACACCGCACAACCCACTATAATAAAATGACTAGGTGCACGGTACACACGTTCAAACAGGTGCAGTAAATTGGGGCAGAAACAACTTATCCCAGACTACAAAAGGTTTATGATTTCCATAAGCAGTTTATATATGCACAACTTTTATCAGTACTGATGCTCGCGAAAATTCGGCTACCAAAACAAATCATAATTAAAAAACTTTTCATTCTTACTCTGCCCCAAATTTCTCTTCCATTATTTTTTTTGTTCCCCCCCCCCCCCCCCCCTCCGAATTTGGGTATTTCGTTCGTGTTTTCACTCTCGAAATTCTCCTTCAACCCTGCCCCGACCCAGTCTCGGATATATACTGATTTTCCTAAGTTGGTTCTGTACGGCAATCCGTGATATACTTAACCATCTCACTATATTGGGCATAGGATTTACAATAACCCCACCTAACTTGGGTTAAAAATGAATGAAAATAAATGTTTGGCCCAATTAGCAATATACGGTTAAAAAAAAATTCTCTGCTAGGTACTAATTTCCAATCCAAGGGCGCAGTCTATGTGGGGGTCTTGAAAAGTTGGGGATTTTTTGGAAGCCTCCGGATACATATGTGGTTGCCACTTCTTGACCACCTGGGAACCCAACTTCAAACCAGGCGAATTGTTCCCTTGACTATACGTACGTGCGAACCCAAGGTGATGCCCGTGCCACGTGTTTGGTAGTCAAGTAGTGACCATTGGGTCTCATGCATTCTAGTCGACTGCAGAATAATAATTCTAAAAGGAGAAAAAGTGCTGATGAGCTGGCCTAGTCGTACGGGCCCTTCTTTTTTAATAGCCAGAACATTTTTGGCCTAAACGCACGGAAAAGCAGCCCCGCGCGCCAAGCGCGCGAAAATTTTTGGCAGTGTTTTTCCGGCTTTGATTGAAAATTCAGGCCATCAGCAGGACATTTTGGGCATTTCCTCCTTTCCTTTTGCCTTTTTTCCTGTCCAGATTTTCCCGAATTATTGTCAATTTTTGCCCTATTTTAATCTCAGAATAACTTGGCGCTCTTTCTCAAAGGGCTACGCTTTTGGTAAGTCCGAACCGAAATCAAGCGAGTTTGCATTTACAGTTTAATGAATTGTGAACAAACTATTAGCCTATAGTTACTTCTCCAGACTGGGGTACTCAAATTGATTTATGGTGAAGGTATGTTCGCCCGCGAATTTTATAACGGCCGGTGATTTCATACTGCAAAAGAAGGCTGATAACTTTATGAATCCGTCACTGCGGTCTAGAGTTTATGTTTCACTCTGGGTCGGCGCAGTGCGTAGCAATTTCTTACTAGGCTAGGGGCAACTTCATAGGGCCCTGTGAGAGGGTCTCGGCAGTCAGGGTTTTACCCTTCTCCTCCCCTTCATGCCTCTAATGTGATTTTTTGTGTGCGAAATGTTCTTGTCCACCAAGGGCAGTAGGTCCTCCTTTCTTTTGGTTATTGGCTAGAATCCTACCTTCCATGGGACCCCTTAAGTGGGGTCTATGGAGACCGGCCCGGAATCAACCGGTTACCAGTCTAGAGAACCAGGTTGATACTTTTTTCTTTTTCCTCGTAGGCTCGTACTGTTTTTCTTTCGACGGAAATCTTAACTGAATATCAATCAAGGTGGTTCGAATTTTGTTGCAATTAATGAAGTCAACACACAAATTCGAGAGGTCTAATTTTCGCACGGTTTCCTGGTATCGTCTATGATTTCAAAGATGCTTCTCATCTTTGCTACAATGAAACCTTTCTTGGCCTGGGTTTGTGTGTTACATCACATATTCATTCCTTAATAGCTCAATTACAATGTGGGAATACTCGACGCGCTCCACAATTGTTTGCTGGCTCGTTTCGGATCATGGCACACGGAACTGTTTTTTGTTGTTGAACATAAAGTGCAAGATGTATATTGTTCACATTGGAGATGCATCGTCTTGTCGATGCCTTCTCGGGGTATAATAAGGACTTGTCTAGAAGCAATTTGTAAAAATAGTCCCCCAATTTACAAATTGCACTCACAATATTTTTCACGGAATCTCACAGCATCGTGGCACGTGGTCTACAGTACTTGAAAGCGAAACAACCACCAGATACCGAAACTGACGAGTTTTGCATATTTCTTTGGGCACGATAAATCACTGGTTCCCAACTTGACATTGTTGGTCATTTTATCCACTTTGGCAGGTTTGTATGCCTGAATTGTGCCTATTCTCTGCCCAAGCGGTTGTTCCTCGATCTGGCAAACTTGCTTTCACTTTATCCATAATGTGTTTGGAGCCGTCTGACTCCTCATCCGCCACTTATGCCAGCGCCCATTCGTGTTATAATCAATGAACATTTTATTGTGAATCTACCTTAGTTTAGATTTGTTTACCTTTGTCTCCTTTTGTTTCTGACTGGGAAAACTTGCATGAAAGCTTCATATCGCAGAGTATATGCCTTCAAAATACAACGCTCACGACACTATAGAAAGCACCAGTTACAGGTCGCCTGCGCGCGCAGCGCGCGGAAACTTTTGGAAATCGGGTTCGGAATAAAGCCACACTGTGGTCTTTGTGAGGCTGTTTCATCTCATATTTTTCAGCCCACACAGCCACTTAAAAAACGGTTCGTGTGTAAACGGACATGTACTTTCGTCTTCATCGAGGATCAAAAAGTGGGGTGGGGGGGGGACATTTGATATGATGTCCCCCCACTTCGGAAGTGGGGGGGGACGTGTCCCCGTCCCCCCCCCCCCAGGATCGACGCCCATGCTTGTAAGGTGCGCATTGTGATAGTTGGTCACTGCTGTAAATGACATTTGGTAGGTCAAATATGAGGTGCTTTGGGTTGTTACAATGAAAACGATAACACTCTGGGTGTTCTCCTGGCATTGAATGATGATGTTTTCATCAACTAAGAATCTGACTCTTTTTCTCTCTATCCGACAGTTACATACATCGACATTGCCACGATCCCGTTGTGACGGGTTCCCACCATCTCGAATCAGGTTTAAGAGGAGCTTAGGCGTGGGGTTACGAATATTTACTCTATTAATCGGCTCCAGCTATAGAAGCTCCTGACGTGAAATACGGAAGTCCCGGTTGATTGTTGCGTGTGCCTATTCTGCTCCCGAAATATAACACATCAGCGAATAACACCGCCTTGCGGGCGCTTGGTTTGTGCATTTCTGTATCGTAACACTCTAGGTTTTCTTCTTGTGTTATTTGATGATGTTTTCATCAACTAAGAATCTACGCCTATAACCGTCTGGCGGAAGAGTCTGAGTCTTTGCCTGAAAGGGAATGTTTGAGCAGGTTAGTAACGGAAACCACAACCAAATCAATGTGACGTATCGTGGATACGTATTTGATGCATTGTATCACAAATGCCAAACATACGTAGGTGTGTGCTTGTGTGCATGAATTTGCTGAAGATACAAGAAAAAAGTGGAGGACAGTGAGGCAATTTGAAGACATAGAAGATAATTCTTATTTCGCCCCAAAAATATTCGAAGAGGCTTGAATACACATTGCTTTCTTCAGCAAAGTGTCCACTACGAAGAAGACCCACTACGCACACAGAAACATATCCCCCGGGGTCACCGCACAGTGGCGTAAACCGCGGGGGCCAGCGTGGCGCATGTGTGCATGTGTGACACGGAAGTATCAATATAACTGTCGTCGAGTGCCGCATATGCGCTGTACTGACGAAAATGCCTCCAGCATGGGAACGAGTAAAATGCCTCCCACTTCCCAGACAGCAACTCAACTCAGACTGTAGTTGAAAAGAATGTATCACGCTTCTTCTCGAACGCGAACTATGATGTTCGGTCTTTTCAGCTGCTGCCCAGCAATCTGGGATGACTTGCCTCTGAGGTTGCATGTGCCACAACTTTGAAATCTTTCAAGCATTCCTCACATCCCATCTTTTTGTGTAGAGCGCTTGTTGAGATTTGTTATGGAATGCCCTCATAAATCGAAAGTATCATAATAAATCGCATGAGAATAACAGCAGAATCTGGCTTCATTATTCAACTGACCACCTATTGGGGTGTATCCAAATTTGCTGCATGCTTCATTGCAGAGAGATTACATAATTAAATACGACGATGTTGTGTCAGTTCATGACAGTGAGTTGTCCAAAGAAATTATAATTAGAATATAATATAATAAATATATATATATATTATTATATAATATATATATTTATAATATATTAATATATATAATATATATTATATATATATATATATATATATATATATATATATTAGATATATATAGATATATATATATATATATATAATATAGTTATATAAATATATTCCATGCCTACTGATCACATTCTGTGATAAATTCAGTGGTGCAGTGGTGCAGAAAGCTGATGTTTACTAGCGTCGAAATGAAACCGTTTCGGTCAGTGTTTTGGACCGAAATCCTTGGACCCAGATGCCCTTAGGGCAGTAACGCTCTGCTAATGGTGCATGCTCATCCTTTAGTACAAAAAAGGAGACCAATATATGCCCCCCTCAATTCAAATCCACATCGGGAAAAAAACTGAGAATCGGGACAGTTGTCAGGCGAGTCAGGGGGGTATGAACTCAAATGGGTAAATCATGGGCATTAATGGGCATTTGCAACCTGATTCACAATAAGTGCGGCTTTGCCGCCCCCATCTGGTTAAACCTGAATTTCCACATCCTGAGAGAGCCGGGATGTTTCGAGGGTGTGCATTGTCCCAGCTGATATTGCATTTCGCACGCAATAATTTTCTCACTTCTCATACTGTTTGTAGAGGGGAGGAGTTTGGAGGGGGGTCCCACGATGAAGCTGGCATAAGCCTTGTCCCTGGCAGGTCAAGCGAGGATGTGGTATATAATTGAAGAAGTCCAGTCTGGAAGACAGTCAAACAACGTGTTCTATGAGGATAAGGGAACACGCGGCACTCGACAGGAACAGGCTTTTCCATTCAACTTATAGTCTATAGACGCGTTTAGTAGACCTGTCACTTTCGGCAGGCAATGTCAACGCGAATTCTTCCGCTTACCCCAGTGAAACTGGAGTGCTTAGGCCCGGGATTGTCTGGATAGCCTGGTCGACGGTTTGGTGCACAATTGTGGTCTCATGTCCCTCTACCTACCGCGAAGTTTATGGCCGTGCAAGTCGGCATCTTGCCTTCGGCGATATAACTAAGTAGTGAACGCAGTTTCTGATGGCCCTGCTGAAGTTCTCTAGCTCTAGGAGTGCGGTGGAAGGGCGCTATTTCACTCGATGCCCGAGGTTTGCATGTCTTTGGGCAGTGGAGAGTTTGTCAGTCATAGGAAATCTGTGGTGTGCAGACATCAGGCGTCTTAAAACCGAGAGATTTGTCTTGTGGGGTAGGGTTGGGGGGGATCCCTACAAACAACAAAAACGTTTTGGGAAACTTTTTAACATGTTGTCGCTGATTGTTTCGAAAATTGTTTGTTGAGTAACACAAGTTAGGAGAATGTTTCCCAAACGTTTCACAAAACGCTTGGAGAAACGTTTTGAAAACATTTCCAAAAATTTCTGAAAGCGTTCTAAAGGGTTTTGGTGGCAAACAGATTGCAACCACGACGAGTTTCAAGTTAGGTTGTGTTGTTCAAAGTATATCGTTTTGTTTCCTAGGTTTGCTGTACCTCTAAATTTGCAATAACATTGACTGTTGTCTAAACTATTTTTCCCAAACCTTCCTTGGAATGATGATGGAAAACGTGTCCCGCAACATTCATGCTACTCACCTGAAATTTTCAAAAAATAATAAGAAACATTTCGAAAACGTTTAGTGTTTGCCGAGTTGGGAGCCTCTGTGCGCCCTCATGGATGGCCTCATCCTTCCCATTGACAATAATGCATGGGCCCTAAGTAACAGCCGGCAAACCTCTACTGATCGGCCGGCAAAAAAATGTGGTTTACAAATGTATTGGTCAACCTGGGGCATGGGGGTTCTGACCCCCCTCCCCCCAAAATTATAACCCCCCCCCTCCCTTGGGGTCGCCCACATAACATTTTATCTGATATCGGGGTCAATTGATTAGGCCCAGCAATGACACCTCTGCCCTATCAGATTATTACCCAGAACTGATGTGGGGTTCAATTCAACCCTGGGCCATCATACCCCTTCCGGGACAGGACAATTCTTTCATCCGTTAGCCTACTGAACCCATTGCCGTAGGCCCCACACCCGAAGTTTCTGCAGTATGCCTCCCCCGAAGCTTCAAACGGTGAATTGCTAGGTTTGAGAAGCGTGTGTGAGGCCGACCTGGGATTTGTCTAGTTTTTCCTGTCTACACACAAGCTGACAAATAGTCCCGCCTAATCGCCTATACTTATGTGATGGTTGTGCGCCAGCAATTCGGTCTATGTAAAAGCGGGAAATGTTTATTCAACTAGTTTCTATATGAGGACTTCATGACAGCGAGACTTTATCGTGTATAACATTGTGTAGTGCAGAACCCACTGCCGTTGTGTTCAAAATTAACCATATGGCACGCTAGCCCTTACCAGTCGTTAATTCCGCATGCATACGTCTAGGTTCCCGACTAGCCCCCCGACAAGGCTATGACACGCTGATTCAAAATAACCTCTCCCGTTGATATAACATTCATGTGGTAACTCCGCTGGAATTATTCAACAAGGGATTTCCCGATTGTCTCAATAGACTATGAAATTGTAACTGCTTGTCAACAGATCATCCCTCGACCTTCGCTCGCCCGTAATTACATATAACATATAGTCCTACATAAAAACAACATCCCTTGTATTAAATTCGCCATTTCATTTGGCGTACTGATGTAGTGCTTCTTCAAGTATTTTCCCGGAGTACAACCATATCGCCATTTCCACTTCCTGCGAAACAGGTAAAAGGTAGGCTATTTTTAGTCTAGTTGGGATGGGGCTTTTTTCTTTCTTCGGAATTTCGTGTCGTTATATTTGTCATCACGGTTGTGTTAATTCCTCCAACGGGTTTTGTCTTTTCCTCTAATGCATATTATAACATCTCAGCAACCGCCGCGCCGGTTGTGTAACGAACTCGGTTGCCTCGTAATACAGATAAACGACGTCGATAGTCCCATATACTGTACCATCGAGGTCGGGTACCGTGTTCCACGAGACCAATGGCACGAAAGGCACTGTGCTGCATTAAGAACAACACACACTAAGCCTGCTAAATATAGCACAAAGACGACAGAACCTGGGACGGATACGCAATCAGGAAGCTTAGAACTAATATTAAGCAGAACCGTGGCAGAAAACGGTCACATTTTCCAGAAATTCTATAGTGTTCTATAGTGTTTATTGTAGACCAATTATCCGATTCTTGTATTCACGGACCTTTTTATTTCCCCCCCTTGCTGAAATCAAAGGAATCATTCAGTCATGTCCGTGCGGCGTGCTTATGTGCGTGTGGGTGTGTAGTCTGAAAATGTGACCCCCGTTGTCCGCCCGCAGTCAAAAACGGTCCTACATTTTCCAGGAATTCTATAGTGTTTATAGTGTTTCTATGTGGTTTATTGAGACCAATTATACGATTCTTGTATGCACTGAACTGTTTGATTCCCTTGCCGAGGCACAGGACTCTGTTGCAGTTTTCCGTGCGCATGTGTGTGTGTGTGGTGTGTGTATATAGTATGTATTTTATGTATGTCCGTATGTATGTATGTAAGTATGTATGTTGTATATTTGTCTGTCCTGTGTGTGTGGGCACTCCTGTGTCAGCACGATTCTACTGAACGCCGAGAGTATCGACTTCAAATTAGGTACATGGGTTGCCCATATGTAGAGGATGACCTCTATTTTTTTTGTGCCAGTTCAAGGTCTTCCAAGTCACGAGAGATCAGATCAAAGAGCTTGTCAGCAGATAGGTGAAGAACATAAGCGTCCATTTTGGCTCAAATTAGTGTGAGTTTGTCAATTTGGAGTGGAAATGCCGACTAAACATATTTTTGTGTTTGATATAGCGCTATCAAGATGAGACCACTTCATGGCTTACCCCAGCCCCCACTGCATCTCTATTGTTGCATAAGGCAAGTCATAACACGCTTGTCACATGATATCTGAAGCATGAAAGCTTGTATGTAAGTTCAAATTAGGTAAGGTTGGTTGCCTCTAGAGGAGAGGATGAACTCATTGTGTTTTGGGTAGCCCCCCACCCCCCCATTTGAAATGCATTCAAGTCATCAGAGCATTAAGTTTGCAAAGCTTGTCAACACGATAGGTGAATAACAGAACCTACATTGTGCATTCCCAATTATGTTGAGTTTGTCAATTTGGAGTGGAAAGGTGCTTACTAACCAATTTTTGTGTTTTTATATAGGCAGCTTAACAGAAATGGAAACATGGCAATGGCCCAACCCAGCTCCCATGCTGTCTCCTAGGCGGATTACTTGCAATATAAATAATGCACTTTGTTTTTTTACATGCACTGCTATTTGCAGCCATGTAAATATTATATTCGTCATGAAAGTTAAAGCGTATCACAGGAGCGTATCCATTGGGGCTTTGGAGGCGCGCGGCCCCCGGGTAAGAAAGAGAGGAGAAAAGGAAAAGGGGGGAAGGAGGAAAAGGAGAGGAGGAGAAAATGAAAAGAGGGAGAGGGAGAGAAAAAAGAGGAGAGGAAAGGAGAGAGGAGAAAAAGAGAAAAGGGGAAAGGAGGGGGAAGAAAAGAAGAAAGGGGAAGACGAAGTAAGAGAGAGTGAAGTAAGAGAGAAACTGAAAACTTCATCGAACGATGTTCCCACGATTTTAGCACTAGTCCCCCCCCCCTCGCTGGCCCGTCAGTGTTACATCATCAGCTTCCGGCATCTGCCCCACGCCCCCCCCCCCCCCCACCCTCAATAAATCCTAGTACGATCCGCATCAGCCGACGATGGTGCTCTGCTTAGATGGCCACGTTAAAATGTCCCCCCCCCCTGCCAAATGTAGTCAGACAGTACAGCGGGTGGCAGTAAAAAAAAACAATTTAGGGGCGAACCCATCGCCACAGGCATTCGAGGCAGTGCATAATCGAGTTGAGATCGAGAACTCGGTACCGCAACTAGGGCGAGAATGGGAGAAATAAGAACAGAGTGAAGCAAAAGTAAAATGTGTACCCAAAAGCCAACAAAAAAATAGTGGTTTCTTCGTAGACTTCGATGGAATTAAGACCATTTTTTCAGATTTGGGTAATTTTTAATCGGATGATATGACAAGCTCCACCATTTCAATGTCTAGCGCCCCTACAAGGTTATGGCACTGCATCAGCTTCCGTGGACAGAGATCGGGGGGATTGGAAAGTGCTTTCCTTACACCATCTATGAGGGGGGGGGCCCTTTAAATTTCCCGAACTGCTGTGTACGCTACGCACCAACGTTGCTATCTATCCGTTGGATACGAAATCGACGAACCCTATGGATTTATCTAGCCAGGCTCCCCTCTCCTCCAGCGCATCCAACTGGAAAAAGTCCTAACTACGCCACTGGAGCCAAATACCGGAAGTACTATTTCCTACTATATGAGTGTCATATTTTCTCTCGAAACTTCTCAACGATTCGTTCCAAGCAATGATCGACAACCTCTCCCACATTCCAAACGGGTGTGTACTTTAGTTCACATATTGTCACTTTGCTGATCAGTATCATTGGCTAAATTGAAGGGGGTTGGGTTCAATCCTGCGAATCTGTTTACGTAAATTGTAAAACTCAGTAGGTCCTTGGTATGAGTTTGAAATCACTTGCTGGAATAATCGAGACCCTCCAAAAAAAAAAGGATCGGAAACCAGGCTTCTAGGCCACTATATTGCTCCTGAGCTGTGTAACAAATTGCCATCAAATATCCAACATGCGGTTCTGTTCATACTCAAGTTTTGTTAAAGACTATTTCAAGCACGTTATGGATGACTCTTGTTGATTTTGTCGTTCTGACAGCGCATTGAGCCCGGGATTATGCGCTTTCATAAGCAACAGTGTCACAGGCCCTGCGAAGATTTTTATACTGGGGGTGCTAGCTCTCCTGATAAAAGACACCTCACCCTACCCCCAACACAAAAAACCTAATTTTCGTCATTTTCAGATTTTTCTTTTGCAATTTTTTATACTTTTTGATAGGTATTTCATAGCGAAAACGGGTGATCGATTAGACAGTTACACCCTTGCTAACTCGCGTACGGTACCTAATATGTAATTAGACAAACACGAGGCAAGGCGACCCATGAGCAAAATAACAGTGAACAGGCGGCGTAGTAGCCAGGTTTCTGATGTAAAGGGAAAGTTAATCAGGGTCCCCATATGGACCGCGTAGTGAGGGGATAAAGGAGGGAGTGTCAATGTCCCCTTTGGAAAATTCTAGCTCGTTAAGATGCAAAATTCTTTTATACTAGATCAATGAGCTGAATGTCTGGCTTTCCATATCATCACTGGAAAATAATTAACTTTCACTGCTTTCAGTTGGTAATGATCAGGGGCGGCGATCTGTGTTGAATATTGGGGGTCATAGGGGGCTAGCACATCTAAGCGGAGCGCCACCATGGGTGGAAGTAAAGGGAATTTTTAGTTTACAGACCCCCCAGAAGGCAGGAAAACGGGCACTTTGGGTCATACTGGCAGTAAGCCAACATCCCTAAAATCGGTCAATAAATTCCCGAATTTTTTGTTTCCAGAAACATTCTTGAAGGAACTGATCAATGTTTATTCCTACAATTCGGGCTGACGCGTAGGGTACAAGATTTTTTTTGTTTTACAGACCCCCCCCCACACCCCCTCACCGCCCCCCAGAGTGAGGAAACGGCATTTCCAGGACCGTATGGCAGTAAGCAACGTCCCTAAAATTGGCAAATAAATTTCAGAATTCATAATTTTAGAAACGTTCTTGAAGTAGCTGATCGATGTGTATTCCTTACTATTGGGCCAGGCATTCGTGGTCTCGTATAGGTACAAGGAAATTTTGAGCATACGACTCCCCATGTTGCCGGAAACGGTACTTCCATGTCTTATGGCAGTACGCCAACATCCCCAAACATTGACCAATAAATTTCTGAAATGAATATCTCAGGAAACCACCTTGAAGGAAACTGATATACGTTTATCATGATACAATTCGCTGCCACATCAGTTGACGCGTACAGTACAAGAAAATAGCTTCCGAAATGACGTAATTTCGAAAACTGATAGATGTTAATCCTTACATTTCTTCATCGTGGGTTCCATTCCTAACAGAGCCATGTTCAGAAATATTCCATCGAGGAACCTTCCAATTGGGTGTGGAGGGCTGACGCAGATTGAAATTTGCTTGAACATCACGTCATGGAAAATGTGTGCATTTTCCGGGATTTGATTGAAGGAATTGAGCCAGGGCAGCAGACAATTTGGTCAATTTTCAGATTAGTTCCGCTAGGTTATGTGGGTTTAGGTGATGTGCCCCGTCAAAGCAGCATGTCATCAGTTGGCGCGAGGGCGAGGCAAAGGAATTTAAAATAAATCAGGCCTCACGACCCCCGGAAAGGCCAGTTGTACTGATCACCTGTCCATGTCCATTACAAAAGATTACAAAGCACAACTACGGCGATAGAAAACAAAAATGCTGAGATTCGGAAAGGAACTTTACACTGGCAATCTTCCACTACCGGTCGTGGAATCATGCCATGTGCAAACCCCTCCCCAATGTTGACGTAGGGTGCCTCGAGCCAACATACAAATACGTAATTTTTAATACAGATGAAACTATTTGAAAATCACGTTTTGGGCTTTATCAAGTGGTTAGGTGCCTTGAGGATTTATAAAAACCAATTATAACGAAACTTCAAGAGATTTCCAATACATAGATTCAATACATCAAAATCTCATGAATATTTAATATTAGCCTAATTACTTCCATTCAGTGATCAAGTACACTGAAAACAACTTATTCCGCAGCGTGACCGAAAACCGGGAACCAAATTCGTGCAAATATGATCCATGAACGCTTTAAAAAACTCGATGGGGTGGCTGGACCCAATGACCTGAAATCGTCAGAAAAAATATGGGGTGCTGCAAGCAACCCCCTACACCCCCCCCCCACCCCCCCTTCGCAGGGGCCGTGCCAGTGTAATAGTTAATACACTAAATTCTTTCATAAAAAATAACTAGGGCGTAGAGCGGTGTTTGCTATATTTATCTGCCTATTCCCTGCAGAGTGACAACTCTTCAACATTCTTTTCTTACTAGAAAAATTGCACATCCAGATTTTTGATTAGAACCCGACACGTGGCCATTTCCGGCGATCTGGGCGGTCTAAAAAGCCCTTTGTCAATGAATAAATAACGGTATTATAACTACAAATTGCACAAGAACACAACTATGCATTGTGATTCCTTGTCCATATAGGGCCTGTCATAAATGTCCATTAGATACTTGTCTATACCCAATGTTCGTTCCTCACTCCCACCAAAGTAATAGATCCGCAGTTATCTGACATGTGTATTGGCTGGGGCGGGGGGTTGTGCTTCTTATTTCTCATTTTCAAACATGAGGATAAAAAATTTGCCACCCATACTATCTGCTGGATGCATTTGCCGCATTTCCCCTGAAACTTGCAAAATTATTTCTCTTTCGAACAATAATCACTTGTTCAAAAAAGTGACAACAACTGATTCTATAACGAATTACAAACTATGCGAAAGAACAGCAAACCCATCACATGCAGTATGCCACTCGTTCAAAAAACATTAATCTGCACTCATGTTGGTCCATAGGCATTAAAAATTTGGTACATTGATGCCGTACAGCTAGAGCACCAGTACTGCCCTTGTTCTGTTCAGGGACACCAGGAATTGTCGCTCCCACATGATGCTATATCAAGTACCATGTACAACCTCTCATGTTCCAGTGCAACTTCAAATGCAAGTCTTCGATATGGGACTAATGGTGCTGTGAACCAGGACTCTCCAAAATGTGAAACGCTCTGCCAGCTAGACAGTGTGGTCTGCGATCAAAATGTTATAATTCGCGTTGTGCGGACTTATGGATGGTGTAATTTAGAAATGTTAGAACATTCCACACGTCCATACAAAAGCTTCTGTCCTAATACCTGATGCCCCTAATACAATGTTAAGGCTTATGTTCCACCCTACATATAACAAAATGCACCCCATATACATGTGGTTTGTGTAAGTCTGCTATGATGAATGTGTGGAAAAGGTAATTTTTAGCTCAAAACCAGCTATGCTGGTTGAGCTATTGGAATGCATGTCACTCACTATATCTATCTATATATCTATCTATCTACCTTAGTCGTGATCCATGAAAACCTGAAGCTCCAAACTGAATCGCCTTCAACTCTGTGCTCCGAAAGCGTTAGTATCGTGTCGAGGATAGGTCTCACACGTCAAGTGCCTATAGACCATATAGACGTACGGAATCTAGAGGCAGGATCCCGGAAGACTACGTGGACTCCACAAGAGAATACCTCAGTACCCATTAGCCGCGTTCCATATCAGGCGTTCCGGCCTCACTGCGAGCTGCAACATCCATGTAACTTCGTATCGAAGAAGAATGGGGGCTTCAACAGTACTGGAACAAACAGATCAAAGCGGTAACAATTACACACACACTTTGCGGCACTTGCAGCACCAAATTAAAGGAAGATTATCAAATTACAAGACAGGGGCGAAGAAGTGTCATAGCGCACACGCAGGCCATGCAGCTATGCGAGCATGGATGCAGCTTAGTTAGATGTCCCGAAGCTACTAGCCGCCACTCATGCTCCTTCGTTAACTGCAATTGCTGGTGATCGGTGTTTTCAACCATCAGTATAGGATAGTATAGATAGTATTTGTATAGTTAGTATAGTATAGTATAGTATAGATTAGGATAGATCGTATAGTGTAGTAATAGGAGAGGTAGTAGAAGTTAGATAGTAATAGTATAGTAACTTATAGTTATTAGTATGGTATGTCGGCGTCAATCTTTTGTTTTTTGGGTAGTATCGTCTGTTTTCCAGACTTCGGAGTCCTACCCAGAAAGGCGAAGCACCGTCTGAGTTACGGTATGATCACTGCCAAGTAGTGCTGCCAAGGGGATTCCCACGGTTGGTTGGGCATCATAGGTTGATACTGCCCCAAGTGCTCCAATTATCGGCTGGTACGACCCTTTTTCGGCCTTGATGTTCCACTTGCATCCTCTGGATCTTCTGCCGCAGATCCAGATACTGATCGGGGAGCCACATGGTGAAACTTCTATATGCCCGCAGTGGTGGCATATCCCGTGATACGACACGGCCGCCACGTTGTTATAGTCGTTTTGTAGACTAGAGGCCAACAAAAGACAAAGACGGGAGACTGGCGGAATGGTAGCAGTGACGCAGCAAGCAAACATTCTGGGTTAAAAGTCGGCAGTCCGGGACGTTTTTGTCCTATGGTGATGTACTGCAGTGCGATGTAAATGTGATGTTCCGCTGTCATTCAGGGAGCTTCCTGGGGTTATTGCGGCTCGTTGCGGGGATATTTCCTCGAGATTTCGAGAAATTGTAGGTTCTGAGGCACTGATCGATGAGGACCTAAATGACAGTAACGGAACAGAATGTTGGATTAGGTATACCCCGCTGTGATCATATGGGCACTAGTCGAGAGGAGAATCGAGTTTATCGCGGTGCTCATCACGAATAATTAGGCCATGTTTTCATGAGCTCACTTGGGTCATGACACGAAAAAAATCAGAAAAAACAAAAAAATCAACTTCCGACGATCTTCGAGCGGGCGCGGTATAGGAGCCAAGCGTTTCATGTTTCGTAGTACATGCGACACGCGGGGTTGTTCGATGTGCAAGTCACCTGCGTCTGCGGTACCTTTGGTGTTCAAGGAGCTGATCTTGGGCCACCTGTGAACGCCCTGCCTCTGCCCTGCATAGTGAGCATTGGGCATATCGCATCTCGGTACGGCGTCACTACGATGTTAATTGGGAAAAACTGTAGGCTTCTACCCTATTGCTGTGATAGAGTGTCCTGTCACTTTCTCCATATACTTTTTCTGACAACAAGATTGGTCTCTACATTCGTACCTCGTGAGCATTCATTTCGCATTCGCGTCTATCAGTGGGTCTCTTTCAATGTTTGCATCGTTGTATTCAGGAGACCGGCACGGGCCGTGGTTGCGGGACCTACTTCAGGCTCCTTCAGTTAACATGATTCCTCTCTATAACACCCACAATAGCTTTGCTAGTGACGTTCCACATCGAATCTTAGGGCCACGAACCAACCGATCCCATGATCATAACCCTTGTCCATAACTCCGGCCAGAGCGTACATTGCAATCACACATTAGAACTGGGTGATCCCAGTTGATTAGTGTAATCTGAAATATCGTTAGCAAGGTCGTTAGCAACAACAAGGACCGCCCCGCCATTGTGTAATGTATGCGCAACAAACGTCGGAGACATGACCAGTCGTAGGTGTAGTCACCTACTCTGATCTTACGGCATCTGACATTAGTACTCTTGATAGGGCTGCAGTACTGATGCGAATCCTTCTGGTTTCTTGTGGCATGACAGGTGAGGAGCATCCTCATGAAGATAGATGACGTTCCAAGCCCTTAAAATTAACCGCTCATCATAGATATTCGGGTTAGCCTAGGCGACCGTCACCACCGCTACAGTACTTTAAAAGAAGGCAAACTGCTTTCTAGGAGCGAGATTCATGAGGGTTGTCACGATCATTGTGATACGTGCATTATTACGACTAACAAATTAATATAGTATACTTTGTGGTATCCTGGTATGGAGTAGTTAGAGGTGGCGAGCCCAGCCCTACAAATGCCTACAAATTAGATTGGTGTGACGAAGTGGAGACGGTGCAACCCCAGCAAGCCCGGAGACTCTTGATCAAAATTATTGTAGAAATGGGCTACTATGTTATATTAGCTAGTCTGAAAATGCAATCTGAAATGCTGAACCGTTCAAAGGTAGATTCTGTCTTATAAGTTATTACGAGATCCGTTGTTTGTTCACCGTCTTGTACGTGCAAGGGCAGTTTCTGTCTTGAGCAAACACGCGACGGGTCTCCAGTAACCGTCTAAAAGTACACGCACACGCAATCGCTTGTGTATCTGTAGTACTTTTTTTTCATTATTATACGTGACTGAAAACCGCGCTCATTCGAAGATGGGACCACGTCGCATACCGATCTCAGTGGAAAAGAATCGAACGCTTGAGTATCGGAAGCAAAACTTTTTCAAATGTATTTTACACGCTTCCATATTTCGGTACCTTTCCCCGAGAATCCATTCGATTATATACCCTACTGAAGGGTTCTTTTGCTATTATAGTAGCAAGTCAACGCTATTTGTGAACAATGTATTTACAATTTGTCAATTTTATCGCAATTGTTATAATCTCCTAAAATCAGGAAATAATATTACAAATGAGTTCTTCTTGTCAGAATCAGTATGATAGTCATGTTCATTTGTCACCATACGTTGTGAACTAGGAGCAGCGGAGGGGTCGAGCGGAGGAGGCGAGAGCCAGCGAATACGGCTGAATGAAACAATACTAGATCCAGTCTTTCATGGCATCATCACAGGGCCCGCTGAGAAAAAAAAAAAGATGAATAACACTATACTATAACTAGGGAGAAGCTTGAGTAGTGATGGCATGTAATTTCACAGTTGGACACAATTGGTTGGGATGGGGTGGCCAGCTATGGCTTCTTGTCCTGAAGACCAGATAAAGATACGCATCAATTGTTTCCTGTACGATCAAAGGAAAGAAGTTGTTGAATACAGTAGTCGAAGTGGTAGTACCGGGCATCCCGGTCCAAGTTCGCTATCCACAGAACACATCGTTGACAACAACCAGCTACCTAAATGGAAGGTAGATAAGTTCGGCTAGTGAACTTAAGTACTAAGAGGAGAGACCGAAGAGTCTATATGGATACGCAGGGAGTGGACCATGATCAGATGAAAGTGCTACAATCTATCACATGGTACGATGGGTCCCCTTCGCTCCCCTGGCTAACAGAGGGCTCAGGGTATAGGCCTATCATATCTAGAGGGGCTCGCATTTGTGATATCCTCATTCTATTTAAATATATATAGCTTTTGAGAGCGATGGCCAGTAACAACAGGGTAGACAATAGAGAGGGATAATGGACGCAGGGCCTGGGATTAGAATGGATGTACCTGCTAGCTTCAAGGACGGCTGTTATTGCAGCTGGATACAGCCTTTGCGCTACAGCTTCAGGAGCTTTTCGGTTCCCCTGGCTACGATGTCAGTAACCAATGTGAGAATATTTATCATTAGGCAATTCTCGTGTGACACAATGGTGATGCGATGTCTTAATTGTCTGAATGGTTGAATTTGTCTGAATTGTCTGATTGTAATTTACTTATATATATATATTATTATATATATATATTATATAATATATATAATATATATATAATATATTATATACTATATATATATATTATAATATATATATTATATATATTAAATATATAGTCCCCCCCCCTCAGCCGTCTTCCTTCGAGTTATCACTTCTGTGGTCACTGCACTGACGAAGGACTAGTAGTGTCCGAAAGCTCTGCACCAAAACATCTCGGCGTCTGTTTACTCACATTTTTCTAGCTCAATCGCTATTTCGCATCTATTCGAGATCCAGCCATCATTTACGTAGCATTGTTTTTTACATTTTTGCCTCTTTGTCTAGAATATATATATATATATATATATATATATTATATATATAGATAATATATATATATATATATAATATATATATATCTATATTATATCTATATTATCTCCCAACTCATTCGTTGTCCTGTCTGTCTGTCTGTCTTCTTTCTGTCTGTCTTTATTGCAGGGCCAAATGGCTCAGGGAAAAGATAATGGAGTCACTAGGTGTGTTGTCAAACTTCGTAGCGAAAAAAACAAAAAAATCAATGAATAGGTGGACGCGTTGGTGGGTCATTTCACTCTATGCTCCCTCATTCACATGACCACTAAAACGGACTCAACACGTTCACAAGAAAGTATCCGCTCAGTTCACTAAGACATCACCTCTTGAAAAAACACAATGCCCTGCATGAAAAAGAAATACGTCTTCATTCTAATATGCGCTAGGCAATACTCCTAAGCGCGTTTTATTAGGACGGTCGTCTTGCGGGACTGGTACACGTGTTAAGTGATGCTAAAATTACGACAAATACCGCAAAAATCATCTTGGAGTGCTCATGCATCTGCGGTTATCTGCATCTGCGGATTATCATGTCTATATTTTTTGTATCCGGCGTCGGGAAGCATTAATGGTGCAATATCAGGAGGAAAACCGGCATGACCGACATGCCATGGCAACTGTGAAGCAGGCGCGTGGTAGGTCAGGCCATGCGCCAAGTATAGGGAAACGTGTAAATTTTTCGTGGAGTCAGTTTTTAAAGTGTGGCCTCTACTCTATTTGAGTTACAAAAATGTAAATTTGCCAAAAGTTCATGTGTGTTCTATAGGGCATGATTCCTATTAGAATGGAATACGGCTTATATTTTCTAGAAAATGATATAGTCTGTGAACCACATTCTACATAATTACGGTAAAAATGTCCTGGAAACTACACTTATTAGTTGAGTTGTAAAATTGCTGATTTCTTAGTAGAAACGTGCTGAGGATGGTAGTACCGTTCTTATGCGTTGTGACAACCAGACCAGTAGTGTGACAACCATCCCGAACATTGTCAAATGGATTTCTGTTGTGACAACCAGCTAGCTCCATGCAAAAGTGACAAAACCACAGGCACGGAGCAAGATGCCACACCAATTTCCGAGAAAATTGCTATATATATTTAAAAGCTGAAATTCCATAGACCCATACAAATGTGTAACGAATAGTCCTGATATGGTCATTCGCAGGGTATCCTGATCTTGCTACCATCAGGGAATTTTACGTTATAACGGAGGATATTGTTTTTGTGAATTTCATCCTAGTCTCGTCTAGAACAAAGAACCACTTGTTTTTGTGTTGAGTTCGTCGGTAAATCTGTCGAAAAACTAACGTTGTAGAAACGTATTGTGTTATACAATATTAGCCTGGAAACAGGATAGGCTGACATAATGTGTAGGGGTGACCCCCATGAAGTTCGTTCTTTTCCTTGTGGTCGGCAGAGGTCAAAGTTCAAATAGTAGTATAAGGTATAAGTGATGAAGTGATAAATATGCGATCAGTAACCATGTGGTCAGCAAGTTTACCACACGTTTCATGTAATCATTTCAACCCTCGATTCGTATCGAGGATTTTGTAGCCCGGGTTTGCTCTCTCAAATTTCAAGAAATGCTTGTGAAGAGGATTTGGCAGTTTCCGGGACTTGGTTCTGGCCAAGGATATAACACCGAATTTTCCAAGGTTCGCGGCATTCTTCGATGAGGATGAATTCGCGCGGAAACGCTGAGGATGAAGCATCTGAAGTTATGAGTGAAGAAGGGAAGGGTGTGCCTGTTGAGTTCCACAGAGGCATCGTGCTGCAGCTTCACATGCAGGTGTTGCTACAGCTTCAAGAGTTTCTTCGCCCGGACGAAGATTCTGAACATTGACCGGTGATTTTCAGTTATATTTTTCTCCTTTCCAGACAGAAGGTAAGTCGATTAGAAAAAAATATGAAAAGACAAGGGACAAACTTGATAGCGGCTACGCAATTTTGGAGACGGAGGAGAGGAGAACGGAAACGAGTACCTCTAAAACATTCTTTAGAATTGAATAGTAGATGTAACAATCCTGAATGCCTCTGAAGTACCTGCTTGGCAATGGTTCACGTGCCGGAGAGTTTGACCAAAAGAGTAAATTCGAGTACACGGGAATCGACTTCTTATGACGTCATAAAGTTGAAATGACAGAGCCATAACATCACCGCAAATGTATTCTATGGTGTATTCATGACAACAAATTCCAGTGAATAAAAAACCTGGCGATAATAGTAATAACAATGAAGACTAGAGACTAGGTGAATGAGAATATTTAGCATTCAAACCATGATACATGTTTACACTATCTGAACAGCTGAAAAATAGACGTAAGTGTTGTATAATAGTTCATGCTTCACTTACTGAGCTTTCCTCTCAGATTGTGAACCTGGCCATCTTCTTATTTGAGTTGGATAAACGGATACACGGAGCATGGCGCCAAGCTTCCAGGAAAACTTTGAGAAAGAGGGCCTCCTAGATATGATCATGAAGGTGAGAGTAAATGTGAAAATGGATTAAGTGTATATGTGCGGCAACGTGGTGCGTGAATCTGTGTAATTCTGAAAGTAGAGAGCGCGATGGAGAAAATGGGCGTTCGCGCAAATATATTATAAAAGGGGAATGTACGACCGAATGTCAAATTGAATAGGCGCAAAATAACAATTCAAATCCACAAAATCACACAATCATACATACAAAATCAATTTGGTAAGGTATGCTCTACTCAAGGTGAGGCTGAACGCTAATAATTTCGAACACTCGGTTTTTTTTAGCTCAAACCAGCTATGCTGGTCTGAGCTGTTGGAATCGCATGTCACTCTGTATCGATCTATATATCATAGATCTATCTACTATCTATCGATCTATCTAGCATCTATCGATCTAGCTACCTATCTATCTATCCAGTGTGTTAACAATTGCCTTGTGGCTCTCAAGCAGTCATTCTGCGATGGATGTCGACCGAATCAGGCACAATGTTTATTAACCTATGGGACATGTTTGACGTGTGAGCGGGTAAAATTTCAAAAATGATCTCCTCCTACAAATTTTGATGTACAATGCTGATATTTGGTCATAATGATGGTCTAACAAACGTACCTTCGGGGTGATTCATGAATTTTCAGTCCAATGGCCCCACTGGGCCAAAGGGCCAATTTTATTGAAATTTCACATGATAGTATTGAAATGCATCTCTCCCACACGAATCCATTGATGTTCTTAATATAGTCACACATAAACGGTCCTGGGTAGAGGGCCATTGGGGTTGTTCAGGAATCTTTTTTTTTGGGGGGGGGGGGGGCCAGAGCCCAGCTGGGGCCTAGGGCCATTATCTGAAATAACATAAATTTACAAATCTCCTACAAATGTTGTTGCACATGCTGAGGTTCAGTCGTGATAGTGGTCTATTAGCCATATCTCAGGGTGCCCAGGGATTCAGGTCCAATGCCCAGTGGGGGCCCTGGGGCCAGTCCATCATGTGGAATTAGGCCAAAACGCTCTCCTTTAAATTTGGTACACAGTGCTATCATTGGGTCATAATGATTGTCTAAAGAGGTGTTCAGGAATTTTGGCCAAGTTCCCATTCAGGCCTGTTTTATGAAATTTCACACAATGGTACTTGGAATGAATATCTTCCCACAAGCTTAATTGATTTTCTTCAAAGTTACCAGTATTGGTTGAATACCGGACTTTTGGGTTGCTCAGGAACTTTCCCCCCCCGGGCCCCGAACCAATAATGAAAGACCGCAAAACCTTATATCTCCTGCAAATTTTGTTACACAGTGCTGATGTTGGTCATAATGATGGTCCAATAGCCGTATCTGCAGGGTGCCCAAGGATTTGGGACCCAAGGCCCAGTGTGTGCCCTGGTTCACATCATGTGGAATTAGGCAAAATGCTTCTCTTAAGAATTTTGATGCTCATTGCTGACATATGTTGTAAACAGATGTACCTTGGGGGTTTTCTAGGGAGTTTTTAGACGGCGTCCCATGCAATTTGGCAGAGGTCCATTTAATGAATTATCACGTCATGTTAATGCAACTCCTCCCACAATTCAATTGATTGTCACTTTGATGCTACTTGAGTTTGTGGGTATGGTGGTGTTTGCAAAACTTCTGGCCCGAGGCCAACGGGGCCCTATGGCCCCTAGTGTGTTAATCATGCAAATGATTCTGTACAAGTTTGGTGCTGATGTTCAGTCAGATGAAAGTCTAATAGCCGTACATCCAGGATTTTTTGGACTAAAGGCCCAGTGTGGACCCAAGGGCCACATCTGTGCAATCACGCAAAATGCTTCTCATCCTACCAATTTTAGTGCAGAATGGTAATATTCGATCATAATGATGGAATAGCCATACCTACAGCTGTTAAAGGGGCATAATGAACTATCATATAAAACAAACTGCAAAAATCTGCCAAATGCTTTTTCCTCTACAGTTTAGTTGGATTATCATGGAACTCTGTCAGTGTTATCACAGAAGAGGTAACTAATGGTAGAGGGATTTAAGGTCAAAAGTCATTGAAGGTTATTTTAAAATAGTGCATATTTTCATAAATTATGAAATAAACTGATGTTGGAAGTTTATTGTCTGCACGTTTTCTTACAACTAAAATAGACCAGTTCAGATAAAAATGGAGACATTTGATGGCAGGGGGATTAAATTTACACTGCATGTTCCTGTCACTGGTACCCATATTGTACTTATTAACTTATTTGATTTTGTCATGCATGTCACACTTTCATTATCCAGTATTGAATATTGACTCATTGACCGTATCAATTCTTAAAATGACCATCTAACCTAACTCATTACTCCATTTAAGCTTAAGTGGCGGCACTTCTCTGCATGGTCATCCACTGCCTAATAAACTTCTAGAGCAGGGAAGACTTCTGTTCACTCGTGTAACAATTAACTGCCATTGTCTTGGGAGGGACAACCTGGACTGCTCATGAAATTATCATCACCTAGTCAGCCAGGGTAGTTGTATTTTTAATTGGTACTATTAAAAGGGTTTTGAAAGGTGCATTAGGTCGTAGTCTTGGTCAGTAGACAATGGACCTTAAATTTATGGTCGTAGCTGGCCCATGGTGGAAACTACCGGCAGCCTGTGGTGATCTGTACCATTCAAAAATTGAAAAAGTACCACATGACTCGTCACTCACAGGAGACTTCATCAGCAGTAGAGGTAGCTCTCTGTATACCTAACCGCACTTCCCCTTATTTATTTGGTGTTCAAATGTTTCCTGTGCAGGGGGCACCCTGATTGCCGATTTTGTTCACCAGCACACCTTGTGGCCCCCCTTTGAAACACCCGTACTGTCTTTGCATGGGTTAGTACCCACTTATTTGTCATTTTGCATGTTTTGTCGACCTGGCCCATTGCAACACATGTTCAGAGAGACTACATTGCCAGGCATTCCTACTATTTTTTTTTTCACCTGACCCCAGCCATGTGGCTTCTGTCTGACAACCTATTCTCCTCAGTGTAAATCGGATGATCATTTTGTTGGTCATTATTAATATTACCAATTGGAAAACCTGTAGGGTATTCATCTAGTGGTGATTCCGAATATTTTGCAAATTGAAATAATACACAAACATTCCACACTTGAACTGGGACGGACATCTTTGACCATATTGAGGAATCAATTTACAGGGTTACAATATGGCCGCTGTTTTAATCCATTTTTTCCCTCTCATTGGTCATTCTTGTGATGAATGTTGACCTAACTGAGTAACACTGTTCTGACTGCTAAAACATCTTTGGCCCTATGAAAATCAATGTCAAAAGTCATTACAGGGGCACAATATGCACAAATTGTTTGAAATTGCCTTTTTTGGCCCGATAATGTTGAGCCTTTAATCACATAATTGTACATTCGTCTTAGTACCTTTTTGGGTTTGATCTACAGCACCTTTGGTGCTCTAGTTTTCATATCTATCAGAATTAGAATAGAATGGTTTTTTAAAATGTTACAAATGACTAGAAACGATCAGAATTTGCTAGTCCGATATTGTCGAATGAATATATGACCCTCGAAGGTTGGGTTTCTATGTTAAAGTCTACATGGCATGCATAAATGATGGACTGTTTAGTCCTCTCAACTTGGTAATGCCATGCTATCAGATGGTCAAATATTTGATTGGTATAACAGAAAACATCAATGTGAATAAAATTATCGATTGGGGATAACAACGAATATATATTGTTATTAATATATTAATACTGTTGTTATTCGGTGTTTAAATGGTCTTATTAATTTGTATTCTATTAATTCCCCATGCGGTCAACAGATGAGGAAATGGCGAGGATAATCCACTGTCAAGAGTAGGACGACAACTGCGAGTATAACCCAGATGACGACTCCCTTGACAGGATCTCACAGGGTAGGTGGAAGTAGGCCATTTCCTGGGTTCCTTGTGGTTGTTTGCAGATGACGTTGATTTTTAGGAACCTATTACTACTACTTGTGAAAAATGGCTAAGAACGGGTAAATGGAATTCATGCAAACGTGCAACATGTTTCGTTATGGTAATATCTAACGCAGAGGACAAAGTTGTATATATTGCTAGGTACGTGTATTTAGACTTGATCATTTCTGCAACAGAATTTAGTATCCCGGTTTTTTCGGTTAGCTGGCTGCGTACTTGAGCAACTGAATAGAGGATATTTTCGGTATGGCCCCACATTCACTGCAATCTTTCAATGATCTAATGATTAGTGATCTATTAATATTGAGGGAAACATTCTCATAAGTTTTCTCATATTTGTTTACAGAATCATTAAGGAACCTAACAACTCGATAAAATACCGATATTTTCGAGACTGATGAACTGAAACTGCAGCGCGGCTGCAAGCTTGAGTAACAGCAAGCACCACAAACGATCGAAAAAATCAAATGGCCTAAGTTGTAAACGAAGATTCAAGAATTATTTCAATCTTTTTATATTTTAGCTCGAAGCTCACTAATTAGCTTCAGCTTTAGCTTTAACGTTCGTATTTGGCAGGGAAAATCATACCCTTATTTCAATAAAATATAGCATTTCAAGGTGGGGTTAAGTTGTAATCCCCAATATGACCAATGGACTCTGGCTTGACGGGTTCGTGCTCTGAATCGATAAGGCTGATTGTCTATATGGCCTCTGTTAGACCCTGCTCGGTTCAATTACCTTCACTGAAAATTCGAAAAACTGCTATTAGGCTGACTCATCCACGAGGCTATAGACGGAGACGTCTGACCCCACCTGGCGTCAAACGCATCGTTGATGAAATAATCTCTTTTTTCATCAGATGAGGCTACGCAAGAATACTGGCAGAAGAAGAATAGGGCCAATGTGATGAGGAAGAATCGCTTTCTGGAGAGAACCGGAGATGATAGTGTTCAAACAGGTCAACACATTTATATTTGAAACCCTTTGTTTGTTCTTCCTGAAATCGTAAAACTGGGTTAAAATTCGTGAGGTACTCGGAACATGATTTCATACGACCGAATTGATTCGGATGAGCAAACATACAAATGTGTTTTCGAACTGGCAATACTCGTAGGACAGGATACACGCTGTGCCGGTAATTAATATGAATAGGGTGACGAAAAAGGTGTTCGAATGCAGAAGTCCGAATGTTGTAACTCGGTTGATTTTATTCAAGACACATCTTCTGAGATATTGACGTAGGGGTTGATGTCGCTTGTATCTGTTTGAAGTCGCAATCGCGAGGTGATCAACTCCCAGACACCTCTTATGCATCAATTGGACAATAGTAGGCCTGGTATGTCGTTTGGGGTTTCGATATCATTACAATTTGTCGGCGGGGAAATAGTGGCAATTTCATAGGGGATAAATTGGCTGTGCTCGTAAATTCTCATGGTAATTACATGACCATATCATTTGAAAGGTTAACCAGGGTGCATCTAAATTCCACGTCTGATAGAGAAAAGTCACAGGCGTGACGGTCTGAATACCTTCCTTGTGAAACCCCATTTGGTGAAAATGCTTTGTCTCACTACTTCCTGAAAATTTGTTTTCGTCTGAGCAAAATGTTTAACTTATGAAAATGGATAGTCAACCGTAACGAAACGTATAAACATAAGTCAATTACGCTTAGTCCGACCAGTTAAATGTAGTACAAGCTCTCTTGTATGCAGTCAAAGTTACTTTAAGTATGAAGCTCCCAAACCCCCCACATTTGGGGATTCGAATGCACGATGAACAAATAGGGCTAAAAGTCCGACTTTCTCTAAACACGGTACGTTTTTATTTCCCACGGGAAACCAACACCGGGCAGGGGTGTATTTGGTTGAGTGGATAGTATTTTTCATTCACGATTGGACCTGAAAAATGCTATTACCCTTTTAAGACGTGATCGTCCATGCATGGGTGGATGAAGCCTATCGATAAAGGCCCTTTGGTAGCCATTTGGGATTTGCCAAATGAGTGAGATAAGCCATAATACTATTGAAAAATCAGGCCATACTTATTTCTCCTCAATTTTACATACTGCTCGTATGTTGCCATGCATGTTTTTCCATGTCATATTCATGTTTTCCCCTTCTCTGTTTGTTCAATTACTAGTAACCATCGGGCTTAAATACTAAAATAAATTTTTTCCGTGCAGCACGGATTAGAAAAGAGGTCTGTGTTGGGATATGCGTGTGGGTAGTAATAACCTGGACCCAAGGGCTGCGCCAAAGTATAGTTTTGCTGAAGAAAAATCCCAATGGCTGCCAGGTAGGGTTCGTTGGCCGGGAAACGAGAGTTGGTCCCAAAATTTTCCGACATCACAAATTAAAAGACGTTTTCCCAGGAGGTTTTGCAAAAAATGTTAGTCTGTCGAAAGACTCGAATGGCCGCCGGGGAGGATCCCATGGAGGAAACGAAAGTGGGTCTCAAAACGACCACCATGTTTCTAAACGCGCAAATCTGCGAAAGAAGGTAATTTATTGACAATCAAAATGGCCGCCAGTGTCCCATGAACGGAACGATCGTTGGTCTCAAAAGTTTGGCGCAACGTGAGTGTCGGGCCGTACTTCCACAGAAACAGAACGATCGCCAGCTCCGGAACACGCAAGTCTGCGAAAAATCAGTTCGTCAAACAAAGACAAAAACCGGCGTGTGAGTGTCCTTGGAACAATAAAAACAAAAAGGCCTAAAAATCGGCATGTTTCTGAAACGCGCAAGTTGCGAGCAACTCCATTCTATCAAATAGAATATAGAAATAAATGGCCGACCTCGGAGTGGTGCGGCCACGCCCCTTCTTGAATCGTCGGATCATCGTTTGACGACACAGTATTATATAGACGATCACGCGGGGATCAGAACAGCGCTAATTGTTCTCGGGAATTTGGCATCTGTTCTTTCTCCCATTCTTACCACCACTTTGGCTGTCATCTTGAAGCAACCCGGCGGCCAACACAACACATTTCACCGCAAAAGTTCATTCGCCGAAGAGTCACCAGGGCAAAACCTGGTCGTGGGCTGGGGGATTGAGAATGCTTCAGCCGACATTACGAAGTACTATTATTCAATTCATACATGAATATGTAGTCCACCACTTTTGACCAAGCCTCTCTCACATTATATTTCTCAGATGAATTATTGCGCCTCGTGTATTGCAGGCAGGAGGAGGATCACCACTACATATTGAGAAGCACCATTTGCAGCCTCAGAGGATGCACTGCAAAAAGGTAATCTACAGATAGTTGTAACTATGTCGGAATAGCTCAAAAATAGCGAATAATAATAAAACGTAAGTTTCTATTCAATGGCTACCGATGAACTGAATGAACGCTATAAGACAAAGAAGAGGTTGTCGATAGGGGATATATTTGAAAATTGGGGAAAACGCGATCGATTTCCAAAAAATAATAGTTTTCGTTCTAATGTGCCTGTGTTCCACACATATAGAAACATATCGATCGGATTAGAAAATGAAGCTTACATTCCAGTTCAAATGTACGGGTTAAGGTCTAATGTTCATCTGGCAAACGGTCATTAAATCCCTCCTGTGGCTCTATCATAACGGCTTTTTTTAATGTTCACCGATCACTGAGAACGCATCCAATTCTCCCATCTTTTCGGATGTTATTGGTTGATTAAGTATACGGGGACATCAGTTAGAATCAGAGTTTAGTGCTGGCTGGATGTGTAGTTTTTTTTTTATTTGGAAGATTGTTTCACAAACTGTACGTGCAACTTCTAGCGGCCAACTTACCCGCATGATCATATCATTTTTATAATCTCATTAATCGTGAACATGCTTATAAGGAATCCGTTTAATACGGGAGATACGTCAAGGTATCATCGACCCCCTCGTGGCGCTATCATTAAACGGCCTTTTTTTAAAACTGTCACTAATCACTAAGAACGCATCCAATTCATCCGATGTTTGCGGATGTTATTGGTGATAAGTATACGGGGGGACCTCAGTAAGAAATCAGAGTTTCGTGCTGGCTGGTTGTGTTTTTTTTTTTTTTTCCCGGAAGATTGTTTTCACAAAACGTACCGTGCAACTTCTCGCGGCCACTTCCCCTACATGAATCACTTCATTATCAGCCTCATTAACTCTGAACAGGCTTATTAAAGGAATCCGTTTAATCGGGAGATACTGCAATGTATCATCGCGCCCCTCGTGGCGCTAATCATACGGCCCTATTTTTTAAAACGTCACTAATCACTAAGAACGCATCCAATTCTCCCATCTTTTCGGATGTTATGGGTGATAAGTATACGGGGACATCACTAGAAATCAGAGTTTAGTGCTGGCTGGATGTGTAGTTTTTTTTTTTATTTCGGAAGATTGTTTCACAAACTGTACGTGCAACTTCTAGCGGCCAACTTACCCGCATGATCACTATCATTATATCTCATTAATCGGGACATGCTTATTAAAGGAATCCGTTTAATACGGGAGATACGTCAATGTATCATCGACCCCCTCGTGGCGCTATCATAACGGCCTATTTTTTAAAACTGTCACTAATCACTAAGAACGCATCCAATTCATCCCATCTTTTCGGATGTTATAGGTGATAAGTATACGGGACATCACTAGAAATCAGAGTTTAGTGCTGGCTGGATGTGTAGTTTTTTTTTTTATTTCGGAAGATTGTTTCACAAACTGTACGTGCAACTTCTAGCGGCCAGCGTACCGCATGATCAATATCATTATAATTTCATTAATCGTGAAGATGCTTATTAAAAGAATCCGTTTAATACGGGATATACGTCAATGTATCATCTCATTTTCCAGATGAGGCACTAGCGAGATATTTGCAGGAAGCAGAAGATGAGCACATGCTATGGGAGAACACATGGCGAGAGGATTGCCAGAGGTGAGTACATAGTGTTGTTCTAGTGTTAGCCTATGCATAGTATTGTGTGAAGTGGCGCATTGGCTGAAGTAATATATATAGAATACCATCAGGTAATCACCACGTATATGATAGTCGAACAGTTATTTCTACCCCAACTATATTGAAACGTGTCGTATACAATTTTCCACATTTTCTTTCTTTTCTACATGTATAAACAGAAAAAGCCACCTCATTTATCTCGAATAATACTTTGGACTATATTTCGAAATAAAGACCGAGTGTATTTTGACGAGTTCCAATATTCTTATTTGCTTTCTACCTGTCACCACGAAGCTTGAGGGAATATGCATCTGCGGGAACAAGACAAGGAACGTTTCTGGGAAATAGTTTCCGCCGTCAGATAAGAGGTTCATGGGGGTTTGGCTGGGCCAGAAGAATAATTGGCCGTCAAGAATACTTGTGGAGATGGATATGCAGAGATGAAGAAGAGAGTAAAGACCCATATACGTTGCAATGGCGGGGCGTGAGACTCCTCATAAACCCCACTCCGGCCTATCTTATAACGGGGGTTTTCAGGCCAGTCTGAATAGAGAACGAGTCCACACGATCAGCAGTCTTAAGGTAGGGGACCACATAATGTGGTCAAGGTACTATTGATATGGCATCATGCAGTCGTGACAAAGATCCGTACAGACAGTTTTGATGTGGTTAATTGGACTAATAAAGGGCCAGGATGAAAATTAAGGAGGATACGTTCCAGGAAGCGCATCTTGAACGGCTGTTCAAGGTGAATTATCCTACGGTATACACAGGGGCGAAGGAAGACATGAACCGAAAGCTCGCAGTTGCGCGAGCATATTCCAGAGTTCACAAAAGAGATGAGAAGGGAAGTTGGATCAAGTTGTTCAGATTGCCAGGTCAAGATGACACCGATTACGCCCTGTTTAACGCCAACTGTGAGCATTTTGCTTCCTATTGCGTTTTTGGGTAGTGGGGTGTGTCATCAGAGTCTGTGGGCAAAAATGACAACAACCTCAACAGTCAAGAGGAATCTTGGGAAATCTGGGGCAATGATGGTCGCCGAGGGAATTGAGAATCTGGCTAAGGCACCCGAATTCGTGGGCGCTAGTGGCCTGATCCTCATTGAAGGCTGTTCACTGGCGAGTCTGGGGAGATTGAGGAACTCTTCGGAATGGAAAGCTAAACACGAAAGGTATTCATACAAGAGCTTGGTAAGCGCATTGGCGGTTTCCTTGGGAGGTGGGCGGGGCGGTGCGTTTGGTCGGTGCAGCGTTAGTTTTGTCCTCCATTGGAGGTGATATTCGCTCCCTGTGCAGCTCTCTTTGGGAGGTTCACTGGGAGCAACTTGGATTTGACATTGCCTTCTCCTGACGGAGAATTTGATGGAGAGGGACGAGGGTTTCCGTCAGTCATTAGAGGAGTGAGAGGGAGAGACCATAGTGTACAAACTGGAAAGAACCACATACTATGGGGTGTATTGTAGATGGCGAAAAGGGCAACAAATTGGGCATCAGGCTTCTATAAGGAGAAAAAGTCATGATGCAAGAGATGTCGATAGAAGGGGTCAGGCGGATAATTTACAAAGATTCTGCAACATTTAAGTGACGGGTGGGACGGTCGTCGTCCTAGGGCCCACCAGTTCATTGAAGATCGGAATCCGTCCCATGAGTAGGGGAGCAACAAGTTAGGTGGTGCAAGATAGAAACAAGCAAAGAATAATGGGCGAGCCACTGTACCTGTTTACTAATTGATGGCTTGAAATACGTTGACTGAGTGTCACGCTAATGAACGATTACCTGGAAATTTGAAGTTGATTTGTAATCTACATTCCGGCAGACATACTCTGCACAATGTCTGTTAGTAACAAGTAACACACAACGACTGGAGGCTATACACATACGACTGGAGGACCTATAAGACACATACGATGGAGCCTATACAGAAACACATACGACTGGAGCCTATAAAGAACAATAAGACTGGTAGCCTATATACGAAAGCATACGACTGGAGTACACGAACCTTTGCAGAACACATACAAATGGAGTACAATGAGCCATACATGACACATACGACTGGAGTAACAATAACCTATACAGAACACAATACGACTGAATTGCAAGAGCCCATGGTGGAACACATTACGTCTAGAGTACGAAACCCATACAGAACTCATAGACAGCGTACCAGTACCATAGCGAACACCAGGTTATCACGGGATAAAGTCGCCTGATCGGATAGAAATTCAATTGGGACTAATGATGTCATCAGGCAATACCTTATTTATTAAATGGGTAATGCCGACCATTCAGTATTATGTTTCTTTCCTTTGTTCTTTTTTCAATACACTATTTGTTTATAACGCCACATACAGCTCTACTCCACCTTCCAGAACAAGAATTGTTTAATTGGTTACTCTGTGGTTGCTTTAAAGTAGTTGTAAGAATCATCATCATGTTCACATCAATATGCAAAGCTTCATTCTGGGTTCTGATTTCGAACGCCTGCATGTAAATATGTCGAACATAGTGTTATTTTTGGCTGCATATTGGGACAAAATGCACGCTTCCCATAAACTAGCATAGTAGGATGGCAAGAGTTAACTGCCCCTATGATCGCTACCCTAGGGGAAGGGGTGAGGCTATGTCTGCAGAAGCCAGAACGACAATTACCACGTCCCTTATACCTCTCCTAGTTGTCGCATGCTGATGGCAAAACTAAGAGGACACCCAAATAATTTAGATTTCGATTGATGAACGGTAGTGGTATCTCGAATTAGTACTTTTAATTACCTTTAATAAACAAGCTACGCGTAGTCTTCGTAATATAGGATTTTGCTGAAGAACTGGCTCTGTTTCAACCGGGTTTCCTGCTGTGCTAAGACATACTCTTGAGAATACTCTTGAGAAATAAATTGCCTCCAAGCTGTACGTTATGTGGGAGTTATATCGAAAGATTGAAGCGGAATTGTTATTAATAGCATCAACGTTAAATGTACTTAGGTATAAAAAGACCTGTCCTTAAAGACGTACCGGAGGGATTGTCTGAGGGGGGGGGGGCGGTTCCGTTAGGGTTTGAGGTTGGGACCAATGGGAGGGAGTGCGCACAAACCATTGTCTTTTTCTTTTCTTTTCTTCTTTTTTTTTAAGTATTTCAATTGAGTAAATGAGATCTTTGAGAAACTTACACATTATCACTCGTTGTTCAACAATATAATTTAAGGCCGGGATGTTGACATAAAGGGAACAAGGTGAATATTAGTTTAGCATTCAAGTTTGCTAAAGTGGAATCAGAAAAGAAAAAACAAGAGAAATTCCATGGAATTCACTTACTAACCCATTGTCAGATGCGCACCGTAGAATTTCAATATTTTGGTTATTATTTAGAATGGAATAGTCCTCTTAACTGTTATGTACGACGCTATTACAATACGCGAGCGGGGTTGATGGCTGCCATCTTCGAATTTGCGCGACTTCGTACTGACCAGTTGGCGAGCTTCGGGAGTCACCGCGGTTAAAACCTGATGGAGAGGGTCGGCGTGTGAGAAAGTTGCACAAATAGACAATTGGCCATGCACGAGTTGTAAACCCGCAAATGGGCCTACTGATATCGCTGTTGAAGCTCCGGTCTATTCAAAACCCTTATGTTCTTTTCTTCTTCTTTCATGTGCATGTGCTGTGCAATGTAGTTACTATGTGATATGGAATGTATGTATGCAGTGATTAATCATTCTGTGCTGGGAAAATTGAGGAATACATGGGAAAATACGAATGAGAGAAGATCTTTCTAGACAATTTTCATATTCATTTAAAATGGATCGAGGCTGGAACCGTTAGCAGTTGTGACTTTGGATAACAGTCATCACCTACTTACGACCCTTTTCTATCTGGTCTGGCCTGGCTTGTGATGAACACGGTAATCCGATAGGCAGAGTGGATACAGCTCAATTTGCATGTATGCTAACAAAATACATGCATAAATCCATGCGAGCAATCGCTTCAGCCCCAGTTCCAGAGGCCAGATGAGTCACTGGAGGCTGAAAACTTTCTGAACACGATATGTACGGAATGCCTGATATGACCAAGAACCTTGTTGATTTAAGCACTATATAGCGGACACTCTGTGATATAAAAAAATATAAAAATTTGTCAATATCGAAATATTCAACAAATCAGTAGAACCCGAGTCGTTGGCCAACCATGTTTGGATAGAGGACTCATTATTTGAATGTGTGCGTTCCTCATGATGGGTACATGGGCCTTGTTATTTCAGGCCCAGTTATCTGAGGTAACAAAGTCTGGAATGGGAGTATGGAACCCGATCTGATTGGGTTGAGAAATCCTTTGTAGTGGTTCCTTATCGAAACATTCATACTTCATATTTCATAACAACGTATTTAGGCGCAATTTCGTGTAAACTCGAACGGAGACCAGTCTAGAATTGAAGAAGCTCAGATATGTATTTGTATGTACCCATATTATCTATTTTTCGATCAGATCGAAAATCATCTGATGTCAACAGAGGTCAAAACAGTAAAACCCTTGAAAATACGATACTTCCATAATGCCTATCCTGATCAATTGGAATTCAGTGTGAAACTTATCGACTATAGGGATACAGAAATCCGCAGTTTTTTCTTATCGAGGCAGTCAGGGTGTGTGTAGTTTAGCTTTTTTTTTTCAAAGGGTGATTTGTATAAATGTGTGTGACATCACGGGTGAATTCAACTTACACTAATGTTTTGGTGGTCAGATCCGAGGTCGTCTGAGGTCAAAGTTAGATATACGCCCAGATTGCATAGTACGATTAAGACGACATTCATTGCGTATCTTTCATAGTGAGTACATAACCCTACCGCATTTGGGAGTCATTTTCTGATAGAAAAAATGTTAAAATTCCACATTTTTTGTTACCTTTTGACTTGTGAAGAGGACCTCACCAGGCTTGAATTGAGAAGATATTCATATCTCCATGACGATTACATGAATGGATGGACCTTATTGCTTCGGAGTCGGGTCAAAAGTCATCTGAACGAACAGAGGTAAGAGTCTGCCAAACAACATTCTCCTTGATAAGATTCACACTTGCTCTACACATCTTCTGAGTTCACAAATTATCTGTAGAAGTTACTACGCCCTGTTTGAGGTAGGTTTAACCAAGACTAGATTGAAATGTATGCGCCCCAAAATATTTATTTTTCGGTTAGATCATTCTACTGCTTTGTCCTCTGTTGACATTAGATTATCTTCGATCTAACCGAAAACTGAATATCATGGGGCGCATACACACCATATATGAGCTCCAGAATGCCTATTCTGATTAATCGGAATTTTTAGTGTGCAACCTTTCGAATATAGTTTTTCTCATTGAGGATTAGGAGTGTGTTCAGTAAAATAGAAAGGTTATTCGTCAAAATGTGTGTGATATTATGGGCGATTCCAACTTGCACTAATGTCGGATGTCGATCAAAGGTAGTTGAGGCGAAGTTAGAAACCCGGAATTAGTCCAGATTGCATAGTCTGTTCAAGGCAAAATTATTGCGTTTATTGAGTACATAGTCTACCGCAATTTTCAGGAGTCATTTTCTAACAGAAAAAATGTCAGAATTCCGTATTTTTGGATAACTTTTGACTCGTAAGAGGACCTGACCAGGCTTGAATGGATGGAACGAAGTTTCTATGTTCTCCTGTTGATTGAATGGATGGACCTTATTGCTTCGGAGTCGGGTCAAAGTCATCTGAATTCAACAGAGGTGAGAGTCTGCAACAGTTTCGTCTTGATCGGGATTCACAAGGTCTCAACCAGGGGTGCCAACCACGGCCCGGGGCCAACAGTCCGCCCCGACGCAGTGTTGTGGGCGTCCGGCCCGGACAGAGATGTACCGCCAAGGTTGGATTTTTTTTTTTTTTTTGTTAGAAAAAATAAGCTTTTCGCCAAATTTGAAGCCTTTTATTGCGATTGTAGGCTCAAACATTGCACCATTCTGCATCTAACGGCCATAAAGCGCATTTTTTCGATCAAGGGAGAGTAAGGCCTACTTAGTTTCGCTGAATCTCAGACACCACCCCTGGACAAATTTCTGAATTCGAGCCTCCTCATCGTCCAAAAGAGTAATCATTATCAAGGAATAAAATTACATCACAAACAAAACATTCCAGCACGTATGATATATAAAGACAGTTAGGATTAACTGAGTCGATAAACTGAAAAAAAAGTATCTATTTGAAAAATGTTTCGCCGGAATATTCTGCTCAGCACCATTATTTTCGCCGAACTTTATTCATCTGTTTTACCAGGAAGAAAAATGAATCACTGTGCTAGGCACGCCGTGATCACATTTTGCTGCCTTAAATTCAAGCGAAAAATGAAGGTTTATGCGGCCCCTTCCTTCACCATAATCATTCCACTTGGCTCTGCAAAGGGTTGGACAATCCTGGTCTAAACGTCTGAGTTTACTTACTCGCGCTCTTTTTTTCCATTTGAGAAATGGTTCATTACATCTCATTAAAGCAAGGCAAAGCTCGACTAAACGTTTCTAAAGATCTGTCCACCTCCCTGCCAGGTACACAGTCTGACAGTGAAGCAGTATAATTTGCAAATTTAGCAACACATAATTGCAGTAGTAATGCCTAATACATATGAGTTACTCCATTTGATATAATACATGGTTTAAAACACGTCCGTATTTGGAATTTCATGCTAGGTAATTGATACATCAAAAACACCTCTTATTGATGCTTCCAGGTGCTCACCTAAAGATATTTCAAATCATTGTAGAGTATCAAATGAATGTATCTCTTATCAATGTGAATATGAACACGCAAAAATAAAAATCTATTTTTATGGATGGATGGATTTTATTGAATGGATAGCCATTACCTTTATTATTACATATTAACCTAATCATGGAATAATTCTGCACATAGTAAGAGCACACCATTCATTAATATCTATCTTATATATATATATTAGTCGAGTTTCTCACATCCAAGAGAAAGTAGCATTGAAATTCGATCACATTAGTATTTTTGAGCAGCGTAACCGTGGAATTGTACTGATCCACGATGTCTACAACCCGACGGTAAACATTTCTCGAGTAATTCCCTCACATTTTAGAATACAGCGGTTAACCTTGTTAGAGAGACCATACAGCATTTACCAAAGTCAAATCCCGAAAATAACATTCACATTACGTCAAATACACAGCTGGCACAGAGTCATGACATTCGACGATAATCTGTACATGAGAACAAATGGATGTAAGTATAGACATCAGAAACAATCCATAAGCATATAAAAACTTTATCCTTAGAAGGGTGAGACAAGTCGGCTCGCATGCCCACTCCGAGTCATTCTTCAAGTGAGAAGAGGAGGAAATAGTCCAAGAACCGGGAATTTGCTGATTGTCGTAAACGTAGGTCATCCAATTACGACAGAAAAAAAAAACCATATTTTGTTTGTTCAAATACCGTGTTTCTTTTATGAGACTTGTTTTGATATACGTTGACCTATGTTGCAGTACTGCGCACAGTTTCCCAATTTCAGAAAGCCAAATTTTCCCATTATTTTGATGCAGTTGAAAAGTAGGTAGAAATTACAAACCGTTTAAATATGGCGCCATGCATGAGTCTCGGTTATAACTCATTCAACGGTGTGCTCGCCAGACTAGAGAAATCGACCAACGTACGAGCGAAAGGAGGCAGTTCACTATCGTTGCAATGTGAGCGGCTGATCATGAGAGGGTAAACTAATGCAAAATGTCCAACTCTATTGTGTGAGTAACGGGATTTCGTACGGTACAACTTAAGCGCAACTGGTAGCCTCTGGATAGGGTCGAGCCTGGTCAACATAGGCCAGAAGCAGAAACGTATTTGGGTCATGCCATGACAATCAATGAGGTCGATGAAGAAGACTTTAAGAATGGAAAGTTCCTACCATTTAATTTATCTGCATTTAAGTGACCAGAGTAAATGTTGACAAATACCAATATATATTTTGCAGACATCGTGTGGAACCGTTTGAATTTGAACAAGAGTGGGACAGTCAGAGATGATTCACAGGCCACATCTAACCATCGGTATAACTCAGCGGTGTCCGCACATTGTTTCGAATTCAAATAACCCTACTCTACTGATTATTCACGGGTTCTCTTCTTGGTAAGCCTCCCAAAGTTTTGGTCCCCTCAGATAGTGACTGGTAGAAGAAAGCTTGAGAGTTTTTCAGGGCCGGCCGAGCTGCCGGGTTTGCAACCGGACGTTTATGCATCCCATGACAGAATCAACATATATCCTGTATTCTCTTCTGTCTACTGGAAAACCCTTTTTTGGCAAGTAAGGGACGTACATCGACTTAGTGGACTTGCCACAGAATTATAGAAAACCACTTTAGAGGTTCTACACAACATGTTATGTCTCTTATACTAGTAGTACTCGTTCACAGACCCAGCCCTTCCAATATATGTCTGTTAGGGCGAGGATGCTAGAACAAACATACTTCCCTGGGACCACATCCAGGTGGAACACGGCTCCCTCAATGTGTTTATTTGGTAGACGAGAACGCTTTCAGGAGAACAGTGGCCGCCTCTCTCCAGAACGAAAATTATCGCCTTGCACTCTGTTATCCTCGATCGAATTGCCCTGCGGGCGCATTGGTGGATGAACGGAACGAAAAGAACTCAATCATGTGCGTTACACGTGACGCAATCTACCTCCCGCCTCCAAGCGTACAAACATGTATGTAAACTACTCATGTCCCAAATCCAAAAAGATCTTGGGTGATCACTGTAGAATAATGATAAGAACAATGTGATCTTATTGAATGTTGGATGAGTGATAACGAAGAATAGTAATATGATGCATCGATAACGTTGCATAGTGCACTGATGCCATGATAACGGTGCGGCCTTGTGAAAAAACGGCATAGACTTAAGTACGGTTTGTCTTTAATAGTGAGGTAATCATGAATCAGAATAAAGATTAGGAAAGGTTTGATAGCCCAGATGATAAACATGGGGTTCAGAGGGAAGGGGTGAACGACCATGTGGTTAGATATAATATATAGCCACTATAAAGGTGAGATGACTAGAAAGTAAGGTCATTGTTTCATAACGGGGGTGGATGACGCATATATTGAGCAATGAAGGTGACGTGACATCAGTATAATGGATCAACAGTGATTACAGAAGGAGAAGGAGTGGCTAATGGCGGTGACGAATGTACAATGATGATGAAGATTAAGATCATACACTTTTCATGCATGGGAATATGGCGTAAAAATATGACGGAGATGATGATGATAACTCACACGGAAAAATGAACATTCAAGTGGGAAGAGTCATGGGAAGAGTGTTTTGCTTAGGACGAGAATGCTAAAGAAAAAGATGATTAGGCATGATGCTGATAAATACGAGAAGGACAAATGGATATGAGAGTCCGGCATGCGGGTGACAATAAGATGAAAAAACAGATGGAAAATTAATTGATAATGGTAATTCGGGATAGAAAGAGACAATCCTGGTGATAATGTGAGGTAAATAGTGCCCTTATTCAGGTGGTGCGAGTGGGAAATATTATGAATACAAAGCAACGATGCTAGCATTCGGCCAATAGTGTTGGTCAAGTGTGGTCCGAATCTACTCTGGAGGACAAGCGAACACGTGCTCATATAGAGATGCGTGAACACGCGGCATAAACAGGGACAGGCTTTTCTTTTCGAAAACGTAGTCTATACTGTGTGTCCATACATTGAATATACCCTTTGGTAGCTGACAATCGTGGATGATATGATAATTTCTCACTGGCCTTGAAAAACTCAGCCACAGTCAATGCACACTGCCACCGACTGGTTTCGTGACGTCAGTAACAGTATCAAGGGCGCAGCAACTTGGGGGAAGGGGATTTTTGGGGGGGGCCCCCTCCTCACACACACTTTCAACAGTGAAACGAGTGGTTGCGTTGCCCTTGCGCCAAATACTTCTTCAGAATACACCTCGCAATACCTAACCATAGATGTTATGCAGGGGCGGGGTGTTGCGAGGTGCAACCACTTTACAGGCCCATGGGTATACAGTGTCGCTATCCCACGTTTCGGCAGGTCAACATCAACGCAATTCTTCCACATACTTAAAGGGTACTTCAGAAATTTGGAATGCCGAGATCCATTCGCCTAACGCGGGGTGGATGCTGGCCTAAGTGCCTGCCGGGAGATACTCCCAGGGTGAGTGAGTAGCTTTTTCTGTTTCTTCTTGCACACGGAAAAATTGGAAATATCACCGCCCCTTTGTCTTCCCGTCTCTGCTAGCTTCACTCTCCTTTACGCGCCTTCTCCCAGAAAATGTTCTACACTAGTATATCTGTAGGCAGATGTCTCTGACATATCTGACATGCCTTGTAGAGGAGAACATTTGTCTAGGCTTCTAGTCGCTACTGGCGTGGCAGACTAATGCGCCGGGAAAATGAAAAATTCAAGGTTGGATGGACTCCCAGTAGTGTCAGACGTCCTGTAGAGCACTTCCATGATATTCTATTATGCCGTTGTGTGAATACTGCATGAACCTATTCTCGTCGCTCTACTCGGGGAGGAAGTGGGGGTCGGAATGATACCCACAAATTTAACAATGTCGAACATATTTCCCACTACTCATTCGTGTGAAGTTCAGGGCCGTGCAAGTCGGCATATTGCCTCCGGCGATACAACAATAATTAAGAAGTTTTGTGTCCTGCTGAAGTTTTCTGGGAGCGGACTTCTGGGAGCGCTATCTCACTGGTTGCACAAGGTTGCATTTTTTTTTCTGGCAGTAGGAGAGCTATCTAGTCAATATAGGGAATTCGTGATGTGGAGACATCTCTTATATTGTGGCCAATTGATTAACCCCTGCAAAAACACCTCTGCTCTATCAAACATTACCCAAAACTGATGGGGTCCCCAATCACCACTGGGCCATCGACCAATTCCGGACAGAGAAATTCTCACCTGGGTACTGGACCCATCTGCCGTACGCCCGAAGTTTCAACCAGTGAATTGCTAGGCTTGATATGGTGTCTCGGTGAAAACACCGATAGGACCGGGTGAAATGCCGATTACACTCCCTCCCGGATCGCCCAGAGTAAACTCCCGGGTTCGGTTGATATTCTTTTTAGTAAGGGTTAACGGTAGCATGCACATATCCCGGAATTGTTCGTATTAAGCCGCAAGGGTTCCCTCCCTCGGGATGAATTCTGGTAATTGTTGAGGCCCCGGCGCTAAACTGTGCCGTTATGAATTATAACTATTCGGACTATCGGCTCGTGTGGTAATCAAAAGTCAGGTCAACATCATTGAACTGGAAAGCAGGGGTGGGTCATAAAGTTTGGCAAGGATTCCGTGTTGACCCTGTGCCACAACCAGAGTTTTGTCATCGACCTTCCTTGTGACCTTGACGTATGGTTTGAGGGCGACTTGCTCTCGCTGCGGTTCAGCGAGCAGGGTGTACTGGCTGGCAATGATTACGTAATATTGGAGGTATTCTAGTGAGCGTTGTCCGACGTTCGGTTTAAAGGAGTGTACACAGTATTCCTCGCTGTACGGCACAGTGAGCGCTTCGTTGTTTGGAGCCTATATTTTGTGTTTCCATCTTACCCTATTGGAGTATGGAGACAGAATTTCTCAAGCGCGGAAACCGTAAAGTTCTTTCCCTTCAAATAGGCCCAATTGTGCATAGTACTAGCATCTAAAACACCAAACTTTGGGGAGTTGTTGGTTTCTGTTGTTGTAGATTGCAACTGTGACTGACATGGACTGAATTCCAATTCCAATTCACTTATGGAAAGAAAGGCGTCTCAACTCACCCCTTATCCGATCCTGCGTACACTACTTTGGCTAGAATGGAGCGAACCACGGAGTACGAGAACTGCAAACTGTAACTGAACGATTTTTGGCGTTGAACGAAACCTCGTGAACGAATGAAATGTTGTGATAGAACAAAGTAGAGTACTATATTGAACGTATATGAATTTATTGAACAAATGATATAGACTATGTACAACGAATCTGCTGTCCTGTCATTATTTTTTTTTTCCCCCCCGAAAGTCGCTCCTTTGCTAACTGCTTTTCAGTAAACCCGTGACACCCTGTAGGTCTTCCCATTCAACCTGCAGTTTGACCCGTTTCCATTTCCGTGATGGACTTTGCGTCTCATTTGCCTGTACGCAGCGATTCGTTTTAACCAATCGGCGAACCTTCGCAGAAGAAACGCAGCAACTGACGTACGCGTGCTGGGGAAGTTCCACGAGGTTAACGTTGATCCTAAGAAATGAAGACCCTCTTTGCAATGGAATGTGCCGTCTCATAGGAAATCGCGTATCATTTTTCAAGAATTGAATCTTATCGTTAGTACCAGCGCGCATGTGTCTCCATTTGTTTATATAGAATTAAAAGTAGCGCACATACGACATAGGGCTACTCGTGCTATTTTTTTACAGTAATTTCGACTGAGAACCTGTATGAGTTCGAATGTGTGCGCCTATTCTATGAACTATCGCTTCCTGCCTGCGATCATTTATGGAAGGAACAAGAGATTTAGGAAGCCTGCTGTGCAGTAAGTCCGTGTGCTTTATGCATCGCTTCCGACACAGATTTGTGAGAAACTTGAACTTCACTTCGTAACTCCCTAATTGGTCAGCCAAAAATGTACATCCCGGTGAGTTTATTTCGATCTGAAAGGACACCGGTAAAAGTGTTACCGGTGAACCCAGGTGGACCGAGGTGAACGTTTTGCTGGATAGCCCCCTGTGCTGAAGCTCTTCTTTCGCTCCGTGTAATGTTTCTGTCAGGCGCAATCGAGTTGTAATATAGACTCAATTGAATGCTTTTTATTCATACCTTTGAGCTTCCGTTAGCTGTTCTCAATTAACCGGGGCAGGAAAACATTGTTTGTAGTTGTTTCCTAACTGTCTACACAAATAGTCCAGCCTATACTATAAAGCGATGTGATGGTTGTGCGCCAGCAGAATCGTGTCTATATAATAGCGGGGAAATGGTTTAGCCTATTCAAAACTAGTTTCTATATGGGAACATAATACGTGCTAGACGTGCATCTGTATATGTTATATAGTGCAGAACCCACTACTGTTATGAGTTCCAGGCGCGTCACAAGCGGGGCGGCTGGGGCGGCCATGGCCCCACTTTTTAGCAGCCATACACGAAATATATTGGGAAAAATAGAAGAGGCGCATGTGAGCAGCGGCGTGGCCGCGTGAGTAAAAAGATGTGAACATGGAAATAGAAAAAATATACGAATTAGAAGAACAGTGGGTTAGTTGAATGACAATTTCTCGGTTTGACTACTTCTGCGAGGCCAATGGATGAGTCGCACACACAGCCCACCGTCTCATGCATTTTCAATGTACGTATGCTCGTTTTATCATTCAACATTTCAAAGTTTCCATTAGTTCTGCCTGTTCCTTGATTCGCCACACGCAATGACGTAGCTGCATCAGCTCTTGAAACAGGTCAGGAAGTGCCATTTCCTGCCATCTGGGAAGCCGAATATGCTGAATTTTTCTTGATCCACAGACCACAGTTGCGTACCCCTCCCGCGAAATTTCCAGCGCGAATTGAATAATTTCCACATGGAATTGGAGTAAATTCTCATACAAGTTTTACTTCAAACTGCACCAAATCGCATTATGTAAGAGGACGAAATTGTTTCGAAATATCGAAGGGGGGGGGGGGATAAGTGCCCTCGTCTCTAGACCCCTCCCTTCAAGACGGCGGTCAATATCCGTGGTATTTTTTTTTCATATCCCCTGGAAACATTTATTCTCAAACATAAATGTGAGAACAGATAACAAAATTAGCACCAATCGATGTATCGACGCTGAATTATACAAAAAGTTATCAAAAGGGAGGGGGACACCCAATACGGCGATCAAAAGAAAGTATGACCGTGGTAATTTGGCAATTTCCCCTGGAAGGTCACTTAGATAAAGTGGAAGAAACCATGCACTTCCTTCTTGCCCCTCCTTAGGACGGCGATAAAAAGGGCAAAGGCCTACCCCTCAAGAAAATCTTTGGTACACCACTCGGGATCCATGTTTTTGAAAACCTGGAGAGGGGCATTTTTTTATCCTCTTTCGAGGTATTGAAAGGACTAAAAAGCTTTGAGATTGCTCTATCGCGCCATCAAACAGTCAAATGCATGGGGGACCTCACGCTTTGTTACTATTATACGCGCTTGAGGTCCAGGAAGCTTCTCCACCCCTAACTACCAAACGTTGCCCAATAACCTGATGTGTTCACTAACGTCTCCAAAATGAAACTCCACAACTCGTCCGGTTAATACAACGTTCCTTTGGTAACTACCCGCTGGAATTACGCAACAAGGGATTTTCGAATTGGGCAATAGGCTATAAAATTATAACTATTCACTGTCAACAAATCTTCCTTCACTTTCGCTCGCCTTCACGTATATACAACATGTAGTCCATACAGTAACACAATAGCCTTGGTATTCAGTGACGAGGTTGTGTCCTGTAGAGCGTAGGGCTGTGTTGCATCTCCAAGATTCTCCCGGAGTGCAGCCTATACTTATCGACATTTTCCAGCGTCCCCTAAAACGGGAAAGTAGGCCTGTTTGTTTAGCTATGTTGGGGTGGGCCTTCTTCTTTTATTTCTTCGGAAATTCGTGTCGTTCAAAGTTTTTTTCAGGGTGTCCCATTTGACCGCTGTTGTAATGCCTCCTCCTCTGATCTTTTATCAGCAACCGCTTGCGCAATGTGTGGCACGTTCGTTGCCCGTGGTACGGGACACTCGAGGTTAATCAAGTTGTAGCAGTTAAATCGCGGTCGGTACCGGTGTTTCCGAGCTTTAGGCGCGAGAGGCATTGTACTGCATCAAGAACAATCACATCACTAAGCTAGCTTAAAACAGCACAAAAGACCAGCAACCTTGACGAAAATCGCAGCACAGGACATAGAACTGAATAGGCATAACAATGTAAAACGGCCCACAGTTTCCATAACTTCTATAGTTGTCATTAGAGTATTAAAAGACTAGTTATACGGTTCTTGTGTTTACGGCCATTTTTTTGATATAGCCGCATCCGAAGATATATGTCGTGACGCTCCTGTATGGCCGACATAGCAGTTGTTTAAAAACTTGGAATAGCACACCAATATCAATTTGGTCCACTTACACCGTGGTAAATCTTACCGAGTATGAAACTATACCTTAGTCTTTTACTACCGTGTTTTGTTTTTCACTCAACCGTTTTCAGTTCAGCCCGCACCTTATAAATGATAATGAGAACAAGCAGACAAGAGACATACTGTAATAGCGTGTCGTTGTTCAGGTAGAGAATTTGACAATAGTTCCTTTCATTTCCCTCCCCCCCCCCCCCCCTCTCTCTCCTCTATCCCCTCCCCCCCCCCTCTCTCTCTCTCTCCTCTTCGCGCCGAGGACAAAAACTGAATCTGGCGGAATATAATTGGTCATCTAGTATAACCATGGGCGTTTCCTAGTATTTGGACGAATATACCTTTCACTATTACAGCTTATCATATAAAACTTGGTAACTAGTACTTTCACACACGCGCATCCCTTGTAACAACAAAGATAACGAGAGCAAAACCGCGCTGTTCTTCCATGCTACTGAAGTAATCCAATTGGAAAGAATCAAACCTTCGGTTATCGAATTACCCCGGCATTTAAATCTTGTCTTTACGCAAGGTATATGCAAGTGCTACCTGGTTAAATGGATCGAACCTCATCTATCTAACTACCGTTTTTGTCGAGCGAAGAAAATCATTAGCGTTTTTCCTGTGTAAAGTATCCTTCATTATCATTTATATTGTGCAGGGGAGAAACAATATGGATGTTCCATACCTTCACTCATTTCAGTATGAGGAAAGTACAATAGCGTGTACAAGAGGGTACAAGATGACCTCCCATCCTTCTTTCTCTGGGTAAGAATCAAGAGCCCCAGCCCACGGCCAATTTTTATACTTCAATATTAATCTCAGCCAAACCATCCCACCCCACCAGCCCCTTCTCCATGCCTCATAACACAACTCTCTTCAAAAACATGTTTGATATAATGTATTTGTACAAACACGGCAAATCGACAAACAATCACACTACAGTTATGTCTGTGATCAAAAAGCGTATATCCCTTAATGCATGTTCGATATCTTACACTTTTCTGGAAATAGTTTTTCCGGTTTAAGGTCATGAATACTCTTTTGCTCACTCTTCTCGAATTCTGTGTAATAAACACGACTCTACCACACATTCTTACCCAACAAACGGTTGTGCTTTTAAAATCCACCATTTCATTCTCCCCATATGAAACCCCAATTCCTCCCCCTTTCCCCGTAATGTCGTCAATTCTTTCAATAAATTAGGGAAACTGAATCATGCGTGTACAATTTAAAAAGCAAAATTCGGATTTCTATATGCTTCCACGCTCCCTCACTCATCTGTGCGGAATCGACCTCACATGACCATTGCACTTTTGTAGGAAATACTAATTCATCCTCTGTTTTTGTACAATATTATATTCTCTTACGTTTCTTGCATGCACCGTAAAGTATCCTCAAAGCAACATTGCTTCATTTCATCACTTTTTACTAATTTCCGAGTTACCGAACAAACGGCTAAACCTTCCAACAGTCTGTACATACGTCTTCTAATTTTTTTGCTGCAGACAATAAGAAATTTATATTTCAGGCTGCTTCTTCTTCTCGTCTGCTCCTTCTTTATTACGGTTAACATCCACAACGGACTTTATCTCACCACGGGAGCGCCGAGTGGTCGAGTTATACTTTCACGTGAGCATTAAGAACAGAACATGCACAGGATCAAAATACTGGGTAGCATATATGTTACATTTGCAGGAAGACCATTCCAATCTCTAATAGTGCAAAGCAAAAAACTGTACTTATAACAATCTGTCCTAGAAGCCAGCTGACAAAAGTGCAAATCATGCATATGACGGGTTCTCCGGAGGGGATGATGAAGACCAACTACGGGATACTAACCTGCCCATAAATGCCCTTCCTTTAGCCAAGTAGAATGATCTGTATTGTCTACCTACGATCGCAAGAGGTTTAAGCAGATCCTATAACAAAGAAGTCATTAACACCCCGGGTTTATACGTCTATTCGAAGCAATGAATCTGGCTGCTCTTCACTTATCCTTTAGAAAAGTTGGTGGGGGGGTGCCCAGACAGCACTGGCATATTCCAACACTGGACGGAGCAACCCTCTATAGGCAGCCAGGCTGACTGCTCTGGGACAAAAGGACAAATTTCTATGAAGAATGCCGAGAATCCTGTCCCCTTATCACAGATACCTTGAACGTCTTTCCTCAGTGAGATCATGAATAATGTTGACACCAAGGTAGTTGATACAGTCAACTCGGGTCAGTTTGGAATTCTTAAGTGGTAATTGAAATTTATAGGTTTACATTTCCCATATATAGACATGATATTAAACTTTGCAGGTTGAAATCCCATACCCCATATGTCAGCCCACTGCCCCAAGTTATCGATGTCACTTTGAAGCCTGTGACAATAATCGGCATATCAAATAAACTCGTTAAAAGACACAAATCATCGGCAAAAACAACCGACACATCAGATGAAGCCACGTTATTGATATCATTTATGTAGGCCAGAAAGAGAACGGGGCTCAGACTGACCTTTGAGGGACACCAGAGATAACGTCCGTAAGACAGGACTCTGCACCGTTAATAACAACAGCTTGCTTACGATTATGTAGCAAATCAGCAACCAAACAAAGAATTTGCTTAGAAACCCCATAGAGTACAACCTCGACTTGAGACTGAAGTTCATGAGGGACAGTGTCAAAAGCCTTCTTAAAGTCGAAGATGGAAACATCAATTTGTTTATTCTGATCAAGACACGATGCCCAATCCTCAATCACGGAAACTAATTGGGTTTCACAGCTATGTGACTTCCTAATGGCATCCTGCCTAGGAGACAGGATATTGTTAGACTAAAATGCCATGCATTAGATTAGAACTGATAATGTGTTCCAGAAGTTTACAGCATATACAGGTAAGTGAAACAGGGTGGTAATTGGCCGGAAGGAATCGATCACTTTTCTTATAGACAGGACACATATTAGCTTCTTTCCAATCCTGGGAGTGCAGCCGTCAGATTGTTGAAACAGATGACTTAACATTGGAGCCAAATCTGTGGCAAGCTTCTGGTACCCAAGGGTGAATGTTATCAGGACCATAGCCTTATTGGGTTTAGGGCTTCCAACAACTTGCATGTCTGCATATGTCTGTACGTATATGACATCCTACGTTATAAATAAGATAATATAAGCAGAAGAACGCAATATGCATTGTGATTCCTTGTCATGTGGGTTGTAATAAATGTCCATTAGATACTTTGTCTGCCCTCTGTTCGGTTAGTCAGACCATGTTAATGTCGTAGTTCCTGAAAGCGTATTTGGTGGGCAGAGGGGGTTGTGCTTTTGATGTCCACTTTTGAACATGCGATTCAAATATTGCCACCCATAACTAACTCTAGATGCACTTGCCGCATTCCTATACCCTATCAAGAAAATTCTCTTCCAGCGAGTAACAACACTAGTTCCGATACGTGACACGAACTTATTTACGATGACGAATGACTACGCAAATACAACCACTATCACATGTATATGCACTCGGTCATCAAGCCTTAATTTTGCACCTATGTTGTCTATAGGCATTTATTTGGAACATTGATGCCGTACAGCTAGAGCACATTGCTGCCCTTGTTTCCTATTCAGGGACACTGGATTGTTATGCTACCACATGAATGCTATTCGAGTACGAAACGCAAAACCCGCCTGTTCCCAGTGCACTCAAACTCCCGATGCAAGTATTTGTAGACTAATGGTGGCTGTGGAACCCAGGACTTGGTCGAATTCGATGACCTGAGCTAATAACTCTGAAAATATTGACATTTTCCGCGATGAGCGCTCACTTGAATATCCAATAACAGTTGGCAACCCTATGCCATGGGACGCCGTGGATTTCCGAGTGCCATTTCTATTCGATTTTCTCTGATTGGCCTAAAAACGCCATCTGTTCCCTTGTCCAATCAGAATAATCTTCACATAGGCAGTTAGACCCCAAGGGCCCTCTATGGAACAGTTTAAACTGGACCAATAGACAACGGAGTTTTCCAATGAATTGCAATTTTGTAGCACACCACACTGCCCAAAATTTGTGAAATGTACCGATTCTCTATTGAGAATCCATTCGAATATTTTTCTTTAAGCCGAGAAACGCCGTCCGGTTTCCTGAAGAAAATATCGCTTTGAATTGGACATGAATAGCAAGAGGGGAATCTCTACTTTCAGTTATTGCATAAACTGGAGTGATAGCCTACAGCGTTCCAGAGTTATTGCAATTCTAACGAATATAATTTGTGCCGTAAATAAAGGGAATTACACACTGACATTACTCTTTAGTATAGCCTAACAGCAAAATCGCGGTTAGTTCCGTTATGCTCCTTCGTACCTGCACATTGCTGGTGATAGTAGTTTTTAAAACCATCGGCCGCCGTAAAGTTGTGGAATTCGTCAATCAACTGCTGACTTCAAAGGTCACCTCAAATATACATATATTCGTCTGACTGCTGAGCTTTTTTTATACTGCCTGTATGTACTTGACCACTGCCTATATTTCTTGTGTTCATCGCGCATTGTATAATCGGAACAGTATACGTGACAGCTACAGTATAGTATAGTATAGTATAGTATAGTATAGTATAGTATAGTATAGTATAGTATAGTATAGTATAGTATAGTATAGTATAGTATAGCATAGCACTAGCGCCGGTAATAAACAAAATACTAAAATGCGCTTATTAACAAAGAGAAACCTAACAGTGTGCAGTCGACAAAGGCCAACTGGAGTAATATGTTGAGGTGGGATTGAAAAGTTTCTAGATTCAGAGAGCCACGGATTCCAGCAGGCAGCTAGTTTCGTGTGAAGGATTCACAGTGAGCGAACCCCCTCTTCCCCATCCCAGCCTTACATTTGGGGACACTCTATTCCGTCTGTCGAGCGGAGATGCCTAGCAGGGGTAATATGGGATAATGAGATCAGGAAGGTATGAGGGAGCGTTACCAGACAGACATTTATAAATGATGACGGATATCTTAAAAAAGGTTCTGAACTTGACAGACAGCCAGTGGAAGGAGTACAGGGGTATCATGGTATGTGTTACAAAGAGCAAATCCAGCAGCCGAGTTCTGTAAATGTTGCAATTCAGCCAGGTTAGATTGGGTAACACCATGAGGTACAGAATAGCAGTAGTCCATATGACTGGACACGAAGTCATGTATGAGTATCACAGTAAAAGTCTGAATGACCTGGTACGCCTGAGGTGAAAGTAGCCTATCCTACAAATGTTGTTGATGTGGTCCCTAGAATGAGTTTAGAATAAAAGAGAAACACCTAAGACTCCTAGCCGACCTGACGCTTTTATTTCTATGGTCACCCACATGCTATCAGATTTGGAACACATAGAGAGTTGTTGTCGTGTCGTAGGCCTCTAATTCTGAGAGAATGCTTCATAATTGTCACTATCATTCATATTATTGTCATTATCACTGCCTTCCACAATCTTCCTCTATTTTTTCCAGACCTCAGAGCACCCGTCTGAGTGTATTGGTATAAAATCACTGTCAAGTAGTGCTAGATGCCGGGGATCTGTCCCGGTTGGCCATCTAGGTTGTTAGACACTGCCCCAAGTGCTCCAATAACCGCTGGTACGACCCTGTCCTTGTGTTCCACTAGCATCCTCTGGATCTTCAGCCGCAGATCCAGATACTTATCTGCCTTCTCCCTCTCTTTCTCAAACTACCGGTGTGTGTTTCATTCGGTACAGCCCGTTTATCCACTGCTACCAGGCCTGGGCTTTGTGTTTTATTACCCTTGTTTGTTCGTAGCTCGGAAGTTCCGGGGGATCGTGGCTTCCTCGTGTTCCTTCTTCAGCTTCGGATTGTGAAGCCACGTGTTGTCACTATCTGTTTGATCCCGCAGTGCTGACATATCCCGTGATACAACACGAGCGCCACGTTGTTATGTCTAGTCGTGTACATACTTGTCAACAACAAGAACGGGAGACTGGCAGACTGGTATCAACGACGCATTGCAAGCAATCATTCCGGGTTCGATTTCAGCAGCCACGGGACCCTTTTTTCTTAGGGTGCTGTACTTGCGGTTGCGATGTAATGTGATGGTTCCGCTGTGCATTGAATTTCTTGGAGTCATTGCGACTTGTTGCGGTGTATTTACGATAGGTTTTGTCGGTCGGCTGTGAAAAGTCACGCTGAACTTCCACGTTTCGAGGAAGTGATAGGGTCTTGAAGTTCACCGATCGAGGGGACCTGCAATGGCAGTCCCGGGAACAGGTTGGATTGGATACACCCCTGCTTTGTAATAATCTGGGCATTAGTCGAGAGGAGAAAGCGATTTATCGCCGGTGCTCATCCACGAATATTACGGATATGTTGCTTTTGTTTTTTATTAGTCTCACTTGTCTTCCTGAAGACGAATAATTCGAAACAAACAAGAAAATCGACTTCCGGCGATCATCGAGGCCGTCGTTTTATGAGCCACGGTTTCATGTTTCTGATAGTAAATGCGACACGGGGGTCGTCCGATGTACAAATTACCTGCGTCTGGTAACCCTCGGTGTTCAGGAGCTGATCTTGGGCAGCTCTGATCAGTGTGTCGTCCCGATCTTGAGCCTTGTGGCATATCGCATCAATCGGTAGGCGTTCCACTCGATGTTATTATGGGACCTGTCGTTTCTATTGGGTAGAGGTTCCGCTGTCCATTCTCCATAAATTTTCTTTTTGCCAACCAGCCTATCTTCGTTTCGTACCTCGTGAGCATCTCATTTCGATATACAGCCTCTGTCAGTTCATTCAGTTGGTCTCTGTCACTGTCTGCAGCGATGTATTCCTAGAGTCTGGCACACTGTACCATAGTGGCCGTGACCTACTTCAGGCACCTCCCGCAACTGCTCTATGGGGTGTACAGCCGGTGCACTTCAGCTCGTGAGTGTAGTCCACCGTACATGTTCATTGTTTTTCTTGTCTTGCGGTCCAGCTCGTCTCGCTCATGCTGCGTCCAGTCAATTATACCCGCCGTGTATGTGCTAACAGGCTGGGCGTTCGTATTCATGACATAAATCGTCTCCTAAGTTTGGACCTGATGACCTATAATAGTTTCTTCTGTCCGTTATCGATGCCTTGTCCTTGACCTCTTTCTGCTTGGTCTCCATATTCTGTAGTATGCCCAGGTTTTTGCACCTCTCGTTAGGGTCCGCATCTCTGATCTTCGCGATCACGAGGTCAAGGCTGTCAGTCAGCTTCATTTTACCCCGCTGAATGCTCTGCCTAGCACAACTGTCAAGTTTAAACTAGTACAGATGTTTTGACTGAACATACTCACTGTCTGTGAGGTCATTTTTGTTCTTGGCGTGTAGCCTACAATCCCAGGTCAATTTTTTACAGGTGGTACCCCTGTCTGGTCTCCTTCAGTAGGTGGCTCGAAAAGTTGAGAGTCACGCAGAAAAGGCGTGGGGAGAGTGCATCCCCCTGCATATTCCACACTCAATATTGATGTTGGCTAGGTGTTTCCCGCCACTGATTAGAAATGATTGACCAGTTGTCCATCCACCCAAATTAGTTCACCTAGGCGACATATAGGCGACTCCGTTAGGGTATATAACCGCCTTCGTAGATCGTATTCAATCAGTCAAGAATGCTCTGGGAGCAGGAGGCAACGTTTGGTCTTTTTTTTTTTTTTGCTTCGGATCTGGATTAGCCTCTAGGTCTCAACGCCCAAGCATAGCTGCATGCTCTGTGTGTATTCCTTGATCATGCTTCCTGCTTACAGGGGTATCCTTTCCAGGCATTCGAGGATGTGGTTCCATATAGTCTTCACTGTCACCATCAACTACACGTGCCTGACATAACATTTCTTGATAGCTTAGGCCCTCGGGTATTACCCGCACTGAAAAACAACAATGACGAAAAAATGGTAGATTCATCAATGCAGGCATGGCTGTGTGTGTATGCATGTGGGTTTGTGATGCCGGGCTTGTGAATACAATAACTCGACTCCCAGAAAGTTCCCCTGTAATGTATGCACTCTTTACGGACATCCGTATGCTCCCATTGCAGTTCTAAGAGAAACTAGAAAAGTTCTCAAAAGTGTTGCGTTTCGCCACAATATGCGTAGGTCGCAACATATATGCTGGACCAATGTTCTTGTTGTGACGATCTATTTTTCCTGTTTCGAGTCTACGATTTTCTCCGATATTCAACAAAAACCTGTAGGTGTTACGCCTCAAATCGCTCTAGTTATGGTTCTAGCGGCAGCCATTTTTCGATGAAAGATGGCGGCCAATAAGGTCCATGGACTTATGAACTCGTTGGCTACAAATATTTGAGTTCAGCCATTTATGACTGTCACAAGTACCTTCAGTTCTACGAAAATTGGTCTTCAATGACCGCCAAATTGATATTAAATATGTTTTTTAGGCAATGGACTGACAGGAGTACGTCGATATGGGTTGAGTTTAACAACAGTTTCAACAATATGGGGGTTGAGTGTAACCACCAAGCCTGACTCATGGCACACTATCTAAGTTTACGAGATATGGGGGAAAATCCTCTAAATGACGGCCATATTGTAATTATTAACCTGTATCCTCCACATCAACGGAGTGGAGAATGACAGAGCAGGGATCCAGTATGGCTCATGGGAGCTCCCCTAATTTCTCAAATATAGGTCGATATGTGCCTAGAACTGATCGATGGATTTTGCCAACACCACATGTTCCGGAGACTGTCCCACGTATCAACAGCTCTATGTCACCAAAAGTCCTGAGCACTCATACGAAAAGGTACTTGAATCAACTTTTTTCAAAGTCATTCATAATTTCAAGCACCTAAATGATGTCAAGGCGCCTTCATCCGAGTGTGGTGAGAACTCTTCTAGTCTTCTTTGGTATGGGGAGGTGACACAGACCGTAACCATCTTCGTAAACATCCTTTGAACATTTTCAAGTAATTAATATATCCTTCTGTAAATTCGGTGACCAGACCTGAATGCAATTTTCTATGTGTGGACGAACAAGAAATTTGAAGATAATAATGTCCTCCTCTTTGGAAATTATTCTTTTGCAAACTCCTTTGCGCTCCATGATCTCCCATGAAGTAATCATGCTGTATATTTGGAAGACCTACATGGGAACCAGTGTTGGAGTCGAGTCCAGCCAATCCGAGTCCGAGTCCAAGACCGAGTCCTCACCATCTGAGTCCGAGACCGAGACCGAGTTCCTCCTATCCGAGTCCGAGGCCAATGCCTAGTCCTTGTGTCCCGAGTCCCCGATTCCCGATTACAACTTTGCATTTTGGCAGAAATATATGGTATTAGGTTCAAGAGTGCAAGTTCTTGCATCATCCCCCGCAAACAGAGTATATCGTAGTGTCGCATATTTATCTCAATGCGATGTTTTCCTTTACCTGTTCTGGAGTTTGAGACATCGTCGAGAAAGTTCATAACAATAGTAATCAAGTAAATGCAATTGCATTACAGCAGTGCTAAAACTAATAAAAGAATGCCCTACTGTAAACAACCCATGTAACCCCACATGATCCCACATCTCCCACCGCTTGCAGACTCTAGGACCATAATCATTTCAAGGAAGCAGTTATCACTCTTTTTTTTTCAATGCATTTCAAGAACATCACAATTTCCTCATGAGATTGCCACCTGCTGAACGCCAGTTCAACAAGTGCTGATAGCAATTTTGACAAACGAGACAGTAGTACATACATTTATAATTATCATTGTCGATGTAAAAGTTTCAACAGTAGGCCTATTCTTCAACCTAAGTTTCAGGATTTTCCCATGAATTATTTTTTCTGTGCGGTCTTGAACCTGGACTCGGACCGAGTCCCCGAGTCCCAACAGCCGAGTCCCGAGTCCAAGACCGAGTCCTCACCATCTGAGTCCGAGACCGAGACCGAGTCCTTCAAAAATCGGTCTCGAGACCGGTCTCGAGACGAGACCGGACTCGAGTCCTCCAACTCTGATGGGAACACACACACACTTCTCCGGATTAAATAACATTTGCTATTCGAAAGCCCACAACTCGTGTGAATCCTCCTTTGAAACTATTGCGTCCACGTACAGTTGATGCTATCATCCTCCATACCTTTGTGTCGTAGGCAAACTCCAAAACATTACTATCAATAAAATCATCCAAGTCATTAATATATGCTAAAATAGAGTTGGTCCGAACACGGAGCCTTATGGCGTGGCACCGTTAACCGCCAATCTTTGTTGTTCTTTAATCCAACTAGAAACTTTACGTGTTACGCCATGACTTTCCAACTTATAATAAGGCGAGCATGAGGCACTTCATCGAGAACTTAACTGAAATTCAAGTTTACAATATCTACAGAAATGTTCCTATAAGTAATGATCCACGAACTTAACCGACTTGATTAGTTAAACTAACCGGTCGGTAGTTTGAGGGCATAGTTCTCGGTTCTTCTTAAACAATGGTGTTACAATTGGCACTCTTCCAATCACCAGGAGCTGCCTGTCATGCAGAACTCTCAGTAAACATAATTTTCAATGGTAAAGTCAACACATCAGCCGAATCCTTAAGATGAGCAGAGTTCATCAGCACCAGGGGCTTTATCTGCCATTAAATTCCCATTCCTGTCCTTTATAAATACTGTGTTCGATAATCCATCATCAGTAAATCCGGTGAATTTCTTTCCGGGTTCTGATATGCATTTCAAATTCTCTTGAGTAGAAACAAATACAAAATAATTATTCAGCATTATTCAGCAACATTCGCAGCATGACTTTCATCGCCTACCATTTCCTCTCAACAAGAGTCCCACCTCTCTGCTTTAGACTTTGACTGCACATAACTGTATATCGACTTCGTATACACTTTTATATTTCGTTTAGTTTCTCTTCAAAGTTCCTTTTAGCATCAGTTTTGTTAGCTTTGTTCACCTGTGCCTTAATTTCAACTTATATGATAAGGTCAATGTTATTGTCGCTAAAAGGCTCTCTTACTTCAAGCTTTCCGACTACCTCGGGTGATGTAGTTAAAATTGGGTCCAGCACATTTGCTCCTCTCGTTGGTTCCATAACATGTTGCGTTAAAAAAAAGGACCTGCATTAACTTCAGGAACCCCTCTCTCTTTCTGCTAGATGAGAATGACCACTGACTGATTCTGCTGACAAGCTTTCGCAATCAAATCACAAAGGGCAATTTCGTCAATATCGGCTGAAGGCTTCAAATACCAGTTTCCAATTGAAATATCCCTATCAATAGTGAAAATGTTACACCAGATTGATTCAGTTGCATCCGTATCATATAGTCCATTGAACGCCATTGAGGTCAGTGTGTTGCAACTCATGGCCAAACCACCACTTTTTCTTCCCTTGTCGTTTGTTTTTCATAGATGTCATAACCGTCGAGGCTTAATTCAGCATCAGGAATGTTCTCAGTGCACCAGGTATCTGTTACACAAACAATATCCGGATCAGTAACAAACATATGAGATTTACTATCTACACTGTGTACAATGGATGGGTTTTTGGTTAACTCTGCCCTAACCCTTTCCGCCGTTGCTGCATAGTATGGCCTTGTTCCGTTCCTTATGATCATTTGATCTCGCAATGTTTTATCCATTTCTTGTTCCTTTCGTGTCTTATCCAGCGTCTGATTAATATCTTCTCGTATCCCTTAACTCACTTCAGCTTCTAGCATTCACTGGGACCATGAATTTTCTGATCTTTGTTTTCAAGTTTATACTCTGGGCTTCGCTATCCGAGCAACTTCTTCAGTATTTGTGAGCGATGAAATCGCTTGTATTGTAGCCGTCTCGGCAAACTAGTAGTCTCACGTCAGTCGTTGTCATGGTTACACATGTTGTAACGATTCCAGTGATCGCATATTGTACGGAATCTAGGATAAATTTAATGTATAACCTGTGTGAGGCGATTTTTTTGGAAGTCATATCCTCAACTTTTCATTATGATTTGAAGATGTTTTTCGCTGTAAATGAAATAAAGATGATGAAACAAAATTCTCAACTCTCCCCACCAACCCATCCCCTCCCCACCAAAATCTATATGGACATGTCTACGCAAAGATCAGCCGGTAAAGGTGTTGCCACTCGAGTTTCGGATATATCCTGTGAGTCTGAGTTCTAGTTGTAAAGTAGGCAGTGCCAATAGGGCAGCCAATAAGACAGTATACTCGATAATAAAACGGTTGCGGTAATAAAACCGTCGTTTGCATCTCGTCGCTATTTTTGAAAAGTTTCTAAAAACCAAGACGTGTCAACGTCGAGAACTCGGAAAATACTTGACAGGCAGATACATCGCCACTCTGATTTTTGTCACTTTGAAAAATCGACACTTAGTAGTGGCTTCGATATTCATGTATGTAGGAAAATAACGGAGAATCCCAAATATCTTCAGACAAGATTTTATTTGACTCACTCAGTTTTGTATGATACTATATTGTTACTCTGCTACGAAATCTAGAATGTTACCACAAAACGAAGAAACTTCACCGTGACAGCCCTGGCGCTGTGAGGTTATTGTACGTTTTCCGAATGTGTACCGAACGGCGTGTAACTGGAACTAAAGTGTCAAATTATTCTTTATTCTTCGATTCACACCTAGAATATGGGTTAAGGCCAACCCTTAGTCCACACTAACACTTGGTGTTTACTGTGAGTCGTAACTCCTAAGTTACTTAGCCTTATAAACGTTAGTCAGCCACTCCGCTTCTAACTTGGGCTTCTACTACCTGTCTAGTGAGTGTTACTGCTGTTAAGTTACAGACCTACATTTATCGTTTTTTACAGTTACAAGTGATCGTACATGTAGTAAACGTAGCCTTGGCACAAACTAGTAACACTTATACTGTAAGGCCCGTGGCCATAGTGTATGCCTAACGTTATAGTTTCACTGGAGTAGAGACGAGGCAAATCCGTGTGTTCACTGAAGTAGCTAGCTTAGCTCATTGGTTTGTGCAAGATCTATCATTTTAACACAAGCGAAAACATCATAGGTGACGCTTTCGTTGTTAAGTTCTTGTAAAGTTCCATGTACTGGAGCAACTGGGCGGCCTAGAACTAAGTGTAACGTTATTCTTTATTCTCTTTTTTTTTTCATTCCCTCCAAAGGTTTAGTTTAGCCCCTAGTTCACACTAACCGCGGTGATAACTGTAGTCGTAACTCCTCTAAGTTAAATAATTAGTCCTTGTCCGCCTCAAGCTTGAGCTTCTACTGAGTGTAACTGTTAGTGTTAGTGTTCGTACATATGGAGTAAAAGTAGGACTATTCCGGCCTGTAGTGTAGATCAACGTTAGTGTTACTAGAGAGAGGCGAGGCACATCAGTGTGTTCAGAGTTTGGTAAGTATATATTGTAGCTAGCTTTGCTTGATTGTTGCGAATATTTGGAGCTCCATATATACTGTAACAAAAACGACTTCAGCAAAACGATTATATTATTTATGTCACTGATTCAAACAGTATATTATATCACTCGAAAGATGTTAATCTCCGGACAACTTGTTGGGGACATTTCGTGTTAGGATAAAGGGCCATTGATACTGTGTCTTTACTACTCTTCTGGATCTCTGTCGAACACCACTCTACAAACATTGATGCACCAGGAATGGCTGGTGCTCACCGTTTCAAATCCACCCGTTCTTCCTCACTATTCCAAATCATAGTTTCTTAAATGTGTGTGTGGCTGGCAGACGGGGATTTTTTCATGTCTCATTTTCGAACATTGGTGTTTCGATATTGACAACCCCTACTAACGGCTAAATGCAATTGCAGCATTTCCTGATACTTACATACTAAATAGTCATAGTTCAGATCAACGACACCAACTGATTTACGGTAACGAATGACTATACGAGGTGTGCTTTTGACATCTTACATATCATTTCCATGTCTATATACAGCAAAATCGTTATATGCATGTGCCACTCGTTCAAAAAGTATTAACCTACACCCGTGTTGGTCTATAGGCATATATTTATCAGGCTACATTGATGCGGTACAGCTAGAGTACTCAGTTTTCTGCATTTTTGGGCTGCTCAGAGACACTGGATTGTCAATCCACATGCTGCTATATCGAGTACCATGCATGCGCAACCGCATGTACACAGTGCAACTCCTGATGCAAGTCTCTGTCTGACCTAAGGATTCTGTGAAAAACCAGGACCCCCAAAATTGTGAAACCATGCTTTGTCACCTAGACAGTGTGGTCTGCAATCAAAATGATATCATCCACTGTTTTCGAAGTTCTGTTGTTTTGACAGTCACTTTCCATACGACATGACCTTCTGTTGGCCATAGAGAACCTTGGAACCGACTAGAATACAATAAGCTTATTTCCCTTCTCTGCACAATGCACTCTGATCAATGTGGTGCAAAAGATCTTGGAGAATCAATTTTGAGACAGGGAATAAATGCTATTCTTACACAACAAGGGTTCTTCCTTTCTGTTTTGCTACCCATTTGCAACATTTAAATTCCATGCATGTACCAACCAGCTTCAGCTTTTCCAAGTTCTTACAACAACAAAGGTTCTTCCTCTTCATGTTTGTTATTGCAAACATTGAATAATGAACCAGAATGACCTATAATGAATGAACCTATAATATATCTCTCATGCCCCTTGTAAACAAGATAACTTTTGACAGCAAAGGTGTAACGGATTCACATTGGTAGTTAGCAAATATTAAATAGATGAATCCTATTGCTTTGGGGTCTCGCCCAAGGTCAACGGAGGTCAATGTCTGAAACCTTGTTAACATGATAACTCTTAATGACCAAGGGGGGTAGGGAATTCATAACTGGTATGTCGGCTGGTCATATGAAGTATATGATCCCTATTGTATTTCGGTCTGATGCGAGGTCATCTGAGTGGGGGGGAAACAGAATATTGCTATATTGAGTACATGAAGCCTAAGGTTCAGGGTCAGGTCCAGGGTCAGCTGGAGTCAACAGAGGTCAAAAAGACTGCAAACATGACAACTATATGGAAATGTAGGCTTGCCAGAAGTATTTGATAATCCCTGTTGTTGTTTATCTGGTACGAGGTCAGGTAACGGCCAATAGAAGTCAAAGTCTCCAACCCTTGTAAATATCATAACTACCGTGCCAAATGCTAACGTTATAGCAAGTTCATACTTGGTATGGGGGCCTGCCATACCAAGTAGATGATTTAACTTATTGTTTTTAGGCCTTGTCAAAGTTCATCGGAGGTCAACAGAGGTCAAAATCCGAACACAGGTGTAGTAGACCCATGCAATCACACGTCCAGCCCATTCCAATTCCTCCAAAGTTCATACTTTCCTTTACGAGTTACAGCTCCTATCGATCGCTTTGTGCATGTGTATTTGCGCAGATGAAGCATCTCCATCATGCATACTAAATGATGTCTACTTGCCACACCCTGCGAACATTTTTCGTTTTCGATCGAAATCATACAATATTTCACTTCGAAAAGCATGTAGTCTATAGGAGAGGATTTGTTGTAGTGGTTTTGTAGGTGGTGGTTACTTTGGTTAGAAAAGAAAAACAGAACTCCTGCTAAATAATGACTTCATTCAACAAAATGAAACAATGAAATGCATGACATAACTTTCCCGGTTGCCCAAGTGTGCGTCCCATGCGTTATTGCGCAATTGGGATTCTCCCCAATTTCTCTGCATATGAGTAAACTTCTAATGGCCAATACTCCACTTAGGAACATCGTATTGAAATGTAGTTTGGACCTATATGATATCAGTTTTCTAATTATCCACGATACATACAAACTCAGTTCTGTTCAAGCCTGCAGTTGTCCTTTATTGATGTCAGATTCTTTTCATATCGAAATTCTCACATCGCGAGTATGAATGCACTGCATTCTAGTTACCTCACCAATCACTAATACTCCATGGATAATCTTCTGGGCAACTTATTCCTCGTTGGTGCACAACTCCTCTGACCAGACGTGCCTCTGTCTCTAAAGGCTCATTCACACGATGCGATTTTTGGCCCGACTTTTAGCGCGTGACCCAAATCTTCGCGTGAAAATGTGTTTTTTGGACGATTTTTGTACACGCGCATCTTGTCGGGCAAAGTTTAACAAATCGGTCGTACGCAAAAGTCCGGTGCGTGTAAATGGCCACACAAAATCGTGAAGATTTTTTTTTTTTTTTCATTCCGAAATCCTTGTCGCGACAAATTTCAACAAATTTGCGTTTACGCGGTCTATTTTTGTCGTGCGCGATTGCCTGTCCAAGCCATTATAAGCTATGCGTCTAACGAACATGTTAGAGTCCGAGCACATAGCTAGTCATAAAAGAAATGGTGGCTAGGGCAACTAACCCTTGAACAATTACCCTCTGGACAATTACCGCCCCTGACAATTTACCCCCTAGTACAAATAACCCCCGAGGAAAACTACCCCCCAGACAATTACCCCCGATGACAAACTCCCCCGGTACGCTACCACCCAGACATTCCCCCCGGACAATTACCCCGAGGACAATACCCCGGGACATCTACCGACCGGACAGGTACCCCCAGACAATTACCCCGAAGTAACTCCATGGATAACTACACCCCGGGATAATGGCATGCAAACAGGATAGCGGCCATTACCAGTTGCAAGAGAAATGGCGGTCATTGTCAAGAGTAGAACAATCCCCAACCTCTTATCATATATGACAGGGGGGGGGGCGGGGGGGGGGGGTCGCATATACAACAACCGTAAGACTACCTACTACATGAGTAAAATGGCTAATGTCTGATATGTACGTATTTTACATCCATGATTATGAAGTGCCGACTTGAATTGGCCCTCCTGTAACGGAACGATACACATTGATTTTGGAGTGATCCGTACCGAGAATTCACTGCATCGTCATTACCTGTACACCATATGCCTGTGTCATATTTCCTACCTCCTGACCTGGCCGAAAACAAAAGTTGCCCTTGGCAACTCGGCCAGCCCATCAGTAATATTGCCGCCGCCAAGAGTAAGCATCCGATCCAAGATCTGCGTCGGATTTGCATCTTAGAATCCCTCCATTTAAATTTCCTCCTAATTTCTGCAAGATTTGGCGGGCTCTTTGACAGCTTAACCTATGACGATCAGTTGTCTCGAGAAGATAAAGACGCTGTCTTTCCCGAAACACTTATTTCCATGGATGGCCCGCAGGGCCGTGCTTTTTGGGTGTTTCCACGTGGCTAGGGCTTTTAGCCTAGTGAACAGACCTAGCCAGGCTTTGTCTACCACCCTGTGGGGGTTACCAGTTTTGTAGGTCTCGGACAGTCTCGCTAGGTCTCGAGACCCGGTCTCGGGACCAGTTTTTGTGGTATCGGTCTCGATCTCGGTCTCGACACCCCGTTGGTCTCGGTCTCGGTTCCGGTCTCGACACTCCTTTGGTCTCGGGGAATCTCCGGTCTCGCTTCAAGACCAGCAAACATATTGGTGTTGTCTTTTTTCTCGGAATAAAATAATTCTAGTTCAGTGGAAAATCATCCGACCAATTTCATGTGTGAGCTTAGACTATGAACTAAAGTGATGTGGGCCTTTAATTACTGGGTCAATGTGGGAGGAAACAGGCTAACAGCCCAGTGACCAGTATGTCCGCTGTTCAAACTTGTTGGCAGTCACAGTAGCCACAGTACAATAGGGCAAAGTAGTCAGAAGCCTGTATGGTAACTGTTCAGTCGTGTGCTCACTCTAATCAAGAATGCCTATTATTTTGGAAATTCCTCACAAATATTTCGCACGTGATCCTCGAGGATGGAAGCGGGGGGAAGGAGCCTCGTGGGGGGAGGGGGGGGGGGGGTATGAACAAACATTCATTTAGCCAAAGCCCGTAGGCCATTGCCTGTGTTCAGAATTATATCGCCACGACAAAATGGATAGATAGCCTTAGTTGGTACTTTAAATATACTTCCTGCTGCGATTCCGGACATGGAGGTCTCGAGCAAAAAAAACTTTTTTTTTATGTCCCCGTGCAACTTCTTGTAGATGGGGGGGGGGGGGGGGGGGGGGGGGGGAGCCTCCACTTTCCTACTCGACTACCGGATCGTTTAGCGTTTTCTAATGGAAAATCATTGCCTAATTAGACAAAATTTGACCACCAATACTAAATTCCATTGAATAATATCTCTTTTGTAGTGTGTATTTTATCAATGGTGGACAAACACTTAATACATTTCATGGAAATCAAAAGCAAACTTGAAATCTGCGCGAATGAAGCGAGAATATACCCACTGATGAAACCCCAGTGACTCGAGTCATTTTAAAAATTTCTGGGGACTAAAGTACCATAATCATCAAGGCTTCATAAAAAATCGAACGAACTTCGAAAGTTGGAATAACTATTGTAAAAATAGGACACCATGAATCCTCGAATGACCTCTCCGTTTTCAATAGCAAAATTATGCGCAAATTAGACATTGTGAATGACCTCCAGTGGTCCCTGAATCCATGATGAAAGAAATCAGAACTCAAGGTAAACAATAACCACCAAGTTTCATAAAAATTCAACCAACGTGAAGATTTTGCATAAAGTATGCAAAATTAGAAACAACATTGAATGACCTTCATTGACCCCAAATTTTGTTTTAAACAGTGTCGTGGACTGAAAGGTAGACCTGTTCGCCAAATTTCTTAGAAATCGACGAATTTCACATAAATTATGCAAATTAGACAAATTAATTGCATTATTTTACGCTGAGAAATCTTAATAAGTTCACTTTCTTATATCCTGCACCTATGTGCAAACCAATTTCCCCTAGCACCTACGGTTCATAATCCGTAATTTGACTAACGAGCCAAAACAATGTATAAATTAAATATATAGGCTAATTTAGCAATTGATTAGTGACTTCGTTGCCCCAAATATCAGATCGTGTCACCCAATCCCGATACAGAAATTTCATAAAAATCGGGGCCTTACCGGTTTCGAAGAATACTGCTAACGAGAAAGTGGGACACACATACACATTTACGCATAAAATAATATATACCCCACACCAACACGACAACGTAATCTATAGGTCTCTCCTGAACTTTGTTCAGACGAGTCAAAAATCTATGATTATATCCCTCACTAATGATCTCCACATTTATCCCCATTTTGGAGAGATATAATGGAAATCATGTTTACTATAAACAGCCATTGTTGCCACCCTAAGATATTTGCAGGGGTTTTTACGGCTAACTCCCCAACACATGTCTGATTGAAACGAACTGGGCACAGTGAAGAGAAGAATCTGATAATATATGCCACTTATGATTATCTCACCACTTAAATCCTCATTTTGGAGACCATAACACCCACTGACGTCGCTTGATATTTGCGATTAGGGGCAGTTAAGTAACTCTACAACACATTGTCCGATCGAACCAAAACCGGCACAGATCAACGAGAAGTGCTCATGATTAAATGCCGACTTAGGATTTATCCCCACTTATCCTCATTTTGGAGACCCCATGGAAACCAGGTTACCGTAACACCCACTGACGACCATGATATTTGCATAGGGGAGTAACTCTACAAAAATTGTCCATCGAACAAAAACTCGGGCACAGCTCGAAGTTGAAGTGACTCATGATAATATCCCCATTTTGGAGATATAGTGGAAAACGTGTCACCGTTACAGCAAAACTGTCGCTCCACCCCATGATATACGCGTCTTAGGGCATATCTCTCCACAACACATTGTTTCGATGAACTGAAACTCAGCACAGCCCAAGAGGAATCTCTGATAGGTTCAAAACTTCAAGTGAGAAAGGAGCCTACAGAATCCATTATTCTTTAGTTCTTTCAAATTTTGTATGAGTATAACAAAACTTCGTAGATTAGATGCAGTTGTAGATCATTTAAACTGTTTAAGTAGCAAAAGTGGAGGTCATTTCAAGGTTCAAAATTTGCATGAGTTATGCAGTCTTCCCATGACGGTGTTATAGGATTCGACGAAACTACAGTTAGTTCACAATTAATGAGGTCATTTTAATGACAATCGGACATCACATGTACAGCCTCTGTCAGACTATGAAGGAAACTTGATCAATTGACCGTCTTAATTGCCTCATGGAGTTATTTTCGCTTCAAACGTAATCAATGATTGCTCGAATGTGGGTCGGAAATTACTGCCGAAATGTAGATGCAGACGGAAAATATGTTCAGGCTTTCCGTTGTAGTAGCCGCGCATATCCACTTTATATTTACAGTATCGGTCCCGATTTCCAGTTTCGAAGCTGGCATATATTATTTGTTCATTCGCACGGAAGCCAAAACAAATTAATGCAATAAAGGAGGAAGAATTGGTGAGGGATTAACTTGAAACCAAAGCCTGAATATACTAGGCCCATCATGGGATTTACCTCGAGAAGGTTCTACGAAATGCAATGTATCATGACAAACAGTGATTGGGCTAGGCTTTCAGTGGGACCGCATATCGAGCCAAAAACCGAAATAAGCTTGATTCGAGTTAGGAAAAATCGGATCCTTCAGAAATTTCTGCAATTTTTATTGAGAAGAATAACCAAAAAACAAAATTCAGGTTTTAGTTGGCGCAACAACCCACAACTGAATGGGAATCGTCATTTTTCTGCCTTCTTGCTCTACTTGATACTAACACAAAGTGCCCCCATGAGTTTCTGCAACGGGCTACATCAGATTTTTTATCTGTGATTCACGAATACTCTTTTACTCTGTCGACTTTCTGGAACATGCGAACCGAAAAATACAAGTACGTACGTATACGTACATCAACATCCAAAGATATAGTACTTAGGCCCCGCACAGAGAACGCGTCCGAACAGAACTACGAGGTACGCACAATATATAGCGGACGCCCCAAGCTGGACACTTTTCCCTGGATTATTTTAGTGTGTCCCGCTCGACTCAGCATAGTGGATATCGTCAGGGGTCAAGCGGCTAGGACAGATTGCCCATGGACGATCCGGTGATTTCTGTACTCCGGACAGATAGTCACTAGGTTCCCCAAGTGATATTGTCCCCGGGACCCTGGACAATATCTATGTTGTGAATAGCATGCAAATAGTCAGGTCGGGACACTCGGGACGAAATTCACTGTTAAGTCACCACACCTCACCAAATCATGGGATCCCACCCGCCCAAAATCGCGCTCCACCCATCTATTGACTGTTGCGTCTAATGGGTGGGATATCGGGGTGTGGTGGTTATTCCTGAAAAATAATGAAATGTAGGCAGATATCGAAACATGGTGGTTGTGAGTGCTTGAGAACCCCCCCCCACCCCCTTAAACCCCTGGATGGTTTTTCTTCTAGCTTTCGAGCCCCCTATAGTTACAACTAGGTGCAACACGACAATGAAAATGCATGCTTCGGAAAAAAAATCGTCCTCAAATTTAAGTTTGCCTTGCGGAGGATAACTGTTGCTCCTAAATGGGATGAGGGGACTATAGAGTACTTCAGCCCATGAAGGGACGATGCGCCCTGAAATACAAGAATTTTTCCAATGGCTAACAACAATATAATCCCTAACACTAACCGAGAGAACACTCAATACTTTACAAAACGAGTACCAATAAGAGAAAACCTTGTAACGATTATACGCATGAACTGCTCAGAATACTCAATCTCCTTATGCCTATTTGTGATGCGATACATACAAATTCTTATGGTTGGCCAAGTATCTATGTTGTTCCAAGTACACGCATGACAATAAGTTGTTTTTTTTCCGCAAGGAACCCATACCCCCATGATGGAAAAGCTTGCAAAAATACTTTCAGACCAGCTTAGTACTGGCTTGTGTCGCAGATCACCAGAAGCGTATCCAAGAGAAGAGAGAGGAGGAGAGGGGAGGGGGGGGGGGACGGGAGGGGTGGTCAACAGGTTCAGGAAAGTGGTTTTGATTGATTTGCTTTCTAAGTGGAGATTATCTTGACTGACGCCCCCAAATGTCCCCAGATTGGAGAACTGGCATTTGTTGGGCCAATATACATTGAAGCTAGGCAGAAAGGTTATTTCGTTTACTACATGAAAAATTGCCATCTGGGTGCTCACATGCATCTGAGAGAAGACCATATTTGGCATAATTTAGATGATTTCAATTGGTTCATTCTATTATTGTCTCCATGAAAAATGACCATCTGGTAGCTCCCGATTTGGGCAACGGAGAACACTTTGAATTCGAGGCGCGGCAGTCAGTGGACACTATTTATTTCACATAACTTTTCTGGCCCTATCGAAACCCCCGTGAATCCTCCCGTTTGTTTTGAGTGCTAAACTAGAGAGGTGTAAAAGAAGTGAATTGTAGCCAAGCGAAGGCTAGCAACTGAAATATTGAGGTTGGTAAAGAAGGAATTGTAGCCAGAAAGCCATCAAACGACTATTTCGAAATATTTCTAGGAAAAAAAGTTGGAATGTTTGTAAATTTTAGCGGTGTTGATTTTACTTCCAATAGGCACTGGAAGCTATCTGACGAACATTTGGATGTATGTTGCGCCAATCCGTGGTGGGGCGCTCGGTCTTAGGTAGTCATCACCCCCCCCCCCCAAAAAAAAATGTCTTTTTGCACGCCGGCACTGCGTGGTCACCAGGTGTTTCCACAGGCAGTGATGAAGTGTGGAGAGGGCATTCAGATCTTGAGAATGTTATTCTGCTGACAAACACGGGTAATTCATAGCAAAGTCCAACACATGCACTGTGCAATAGCACATGAATTCACTGAAACATTGAGAAGGGCGACTGTGGGTACTGTTTCAGACTGAATTCTGCCGAGGTGGAAGAAAAAGACCACTGTGTTATGGGGGGTCAGTCGAGGTTAGGAAACGAGCAAACGGAAGAACGCTTGACCGTGGGATTTCAAATGAACGAAACATGTAGTCAGGTCCGGAGCGCAGCCAGTGGAGTGGGTCCGGGTAATAGTGAAGTCCCCCCCCCACCTCCCCCAGGAGCTTCTTGCACATCCTCAACAACCGACATCGTGCCCACCCCACCACTTTAACCAGGCAGTGGTTACGAGTTTGGTTAGGTTCATTTCGATGTGGGTTGCAGAGATGTACCGTACCAACGAACTAACAATGTTTGCCAGGCGTTGGACAAGATCATGAAAGGATTAACTCGTTCAGACATTTATACTCGCAACACAGAACCCTCGTAATCAATGTTGTTCACAATTCACAGTGCACACATGTTGTCATGGTAGCAGCCCGCCACGGAAAACATGTAAAACCAAAAGCATTTGTACAATGTAACCTAGTATATCTACTCCTATAAATAAAAAATCAGTGCAATAACAGTGACTGCACGCGCGAATTGTCAGCTGTGCGCGCTCATGGAGCTTATTATATTAACTGAGAGGACCATCAGAGCGCGTATTGGGTGCCCTGTCCAAATTTCCGTCAGAGGACACAAACTCGAAGTGAAGCGGCACCCTATTGAGTGTAACATCTAAAACACAGTCGGTTTGTTAACTCTCTATCCGCGAATTTCTTCGACCAGAGAGCCCCGAAAATCCGTCTTTGCTCATAGTCAAGAATGGTATATCATAGGCAAAGATTTCGGCAACATCTTCAGTGAGTGTTACCCGTTTCAGAAAACGCGGGGAAAATCAGAGATCTATTACGGAAGCAGAGAAAACAACATGATTAAATTCGGGGAATTACGAATCGATTTGCGGTTGGCAGACTTCACCATCTAGGCGTGAAATATGACATCACGGAGGGAACTAGAGAGCTTAATAATGAAGCTCGAATTAAAGAGGCTGTCAAACGGAAAAACTATTCATTATTCTGATGAAAAAGCGATAACCATGTCGCCCGAATCACATGTCACTATAGCACTTACTATAATTGAGGGCGCTGTCACAGGTAGCAAAACAGGGTTTCACACTGACTTCGGTTTTCTATAGGGAGCTTCGGTACAGCATGTCCGGGGGCTTGTGCGCCGCTGCGCTTTAGACACCAGGGTTTGCCAAACGGCCTTTTTGCGGCCAAAATTCCGGGAATTTTGGCCGGAGGGAAACATGACTTCACGAGAGTAAAAAAATCAATCAATTTTCCAATATTGAGATAGGCCAGTGTGGTCCAGGGTTTTTTAAATTTTGTCTAACAATGTTCTTAAAAGATTTCATCTATCCCAACATGCAATTCCCGTCTAGAATTTTAGTTTAACAATACCGGCTGAAAATTTGGCCGAAAAATTTCAATCTCACGGCCAAATTTGGCCGTGAAAACTAAAACAGAACCTGGAACCCTGCTTCCGCAACAGTTGCAGCGCATATATGTCAGTAGAGTCGTGCGCTCGCCCGAAGCCAAGCCCCACAGTATGGACGCGCGCACACACCGTAAGTTGGAAAATAGTATCGTGTGTATAAAATAGTTACGTTTAGTAGGGTGTTTTCTTTAAAACTGCATGGTGTTATAGTTAGGACTCGACGGAGGCAGGATTTGATATATATTATTTATATATAGTCTTTCGAAATGGAAACAGAATGATCTACGTCACATGTTCAGGGCAGTGTCTATAATTCATTCAATAAATGTCATGCCTGACTGGGGTGGGGGGCAAACGAAGAATAACTGGACCCGTAGTGTGAAGTTTACTTTGTAGCTATACTATAGACCAACTTTAGTGTACTTTTGTACAATGAAATCATATTTCTTCACATGGTTGTACGCACTTGTACCACTGACCTGAATGTTAATAGTAAACAGACAGGTAAGGTGGGTTGTAGTGTAGGCTACTGGTATGTCACTATCGTTTGTAGTGGGGACTTAGTTGTACGTTGTATACCGCGTATTCATGCTAAATTGTCATGTAGGCCTCGTAGGACTAGGACTAGTACTAGGAGGCAGTCTACAGGAAGGCAGGTGTATTAAAATAATAAGGCAGCTTGTTTCGTAGCCTCGGCACCGAGGCCTAATATTTAGGCTGCATGGACCCCCAAAATGTCAGAGGATGATGACAAATGATTTTGATGAAAAATGGTGAGCTTTATTCGAAGATGATGACACTAAATTATTGGGCTATGGATGAGGCCTAGCCTAGACCCCCGCCTGAGCATATCAAAACCATGCCTTGTTAGGGGGGGTTTGCCCAGTTATTACTTAATATTGTTAGTTCATGAGTTTTTTAAATGACCACTTATTGTTAAGAAAATACATAATAAGGCCTGGCTAAAAACAATACAATAAGGAATTATTAATATTATTATTCTTTATCGTGGTACAGAACGATGCTGAAAATAAGGAGGAGGTTGGTTTTTTTTGGAATTGTAAGTAATAGCTATGTATACCCCAAGTGGATTCAACTTCAAAATCGTGTATCCCAAAAGTTTTCTTACTGTTTTGAAAGGGCTGTAGAACTTAGAAGAAGTTGTTCCCCATTCGAAAGCATTTTTAACAAGTGAAACGGAAGGTTAAAGAATTGGAAGAAAAGTTGACAATTGGATCCGAAAAAAGCTGGGAGAGGACCTACTTATGGGAAACATGTTTATTTTCTCACTTTCCTGCCTAGTTGAATCAGGGCCTAAATGGCTAGGCTAGGATGGAAAAGTTGGAATTGACCGCATAACGCGACCTTCATTGTAGGGGAACTGGATTAGATATTTATTGGCGAGAAAAAAAAAAGTACGTCGAGGCCAATGCTGATAATCAGGTTGATTTGAAAAATAGGTGTGATTTTAATATGGAACTCGAGGGTCAGGAAATCAACCCAGGAGGCCCAAATGCTTGGGCTTGTCTAATTAGCCTAGCTAGTTTTAGTGATATTTCGATGAAAATCATGTCTCATTGTCCAGCCTAATCACCCATCCACGTAGGCTCCATATTTGTTCTGGAGATCAATTGGTACTAGCGATAAGGCCTCTAGGCCTAGCCTCTTAGGCTCTACAAGAAATGTCCGCAGTATAACCCTAGGCTACGCGCTTCTCGTTACATACGAAAAAGCGGCTAGCCTAACCAGAATCTATCGGCTCAATTGCCCATTTTTTCGCACTTCGTTTGGGGCGATTGCAACCAAAATAGCAACCGTCAAACTTCAATTCTACATTATTCGAAACAAAACATAGGAACATATGTATCATAACCCCGTACCGCCCACGTTATCTCAACTAATTTTACTGTTACATTATTACAGTCATTTCTTTCTTACCCGCACTGAAAAATGCTCCGCCAACCCAATCTGTGGCTGCTTGGCAGGGAATTCACACGCTCCCGTTTCTCAAAAGTCGGCCCCGCCCGAACACAAAGTTCACATGTTGAATTTTGTGGGCAAGCCAAAAATTGTCGCATGCGACAAAAAGTTCAACATAATTGCGTGTACCACGGTACGACAAGATCGGGCCGGATTTTCTAAGAAATCGCATGCGATTTTAGTCGCGGCCGACTTTTTTCGCCGACATGGAAAGAGCATTTACACGTTGCGAACCAAAAGCGGGCCGAAACGTCGGTGGCGAAAAACTGTACCGTTTGGTGAATAGCCTTTACACTCCCTCTCTGAATCCAAACCGTTCATCTCTTGTATGACTATATTAACCGCTCCTCACTATCTTTCCCTTCTTTGCAAACTTCATCCTGGAATGACACTTTCAAACCCGTGTCTCATAAACTTAAATCGATCAACTTTGGTTTTAATGCGACCAGTTCTACCCGAAGTAGCTATCATTTGCCCGTCATAGTTGGAATAACATAATACTTCCATAGCTGTACCACTACAGGGATGTCGGAGACAGTGGCATTGTTTACCTTCTGACTTATTCCAGGAAGCGTGGCGCCCTCATTAGCAACACCTTCACATGAGTAATGCAACAACTAATTACAATATCACAAATGAGACATGAGTTTTTTCTCAACAACCCTTGCTGCATTTACCACATTTGTCATATTTATTATCTATAGTAGAAGCCATAATAAGGTAGCATGAGTGATAAGCAATCAAGTTGGACTTCAAACACCAATGAAACAAACAATAACAGATGTAGACACACTAGTACCTCTAGTGAGTTATGCTAATTCAACTAGAAAAACCATATACCAGCATAATATTCTTCACAGGGATCTCCAAAAATTAGGCCATCCGCCACTGAAAGCTCTTTTCTTCTACTATGTACAACACAACATTTCAACACACTCCATACATCCATTGTACTGCAAGATATTCACCGTTTCAAGGCACATATTGAAATTAGAAACGGCGGTGAAAATATTGACCGAGCGAGCATTTTCCAAGAATTTAGTGATCTTCACAGTTTGAAGTCAATGTGAACAGAAATCCATGCGTTTTAGGCCAGAAAGGTACATTCAATTGGCTTCCTGCAATAAGGGCCCCTATTGACGCTACCTGGTGCATTGACTGATGATAAGGTACATTATTAATCATTAAGGAAACCTGAAGTTCGTAATGGAGAATACCATATGAAGGACAGATGGAAAAGTATGGAACAGGTACTTCGGCAAACTGTCCTCAGATCGATGGACATTAATCCGAATCAGGTCAATAGCTTCCTGATATTTTTTATGGAATACATGCCGAGCAGAGAATGAGAACCTATCGAGTATGGCTATGGGTGCTGGATACTGTCACGTTTGTTCTGTGAAGGTCACTTTTGTGGTAAAAATAAAGCAAGTGTGAAAATAAATATTTGGCGACCTGATTGTGGCCTGGGCAACACCTGGTAGATCAGGCTCCTGTGTGGTATATGGGCACCTTAGAATGAGTACACGCGCCCATACTCTGGGTCTGGGTCATGCTGGTAAGGTAGTCTTAGGTCAACAGAGATCAAAGTATCAAACAAATTTGAGAACCACGATGAATCTGGAATGTTAAGTCCCATGTATGCAGCCCCTTATAGGAGTACAATGATCCTATTGTGTATTGGGTAGGCAGGAAGTCAGTTGCAGGGAAAATTGGAAATTATGGAAAAATGGATATTGATTTGCCAGTTTCGGCTTGCGAACAGGTTAACCCAACCCGCCTGGATGGATCGAGATCAGACAAGGTATGCGGGGGGGGGCGGGGGGGGGGGGGGGTGTGGGTGGGTGGGGGGGGGTGGGGGGGGTGCGGGTTCCAATGAGTGAATAAACCATAATGCTTCGGCGTTAGTCAAAAAGTATTCTGAGTAAGAAAGTGAAACCCGGGACTATGATAAGTCGGGGAATATTATCATGACCGAACGAGGGATTGTGAAGAGATCGATGTTCTGGCTTAATTAAAGCTTGTAAACGCATACCCCAAACTGGATGGATGATGTTCCTACTTGGAATGTGTGGTACCCCATAGTGAGTGACATGATTTTCTGTCCTAGGTTAAGTCTGAGTCTTTACAAACGACCTAATCGTAATCATGATCAGGTCGACAATGCTCAGTTTTATCGGGATTAGTCAAGGAATCACTGAGCCACCATTCCACTTTCGGGCAACCATTTGAGGGACCGGCCGGACCAAGTTATATTGCAAATTAGCCCATGGGCTAAGGACAGACGTGGTTTTTAATGACAATATTGTAATGTGTTTGAGGGTTGTAGGGATTTTAGGATGTGATATTTTTCAAGCGGGTAACAATGTTTATTCAAGCAGAGAGAGTACAAAACAAAACAATTGTGGTATAGTGTAACCACAGAATCCCGGAAATGATCATCGGAGGCGTAGCCATTTTTTCAAATCATCAAACTGTGTGATTGGAGCATTAATCGTTTAAGGCATTACATAGAACGAATTTCAAGTAGGCTTGGGATATACTTTTTGGGGGAAAGGACTGGCGCCCCTTATCCCCGTAGACCCGCACCTGGTTGTCCGGAGTCGAGGTGCGTGCGAAAATGTGATAACGGTTTGAATAGGAACGGCAGGAGGCTAGCGTTTATGGTCAGAGTTGCAATTTGGTTTTTGGTACATAAAACGGTAATTTCCGCGGGCCGAATCCCCTACATTGACGAACCGGAACAGGCAAAAAAAACATGACAAAAACGCTCACAATTGCCATATGTTTTTAAGTGAAGTACTCTCTATAGAGTCCCCTGCTGAGTAGAATTGCTCCGACATACTCAATAGTACGGACTGTCATCACTCTGGGTAGCAGGACTCGTAGTCTGAGCATCAATCCCCAACCAGAGAATGCTCGTTAGAAAGCCGTCCATGGACCTTTCGCAAATGCTTCTCGCCAATGCATTGTGGTCTCAGGGGGCAAAGTAGCAATCTATGGAAGGCCAAATAGGACTATCAGCAGATAAAAATGATTTTTCATGTCGCGAATTAGACATTTAGTCAGATCTGTCGATAATTGTAAAAAATGATCGGACAACATACTAAATTTGAGAGAATATGCACGGCGATTGAGAAAAGATACTTGAAATTACAAGTTTTCCATAAATGCTAACACAAATTGCCCCCTGGAGTATACCAGCATGCATCGAAACTATCCCACAATGCACCGCAACAAGTATTTGCGCAAAAGGCTAATGACGTCTTACATACTTGACTAGGATATCCACAGAGGAATGGGAGACGTAATATTCCAAACAAAAGTATTGTTACCAAACATACAGATTGCCTCCCTGATTCTGGAAGAGATGTTGGCGTAGAGGCTTAACTTCCGAATCGAATGTTCATGGTATCATTATATATGCTCGATAGTTTTTTTTTTTTTTTTTTTTTTTTTTTTTTTTTTTTTTTTTTTTTTTTTTTTTTTTTGTTCAACTGACCATAGGATAGTACTGTAAAGTTATACACAATTGCCGTAAATACTCCAATCTGATGACTGAGTCAGGTGCCAAGCTGACGTGATTAATGGCGTTAATGTACGGTGTGTGTGCTCGGCGCTAAAGCACGTAGATCGGCACGGACGATTAACTAGTGTATGAATTTTCATTGTTGTGGCAAGGTGTAAACAACGCTTACAGAAGAACGCGCTCCTCGCGTATTGGTTCTAGGTGAAGGGATCCATAGCGCATTGTATGTCACGGAATGAGCACGATACCAGCGCCACCAAACGTAACATTCAAAAAGTTTATGGTTGGCCGTGTGGGTCAGAACGCATAAAGGCTACGCGTTACTATGAAGGCTTACGCGTCGACGATTATAGTACGCGTAAATATTCTCCATGAGTTAGAGAATATAGCTCTGATGGAACATAGTATGCCTCCATTTGTTTTACCCTTACTGTGCCTGTCAACGTGTTGTTCTCCAAACTGTTGTATTATTAAACTAAGCCAGGGGGACTCCCCCTAATACAACCAATCAAGGGTTTAGTACGCGTAAAACGCTTCTCTTACGCGTAAAAATAGTCGTTTACGCGAAATATCTCACACCACGCCAAGGCAATCTGTTGATAAAGGCTCGGAAAAATGGAATCCAAATTCACCTAGGCCCCGGTAGTTACCGCCCTAGTTGGTTAAGTTCCGAGATGAGATGCCCGCTGTGACAGTGGATATTGTCCGGGAGTCCGTCCATCCGATTGAAATTGGCGAACAATAAAGTATAGGTAAGCGGAACAACGACGGATGCTTATAACGGTCGTTCCAATCAACATTTAGGGCTGTATTATTCTAATATTGCCCCTTTTGACCCTTCTGGTTCAACTAGTGACGTCCAATCCTTTTTGTATGTATGTATGTATGTATGTATGTAGTATGTATGTATGTAGTATGTATGTATGTAGTATGTATGTATGTATGTATGTATTTATGTATTATGTATGTATGTATTATGTATGTATGTATGTATGTATGTGACGCCTGGATTGTGAACACAGTAACTCGACCCACCAAACCATTGATAAATGAAACTCACATTCGGTATGTGGTTTCATAATAATGAGACATGATTCATGTTTTTTTCGGGTCAGGTCAAAGGTCATCTGAGGTCAACTTAGGTACATGTAATGAATCCTTGTGACCTAGAATTCCAGAGTCTTCATTTCGATCAGCCGAAATTTTGGTATCAAGCTTTCTATTGGGAGTCCTTGAGTAATTGCTATTTTGGTAAATTTTGGCTTGTGACCGGAGAACTTCAACCCCACCGGGATAGATCAAACTCGAAATTGTGATTCCCCATGGTTTATAAAACCGATCGTTCTGGAGCCAGTGGCAAAGTTCATTTGAGGTCAACATAGGTCGACGTCTGGAGATTCTTGTGAACAAGATAAGTACGGATAGAATGCTTGGTACGATCCGATATGGGATTTCATCCAGTGGTAGTATGTCTGAAGGGTCTGCTAACTTCAAGCAGCCCATCAGCTCAAAAAACATCACTGGTAAGACTCAGAGTTGGATTCAGAGAGGACATGATGGGTTGATCGTAGCTTCAAAAACGGAGGATGGTGTATACCTTCAGGAAGAGGGTGAAGATAAGTTACCGACATCACCGCACTATATGTCGGTACGTCACTGGCCTGTTGGTTAACGCCACCATTAGTCGGTGTTTCTCCGCCAGCTGAAGTACCCTGTCAACAAATATAGTCCCTAAAAAATGACATTAAAATGCAATTTTAAGCAATTCTGGATCCTGCCGGGTCCAACGTTGTCCTGCATTGGACAGGCCAATCGCGTCCTCGCAACACCAAGTACCAAGGATGCCGTTGGCCGGCCAGGCTCTCACCGACGCCCTAACCCCCCCATTTTTGACCACTTTGTAGATTGTTGGCTGGACCTGGGAACAAACTGATTTCCCGGCGACAGCACCGTTGGAGAAATCCCCAAAAGAGCCCTGCAAGCCGAGCGAAAATCTAAACGGTCAATGTACAGTGAATTGGAAGAGCCATGACAGGTATGAATTTCAGCTTTAAAATGGTGGGTGGGACATTCCTGGCGAAAACTTCTCCTGACCTCAGCAGCTCAATGAAGGGGTCTATTAAGTGTGTTAAGCAATGGCCGGATAAAGGGGAATGTTGTGACCGTTGTTTCAGCTCTGGTACAGGAGTGGGAGAGCGTCCCAGAGTGGTATGCTGGTGGAATTCGTTACACCGTGTACATGGTGATGGGAGACGTACAGGTTCAGGTCCAGCCGAGTGACTGGTGAAGTATTTCGCCGATGCTGTCCGGAGGGCTCCATCTTATATAAAATCCATTCAGAGCATTCTGAAGGGCCAGATAGAGTATTTAGCAAGGCCTGGACCTATGTCCTTGTTGAGTTCATCTGCTTTCTAATTGTGCCTTCAGATTGCTGAGGATATACTAGATATATGCTATTGCGCCTCTACAACTACTCCGGGGTACAATTGAACACCTTGGACCTGGTCCCTGTCCCGTGTTTATGAAGAGAGTTATTCTGGCGCATTTTAAACAGGGGCGCAGGGCATATATATCAGACTGCTAAGTGCTTCTGGTAGCTCCAGTCTTACAGTGTTTGATATGGATTGTCTTTTAGGCGTATTCTCACATTTGTTTTGCATAATCCCTTACCCTCGGACATTGATTGTTAATGGAGGCTCATGCCACTAATGGTTATGTGACAGAAAAACTTCCCTGTTCAATGACGCAACGGATCTAATCCGCGTAGAAGAGATTTTACTGGCAACTGGACAGCCTGTCGGCCTGGGAATTAGCTTCTCGTGATAAAAAAAACCTGATAAATTAGTCAGATTCACAATTCACATTACTGGATTTATCTCAGCATTGAATGGGAGTTTTTCCTGTCACGTGATCAGACATAGGCATCCAGTATACATGCATATGTAACCTTGTAAGTCAAGGTATCTGTATTCAAGGTATCTGTATATCAAGACTCAAAACCAAGCACGTGGCCAGATAACAACAGAATATTCCTCATAAAAACAGCTTGTTCAAATAAGTCAGGTGATATATCAATCTAGAGAACATGTCGGGCTCAGTCCACTGCGTTACAGGATAGTGTAGCATCTGAACGCAAGTTCACCAGGTAGGCATACTTGACACGGTCAGTGGGTCGGACTTAACTATGTAGCGCATCTGAAATAATATCACTATGTGCGCATCCGAAAAGAATATACTATGTGTTACCAAATGAAGATATATGAATATACAAAAGTATATACTATGTGCGCATCCGAAAAGTATCGATATCACTTCGATCCTACTATTTGGGGAACAATATTAAATCTCATTTTGCCCGAGGCCTAGGTTCTTCCTATAAGGCATGCAGTTAATGGATATTCTGTTTGATAGCCGTCTGAATAATGCGTAAATTAAAGTGCTAGTACAATATATACGAGTGAACATGTTCCGAGCTGTTCTACACGCCCATGCAAAGGAGAGCTATGCCAGAAAGGACAACAAATATGTATTTCGACGGCCGTCGTATATAACTTCATTCACATCATTTCAAATCACAAGGAAACTGCACAAACTGTATTTCTTCTCCTGCGTTGGACCCCCTTTATGAACTGAGGCTAACCTGTGAGCATGTGTCTGATTGATATAGGCTAGATGCCTTCCACAAATACTGGCATGTGTAAATAGGCGAACACACCAAACCAGTAGCATGGTCTGGTAGTCGTGTTGTGAATTCTCTCATTCTTTTGTTTTTCTTAGATTATGGTATACTTTTTTCGATGCTCAAAACATTCATCAATTACAATTGTCTCAGCATCTTTGGGAAAATTGTGTCTCTAAGTTCAATCGCCCAGGATAAGTAATTTGGGGTAGATATAAATTGGGCAACGTCAAAAAAGCCAGATCAACTGCGATTTGTAGAAACAGTGTTAGCCATTTAACGGCCTCAGGCTATGGTTCCATTGATGCGTATGCGGGTCCGGTACGCTGTGACAATGGCGAATTCCCGTGCACTGAATGGGGCCAGTGTCCTAAATATATTCTCATGGTAATTTTCAAAGATAGATAGTGGTTCCACAAATGCGAAACAATTCTTAATGAAAGCAAACCAACACTGAATAAGAATAGGCTCGCATACAATGCGTATAACAGATGCATCTCACTGCCAGTTTCTATAGATAATCTTCCTCAAAAAGCCTATCAGCGACAATATGCACGAGCTTCTGCATTCTTGTCTTATCGCAATAAACTATTGTGTTCTCTTCTGGAACGAACGTTCGTTTCCCTGTTTATTCGCATCTCAGACACGCATATACGCAACAATGGGATCTCAGCCTTGAGCTGCTCTCACTAGGCAAGCAAATGCGCGAATCAGCGAGACAGACTGCTTTTCTCTTCTTCCGGTTTTCCTCAGTATCCTATTTTGTCGCAAGATAGTCAAATCGGATAATCGTTTTAAATTGCGGTCGTGACCATTATTGGATACCTGGTGACAATTCGAATGCCTGCGAATATATCACTACTATGGAACACTGTTACTGACATTCCAGTATGGTGCTGCAAAATAGGCATATCGTACCAAATACATCGTGCAATTTCCTTTTTTCCGGCCTTTTTACATAGGCATTTATAGTCTGTATTGCAATTCTAACTGCGTCACATGTTCGAATAGTCGACTCAGATAGATTGTTGGAGCGAATTAGAGCCTAATCGGTGGGACTTCCCTCCTAGTTTCGAATTCTCCGCACTCGGGTTGCGTAGACACAACCGAGGAGTCGACCAAGCCGAAAAATATATATTTGTGGCCTCTTTTCGTCCCACACCGCACAATAAACAATGAAATAATAAGCACCAAAACAATGGACAATAAACCAAAACTACTGATTAAGTGTCATTCCTTCCCGCGAATTTTATTTCGCTAATCGCGGGTCCAATCAATCTGGCTATCCGCCTGGTGTTTCGCTGATTCGCCCCATTCGCGCGCCTAGTGAAAGCAGCTTGATTTAGTAACCTCGATTCATTGGGGCATAAGCTTCATGGTGCCAAAAATTGAAGGATTATCTAACGTATCGTATTATCGCATGGACGTGAATGATGCGCGTATTCCATTCGGGGAATACAGCCGGATACTATCTGGTGCGATTCCTGACGACAGGTTGACGCGATATCGAAAGGTACGTATAATCTCTCCGAGGACCCGGTAAATACCTGATTGTTTGGTGAGTTCAAGGTGTTAGAGCCTTTTTCAATTCCAATGACCTCCATATACCCACTGATAGCGTAATTTAGAAACAATAGGACAGTTGGCGGAACAGAGGGCATACTCTGCTGTGCATATGCTGGGAAGTATGAAACGTAATAGAGCTGTGCGCCTGGGTGTACTCTGAAAAATATGCACATATACGGTGGAAACGTCGTATCAATTCAATATTCCGTATAGAATAACCTCAATTAAAATTCACAATGTAGCTGATAGGAAAATGCAGTGGTCCAATTAACAGGCAAGTTCTTTCTTCGCAATTTCTAGAACCTTACAACACATCACCAGAACTATGAGGCCGCATACCACATTTATACTGGTGTTCCTCCGCCAGCCCCAATTTACCCTTAATAATAGTCCCCCAAATTACATTGAAGCGCACTTTAGCGCAATTTCCCGATCCCTGCGGGGTCCAGTGTTGGTGCAGTGGCAGACCATTCTAGGAAGTACCACATATGCCAGTTGTGGACATTTGGGACAAAGTTCCGACCATTTTCTGACTGACACTTGGGTGCTTGATACTTGATTGTTTCCTAGAAAGACGCAGGCAACCCTGTGAGAAATCTGAACGGTGAAGCTGGTGAATGAAAGTGCTATGACAGTATGAATGTCAACTTTAAAATAGTGGGTGGCCCCCCTGGAGGCATGTCGTGGGTTAGCAGCTGGCGGAAGTGATCAATTTAGTGTGTGTTTTCAATGGGCAGCTATATGCGGCGTGCCCCCATATACCTGAAAGGTTCTGAGATTTCTACCAGTACATCATACGTCGTTAGGTAGCTTAGGCGTATCATTATTTCAGCGGCCCCCGAGGGTCGACAAAATATTGTAGTCAGTTACTATTTTGGCTTATATTTACTGTTGTTAGTTGTATGGGAACATCGTGCAGTGTACAAGTGACGGCATGGTCCTGGTCCAGAGGTCAATGTCCTTGGAGCCAAGCCAATTCATACATTATGAAGAACCAGCTCGAAAACGTTTGTATTTCTAGATGCCCGTTTTAGCATTCCTCAATCCGCGTCCATGATTCTAGGCAGTCATAACTCTCGTGTGTGTGTGGTTCTATGTTGTGACGCCAGGCTCGTGGACACGGTACTCGCCGCACTAGATGACTGGGGCTCTACTTGTTGTGGGTAGGCCAGGATCATCTGTAGGTCAAAGTCCTAAAATCCTGTTGCACATAAGTTCAGACCGCTTGGTCCGATCAATCTCAATTGTGGTATACGGGTTTCTCGTGGGAAGTAAAATATCGGTTGGTTTTTGGGTGTAGAGCAGTGGTCATTTCTATTTAAATACTTGGTTCAATCAAGCAGAAATTTGGCGTTACGGCCCTCCCCCCCTCTGGGGAGTCGGCAGAAGTTTCAGACTGGTTGTCAGAAGATTGTGGTTCGAATTCCACAGACCGATCAGCCTTCCTGTGGAGTCCCTTGGCAAGACACTACCTCCATTCATTCTCCACAGGTGTTAAATTGGACCTTGAGGACACTCGAGAACAACGGCGCTGTCTCACCTGACCGTTGTCCTAACATGTTTTTTATATATATTTTTTAAGAGTTTTTCTTTCTTTTTTATTTGCTTCACTGCCTTCTCATAGGGGGCCTTGTATCATTTTATCTATGTACACTTTTATCGCTGTGATTTGTAGTGTTACTGTGTCTGTCATATTTAGGTCTTTTCTTTGGTTCACTGTAAAGCACCTCTGACGAATTTGTATTCGAAAGATGCGCTGTATATATTCAGTTCAAAATAGATTATCTGCTGCCACAATACTCCCCGGTTGTCGGAAGTGCGTACCAGTCCTATCAACAGGGAATATCTTGAAAGCACTTTGAGCACTACGGCGGAAAAGCGCTATATAATACCCCGGATATTATATATTATTTACATTATTAGAAGACTCTCGTTGTTTCGGTCAGATCGGCCAATTGGCCATTTTGCTTGTGAAACAATAATTGAACCACCATGGGGGTGGGCTGACTGAGCTCATACTTGGTATGTGGGTTCTCATCCCATGATGAGAAAAGCACCTCCTTTTTTTTTGGGGTAGGTCAAAGGTCCTGAGGTCAGCAAAGTAGCTTGAGTCCCTAACTATTGGTCCCCATTGAGCTTGTATTCTGTATGGTCAAGTCTTATAACGAGTCAGTAACACTTAGCCTCACCTTTCTGTTAATCTAGTCTAAAGTCGAGGAATCTATGCAGTCACGCTGTATGTGCGAGTGCGTGCGCGTGTTTGTGCTTGCGTTCGTGACGCCTAGCTTGTAAACACCCACCTGGATGGATGAAGCTCATATATTTCACCTATTGTTTGCGGTCATGTCCAAGTCGCTGCGGTCACTGAAGACTCAAAGTCTAGATTCCTTGTAAACGCCAGAACGGTTGGTCCTGATCACGCTAAGATTGGGTGTGTAGCTTTTCTACGGGGAGAGAAGGAGCCCTTTTGTTTTAGGCGTTGACCGTTGGAAAAAATATCAATCTCCAAATTCTCTAAAGAAAGAAGAGATTTCGGCCTTGTTTGGCTTGTAAGCACGCTGACGCGACCCCCCCCCCCGCCTGATGGATGAAGCTCTCACTTGGTAGGTGTGTTCCTCCATGGCCTGGGCCAAGTGTGAAATACTTGGTTCAATCAGCGTTTCTGGGAGTTCAAGAACCTAATCCGTATTTGGTGGGTTGGTCATTGTCGGCGCAATAAAAAAATTGTGTTCGTTATTAAAAGAGACTAAAAAGGGAATTACATAGTGATTGGATAACTCACAGGACAATGATGCAATTAGGATTCTTTTCTTCCCCATTCTCCCTCCCCTTCTACCGTTCCATACCCACTCACCCGCTGGTTACGCTACTGCAAACCGCGTGGATGAAGAACTTGCTTGCATACGTTGTTTCCCTGTGAGTAAAGTGCGCCTGTATTGTTTTCAGGTTTAAGTCTGAGGTCAAAGTCTGCAAATCTTGTGACATGTTCGTGGCAATGGCTGCTTGATCAGATTTCAGCCAAAGAATCACTGAGCCTTCTAGCTTTCTGGTTTAAAATCCTATGAGCGATCTTTAATATTTGGATGTGGGAGATGCCACGTATAGTTGTAAGAGTTGTAGACTTTCTAAGGCATTCTAATGTGGAAAGGTGCTCAAGGAGACACTGTGTTTCGGGAAGTCACCATGCGTCATATCATACTCCTAAACAGTATGATGATTATGTCCAAAGGACCGAGTATCTGTTCCTCATTCGTTCAATTGGAAATCATTCCTTGTCTGAATAAAAAGACTACGACAATGCACAAATGCCTATTAACGTATTTAAATATAGTTTTCGACCGACTGCGTGAACTCCACGCGAATGTGATTTTCGATTCCTCGACAAAGTCAAAGGAATCTATGCAGTCATGACAGTGTGTGTGGTTGTGTGTGTGTGTGTGTGTGTGTGTGTGTGTGTGTATGTGTGTATGGTAACGCCTGGGATCCTCGCCCACTTGGATGGTGAAGCTCATACTTGGCATGTGTGTTCCCCATGTAGTGCATGAACATTAGTGTTTTGGAGTCAGGTCAGAGGTCATCTGAGGTCACCAGAGGGCACAGTCTGAAAACCTTGTGAACACGATAAGTCCAGAATATTTGGTCGGATCGAGTAACTTTGTGTGTCGCTTTCTATGAGAAGTACAGGAACCCTAATATTTTTGGTATGAGTCGGTGTGGATTTGAGGCAAGATAGACAATTTGTGGAAAGTCAATAAATTAGCCCATTTTGGCTTTGACACGAATAACCAACCCCACCATATGGATGAGCTCCATACTTGTCCTGTGTGTTCCCCATGAAGAGTATATTAACTCTATGTTTCGGGTCCGTTTCAGAGGTTCTTCTGAGTTCCCCTGGTCAAATCTGAAAACCTTGTGAACACGAAACGACCGCATGTTGGTCTTATCGAGTTAAAATTTGGTATATGTCGCTTTCTTATGCGGAGTAAGGAACCCTATTATTTTTGAATTTGGGGAAATCGTTCTTTTCAAACAATTTTTTGGCTGTAAACACGACAATCGACCCACCTCAATGGATGAAGCTCATACTTAGTATGTGTGTTCCCCATGATGAGTACAGGACACCTATTGTTTTTGGGGTCAGTCAAGGTCATTTGAGTCACCAGAGTCAAAAGTTTTTTTTTTTCCTGAACCTCGAAATTTATTGTGCAGCTTTCATCAAGACTACAGAACGTATTGGTTGGTGGGGCGAAATGGGAATTTTGTCAGAGCTTATGTTGCCCATAATGAGCTGATGCAATCTCCAGTCCATGAGCTAGGATGACCACCGTGCACACCACCCCCCCCCAGACTCTCCGTGAGTGGTATCATTTTTGTCCGGGGACCCGCTGAATACCATTTTACATTTTACCATCGAAATGTTGGGATGAACTCTGCACAGCCGCCATTTCCAAAATGGCCCGCCGTTTGGGCTGTTTTCACCCCTATCATGTCATACAATTCCTTATACGGTTTATAATTCGGGCGTTATACCATATTTTCAGGTCAGGCACCTCTCCTGGTTGCCAATTGAGAACTACATGGTGAACCCGACAGCGCCCTCTACCCTGAAGTGTAATCTGAAAATAAAGTTTCGCAGAAGGCCTCCGATGTTGAAGCATTACGTTAATAGCTCTTCTTTCGCTCCGTGATGATGTCACTGTCAGGGGCAATCGAGTTGCATTATAGACTCAATTGATTGTGTTTTTATAGCACAACTTCGCGCTCCGTTAGCTGGCTCAATTAAACGGGTCAGGCGGCGGGAAACATTGATTCAGTGCTTCCTAACCGGGCCCCTGCGAAGGGGGGTGCTAGGGGTGCTGCAGCACCCCCATATTTTTCTGATGGGGGTAGAGAACCCCTACCGATTTCAGGGTCAATTGTGGGTCCCAGCACCCCAGTCGATTTTTGAGCTTAAAGGCTGTCATGGATCAATAATTTGCACGAAATTGGTTATCCCGGTTTTCGAGCAGCTGGGGTCGTAATTGTGGTTGTGCGTCGTTACTGAAGCAACGCGAATATAAGATATCCTAATATGATACCAAATTCTTTTGATTATTTTGGAGATTGATCTGATAGTATTGGAAGAAGATCTCTTGAAGTTTCCTTATAATTGTTTTATAAAATCCTCACGGCACCCTAACAACTTGATAAAATATCGAAAAAGTTGAATTTTTCAAGAATTTTCATCTGTATATAAAATGTACGTATTTGTATGTTGGCTCGCAGGCACCCTAACGTCAACATTCAACATTGAGGAGGGGTTTGCACATTGGCCAGGCTTCCCCGACGGTAGTGGAAAGTTGCCAGTGTAAAGTTTCCTTGACGAATCTCAGCAATTTTGTTTCTATCAGTCAGTAGCAACTGGCCTTTTCCGGTGGTCTGTGAGGCCTGATTTGTTTTAAATTCCTTTGCCAACTGATGACATTCTGCTTTAACGGGCACATCACCATAAACCACATACATACTCCGAAATAGGCCTACTACGATACACAACCGCGTCTTACGGCTGTAGGCACACACTGATCTAGGCATAGACCTACCGTATGCATAGGAGCCTACACATGACGAATTTTCAATCATATTTTGATTCCTTAAAAAATAGAATCATTACCACGGGCGGCGGCGATCACTGGGGGGGGGGGGAGGGGGAGGGGACATGTCCCCCCCCCCCAATATTTTCTTGTATTTTCTTGTACGGTACGCGTCAACTGATGGTGGCGCAAATAACGTAGATCAGTTCCTTCAAGAGTGTTTCTTGAGATATACATTTCAGAAATTTTATTGTCAATTTTGGGGATGTTGCTTACTGCCATAGGACATGGGAAGTACCGTTTTCCGGCAATCTGGAAGATTCGTAAGGCTCAAAATTCCTCGTACCTATACGAGACCTCTGATGCTGGCCCAAATTGTAAGGAGTAAACATCAATTAGTTCCTCACAAGAACGTTTCTTGAAATACAAATTCTGAAAATTATTGCCAGTTTAAGAGACGTTGCTCACTGCCATACTGTATGGCCCATACAGCGGCGAATTGCCGTTACCTGCAATCTGAGAGGGTCTGTGAAACAAAAATCTCCCTTGTACCCTACGCGTCCACTGATGGTGGCGGCTGGCCCGAATTGTAAGGAATACACATCGATCAGTTCCTTCAAGAACGTTTCTAGATATATGAATTTGAAATTTATGCGATTTGAGGACGGCTTACTGCCATACGGTCCTTCAATCTGCGGGGTCTTAAAAAAAAAATCTTATACTCTACGCGTCAACAACCGACGGTGGCCCGAATTGTACGGAATAAACATTGATCAGTTCCTTCGTATATGACCCCAGAAGTGCCGTTTTCCGGCAATCTGGGGGGTCTGTAGAAATAAAAATTACTTGTACGATACGCGCCCAACCGAGTGCGCGCTCCGCTTAGAGAGTGCTACCCTCATATGTGTCCCCCAATATTCCATCTTCGAAACAACCAGAATTTTCAAAAGGGGACGATGGTCACTCCCTTCCCTTATACCCTCACTGACGGCGGTCCGTAATGGGGACCCTGAGTTGACTTTTCCCCTTACACCAGAAACCGGCTACTACGGCCCGCTGTTCACGGTTTTGCTTCTGCTCATGGGTCGCCCTTGCCTCATTTGGGCGAGAGTGTCGCTTTAACAGATTAGGGTACCGTTACCGCGGGTACATCAGGGTGTACTGTCTAATCGGAATCACGCGATTCGCTATGAAATACTAAAAAAAAAGTATAAAAAATAGCCAAAAAACAAATCTGAAAAATGGAAATAACGAAAATGACGGTTTTGTGTAGGGGCAAGGATGAGGTGTCTTTTGTCAGGAGAGCTCAGCACCCCCAGTATAAAAATCGTTCGCAGGGGCCTGTTCCTAACTGTCTACACAAATAGTCCATTCTAAACTATAAAGCTAGCCATCCATACATGCGTTGCGCGTCCGTTGCGCGTCCGTTGCGCGTCCGTTATTATTTTGGAGTGCCATCCCATACTCCGTCGCGCTTCCGTTGACCCTGCGTTATTTTACCCATTCTTCTCGTGTGTTTGAGACAAACATGGCGCGGTCGAACTAAATCGCGAATTATCTAAATACAGCCATTGCTATTGATGGCCAGTGTGCTCGTCTGCAATCAAAGCACTTCGGCCCTATTTGTTAAACATTCATTGTTTAGAAATTAACGTTGTTGTTTAATTTCTCATTAGCAATGTGGTAAATGTACAACAATAGCTCCTAAAAACATTACAACTACTTAATTAAACTACCAGGTTTGGGGATTTAATTAACAGACACTTGACATGTAAATACTTTTAACATGTTGATATGTGTTCAAATAGTTGTATCTGTGTTGAGATTAGAGAAAAAACTGTGTAGGATATTATTACGATGTTAAAAACACCAAATTAGGTTCTTTTCCCTGCACCAGACTCCCCAAATTACTAATATACGACTCTGTCCTTCAGTATGGTACGAAAAGCCAGTGTAATTCCAGGGAAATCCCCGGAAATCGATTGCGCAATACCGCGCGGGCACGCGGGCACGCGGAAAATCGGTCATGTATCGATTCAATAAAAAAAAAAAAACGCCCGCCCGCCCGTCCGCGTCCGCGTGCAAGGAAACGGGTCTATGTTTAAATTATTGAAAACGTTTTTAAACGCCCGCCCGCCGCCCGCGTGCATGGAAACGACCTGTATACACGTAAAATTAATTACCCTTACACAAACGGCATCCTAAAATGCTGAATGGCGCCCCATACCACCATCCGTTATTTTCTGACGTGCGTGAAAATCGCTTTCTTTTTCCTGAGCGATGGGCCAAAAAAAACGGATAGCAACGGAAGGAGGGCAAACGGACGCGCAACGGATGTATGGATGGTAGCTAACGTTAATCCTATGTACTCGATTTTTCCACGCAAGCGCAACGGACGCGCAACGGATGTATGGATGGCCACCTTCAAGCAATGTGATGGCTGTGCGCCAGCAGTGAACAGAATCTTGTCTATATGATAGCGGGGAAATAGTTTCTATTATGGAACGTAATCATGCTAACGGTGCATCGTGTATAACATTTTATAGTGGCAGAGCCCACTACCGTTATGCGTTCACACGTCTCCAAATAAACAACCTCTCGCGTTTGATATGACGTTCCATGTGGTACTCCGCTGGAAATTCGCAACAAGGTTTCCCCCGATTGTGCAATAGGCTATTAAATTATAACTATTCAATTGTCAACAGATCATGCTATTCACCTTTGCCTCCTTAAATGTGTATACAACATATAGTCATACATGAACACAATAGCCTTGTATTCATTAATTACGAGGCCATGGCCTGTATAGTAGGGCTGTAGTTTGGCATCTCCAATTCTTCCTGAGTGCAGCCTATAATTAGCGACATTTTCCACCATTTCCTGCGGAACAGGGAAGAGGTAGGGTATTTTTAGTCTAGTTGGGGCTTACTTTTTTTATTTGGTCGTGTCGTTCAACGTTTTATTCAGGGTGTCACCATGACAATGGTTGTAATGCCTGTGAATGCCTGTAATGCATCAGCAACCACTGCGCGCGCATGGTCGCGTCACGTACAGTTGCCCGTAGCCGATATAGCAGGACACTCGAGGTTAATCAATGTTGTAGTCTACCAATCTATGTCGGGGGTGCCGGTGTTTTACGAGACTTTTGGGCACGAGAAGCATCGTGCTGCATCAGTAGCGTACACAGGTACACAGAGATTGCCATGGGGGGGGGGAGGGGGGGGGGGGGGTTGTGTCGAAACCAAGAAGGTGCGCCCTCATAAATGGGCTCACCTCCCTAGGGCAAATATAAGTACAATCTATGGGCCTCCTAGAACATATGCGGCTGCATTCGTGACTAAATAAACAGCTGCCAAAACTTCTTACTGACCTGCAAAAACTCAGTTTGTGGGTTGAACATTTATCGATCACTGAGACGCACTTTGCTTCATTGGAACAACACAACATAAAGCGAGCTAGAGCAGCAACCTTAGACGAAGTAACTTTGAAAGTATTGGAGACTAACATTACGATTCTGTATCAAGTCTATTTGTTGGTAGTATTTGAGGGCGTGAACCCGGCTCCACGCGGACTCGACAAGGCAGTGACTTATACGGACACCAGTTGTGGGTAGCTCCTAGCTAGTAAATAACTTACCTTACGCTACAAGCTAAACTATTTGCCTATGGTGGTGTTCTGCTTAGAATTGGCAATGTGATTTAATAGCATATTGGGGTGGATTACGAGAAGCTGTTAACTGTGTAGTGATGTGGTTGTTGCTGTTTTTCTCCTGTTAGGGATTACCTAACAGGTCGCTATCACTGTCCTTTCTCAAGAGAAACGAGAACGCGCACTATGCGTAGTATTCATTGCCAAATATCCAACTTCTGTAACAAAAAGAGTCGCTCAAGATCACTAGAATCTGACTAACGAAACGTTCCATTACAACATTGCTTCTGAAAGTCTCGTGCTCTTTGTCCTACGGTGACCTCCAAGGACCTTGACTGACCACCGAAAACAATAGGGTTCATGCCACAATTAGGTGCAACCCACATACATAATACGAACTGAAAGATACTTGCAGTCATTAGTATCGTGCTGATAAGGGGTTTTTTTTCTTCTTTTTTAACTCGCCCAGTCGTGATAGTGAAGACCTTGTGAAATTGCACTTAAAACAATAGGATTCATTTTTTCCACCGAGCACCCTCGTGCCTATGAGGAATGATACCTGTTTGCGTTCATTAGAGATCGTGATGACAAGAGGGGTCACAGACAGATTGGAACCTGTTCCGGATAATATGTGAATCAGCAAACTCGTATGTCGAGTAGAATTCCTATGTCTAGAAGGGTAAATGGTAAGTTATTTACCAGGACATACGCTAACTGCTGTGGGCAGTTACCTACAATACTTGTAATTCGTCAACAATTGATGTTGTCACATCCGAAGTGTCGCAACGCTCCTGCTTTTATGGTAGGCGACTGAAAATTGTGGGTTTAAAAAAAAAAACTTATTCTCGAATATGATTAGACTGGCCACCAATAACAATGGGCCCCAGTCAACCTACGCACCGTGGGCAATCATACTCGAGTAGGAGACCAAACATATACTTCGGTCTTTCACTAAGCGGCTTGTTGCACATCAAAACGATTCAGCCCGCACCCTATAAATGATAATGAGAACAAGCAGACAAGAATATACAAGAAAACCTGCTACAAGGACCATGGTGGGTTAGTAGTAAATCCTAATTCATCCTTTGAGTTGTTCTGTTATTAATATTTCAGGTTATTCGCAAACCAAAATTGGCTCTAAGTTTAACTTGAAATGTCCATTAGATCTGTGTTGATCTCGTTTGTCAGCTGGAGTATATACCGTAGTTCCTGAAATGGTGTGTGGCGCAGAGGGGGGGGGGCGGCATTTTTATGTTCATTTCCCAAACATTGTGGTTCGATAATTGCCACCCAGAACAAACTGCTTAATGACATACAGCATTTCCTAATAATGAACAAAAAACTTCTCTGCGAAGATCAATCACTAGTAAGATAAAGGATACCAACTGCCTTTACGATTGACGGAAATGACTATGCCAAAGTACAGCAAACTATCACATGGCTATGCCACTAATTAATCTGCACCTATGTTGGTCTATGGGCATTTATTCAGTACATTGATGCAGTATAGCCAGAGCACCTGTTTCCTGTTCAAGGCGCTGGATTGTTCGCTCAACATGTTGTCATATTAATGTGCCATGCGCACCCTCCATGACCAGTGAAACTCCAGATGCAAGATTTTGGTATGACGAATGGTGCTGTGAACCCAAGGACTCTCCCAAATTTGTGAAACCAGGCTCTGCCAGCTAGACAGTGTGGTCTGCGATCAAATGATATCATTCAATGATGTTCGGACTTCTGTTGATCTGTAATGTCAGAACATGTTATGACAGTCCATTTCCATAGGAAATGACTTCTGTTGTCAAGAGAGAACCTTGGAGCAAACTCTAATACAATGAGGTTTATGTTCCCTTCTAAATATGCAAAATGCACCCCATATATGTTTGTGTTGTACCATTCATCAGTTCGATCTGTTCAAAGTGGGCAAAAGGTAGAAATCTCGGAGAAACCATTCCTAGTCAGGAAGGAACTGCTTTTCTTACCACAACTAGTTTCTTCCTCTTTATTTTGCTACCTATGTGCAACATTTCAATTTCATGCATGTACCAGTTTCAGCTGTCACAAACAATTGCAAACATGGAAGAATGATCTGGAAAGAACCTATACTGAATGAACCCATTTAACTCCTACCTAAATTTACCAGTTTTAATCCCTTGTCAAAGGCGAAAGGATTTATGCGATGGCGCTGCGTGTGTACGTCTGTTGGTGTATGCAGGTCGTGATATATAGGTGTTGTCTAAGACCTCTTGCAAACACAATAATTCTTGACAGCAAAGTATAAAAAAATTCTACTTGGATATGTAGGTTAGCAATATGGAATCGATGGTGTCCCCATTGTTTTTGGGGTCTCGTCCAAGGTCAACAGAGGTCAATGTCTGAAAACCTTGTAAACGCGATAACTCCTGTCCACTAAGATTAGTCATATGAAGTAAATTATCTCTATTGCCTTCCGGTCCACGTTCATCTGAAATGAACAGAAGTCAAAAATCTTGAAACCTTGTGAACACAATAACTAGTGAAGGAAAAAGTGCACTACGACCATACTTGGTGTGTTGCTTGGCCGTATAGATGTAGATACCCCTCTTGTTCTGGGGTCGGTAAAAGTATCCGAACAGAGGTCAAAGACTGGAAGTGTAGAAGATGGTTCAATACTGGTTATGTTTTGGCGGTCATCTTGAAATCCGATAAGACTGCATTCTTTTCCTCCCTTTTTGATTCCTTGACAAAAGTCGAGGAATCTATGTAGTCATGTCGTAGTGGTGTGTGTGTATGTGTGTGACGCTTTGCTTGTAAACACCAAACTCGACCCCACCTGGATGGATATTGAGCCCATAGTTGGTGTGAGGGCTTTCTTATGGGGAGTACAAGAACCCTATCGCTTTGGGTGTTTATTGGGGTTCATTTGGGGAGAAATGTAGGAAATTGTCAAAAATGTCAATTTTTTGGCTAATGTTGGTTTGTGAACACGCTTACTCGACCTCACCTGGATGGAGGAAGGTTTCCTACCTTGGTAGTGTTTTTTCCCCATGAGAGTACATGATCCCTATTGTTTTGAGGTCTAGTCAAAGGTCATATGAGTTTTCACCAGAGTCAAAGTCCGAAATCGTTGTGAACGAGTCCAGAACAGTTTGGTCCGATCAAGCTGAAATTTTGTGTGTAGCTTTCTTATGGGGAGTACAAGAACCCTAATATTTTGGTGTTGTTTGGGGGACCTTTTTGGGAGAAATTAGGAAATTGTCGAAAATTGGGGTCAGGTCAGAGGTAAACTATCCCAGAATGCTGGATCTGATCAAGTTGAAATTTAGTGTGTAGTTTTCTCATCAAGAATACAGGCCCTACTGTTTTGTCGAAATGACGTCAATTTTGTGGAAATGGGAATCTGTGAGAAATGTCATATCCTGCATATAATGGGCTTGTACAATGTCCCATTTATTCCAGTGTCACGGAATCACTAAGCCTTTTGGCTTTCTGGTTCAATTTTTTCAGTGTTATAAATCATGCTTGCCAATTCTCTTCTAGAATTAACAGTTTCAAAAACCCTAGTTTGGTTTCTCTTGACTCCAAGCCAGGAAGACAGCTGTCGAGGGTCAATACAATCCAGTAGAACTACTCGGAGACCTTGAGAGTGGACTAACCTGTGGAGGGTGGCCCCAAGAATGCCCCCCCACACAAAGGGATTCCACCCCGATTACCAGCCATCCCCACCATCCTAGCCTGCCGCAACCCACACAGCTTATAGTTTCTGCTTATGGTTTCCTGTGCGTTTACAATGCCCAGTAGGATCCTACAAACCAGATTTCATTACCGTCCTCAGTACTGGTCTTGCACAATTTTCTCAGCATTTAAGTATTATTCAGGGTTATAAACCATGCTTGCCAATTCAATTCTAGAATTGACAGTTCCAAGAATCGTAGTTGGTTTTTTCTTGAACACCAAAGCCATGGAAACCGCCTGGAATGTAGGTCAAACAATACCACCCTGTACAAGCTACTTGGAGACCATTTGAGGATATGCGTGACCTGTAAGAGCTGGTCAGTGGAATACTCTCCCCACACACAGGGATTCCACTTCCGATTCCAAGCAGGCGCCACCAAACCTGCACGCACACCACCAACAGCTTGTGGTATCAAGAGACAGAACCCGGATAACCGAGTAGTACTCTCCCAACTCCCATCCTCATCTTGCCACCTTCAATCGTCCTCCCCTTCAGTTGTTTTTATACGACAGACGGGGTATACCGCGGCCCATTCTAAAAGCTCCCAACCCACAGTATAGTATAGTATAGTATAGTATAGGTATAGTATAGTATATATAGTATAGTATAGTATAGTATAGTATAGTATAGTATATATAGTATAGTATAGTAATAGTATAGTATAGTATAGCCACGGATTTCAGCGGGCAGCTAGTTTCACAGCCCTGGCTCAGAGGGGACCAGTGCTTCTTCTCCCAATAACCTAGAGGGTTCTCTCCTGTGCTAGCCTAATTCCATTTTATTTTATCTAGCTTCTGGGAGCGATGGCCCTATAACAAGCAGCAGCTACAATAGAGAGGATTCATGACGCAGAGCCTGGGGAAGGTGGAAGTGCCTGCTAGTTTCGCGAACGGGCGGTTATTGCCGCTAGATACAGCCTTTGCGCTACAGCTTCAGGAGCTATTTGGTTTCGTTGGCTACGATGTCAGTAACCAAGGTGAGAATATTTAGCAGCTTAGACCTTCTCAGGTCCATTCCGACTAACGATGTTCTTCAGATATCGCTCTTACGAGAAGCGTCATACACACACCCCACACACACAATACATGAATGCACTGTTCCCTCTGACAACGGAAGAAATTTGCCCTGAATGTTGGAACTAGGGTGCTTGTTTGCAAGCGTCACCATTCTGCCACGCAAGTCATGATCATCTGCGGTCAGCAAAGGTCGCCGTGCAGAAACGTCCTGAGTGATTGTGCCAATCAGTTGGGAATTTTCACTCGATATTTCGAGTTTTTCAAACACGATCGGTCAACCTGGGTGGAAGCAGTTCTAACTAAACAGGACTCCTGTGAAGTTAGAGGTTGTCTGAAGTCACTGGAGGTCAACGTCGGAAACCGACCAAACACAAAACAGTTTAGAAAGCCTAGTAAGCTCGGGATGAAATGTAGTGTGGAAGTTGTTCTATAACAAGAACAATTATAGCACTGTTAAATTCTTCATCCAGATCAGAAGTAATTTTTGTTAATGGAAGTAAAAATTGTATAGCCCATGAGCACCATAATGCAATTGTGTCGGGGTTGGTTTAGCTCATACACATTCGTTTCCTCTCAATAATTGGTATATGAATCCTATTTGAAATTCGAAAACTTTGTAAGCACGATAACTCAAGAATACTTGGTATATGTTCTATCCGTTGGGAATCGCTTAGGACTACGTCTGTACTATCTGGGAAATTCATTCCTTCGATAGTAACCCTGAAATCCTTGACATCGTCTATAATGCCGTAATCTGAAAGTTATTGATGATATCATGAAAAGGGCGAGAAAGATTGTATACGACAGTCTGCCTACTTTTAATTCCCGGGTTCTGACAAAGCTGAGGTCGATATGGAATGACCCGAAACATCCGCTCCATTCGCTGTTCGTTGTATCCGAAAAAAAAAACAAAAATCCCCGCAGAAATAAGACTGGGACCTGGTTGTTTCACATACTCCTCGTTAACGATTTCCCATCATAAGCAGTGCTTTTAACTCATTTATATCTTCTTATTCTTATGACTCTGTTCCATATGTTTAATGTATGCAGACATTTAAATTCCTATCTGAGGAAGCAATAGAGTGAGATCTATCTATCTATCTATTCTATCTATCTATCTATCTATCTATCATCTATCTATCTATCTATCTATCTATCTATCTATCTATCTATCTATCTATCTATCTATCTATCTATCTATTAGACAGTAAACCTCTTGTTTTGTGTGTTCAGTGGTAAAATCATGTTCGAAAAAAACTATAACGTGTGGAAACGTAATGTGTTATACAATATTAGCCTGCAAACATGATAGGCTAACATAAGATGTATGTATGCTCCCATGAAGTTCGTCTATTTTAACCTTGTGGTCAAATCAGATGTCATCCTTGTGCAACAGGGGTCGAAGTTCAAGTAGTAGTACACAGTATAAAGTATGAGTGATGAAGTGATAAATATGCAATCAGTAAACATGTGGTCAGCGAGTTTATCACACGTTTTTCTCTTCCTCATTTCAACCCTCGATTCGTATCGAGTGATATTGTAGCCTGTGGCTTGCTCTCTCAAATTTCCAGAAAGCTTGTGATAGAGGATTTGGCGGTTTCCGTGGACTTGGATTTGGCCAAGTCTATATATACCGAATTCTCCAAAGGTTCACGACATTCTTCGGATGAGGATGAAATCGACGCGGAAACGCTGCAAGTTGGAGCATCTGAAGTTATAAGTGAAGAAGGGAAGGGTGTGCCTGTTGAGTTTCACAGAGGCATCGTGCTGCATCTTCACTTGCAGTTTGTGTTACAGCTCCAAGAGTTTCTTTTCCCGGGTGAAGATTCCAAAGAATTGACAGGTGATTTTCAGTTATATTTCTGCTCCTTTCAGAAAGAAGGTACAGTCGATTAGTGAACAATATGTAGACGTAAGACAACCTTGTATACGCTGTACTGAAATTTTGAAGACGGTGGAACGGGCAATTAAACGAAACAAGTACCTCTAGAATTTCCTTGGAATCGGAAAATAAATATAACAATTCTTATGTCACCCCTCAACGTACATGCTTGGCAATGGTTCACACTTCCGAGACTTTGACCCAAAGAGTAAATTCGAGTAACACAGGACACATCCTATGACTCATAAAGTTGACATTGCAAAGCCATAAAACAACCGCAAATGTATTTTATGGTTCATTCACGACAACAGTGTTCCATTGAATAAAACCATTATATAATAATAACACCAAAGACGACAAAGGTAAATAAGCATATTGACATTCGAAACATGTTACATGTTGAGAAAAAAAAAACGGAGTAACGTTGTTGTAATGATAGTTCAGACTTTCACTTACGTAGCTTTTCTTTTCAGATTGTGACCTGGCCATCTCTCTTAATTTGAAGTTGGCTAAACAGATACACGGGACCTGGCGCCAAAGCTTCCAGGAAAACTTTGAGAAGGAGGGCCTCCTAGATATGATCATGAAAGGTAAGAGTAAATGTAGATAATTGATAAGTTTATGTGTGCGTTCACGTGTGCGTGAGTCTGTGAAACTTTCTTCAACATAGAGAACGCGATGGAGAAAATAGGCGTTCACGCGAATAAATTATAAAGTAGGAATGTCCGACCGAATGTCAAGTGAATAGTCACAAAATACACATTTACCTATTGAATTGGTTCAATTTGGTAAGGTATTCTCTATTGAAGGTGAGGCTGAAAGCTAAGTATTTCCAACACCCGAAGGTATTCCTTTTATATCAAAATTAGTATGTTTTCAAAATTTTACAAATGACTAGAAACGATGAGAATTCGCTAGTCCGATATTATTCGTATGAATACATGACCCTCGAAGGTTGAGTTTCTGTCTGAAAGACTATAGGGCATTCCATATGAATTGATGACTCTTGGTCCTTCCAACTTGGTAATGCCATGCTATCAAATAGTCAAATATTTGATAGGTATAACAGAAAAACATCAATGTTGAAATTAAACTATCGATTTGGGTATAATAAAATATATATATATTGATATCTCTTAATAATTGTTGTTATTTGTGTGTTTACATGGTCTTTTTATGTGCATTCTTTTCCCTTCGGTCAAACAGATGAGGAATGGCGAGGACAATACACTGTCAAGAGGAGAACGACAACTGCGAGTATCACTTGGATGACGATTCCCTTGACAGGTTCTCACAGGGTAGGTGGAAGCGGACCATTTCTGGGGTTCCTCGTGGATTGTTTGCAGATGATTTATTAGGAAACCTATTACTACTACTTTGGACAAATGGCGAAGAACGGGTAAATGGAATTCAATGCGAACGTTCAACATGTTTCGTTCTGGCAATCTCTAACGCAGAGGACTAAGTTGTATATATTACGTTAGGTAAGTGTATTTAGACTTTGATCAATTTCTGCACGAAATTGGTATCTCGGTTTTCAGTAGCTGGCTGCGTACTAGAGCAATTCTGATATGGCCCCACATTCGCTGATCTTTTAAAGATATTGATCTATTAATATAAGTGAAATGTTTTAGAAGTTCTTACATATATGTTTACAGAATCTTAAGGAACCTAACAACTCGATACAATACCGATTTTTTTTTCACGAATGATGAGCTAAACTGCACATATTTAGTAGCGCGGCTGCGAGCTTGAGTAACATCAAGCACTCACAAACGTTCGAAAAAACCCGATGGCCTAAGTTGGAAATAAGATTCGAGAATTATTTCAATCTATCTATATTTTATCTTTATCTATATATATATATTTTTTGACTATGTTCCTCTAATCAAGCTTCATCTGTAACGTTCGTATTCGGCAGGGAAATCATATCCTCAATAAATATAGCATTTCAATGTGGTGGCTGGTGTAATATTCCCCATATGACCTATGGACTCTGGCTTGCAGGGGTCAACTGAAGTTCACGTCAACGGCGTCGGTTTCACTTTAGAAATTGATCCATGATAGCCTTTGACTGGTACCCACTCATATCCATTGGTCTTCTTATAGTAACAACATCACTTCCTCCGCTAATAGATATATTCGTTTCACTAGACGCGTTCGTGCTCTGAATCGATAAGGCTATTCGTCTATATGGCCTCTGTTAGACCCTGTCTGTTCCATTCCCTTCTCTGAAATTTCAAAGAACTGCTATTAGGCTTACTACAATCCACGAGGCTATAGACGGAGACGTCTGACCCTACCAGGCGTCAGACGCATCTCTGATGAATAATCTCTCGTTACACAGATGAGGCTATTGCAAGAATACTGGCAGAAGAAGAATACGGCCAATTTGATGAGGAAGAATCGCTTTCTGGAGAGACAGATGATAGTGTTCGAACAGGTCAACACATTTAAATTAAAATTCTTTGTTTGTTCTCCCTGAAATCGTACAACTGTGTCAACATTTGTGAGGTACTCGAAACATGATTTCATACGACCGAATTGATTCAGATGAGCAAACATACAAATGTGTTTTCGAACTTCGTGGCAATACTCGTAGAACAGGAAATACACACTGTACCAGTAAATATAAGATTAGTGTAAAGAAAAAGTTGTTTCGAATCAGAAGTCCGAATGTCTTCCGTTGATTTTGGTCAAGACACATCTTCTGAGATATTGACGTGGGGGCTGGTGTTCTGCTTGTAATCAGCCATGGCAAGGTAATCAACTCTTACACCTCGTTAGGCAATCAATTGGACAGACAGTGTGGCCTATGTCGTTTGGGGTGTCGATATCATTACAATTGTCAGCGGGCAAAAAGTGGCAATTTCAACCTATGAGGGGATGAATGACTGTTCTGGTATATTCCCGTGGTAAATACATGAACCGTATTATTTAAAAGGTCAGTCACGGGTCATCTGAATTCACGTCTGATCAGGGAGAAGGTCGACAGGCGGGATGGTCTGAATACCTTGTGAATAATTTGTATGAACATTGCTTTGTCTGACTAGATTGAAACTTCGTTTTCGTTTAAGCAAAACTTATTTTTTTAAAAGGCAGCCATGTCGAAAGATTATAATAAGTCATGTCATGATAAGTCTGTCCGCATAATAAGTCATGATAAGTCTGTTACGCTTAGTCCGATCAGGTTAAAATGTAGTGCAGGCTCTCTTGTGTGCAGTCTAAGTTAGCTAAGAGTGAACGAAGCCTAAACCCCCCTTTAATTGGGGATTTGAAGGCACGATAGAAAAAATAACGATAAAAGTCCGAAAACACTCCTTCAACAAAACCTGGTCGTGGCCTGGGGGATTGAGAATGTTTCAGCCGACATACGAAAGGAGAGTTACTATTAGGCAATTCCATAACATATGTAGTCCACCAATTTTGACCAAGCACTCTCGTATTGTATTCTCAGATGAAGCCATTGCTCGAGTATTGCAGCAAGAGGAGGATAACCACTACTATATTGAGAAGCAAACATCTGCAGCCTCAGAGGATGCACTGCAAAAAGGTAAATTCACGGATAAGTAGCGGCTGTATAAAGTGAGACAGAAAATTTATTCTAGTAGTTACTGATGTGAACAAATGTGTTACTGATGTGGGAAGCTCAATATTGAATAAAATAATAATAACTTTCACATATGTTAATATTCAATGGCTAACGATGACTGAATGATTGCTCTTTTTGAGCAAAGAATATTTGTCGATAGGGGTTATACTCAGAGAATTGTGAAAACGCGATCAAGTTTAAAAATCATTTTAAAAAAACTATTTTGCTCCGATTTCGCATGTGTTCCAGCTATATAGAACATATCGTTAGGAGAACAAAATGGAGCTTATATTCCAGTTCAAATGTACTTGTACATCTTGGCAAACGATCATATATCCACCTCGTCGCTCTATCATAACCGCCCATGTTTTTAACTGTCACCAATCACTAAGAACGCATCCAATTCATCCCATGTTTTAGAATGTTATTGGTGATAAGTATACGGGGAAATCGGTAGAAGTAGTTCAGTGCTGGCTGGATGTGTATTTTTTTATTCCGGAAGATTGTTTTGCACACTACACGTGCAACTTTTAGCGGCCAGCGTACCCTCATGATCAATATCATTATAATCTCATTATTCGTGAACATGCTAATTAAAAGAATTCGTTTAATACGGGATATACGTCAATGTATTATCTTATTTTATAGATGAAGCACTTGCGAGATATTTGCAGGAAGCAGAAGATGAGCAGCATGCTATGGGAGAACACATGGCGAGAGGATTGCCAGAGGTGAGTAAATAGTGTTGTCCTAGTGTCCAGCCTATGCATATTGTTTGTGTGAAGTAACGCAGTGGCTTTAGTACTATAGAATACATCAGGTAATCAAACCACGTATATGATAGTTAAACAGTTATTCCTACGCCCACCTATATTTGACGTGTCGTATTAATTTTTTTCCAACATTTTGTTTCCTTTTCTACTGTTAACCAGAATAAAACCAACCCATAACTATGTTTCTCGAATACTTTGAAACTAATATTCAATTAGACCAAGTGCAATTTTTGACGATTCTAAATGTTCCTATTTTTTGCATTTCTATTTGTCACAACGAAGCTTGAGGGGGAAATCATCTGCGGGAACAAAGACAAGGAACGTTTCTGGGAAATAGTTTCGCCGTCAGAGAAGAGGTTCTTGGGGGTTTGCTGCAAGAAGAAGAAATGTCAGCAAGAATACTGGTGGAGGTGATATGCAGAGATGAAGAAGAGAGTAAAAGACCCATATGACATTGCAATGGCGGGGCGTGAGACTCCTCAAGAAAGCCCCACTCAGGCCCACTTATAACGAAGGTTGTCAGGCCATTCTGAATAGAGAATGGGTCCACACGATCAGCAGCCTTAAGGTAGGTGACCACATATGTGTGTCCAAGACGCTATGTGATATGGCATCATGCAGTCGTGACAAAGAATCCGTGCAGATAGTTTTGATGTGATTAATTGGACTAACGAAGGACTCAGGATGAGAATTAAGGAGGAAACGTTCGAGGAAGAGCATCTTAAACGGCTGTTCAAGGTGAATTATCCACGGTATACACAGGGGCGAAGGAAGACATGAACCGAAAGCTCGCAGTTGCACGAGCATATTCCAGAGTTCACAAAAGAGATGAGAAGGGGAGTTGGATCAGTTGTTCAGATTGCCAGGTCAAGATGACACCGATTACGCCCTGTTTAACGCCAACTGTGAGCATTTTTGCTTCCTACTGCGTTTTGGGTAGTGGGGTGTGTCATCAGAGTCTGTGGGCGAGAATGAAACAACCTCAACAGTCATGAGCAATTTTGGCAAATATGAGGCAATAGTGGTCACTGAGGCAATTGAGAATTTGGCTAAGGCACCCGAGTTCGTGGGCGCCAGTGGCCTGATCGTCATTGAAGGATTGTCACTCGTCGAGTCGTGGTGGAGATTAAGGAGATTGTTTCGGAATGGCAAAATAACACGAAATGTATTCATACAAGAGCTTGTAAGCGCAATAGGTGGTTTCCTTGGAGGTGGCGGAATCGGTGCGCTTGCCGGAGCACTGTCACTGATTTGTCCTGCATTTGCTCCATTGGCTCTATTGGAGGTGTTACTCGCTCCCTGTGCAGTTTTCATTGGGAAGCTCGGAGGTGAGCAATTTGGATTTGAAAAAGCTCTCAAGCTGACGGAGAAATGGATGGGGAGGGACGAGGTATCCGTGCAGTCAGTAGAGGAGTTGAAAATGGGCCACCATATTGTTCAAACTAAAAATAGACCACATACTCATGGGGTGTATGTAGAAAGTAGAAATGGGAAAATTGTGGCTATCATGTTCTATGAGAAGAAAGTAATGAGGCAAGAGATGTCGATAGAAGGGGTCAGGCGAATCATTTACAAAGATTCTGAACATTTGACTGACGGTGGGACGGTCGTCGCTAGGGCCCACCAGTTCATTGAAGATCCTGAATTCTGTCCCATCAGTAGGGAGCAACAAGTTATTTGGTGCAAAATCGAAACAAGCAGAGAATAATGGGCGAGCCAATGTTCCTCTTTACTAATTGACATATGACAGGAGCCCATACAGAACACATACGACTGGATACAGGATCCCATACAGAACACATACGACTGGATACAGGAGCCCATACAGAACACATACGACTGGATACAGGAGCCCATACAGAACACATACGACTGGATACAGGATCCCATACAGAACACATACGACTGGATACAGGAGCCCATACAGAACACATACGACTGGATACAGGAGCCCATACAGAACACATACGACTGAATTGCAAGAGCCATGGTAGCCTTTACTTCTAGAGCACGAGATCCCATACAGAACACATACGAACTAGCGTTACAGATACCATAGCGAACACAGTCATCACGAGATAAATTCGCCTGACGGATAGAATTTTGGATAGAACTTAGACTAAAAAGAGAAAGATGATCATCAGGCAACTACCTTATTTGTAAATGGGTCATGACCGACCATTCAGTAATTATGTTACTTCCTTCGTTTTTTTTTTTTTTTTTCAATTACACTATTCTGTTTATAACTCACCTACGCTCTACCCCACCTTCCAGAGCGAGAATTGTTTAATTTGGTACTCGTTGGTCGCTTTAAGTTTTTACGAATCTTCTTCATGTTCCACTTCAATATGCAAAGCTTCATTCTGGGTTCGTGATTTCGAACGCCTGCATGTAAATATGTCGAACAATATTGTCCAGGCGTTGGCCTCCATATTGGGGATAAATGCATCACGCCCCACTAACTAGCATAGTAGGATAATGGCGGAGCCCGCTGCCCCTATGACCGCTACCCTAGGGGAAGGAGAGAGGTTATGTCTGCAGAAGGCAAAACGCTAATTACCATGTCCCTATTACCTTTTCCTAGATTGTCTCATGCTGATTGACAGACTGGAAGGCACATAATAATTCAAATTTCGATGGAAGTAGTTGGCATTGCGTAGTACTTATAATTACCTTTAATAAACAGGCTACTCGTGGTCTTTGTAATAAATATTTTGCTGAAGAACTGGCCGTGTGCAACCTATGAATGAGACATGAATCGATCCATATCGATCGTTATATTGAGGTGAATGCTCTTGAGAATTGAATTGCCCCTCCAAGCTGTACGTTATGTGAGAGTTATATCGAAAAAATTGAAGTGGGATTGTTGAATAGAATCACTTTAAAAAATATATGAATGTGAAAAAAGATCGGTTCTTAGATGGCGTACCGAAAGATTTGTCTGGGGAGGGGAGGGTTTGAGGTCGGGACCCAAATGGAAGTGCGCCCCCAAATTCATTGTCTTTCTTTATCAAATGCGCCTGCGTCATTGTCCCCCGGCGCTCACATTTGTGACAAATTCCGCACTGCTCGGCCAATCCGCCGCAGCATTTCAATTGAGTAACTGCGATCTCTGAAAACTTAACATAGACTCGTGTAGAGTAAAACAAGGTTAAATCGTGGGGAATGGAAAATTCTATCTATAGGTCCAAACCCCTTATCAATACGAATGTCTATGTGGTGTATTGACTTCAATGTTTGTTCCATTATGCAGAAAAAAATTGGGGAGAACCCCATTGCGCGATAACGCATGACGTCAAACTTGGACAATCCGGGAAGTTATGTCATGTAATTCCATTGTGTTTCATTTTGTTGAAGGTTATTTTTAGCAGAAGGTCGGTTGAATTCCTCACCGAAGTCACACTCACACTACAACCACTGAACCATCCTCCCTATGGACTGAATGCCTTTTCAAAGTGAAAATAATGTGTGAATTTCAATAGAAACAAAATTGTGTTGCAGGTCAAGTATGACAACAATTTAATATTGCCTGATGGGATGCTTTTCCTTCTTGCCCAATACACATGCACAAACTTCAAAGAGACTGGATCTCAGTAACGGGAAGACGTATGCACTTTGTGTTTGACGCATTCAGTTTTTCTCCAACCCAATATATCAGCCTCTGTATAGTTAATCCCGCAGTCCAGTTGTCCGTAAGGTCGGAATTGTACATAAAGGAAACAAGTTGTAAATGAGTGTTGCATTTACTGTATGCTAATTAAATCAGAAAACAAGAGAAATTCCGTGAAATTCATTAACTGACCCACTGGTCGGTGTCATTATAGCGCACGTTCGACAGGGACGGCGTGTCGAGAAATTGTCACAAAATGGACGAATTGCGCAATGCCGTGTTGTAACTCCAAACTGGCTTATTGATATCGCTTTGAAGCAGTATCAAAACAAGACGAACCGGTCTATTCTAAAACCCTAATGTTGTCTTTTCTTTTTTTTCTTTCATAAGCATGCTGTTGTGCATGTAGTTAATATGGTGATATGGAATGTATGTAAGTAGTGATGAAATCCATTCTGTGCTGGGAAAATTGAGAAATACATGGAATAAACGAATGAGAGAAAGATCTTTCTTGACATGTATCATATTCATTCATCTTGGCGGGAACAGTTAGCAGTTGTGACACTTTGGATAATAGTCACACCTACTATGACCGTTTGCTAATTCTGGCCTGGCTTGTGACACAGGCATAAGTTGATAAGCGCAAATTTGCATGTATGCTCCCAATAAGTCCTTAGGGCAATTGTTTTCGTGGCTCAGTTCAGAGGCCATATGCGGTGACTGGAAGTCTGAAAACTTTCTGAACACGATTAGTACGGAATGCCTGATATGATCAAGAACCTTGTTGATTTGGCACATTAGAGCATACTTGGGGAAAAAATTGTGAAATTTTTCAATAATCGGTATATCAGCAACTTTAGTAGAACACGATCAGCCAACCATGTTTGGATGGAGGACTCATAATTGATATGTATGTCCTCATGATGGGTACACTAACTATTGTTTCAGGTACAGGTTATCCGAGGTGGTAGGTAACAAAAAGTCTGGAAAACCCTGCCATGAGTCTGGAACGACTAATATGGAAGGTTGAAATGGGTTTTGTAGGGCTTTTATTCAGGTTCCCCCCCCCCCCCCCCCCCCCCCCCCCCATATTCGGCGATTTTGGCTTGTAAACTCATACGTCGACAAGTCTATCCCTATTGGAGAAGCTCATATATGGTATGTATGCGCCCCATAATATTCATTTTTCAGTTACATTGAAGATCATCTGATGTCAACGGAGGCCAAGCAGTGAAACCCTTGAAAATACGACTGTCCAGAATGCTGATTATGAAATCGGAATTCAGTGTGAAGCTTTTCGACTCCAGGAGTACAAGAATCCGCAGTTGTTATTATCGAGGATTAGGGGTGTTTAGTTGAAGAAAAAAAAGTAAAAAGTGTGTGATATCACGGGCGATTTCAACTTACAACAAATATTTGGGGGGTCAGATCAAAGGTCGTCCGAGGTCGAAGTTAGGAAACCTTTGGAATACGAAGTCCAGATAGAAGTCTGATCAGACGACATTCATTGCCTATCTCTCTCATAGTGAGTAAGAACCCCTAGCCCATTTGGTGGTCATTTTCTAATAGAAAAAACGTCAAAGTGCAACTGCCAATTTTTGGACAACTTTCGACTTTCGAGAAACTTACAGGCTTGAATGGATGGAAAGATGGTTGGCTCTATGGTTCCATGTTGAGTACATGAATGGATGGATCTTAGTGTTGCGGGGTCAGGTCAAAGGATCATCTGAACTCAGACAGGGTAAGAGGCTGGAAACAGTGCTCTCCTTTAACAGATTTACACTTGCTCTAAACGTTTCCGAACAATTTAGGGGTACGCTCTTTTTTTTTTCGTGTTTTGCTTTGAGAGATGCTTCATACATCTATGAGATAGCAAGACAAAGTTTGCCTAAGCGATTCCGAGATCTGTCACCTCCCTCACCAGGTACACAAAGAAAAAAGTTATGATTGCAAAATGTAAAAAAAAACTTAGAATTGCAGTTATAATGCCATAAGGAACAGATGAGGGATAACAGATGAGGAGCCGTTAGGAATCTTCATGCTAGGCAAATTGGTTGTTTAGAACTGGCTTCAGCGTGTTGACGTGGAGACCCTCCTTGATCATTCTCAGAGTATAAATTCCAGTGGCAGGCTTGGTTTAGGGTATTAAAAACTTTTCTACCACATCCAGATTTCCCCGAAAGTTAAAGCAAAATACTATACAGCTAGATGTCTCTTGGTCACGGAAACCTTGAAATGTATTAATGAGTTTTATCCTTCAGGAAAAGGTAATCACCAGGTTTTGTTGGATACAACAAACACTTCTTATTGATGCCCGCAAGGTGCTTACCTAGAGATTAATTGAAAATCGTTTACAAATATCAAATGAATGTATTTTTATCATTGATGATTATAAGCCCCCTTTTTTAAGAACTCTGCGCTAATGCTCACATTTTAGAAACAGCTGGTTAAGAAAGGCCATACAATCTATGTACATGTTCTTTGGAGTCAGAATCCACATAATGTCATTTACACAGGAAATTATCTGCAAGTAAAAGACGAACATTGTAATGAAGAAGAGCTAGAGCATATAAAACCTTACCATTAGAAGGGTGAGACGAGTCAGCCCGCAAGCCTACTTTGACCATTTAATAGGTGTGAAGTGAGATATACATAGTTTGGCGTATACGATCGTTTGCAAACGTTTTGGCAAAAGGTGGCAAGACCATGTCTTAAGAGGGAAATACTTCCAGAAAATGAAGAATTGCTGACTGCCGTTAAACGTAGGTCATCAATTACGACAAAAAGACATTCATATTTGGTTGGCAAATACCGTTTTCATTGTTATAGCGTTTTTGTTTTTTTCGTATATTATATGTTGTCCTACTCCGACCTACTTGCGACAGCCAATTCGAGGAGTCATATTTTTCCCTGTATTTTATATCATTTGAAAAAATAGTTTGAAAATGCAACTCGTTTACAACATTAATCTCATGATGTACTTGCCAGACAAGGATCGACCCAACGCAGGACCCGGCAGGGGTGCAGTCGTTGCGGACCTAGATACTGCACACTTATTGTGAGCAGCGAAGCCTCTGTGGCGTGCATTTAAAATTTGAGCGCTAGAGAGGGTAGCTAATGTCCAATGTCTAGCCTCTCATTGTGTGAGTAATCGGGAAAAAGTACGGTACAACTGTAAGGCGCAACTGGCTGCCTCTGGATAGGATCGACGCCTTGGTCGAATAGGACGAAAAGTTCCGAACTCTTTTTACTTACTGATCATCGAAACTTTTGCCTGAAGTAAAACGAAATCACATTTGCGAGAGCTCTCTGAGTCGAGAATGCGTAACGTAGGTTACTGCACACCTAGCCTTTCTGGTTGCCAGATACAAGGGGTCAACATCTAACCTAGCTGTTGTAACTAGCGGTGTCGCGCAGCCTGTTACCGATTTCAAATCCCCTACTCTTCCTGATTATTCACTGGATCTCTTCTTTAGCCATCCCTCAAAACCGTCGTTAGCCGTCGAAATTCTAGAGGGAATAAGAACATTTGAATAATCTGGAAAGTATGGTCCTAAATAGCACATTTTGAAATTAGAAAAAGTACTTGGACATAACCGGCCGATGGTTTTTTGAAAGGATGCCCACATAGTACTAACGATAGGTTGGGAAAACACTATAAACCACAGTACCAACAGTACTGTTGTTGATTGATTGTGGGCACGTTGAAATAATTCTTTTCACAGTAGTTTTTTTAATATTTTATATTATTATTTGTTTTTTATATTTTCTCTTCTCCAATTGACACGTCCTCAGAGGAAAGCTCAGAAGCTGATCAGTCCCTATGGATATTGCGTATCAAATAGAAAAATGCCTTGGATGTTAATTAGGACAGGGAGATCAGAATAACACACTCTACTTCAACCCACTCCATGGGGAGCACGTGGCGCCAAGCGAACAACCATTTGAACGTAACAATTCATGTCGCAAATTCTAAAGAGTTACTAATCGAACTGGGTGATCAATAAGGAGGATAAGGATAAGAACAATGCTAATGATTATTGAATGTTGATTAAGTAATAACGATGAATAATAAATAGGTAATACTGATAAAGATGGGCCTTAATGAAGACGGCATAGCCCTAGGTTACAGTGTCGTTAATACTGAAGGTGTTTAGGACACCGATATGGTGACGAATGTGCAGAAGAAAGATTATTGGTCGGTAATTCGATATCAACTGGCGTGGGGCATTGGAAGGAGTGCTCACGACATGATGGTTAGATATTTAATAATGAGTACAAGGAAATGTAGTGACTGAATAGAAGGTAAGTTTATTGTTTCAATGGCGTAGGTGGATTTACGCCAGTGGCGTACCCAGGGGGACCCCCCATGACCCAAGTGAGTTTTGCAGCTGTTATTTAGCGCATATTGCAGCAGCATGTGCTTACTTACTGGCCCAAAAATTGTACGTATTTGCCAGGGAGGGGTGAGGACCATTTTGTGGGGGGAAAAAAGGAGCGTACTTTTCTTGGATCTCGACCTCAACCCCCCCCCCCCCCCCAAGACAATCTCTCAGTACGCGCCTGGATGACGCATAGAATTATAGTGAAAGAGAAGTGGAATCATTAATATGGTATCAACATTTTATAACTATGAGACGAATGGCTGGATAATGATGGCAGTGACGGATATAAAATGATGAAGGGTTAGGATCCTACAGTTTTTATGCCCGACCATAGGCGTAAATATAGGAGATTGTGATTCACGAAACTTAAGCCATGAATACGTCATGGAGAAGAGTGTTTGTGATTAGTCACGATAATTCAACAGAAAAAAAATGATGTCTGATCGATAAGACGAGCTTACAAATGTATCTACGGTCCGGTAATGGCAGGTGTACAATGGAGAGATGAGTAATGTCAATGGAGTTAGGATGATAAAGAATACAATCATTTGATAATGTGAAGAACCTAAGAAGAAGATGAAGAACCTTCATTACGGTATCAGTCGTTCTAAAAAGAAACCGAACACCTACACCCCCGTTCTTCCTTAGCCACCTGGGGTTTGGAATCCTGCACTTTCTATGTATCTACTATATGGGTTGACAGCTTCTCCACAAGGTGATAGTATCACTCACAACAAGCCTACCATCCTCCCGACACTGTGGGCGGGACTTAATTGGCCACTTAGAAGGATTGCATCCGCCCCACTGCAGGATGTTAATCAACCTTGTGACATGCGGAAGGGCAAGAGTGCATACCAGTTATACCCAGTAGGGCCTCTCTGGTATCAGAATGGTCAGAGGGTTATCAGTGGATTGGCTTCCACTGTGGAGTCTGAAGAGGTAGCTAGAGTAGTGTTCATAGATATTGAGCTTATTAGGCCTATAGTGTTGGTGTTCCTTCAAGGTCTAACGTGTTCAGAAGAGTCCCTTGCAGGTAAGCATTCTATGAGGAGCGGGGAATACCAGTGTAGGCCACCACTCCAGGTCTAGTAGCAGAGGCTGAGTACACATTTGTGCCAGTACTGCCCTATTCGTGCTGGCGTGCCATGATGATTCATTTCTTTGGTTAACCTCCTAAATTTCTCCACTATATAGCATATGTAACCTGCTTGGAATATTTGTTCAATTCCCCTCTGAACACAGGCGCGGCTCTACCGGGGAGGGGAGGGGCAGCTTCAGCCCCCCAAAGTCCCTTTAGAGGCCTCCCCCCCCCCCAAAAAAAAAAAAAAAAATTGTCCTTGATAGCGTGAAAAGGATCAACGTGTCCCATAAGAAAATTGTTTCACCGTCGTTTTTAGCTGGGAGAGCCTTTTCGGGTGATCTGAGGTCCTAATTTTTCAAAGTATTCGTGTACACCCTCGGGTGCGCATAATGGTGCCACTTCGCTAAGATGGTCACTTCATAATTAACTACACCAGCCCCCTCCCCATGAATATTGCCAAAACTTCCCCATTTACTCCACTAACAGAATAGCCTATATATAGCCTGGCCACACCATATGCATATTTTGTTTCAAAGCCCCTACAAATCCCAGTAATTGTTCCATGGAATAGCCAATTTGAAATTCCAACCTCTGACCTTATCTACACCTACTTCCTGAAGCCATTTTAACCCCCTTAGCCCCAAGTATAAATCCCTACAGAAAAGCCCATATTAAAAGGGAGTCCCCTATTGCAGAACAGTGGTGTATATTAGCTAGGATCCGCTTCACTGCAGCAATCGCGGCCCACAAAGTGGACTGCTTGTGTAAGGATTGAAGCGCAATACCCCACAATGGTCGAACAAAAGGGGTTCTCACTGTCAAATTGACACTTTTATTTTGGTTTTTGTTATTATTATTATAACACATCTTCAGGAACGCTTTTCCACTCATCAACTACTCGCTCGAGAAGAAATATTTACGAATATCCAATCTAAAGCTTTTGTCAAAAATCTTGAGGCGTGACCCCGATTGGACATTGGAAACTCGAAAAATATTGGAGGAAAGTCCCTCTAACCCATGAACAATTTCAAAAGTAAATCAAATCACCTCGAATTCGTCTTAGCACCATCGAAGTTGGAGACCGACGGAGACGCCTTAAATTTCCTCTAAGGTAAATCTCTCAGACAGCAGTGAATTAATCTAGTCAGACCCTCCGCTGAACATTGCAAATTAACCGTGCATATTTTTTCGAAAGAGAAAGACATACTTGGACAGAAGACTCCCAGGGAGATCCACCAGTTGCGCAAACGCCTGCAACCAACAACATATCTTCTCACGGAAACTTCGTGACCAAATCCAATCAAGCCAAGAATCCAATATATACTTTATCAAATTGGCAAGCTGCTTGCCAGGTTGGCCAGGTTTCAAAGTAAAATTTAAATCAACTCCGAGATTTCTTTCTAAATTCACCTGATGAATATTTGGCCATTTAACTTAAAGGACGCGTTTGCGATTTTGGTGAAACCAACATGCATATCTATGCAGTATCAACAATTGAAAACCTTTGCCAATCGAAAGGCTAATTGGAGATTATATCAAGAGTCCCAAAACATTCGTTGCGAAAAACAACGCTCCTTATAACAACTTGGTATCGTCCGCAAACTTTTCCTGGGATATGGTGTGGCATCCCAGAGTTTTTCAAACTCTGGGATGCACCATCTCTTCAAGATAATCACTATTCGCTGAAAGTAATAGCCCCAGACTGATCCTTGGGGGCAAACCACTAGTGACCTTTTACCAAGAGACGAGCGCCCGTTGCTTACAATTGTTCCCCTTAAACCGCCACTGACGATCCACTTAAGGACATCCCCTTAATGCCAAAACTTTTCAATTGAGCAAGAGACTGCTCAGGAGGAACTTTGGTAACAAAAAGCTTTTTTGGAAGCCTAAGGACTTATATCAACACACTGCCTTTGTAGACTGCACTCTATTAACAACTGTTTCCAGTACAACCTTTCTGCAAAATATAACAAAGTCTAAAGTTTACACTACCCATTTTGTGCCTATCATTGTTTGTCGATGTGACTATTACTAATGTAATTTTAATTATTCTAATTCATTTGTTTGTTGAACGTCATATACCAAGACTGCCAACCCCAAAAAACATCATCTTGCAAACTTCGAGACGGAGCGGGGCTCTCTCATTTCGTGAAGGGAGTATATAGGCAAGCTACATCTAACTACACACTGTATGACAAGGGTGGCACCAGCGGGGGGCAGATGGCCAGGTATGCATACAAGAAATTTACACACCCCGGCAAGGGACCTACTGCCCCGGCAGCAAACTATTCTCAACCCAACCCTATTTTATAAGTGAAAATTCCTTATTACAGCTGAAAATTTTCATGTCATCATTCATCTTATTTACCGAGTAACCCTCGCTTAACTTTTAAGATCAGCGTATCCCATCCTCTTATCTTCCTACAAACTATACAATCACATGGTACGCTATAGCATAGATAGGTCTATACAAGTATCTTCGAAATGTCCCTGGTAGAGAGATTATGTTTACAATTTCCTGGTTTGGGGAGCCCCCTGCATCTCCTATGTTTTGCCTACGCTTAAAGAAGACTTATTAGGCGATTGCAAAAGCGTTCATTGGTGTGCTTTCACGGCACAACTACTCCCCAGTCTATGCCAGCCGCTGTGCACTTTGAGCATATTCTACTACAGGAGAGCCTGATTGTCACTGAGAGTGAACAATCTCTTCGCATTTCCATTTTTCAGGGTTTTTTTCTCTTTCTTCTTGATAAAGAAGTAAAAAAAATAAAAACATAAAAAATGCAGGTTTTGACATAGGGGGTGAGGGGGTATGTGAGGCTCGGAAATCTTCTTTGAATCAGTCCTGGACGCTCTCCTCGGGAACGTCAACTTGGACTCCCCCCCCCCCCTTTTCCATTCCGGGGGGATCCTGGCAGGCACCACCACTGTGCATTGGCCGTCGGTACATTGAGGGATGAAGTGCGACTGTGACGTTCCGATTGAGTATACTATGTGAATCTATTTCCTTACTAATACTATATTTGATTATATCTTGGATATATCACAGATGGCTTATTTCAATTTTCATCCAGTCATTTATTGTATTCAATTATTTTGTAATTGTAATACAATTAGCAAGGGGCGTAGCGAAGGGTTGATAATTGGGTGGGGGGCGGTGGTAGAGTCATGTTTTGCCGACGGATCAGGCAACGGTGACTGATATGGGGGAAGGGTCCAAAGGGAGGGTTAGGGTTCCCCTTTGGAAAATTTTGAATATTGAAAAACGGGCCTCATATGCAATCTTGTTGCAACGGTTTCAGTAAAATTGGGTGTTCAGTAATTAACTCGACGCACCCGCTCACACGTTACGCGGGAGCCTTTTAATTTGGAACGCCGAAACATTTCTGCCAGATCCTAAACAATGCCCGATTTTTCAACTGCATTTCGTTAGTATGACGCAGACCATCAATACACATTGCGGTGCGACGCGTGCAAACTTTACACTTCAATGGGCAATTGATCACCACTTTCAGCCATTTAGTACAAATTTCAGACAATCTTTCCACATTTTGCCATTAAGGATATCTCGGACTCGGACACAAATTTTCATGTTCGCCGATTTGAGTGTACCGATAAGGCCATCAGCTATTGCAAATTTTGCCTTGTGACCATCATGGGGAAGGGGGGGTGGAACAGCAGAATCCCCTATAATACAAAGTCCATTTGGTAAAACATTTGCGCTTGCAAATCTTTTACCGAACAAACATAGCATGGGATCTAGATGAAAACCTCCAATTCGTTCACGTATACGAGAGAAAAATCTCTTCATTTTTTAGGTGAATATCCTTCTTCGTTTCCAGTTATCATGGCGCGCAAATGCATCATTCATGGGCGCCTTTGCTCGTTCCCCCCCCTTGAATACAAGTGAATAGAACCTGTTAAATTTGTGCATGAGTATTGTCGTCACATAGTTCGAAAAGCATCCTTCATGGCAATATTCAATTTTGCGAACTGCACTACCCTGCCACTATCGTTTGTTTTCTAATCAAATTTAACCGTTAATTTACTTTGAAAATCATTATCCTATGAAGGCCATTGCTTCAGCGAGCTGTAGGTGCTGGTATTTGATATTTTTGTCAGAGAAAGAACAGCAGAAACTTCAGTGGTATGTTTTGTCTATTATAATGGTACTATCAATCATCATGACATAAATTCACGTCAGAAGATCATGAGAGCAATGGTAGAACTAAAGTCTTCATAATTTTAACACCACATTCATGTGTCTCTTACTCATATTTTTTGGTTTCAATTCGAGCCAGATCTCTTTACACACTAGGCCCAACTTGGTCCTACTACTGACATAGAGCACAACACTCCTGCCACAAGCATGGATACTCCCCCCCCGCCCTCTTTTTTTACATATTGCCGGGGAATAGTATAGAAGTACGGAATCCGGGAGTTCTCTTTTTTTTTCAACCCTTCTTATTCTAGCCAAATCTTCTTTCTCCCACCCCAGTGACCCCACCCCATCAACTCTGCAGAGCACAATAGTTAACTCTTCTCTAGTTTCAACAACCTCACCGTCGCTTCCATTTTTAATAGTGCCTGCATTTTCTTGAGCTTTTCCTAGTGTCTGTGGCTGCGATAGCGGATGACTAAGGAGTAATAAAGGGCGTGGGTTTGGCTCGCAATCAACACCACTCTCCTTAAACATAAAACAATAAAAACATAAGGAATTATCTGTGTAGTTCAACTGCTACCTAACATAATTATTGCGCAATCGGGACCCCTCCGTACCTTCTCTGCATTACGAACGAGACTTTGAAGGTCCATCACCCTGCACACAACATCGAATTGAATTAGGTTTGTACCTGTTGGTTACAGCTTTTTTATTCCCCCCACAATATAGTTCTTAGAGTCGATCCTACAGTTGTTCTTCAATACTTAACCCGGAACCATGAGGAAGCCCATCCCTAAGTATAACGGGCGTGGGAAGCAGGGTTGTGTCTCATCCTCCCCTCCCAAACTCCCGTCGCCCCCCTCCCTCCTAGCCAGAAAAGAAGGGTTGTGTCTCAGGGAGGCAAGGGGTTGTGTCTCATCATCCTCCTCCCAACCCGACCCCCCCCCCCCCACCCCACGACAAAACATGCTCAGAAGAACAGAGAACAATGATCAGTTATTATAAGTCACCAGTTCGTATTGAACCTCAACTTTGAATGGGGGGGGGGGTAACGACATTTAAATAATGCACCAAAAGCATCCTTAAGACTTTATTTTAAAATCTTCTGAGGGGGCACATATCCCCTATCCAGGAGGCACATGTCCGGGGGCAATGGCTTATGCCGTCGCACATTTCCCAGAGAAGGGATTTGGAACCAGGCCCCTGCTCCTGCCTTGTTCCCCTCCCCGCCTGTGTCGTGCGGACAGTATTTAATGCGTGTCTGTACCGAAAGGGCGCTTTTGGGTTTTTGAGCCCACTTAGTACTGATCCTGTTTTTTTTAATAGACTGTAATCTCGCCAACCCAGATGACACTCTGCGGCTATAGGATCACATCATAATTATCGTCCAAAAATGTTGCTGCTCGCATCGTCTAGATAACCAAACTTGTCGCCCCTACTCTCCTAGTCTGATTATGGGCGGGCCTTCCCCGCCCCCACCCTCCCGCCCCCCCCCTCCACAACAGACACACACAAAATAGGAATTTTCATGTTAACTCCATGAAGCGTGCGCGCCACGCTTGTGTCGTGTGCGTGTGTGTTAGACACTGGACTTTTGTGTCCTGGAGTATCATATTTGTCAATTTATGGCACTATACTACACATGCGATTTTCTTGCTGCGATCCAATATGATGCCACTCAGATCTACAGGGGGACTGCCCCTTAGTTTTTTCAGTATGAAAATCTCGAGTGTGATAGGAATATGGGACAAAATTGGGCAAAAAGTGAAATACAATTGCCCATATCTACGACAAAATCAGGATCCCATCAACACTTTAGCCAGCTTTAGCTCTACTGCCTACCATGTTAAACGCTCTATGCCTAGACAGAGAGGGGGTAACATCCGATAGCCTCCCTGAGCATAAACGCGTGTGGAAAATCAGCGCATCTGTAGCGCCAGCTACTGCAGTTCAAAATTGCGCATGGTTGAGAAGGAAGAGCCAAAGGTTTAGTGGATCCGAAAAAGTTAGTGTGTAGTTGTCGCAAGTCAATGAGAATGTTGTTGTTATTTTCACCTCACAATATGTGAGGACCTAGGAAAATTTCCCAAGCTTTCGGAGAGGAGAAGCACGGGCGTGGACGAACTACACATCATATATCCATTGTGTGAATTATTCCACCAAGAGAACCATGCCGAAGCTCGAACTTTGTACAACGTTTGGTACACCTATGCAAAATTGCAAATTACTGGTTTTCCCATGTCATGAAAAATTAAAAAGGCCTGTCGAAACATGAAACTGGTATGTCTTCAATACTGACTATACATAATATTTCCTTCCGTCATCACAAATCCCCCATTGGGAGGGGGGGGACGGAGGCCATGTTTTTCGAATCTGCACGTCCCCTGCACCCCCCCCCTCCCCCTCCCTGGGCGAACGCCACTGTTTTGCAGAATATTGTCTTCATCTGTTCTGACACATAGTGACTTCGGTCACTTTTTGAGATGGGGGTGTCGGGGAATCATACTTTTCAACACGCCCATTTGACTTAGCCCCTGTCCCCGTTTACATTGACATATCACTGGATAGTTATTATGTCTCCATTGCTACCATAATGTCTCTTCAAAGGCTAGTGCCTTACTGTGTCCTATCAAGCTTCACCAATCATGTACTGTTTGAATTAATGAGTGACAGGACAGCAGACTACTCTGTAAAGACAAGCACTGATGACTAATCAATGCTTGACCCGAGCTGGCTCGCCACCACTCTAAAAATAAAACCACATTCCACAACAAGTTTGGATTTAGCTCGCACGCCAGGTTATTGGCTGATCAGGATTTGGCTGCTCAGGAGTCAATGTTGGTAAGTTATAAGATTCCATGATCGGAGTAGAGAGAAGATACCCTTAAGGAGCTTTCACTGAAATTTTACAGTATTAAGGTGTAGGCCATCGGATAGCATGTGACTAATAGTGCCTTTTTTCATTTCAGTAGAAACGTCTGTTCTGACAACCTCTGGAATTTCGTTTCGACCTCTTCTGGTAAGCTTAGGTTGCAATCAAAAACCCATACTGGCCGATGCGAAGGCAGTAGCCAATAAATTGGGGTCGGGAGATGGTGTGGGTAACACCAAGGCTGTGGCGGTACCAAGAATTTCCCGATGGGAGGGCAGGGGTGGCCCAGCGGGGGGGGGGGGGGGGGGGGGGGGGGTGGGGAGGAGGGCCATGCCCCCGGCGGGGAAGCTTTAGCCCCCCCGTCGGGGAATTTTTCCCATCTCGTCGGGAGCCCGAGTGGGTACGCTAAAATGTACACACCCCGACGAGGGGCTTTTTGCCCCGACAGTATATATTTCCAAACTTCTTTAATAGTGAACTCCATATTGAGCTGAAAATTTTCGGCGCGCTTCGCGCGCCTCGATAAGCTGTTCTATAGTATTGCCAAATTCTCGCTCGAGTTTAATACACAAGCGTAACCAATCTTCCTACAGACTATACAAGCGTTGCATACGATAGATAGGATACCCAAGCTAATGGATATCTTCGAAATGTCTCTGCAAAGATTCAAAGGTTACCATTCCTCTGGGGATGATGCTCGTTCTGTCTGCTGCCGTCTACCACTGTTTTGTTCCTTGTGTAGATTGGGTGTGCTTTCATGACGCAGCCAGTGCCAGGTATTTCCTGTGCAGTTATCGAAAATACCTACCCTATCTCACTAACAAGGGCTAACAAGGGCGCCTGATTGAGTGGAAGCTATATTGAGAGTAAACATGCCCTCCACATGTGTATTTCATTTTTTCGTTGTTTTTTTTTTTCTTCAAGAAAAATGTTCAAAAAACGAAAGCAAATCAAAAATAAGTTTTTTGACCTAGTGTAGGGTGAGCTCATTTGGGGAACTTGCCCCCCCCCCCCCCCTCCGTACGGGGAAGCGGACCCCGTCGGGGAATCCTGGTGCCACCCCTGTGGGAGGGCGGGGCTCAACATTGTCCATAGAAGGGGAGAGGTAGAGTGTTCTCGCCGCGATGTATTGGAAATTACACTTGACTGCGGTTATTCACAACCTATTTAACAATTGCTTCCAAGGCAGTGTTAACTTTTCAATGGTGGAGGCACATTTACATCCACCCTTCCTAGCATAGCCACTTACCCAATGCCTTCCTCGGGAAATTGCTGGGTCAACCATCTTGGGGGTGTTCGTCAAAACACTTGAGTTTTATATGGTTCCCAAGTCAATATGTGACTTTGGTAACTTCCAACATGTGATGTGTTTGCCCTGTCAACCTGTAATATTTCTTTCGTTATTGTCTATTAGGCTAAAGTTATATATTGCCGATACAATTGATCACTTCGAAGCTTTTTATTAGCCCCGGACTTGTAAGCCGAGTCGGACAGGAGTGTTTGGAAGTTTATGAGTTCATTAAATCTGTAACGAACGCAGCATTAACTTTTTATGTTCATACTCTCCTGACCTTTCAAAAGCTTATAAAAACAAAGTTATATGTGCTGTGAAATTTTCATCGCTGACCAGGGATGGAGTCGATACCGGATTGGGCCAGACCGAGACACCTCACATCTTGTGTCTCTACACTGTAAGTATGGCGGCCTCGTCTCGAGAGTCGAACGAAAAAACCGCAATGTCAAAATCTTGAGACCGAGACCGGCCTCGACTACTCCCTGCGCCAGATGGCGTAGCCCAAGGGGGGGGGGGGGGGCGGGGGGAGGAGTGCCCCCCCCCACAAATTTTTGGGACGCAGTGGGAAGTCGGTGCAAAAAAGAAGGAGCTTTTTTTTTTTATTTTTTTTTCTTTTTTTTGTGAGCGTGGGGATGGGGGTCTGAGGGCAATATATCATAACACACTCAAGTATAATACATAATCACACGAAACCCTGTAACCTAACAAAAACATTACTGAATGAGAAAATAGAACTTACTTCTTCTTTTTCGTTGAAATGGACTATGCCCGCCGCTTGAAAGTTCAGGTGAACGTGAAAGCATTTAGTGTGAGTGATCTATATTCATCCTACATGTTCCCCCACCCCCAGGATGATTATGACTCCAAGAGAAATTTATTCACCTACCGGTAAATTAAAACAACTCAAACGAACGAATTATGCCCAGTGGAAACTATATTTGTTACATTCTCTTTCATTTTACAATGTTTCAAATGCACCCTCAACTGCTCATATGTCTTCATATCTCTGTCGATGCTTGTGGTTAGAAAGTAGTGATCATAAACACCTCATAACATAACAACTCATATATCATTAATTAACTGATATTCTTTGTATTTTATCATAATTGTGACATCATACTGAAGTGTTTGTTGTTGTTTTTTGTTACCCATATTAAGCTATTAAGGCTGTCATTGATCAATTGTACGGAATTTGGTATCCCGGCTTTTCGTCAGCTGGCTGCGTAAGTTGTTTATTTAGTGTATTTGAAGCAACCTGAATGGGAGATATTTCCCCTATGACCCCCAAATTCAACTTGAATATTTGATGATTGATCGGATAGTATTGAGAGAAGGTCTCTGTCGTTTTCTTATAATTGTTTCTATTATCTTCAGTGGCACCTAGCAAACGCGATAAAACAAAATACTCAAAAGTTGAATTTTTCAATAAGGTGAGCTAAACTCTACAGAATTGCACCGCAGCGGCAGGCTCGCGTAAGACAGTCACCACAGAATTATTTCAATTCACTTATATCTGGCTCGAAGTTTCGCTAATTAGCTTTGGAACATATATGTGAATCGATTTTCTGGTAGACGCCAGGATGGCCTCAATTCCCGAAAAGAAGAACTGCTCGATTGCGCAATATTTTTAACGTTTGGATTCGGCAGAGCACTCCAAATCAACCCTTCGTGGTATTCAATAATATAGCATTCCAGTGTGTTGATTTAGTGTGTTCCCGCGTAATAACCTCTGACTCTCCCTTGCGGGGGTCAACTAAAGTTCACGTTCTCGTTACCGTGCTTACTTTGGATATTCAGCATGACCACCCTCAAAAAAAAAAAAACAACCACTGCTGATTTGCCTAGTAATTGCATTTTCAATGAATTTTCTTCTCAGTTTTAGCCAAACCCGCTAGCTGGTTTAACTACTGTGATGCCCATGTCATTCGATCTATCTATTCATCTGTAGTGGCCTCTGCTTTTTTGGCCAGCCGCCCCCCCCCCCGCCCGCCAAATGCTCCGTGGGCTTCGTGCTTCGATCGATCTTGGACCAACCATTGGTCACAATGCTTATTGACTCATGGTCCACTGACCCTTGAAGTGGCACAATGGGTATGATGTGGGAAGCTGCGCAACGCTAACTTCTGCAGATTAGTGGGGATTGCCATGATCCATGACTAGTGTAATCATTGATTCGGTGGTAATGCATTGACAGGAATTGGGCTGTGAAGTCATTAAAGGGGGGTATTAGGCAATTTGTTCAAATTGTAACATATATGCAAATTGCACTTTTTGGACCCTGAATACCCATGCTTCGATGTATCTTGACCACAGTTGGTCACAATGCTTATTGACTCATGGGTCCTCATTGACCACCTAATGTCACGGTCAAATGGCATTAAAGGGGCAGTCGCAATGGGTCATGATGTGGAAACTGCAAAACCCTAAGGCCATTGCAGATTTGGTCGGATTGCCATGATAAAGAACAATTAATATGACTATATTAGTCTTATGGGCCCACAGGAATTGTATCTGGATGTTCTAAAAGGGGGGGGGGGGTACTAGACAATTTTGTTCAAATAGTTGAATAATATGCCAGTCGCATGTTTTGCCTTCAATGCTCATGCTTTGATACCTTTACCAGAGTTGGACATAGAGTAATATCTTGACTGCTGGGTACCATTCGACCCCCAATGGTCAGTTAAAAGGTCATTGAACGAGCCTAATGGGCCATTGTTGTGTGTACACCTATGTATCACCTATCTCTGAAAGGATGTTGTATCTTCATTATGCTCGCTCAGACGTGTCATCAAAGGTCCAGCATCAACGGACATCAATGTCACATACTAATCACACACATACCGCAGTTCACTACATATTGAAAAACTTTGTCCGGTTTTCAGCTACCGAAACCATGGTTCTCTAGTTTACTCCTTGAGTCGGACTTGACGAAAGTGTCAATAATCTATGAAGTCTGTCGTCTGTGTGTATGTTGGGTGTGATGCCTGGCTTGTACCACAGTAACTCGACCCCATTTGGATGATTCAAGCTCATACTTGGTATGTGTGTTCCCCATGAGTACATGACCCTATTGTTTTTTTGGGGTCGGTCAAGGTCATCTTAGGTCCACCGAGACGCAAAGTCAAAGTCAGTAATTCCAAAGTCTGTTGCCCATCATACCGAGTACATTATCCCATTTGTTCTTGTTCTGGTCAACTTCATAAAAAATCAGTCAAGGAATCGCTATAAGCTTCTCAGGTACCTCAGAGAATTCAGGACTCAGGGTTTTGTTTCTTACCAGCAGGTAGCCCGGTGATTGAAAGCGCATTCATGTTGCCAGTGCCTCCATGCATGTGTCTTCGCCCTAATAGAGTGGGTGATGTAAGAAAAATCATGACAAAATCCCACGAAGGAGCTATATTGATCAGAGCAAATATTGCCCCATTTCGCATCTGACCCCTTCAATGCCCGCCAAAAGTCAAAAGGGGAGGGGAACACCTCCCTCCCCCTCCCCCAGGACTGCAATCAGTAAAATAGGGACCATCAGTCAACTTGGCCCCCCAAACACAAAAAACCTGCTAACGCCCCTGCCCCTTGCGCTGAACACTATGCCAAGGATTCAATTGGTCCATGATGCAGCGTATACTGCACTTTTCAACACCAAACCATTATCAGAATTGAAAACGCACGAAGCAATGTCTCCGTGACATTGTAATTGAGGTATTCAGCACCCTGATCCTAGCTGCCTTGTCTCGCAATCGGCACCATATCCATTCATATGCATTCGACTGCTACAACCACATACTGCTGTGAATAACAGGTGAATTATGAAGAAGAGGCTACTGAAGGAAAAACGACATCCACTGCCTGTTACAACTACTACAAGATCACATCGGAGAACCTCGTGTTGTCCTCACCACAGCATCCTGTGTATATGTTGCTAAAACTAACACTCAGTAAAATAGAGTTTCCCTTTACTGCTAATACAACAGGAGACCCAAATAGTCAACGCTCTGCTCGGATGGAATCAACCTCGCTCGGAATGGAATCAACCTCGCTCGAATGGGTAATCAACCCGCTCGAATGGCAGTTTGGTAGTTTAATATTGTTAGGTGCCTGCCTGAATGCTTGTAGCCAGGTAACACTCTGAAAGAGTCTGCCAGCGGACGCGTTCTTTCATCGGCTCTCCTCCTCCGAGCTAACAAATGACTGTACGTACTCGGTCAGAACAAGGTATGGTGTTTGAATAGACTTTATCGATATGGCTACATTGGTTATATATATAACTACATAAACGGCATTGCCCGTGAGTAGTTGATGTTCCATTCGCTGAAGGTTAGGCATAGTACACAGCCTACACTGACGATTTTGACGAGAATAGTGTTATTCCCTGTGATTCGCCTGAACTTTCCAAATATATTCCAGACTAGACTGCTTTTGGTTATTTACTGACGGGGTTTTTTCGGGTCGTTAGTGTACAGAGCCGAATGATCTCTCTATTCAGAATAGAGGTACCTTACTTAAAAACCAACATTCCTGTGACTTCGACTGACCTCCGAAGATGGTGTCCGCTTTTCGATCCTAGTCTGGCTGTTGCCAATTTGCCTCTCGTCTCTCCTCATTACTGGCAGCAGCAGTCCTTGTCGTTTGCTTGGATCTGGATCCAGCAAAACCCAGAAAAGATTTCCCACCGGACCGAAGGATGGCCACTCCGTGGCAACATACTAGGTAAGTTCAATATGCTGGAGCTGTGGCGTACGCAGGGAAACGTGACGTGTTTAGCTCATACGTGCATAGTATATTGCTATATCATCATGCAGTTCGATCCGTTTATCTATCTTTCTGTTTTGTATATGTGCCTGCAAGGTCCAGCAACTGATGCTGTATCATTGAGTATAGGGTCACGGTCAGGTTGACTTTGAGGGCGGCGATCACGGGGGGGGGGGGTGCCTGGGGGACATATCCCCCCCCCCAATATTTTTGGTGGGGGGGGGACATAATATCAGATGTCCCCGCCAATATTTTGCGGACTGATGAAAAAAATCCTATAATCATAAGTACAGTACGGCCATAACACGCGCCAACCGATGGTGGCGCAACGCTTAGATGGTGCTGAACCTCATATGTCCCCCCCCAATATTTAACATAGCTCGCCGCCCCCGGATCCAAACGTAATTTGCTTGGTATATTCTCGGAATCAATTAATAGCGGTGTAGCCTATCACCAAGTGTTTTAATATGCTTATGCTGATCGCATGACAACAAATGATTGACAGTTAAAACAACAATAGCTGAAGGACCTCGTGATTATTTGCTGTCGACTGAACGTTCACGAGATGTTTTTTTTTTTTTCTCGGTTGTTGTCTTCATTATGAGACAGTATCTTTGCGTGACTTTGTTCCTGACCCCACGACGATAAAGATTATCCACTCCACTGCTAAAAACTCTTCGTGCCAAGTATGAGCTCTCTACATCATTTCGTTGTACAGTAATCCTGATCACAGATTTTTCGGACGCTAACCTCTATTGTTATACACATGGCAACCCTTCGTGCCAGGGATAAACTATCCACATCATTCCGTTGTACAGTTGTTGCTCTCACCTCAGTAACTCTAGACCCGAATCTAAAACGATTGGGATCATCCACTCATAGAGAATCCTTCATACTATACCCGGAATGGAACTAGATGAAGAACGAAAGATCCACCTGTCAACAAACAGTACGCTCCAGTTTGTCAGCATTTACGAAAGAATAAGCCTGCCAGAGCTTATAATACTTGTTCAAGCAGGTATAGATGCTCGTGTGTACGTATAGAAAATCTGTGAAATAGATGCTCAAGAAAAACCATTAGATGACACCGTGAGTGACAAATGGGTCAGTGCAAAGTGTTAGAAAGTTCCCTAGGCCACTCCGACTATAAGGCTCCGCAGTCTACAATTCAAAATTGACTCCATGTTTGTCAGCTTTCAACCGTTTCTCTCAAAAAGTTCTGTGGAAGTTATAGGCAACACTGCCAATGGTAGGTATAATATGAATTAATGACATACTTCAAGAAATCATGATGATCTTTCGTAGCACGGAATGCATTTAGCATATTTTTTCACTCAAGAGAATCAATAGAAGACTCAAAAATCAGTAAGCACTCTGGCCAACATCAACATCCATTCAGAAGCAAAAAAGGCAAATGTTAACAGTCAGGATAGAGAACGGATTACATTCTCAATCAGCATGTTAAACATGATCTGGCCGTGTCCTTGCAAAATGTACTCAAGATGTATTTATTCTCCCATTCTCTTTGCGTTTGCGGCGCATTGGCGTTGTGATATATGTGCTCCAACTGTTTTCAGACAAAATTCAGTATCAGTCTCTATATTCCCACGTCCAGATTTCAGGCACAAGCCTGGCTCCAGAGCTCTTCAAAGACTATGCCAAGAAGTACGGAAACGTATACTCTATCAGAATAGGTACTAGGTGGACGGTGGTACTGAATGGAGCAGACGTCATCAAGAAAGCACTGATAAAGAAAGGGGTTGAGTTTGCCAATAGACATTCCAGCCTGTTCTAGTGAGATATTGATATTAGAATGAGTATTGACCTGGTCGTTGCCTCGTATATTCGATGGAATCTATATCAGGTTCGGTTGGAACAGTAGGTCAGGTTTGAATAATCGTGACTGTTCTCTTCTTGGTTTTGCTGTTCACGGCAGGAGTGCAAGCGTGATTCGAATGCGTTTGAATTTATATGATCATTACAATATAATCAGAAGAATGTACAAACGCAGTCCAAAGTTCCCGTATCCGTATGTATTACAGATGCATTTATGTGCGTATTTCATTGATAGGCGTGCCTCTACTCAGACGTATTTTACACAGTGGGTAGGACTTTGACTAATATGATTATCAGCCATGAAATTCAGTTATGGTTGTAGTATGATACCTACTTAGTTTTTCTCCCGCACAACAAGTGAGGATATCTGTTCTAGCAAGTAGCACACACATGACTTCTGGTTCAATCCATATGCGTGATGAGCCTGGGCTCATTACCATGGATTTAATGTAACCCTGTATTATATCAAGAGCCCATATGGGACCAGTATCTCTAATTTAGTTAATTTCAGTCTGGTCTGAAAGTGTCAGCAAGGGTATAACCCTCATAAGCGACCCTACTACCACGGGAACTCAGGAGAGACAAACCAACACAACGAAGAAGAATTTACACTCTTAGACACTCTAGTGAAAAGGAATTTTCCCGAATGTCTAATTTGCGATGTTTGTCGCGAAACCTTAACAGTGGTAGTCATTGCAAAACTCAAAGAAATAATCGAATGGTAGTGGTAGACATTTAACTTCACTGGACATATCAAAAGCCCGAATCAAGTTTACCCCGAATTTGCCCCATCCTCTTCGAGGTGGGACCGGGACGTCTCAATATTCCCTCATACGGTGAATCTCTCAATCAGCCCACTCCATCTAATATCCTAAAGACGTTTTCGGTCAATTATCATCTTTCGAGAAGTAAGATCCCGAAACTCAGCAGAATCTCGAGGTGGGTATTAGCAATGAAACTACTAGTACAATAGGCCGTAATCCATTTGTTATCAGCCCAATTGTTTCTGCTGTCCATTTCTGGATGTCGCTTCTTCTCACTTTCCAATATAGGAAACGGATAATTAAACTTCGTTGTATTGTTTCCAGGCGTGTTGGGTGGGTTACACCAGAATATATATACATCTACCTGATAGAATGTCGTTTACATTACGTTAAACACTCCTGTGGTAAGTATTCTTTGTTCCAGTTCTTTCTCTCCATGTGATGTGACGCTACTATTGTTTTGATTCTGATGTTTATTCAAGTTGATATAGCCTCTGAGGGAGGAAAGAACATCCTGTTTGGCCAGTACAGCCCACTTGGAAGCTGCAACGAAAATTGTCCCATTCAGCATTTCGGTGAGTTACTTCAAACGCATTTGTGATTGATTGAGATCCTATATATTTTTCCAAATGATCAATATTTGGAGAGTCAGATCCATCACATTCTGGACATTACTTTACTGGTTGTTCATTTATTTCATTGTCAGAAGTGACCTTGTCATATATACATATTTTCTACCCAGTAATGTTTCGTTTTACTTAATGAGTAATCACTGACGAGACTGATGAATCGAAAAAATCACCACCCCGTTGTTTTCGACAGAACACTGGCGACGAGTAATGATGAACGGTTTGAGAAGCTTATTTACTCCATCCTGCCAGGCCTCGAACGAACCGCTGTACTCAATGGGACTTAGCCATTGACCACGTCCAGTCATAGCAGCTTCCATCTTTGATATTTTGGCCACTATGTACTTTGGTAAACAGTAATACACGGTGACAGAGGAAGGGCGAACCCTAATTGTCTAAACAAAATGAGGCAACCCCCAAGCAAAGAAAACTATAAGAGAGAAGAGAGATCCAGCTTGTTGATTCTACTCCTTGACCCGCTGAGCTCCACAGGTTGGAATACATTCCGAGGAAGCCTATTCCCAGGCACGCGAATGCGAGGGAATAAAGGAGCGAGCATAGGTTTCGGTGCTATGACGTGGAGATCCAACCGAAACGGGTGGCTGGAAGAAGAAGAGCGAGTATGGAGATTAACCTCGAGTAAAGGAGGAACCACATCCCCGATCTCAAAGAACATTGGCCTAAAAGGTAGCGGGGAAGGAGACAGAGAGATGATACAAATCTGCGATGGGATAGTGACTGGGGTGAGGAAGTAGACATGATCATCGTGATGAACGAATGGCCTTTCTCTGGTTACGATCGAGGACACTGAGAGAGGATAGCGAAGCCTCACCCCATATGGCAACCATATTCCCTTAGGGAGCGAATTGGGGCCCTTTTGTAAAGCATAATTAGCTGTTGTGAGGTGAAGTATTTCCTTGCACGAATAAGAAGCCCAACTTTCTAGAAGCATTAGTCCGCGATAGACTTATATGAGAGTTTCCAGGACAGGGGGTGCTGATTTCCATACAATGACATTCGAGATTTAAGGACTGAGGGAGATCGGGTCAGCCATAACAAATAGTCGGCATCAGAAACACTGCCGACCATAAATCAGCAAGTTCTGGTTTTAGATGCTTAAAGGTAACCAGATTAGCAGTGCCCCAGTTCAAAATAGAATTTAGATCATTGTTCAGCTGACTGTCACTAGGAAACGTTATAGACAAAATCATTCCGCTTCTGGGGACGAGGAAAGCACAAGAGATGGTGAAAGGTAGAATCATCAGCAAAGGAGTGGAATACTATGGAGGTAGAGCTACTAAGAAGTCATTGATAAAATGAGAAAGGGAGTGTAGAAGAAAAACACAACCTTGAGGAACACCAGCATTGATAGTGTAGTCTCGAAGAACCCATCACCCGAAGGAGGTTAGAGCGACAAGTCGGAAGCTGGCAGTCGAGAATTAGAAGGGGCTGACACAAATGAGTATTGGCAAGAGTCCGCGTTCGGCAAAAGTTTTTAGCCTAAAGGTGGCAGCACTGGCCACAGAGCCCATAGGTTTAACCACGGAGGGAATTTGGAATTCCGAACTTAGGAACACAGATTTGGCACGACCAAAATGAACGACCACCTGAAGGGCAGGATGAAAATTTTAGGCCATAACGTGAAATGAAAGAGTGTTTTTGCCCGATCGATTGGTCTCAGAGCACACATTACGAGCAGTTGCATAGGCTTTTGACGAGAATCAGGGAATGTGAAGATACCAAGCACGAAAAAGTTATTCTTCTTCTCCCGGGACGGCAGTGGTACATTGATGATCGAACCATGAAGGTGGATAAGACGAGTCGATCTTAGAGTGTAGGGAATAAAAGTGTGCATTCCCATAGATAATTTCCTTCCGATGTAGCAGAAGCAAAGGTAGGAGATCACCTTAGAGAGTAATGTCATCCCAAGGGGAGTCTGAAAAAATCCCCGAAGACCAAACAATTCAGTTTTGTGAAGTAGTTCCAAGTTCTTCTCTGCCCCTTTGGTGGGTATCTGGGTAGAAGGGGATTAGATGGATGAGACAGGGGAATGAGGCAATGGTCAGAGGATCCAATAGGGGCAGGGAACGTGCAGGCTGTAATGAGAGCTGAGTGGCGAGAAAAAGATCCAACAAATTTGCAGAGGCCGAGGCTCGATAGTTATCGGTGGGAGAATTGATGAGCTGGGTGAGACCGTTGTAACAGCAAAACTTCGCTTCAACACCGCGTCTATCAGAGCAGTAGAGTGAATGACCATTCGCTAAGGCACATTGAACACCGTATTGCAATTTCACAGTCCTTGTATCGTGCATTAGTGATTCAACAGCAGATGAGATGATAGAATAGAGCCTCGTGATAGTACAATTGGGCAACGTAGACACACCGAACGAACACCTTAGTCCGGCGAAGAAAAGACTTTGAAGCAAGAAGTTGAAGCTAGTCACAACGAGATCAAATTCAGAAAGACGGCTGACAGGAATGCTGGATTGGACAAAATGCGCACACTCCAGCCCTGAAATGAAAACAATTATGAAGAACGTAGTTGGGAACACTGGGAGACTTGTTAAATCAAGAGGAGATTAAAGTTATACCTACGACTGGGTGAGTACATAGTATTCTTGTACTGAACTAAAAAACTGAGCATCGGTGTGTGTGTGGGTGTATGTGTTTTGTGTTGGCGCGCGCGCGTGTTTGTGTACGTGTGTTTTTCATATTGTGTTTGGTGGTTGTGTGTGTGTCTAACCTGCAATGTGCAGATTTTGTATATTTAACGGCAATCGTTATGAAAGTTCGTGGCAAATCCGGGTCAAGTGTACTCCTCGACCTAATGAAATGAAATTACCCATTTTACCCTACAGGTATTATGTATAAGGTGAGAGCCACAACAAAGTTATTCATATACCTTCTCTGACAAGCAAGAATGTGTATTTGAGGCACATTTAAATTACCTATTTCAATTTTTATTCAAAGATACGGATTTGATTCACCGTGTCAAGGAGCTGATGCTTTCAACGAAGAGGATCGAACTGCTGGAAATGGACTATGGCAGATTTCCTTCCCATCTTCAAGTTCATTCCATCCAGCCCCGCTGCCAGAGAGATGCAACTTTTTAAGCAGATCGTTGATTCATAAAAGAGCAAACTTGAAGAGCATCGCGAGAATATCCACCTGGTCAGTCATCAAGGGTTACAGCTTACAGCAGCCAATAATAAACAAGAGGGGCGAGTCCACGAGTTCTCGCTGGTATAACATGAAATTAAATTTGTTTTTCAACTGCTCACCTATGGTGTTTACTTTTGGTAAATTTGAACTTGGAAACCTGTGTTTCAGAAACTCGACGTCCGAGATTTGAACCAAGATTAATCAACCTAAAAAACACACATGAATTTCAAATATAAAAAATACCTAGATGAATGGCGCAAAGGATTTTCTTCTTAACAAAGGGAGGGGTGAACCTATAATTCGCTCTACATGTAAGGCAATCCGATACCCCCATACAGATCATGGGGAAATATAATCCAGACCCCCCAACCGCGAAGGAATGAGCGTAGTTTCGGGCGTATGAGGATGGAAGACTCAGACGAAAACGATTTGCTAGCTTAATAGAACAATAGTACAACAAGTGTGTATGTATGATGTAATTATGAAACTCCAAAGTGAGAACACTGATTCACGATGGGACATTGGCTAAGCAGTGGTCCGCGCACCAAATATGCAACCATATTCCATTAGGAAGCAAATTTCGACCAAAGGATAGCTGACTTCGGGTGAAGTACTTCCTAGCACGACATTGAAATATCCACTTTCTGGAAGCATTTGTGGCGATACGTGGCAAATTATCAGAAACATTCCAACAATGACCACATTTAATCACTTTCGGTACATGAATATGACGATGCTACAATTCCATCAAGATCGCTCTTACGGTTTCGGAAATATCTTACAAACTCGAGAGGAGACACACACACTCGCGCGCACGCACGTCAAAGTGCTTGCTAAGTCTCTTTCAGATGTTCGATTATGTGAGGAAAGAAAAAGAGATTTATGAACGTCAAGGTTGTAAAAGGCCGGGCTTTTACTGACAGCGACATGTTCCTGCTCAAGGTCTACGTCCATCGTTGGGTACCTCTCTTGTGATCCCACGTTTTGAACTATCGAACTTGGGTCAATCTATTTCGATGCGACAAACCTACTTTGGGTTATCATCAGTACATGACACGGTTGCTATTCTGCTTTCGTCTGCTTCACTGGTTGTTTGGCTTTCCATAACACTTTCTATAGCGCTCTGAACCTCATCGTAGGAAGCACTCTATTAACGTATTCACTTATAACTGACGTGTTACGTTGTCGACCTCGGGTTTCTAGGTAGGAATCCATGGTCAATAAAATTGAAGTCAGAACAGCTATACCAAAAACAAATGATATACAATGGCGCACTTGAGTCATTGTCAGAACGTTCTCTATGGATGTCAGGATGATTTAAAATAGAATACTTTGTTTGTTTTGTAGATGCGGAACCAGCCGACCTGATAGACCTGCTCCGCCAGCCAGGCCAGAAACTCGTTGATGCGGGGAAGGAAGACCTCGTTTGAAAAACCGACATCAACGATGAGAATGACGTGTTAGATATATGTCGGTGAGTTTACTGATCTCAATTTACGAGGGTGAAAGACACGTTGTGCGTGTGCCGCGTGTGTGTGTGTGTTGTGTGTGTGTGCGTGTGTGCGTGTGTATGTGTGTGGCGTGTGTTGGTTGGGGGGGGGGGGGTTATGTGTGCCTGGCCTGGATGAAGTCTATGTGCTATAGTGGTTGTATGGCCTCGGTGGCTTTTTGGTTGGATCAACTCTCATCTGGGGTGAGTGAAAGTGTGAGATTGTGTAAACACGTTATGTCCAGAATGCGAGGTCGACCTGAGTCAATTATCCTTCCTTGACTAAGTCAGAGGAGGTCCGCTGCAGTCATGTCGTGTGTGTGTGTGTGTGTGTGTGACGCCCAGCTTGTAAACACGAATAACTTGATTCAGGCTGAGTAATATCAGCTCACACGTGTAGTGTGTTCGCCCCTGCTGAGACATAGCCTATTGATTCAGGTCCAGGTCATCGGTCATCATAGGTCCCCAGAGGTACATCTGTCCAGTCCATAATGGTTGGTCGGGGTCCGATTCTTACGGAAGCTTTACAATTTCAACACAGCGCCATTATTTATACTATTATATATATATATATATATATATAATATATATATATATATATATTATATATATATATATATAATATATATATATATAATATTTACTACACTGGATCTGACACACATTTGGACATTGCTTTGGGCCCTCGGATTGATGGTCCAACATCCAGACACTCAAGCTAGAGTTGCTGATGAGGTCGATCGTGTAGTTGGCAGAGAAAGGCCCCCTTCTCTCGACGACCGTGATAATCTACGTACACATGGCAGTCACTTACGAGTTCATGCGCTAGTACACTTTTTCTATTGGCCTTACCTCACGCAACCTCTAAAGACGTTTCTATCGGTGAGATCATGAGAAGAAGCAAGCATAAGCAAGCATTCAACAATGCAACAATTTGCACCAATTGATACTTTCCTGGACGAATTTCTGTATTATTTCTTTGCTAACACCAATTGGAATGTTCATCGAAATGATTATATAATGAGACCGCCCTTTTCATTACTTAGGTTACCGTATCACTAGAATAACGTAGGCGGCATTCATCTATTCCTACATATGTTTCTATTCCGATGGGTTTACTATCCCAGAGGGTACATGGGTATTCGTCATACATACACTCGATGCACTTTGATGAGGAACTGTGGGACGAACCGCAAAGATACAAACCAGGTAAGCGGCAAGAGTATCCATGTTAGGTGATACGTACATTCTCATTTCGCATTATCTGCATCAGCATTATTACGATGTTCATACCTCGGTGTTCGTGTTATTTATTCGAGTTGTATGCGCCGGGATGTCGTTGCAAACTAGCGACTGCCTTTTACATTTCATGCCGGTATACCGCGTAATTTTGTTATCATTATTATTATTATTATTTCTAAGACCGCATATGTAGACTAGTTACCCACACCATTTTCATGTACGCAGGAAATCTTCATGGACGTCCTCTCCCACAATGTGCTGGAGTAAACCGAGAGGTTGTTTTACTTGAATTTGTTTCACTGCGTATTCTATATGCCTTTTTTGGAAGTCATATTCGTGACAGCCAGGAGATGGGGCACATGTACCTGCGTCTCCAGAGTTCGATTCCACACGCCGCAGTCGGTAAATCATGCCCATGTCGGCACATTAAAGGAACATCGAGGTGGAAAAGAGACTGGCAGGGTTCGTGTACGTGTAGCCTGCCGGGGTTTTGTTTAAACGCTTGTAATGTGTTTACATGCATGTAATGTGTTCACACGATGCTCGACCAGAACTGGATGGAGGAAGCCATAATGTAACCCCTATGAGTGCAACCACCCCAATCAGAATTGTACTTTTTATATGAGAGTATCATTTATTGCTTTTTGCGCAGCTCCTCGCTGAAACGATTCAAAATTTCTTTGGAGATGGCTTTGGAAAAGTGTATCTTTCGTTTTGCATTGATTATTACATTCGAGGAAAAACATGTTATACTTCATGTAGGCTTGTTTTGTATTCACATGAATATGGACTGGAATCGACCTGGATGCCTGTATAACATCAGATACTAGGCCACAATAGTGAGTACAATCGCATTTGCCTGTCCATCAGCCTCCCTCCATTCTGTTTCATTTTCAATTGCAGAACATTTCTTGGACGAAAGTGTAATGTCCGCCTTCATCCTTAAGGTTCATCCGTTTTTCCACTGGTCGCCGTGTCCTGCTGGGAAGGCCGTGGCAAAGCTTGGAGATGTCCTTTGTTGCGTGGCTTTTCCAGCACTACGAGTTCAGAAGCCGCCTGGAATGGAAAAACTCGACTACTCCAAAGGAATCCAACAAACCTTGTCCCATATACCCAAGGACAATAAATTTGTTGTCAAAGGCGGTTCTGATTCCTGACGTTTCGTAAACCACCTGATCACTATACCGACATTCGAATATAGGGCCGGAGCTGCGAGAACGCCTAACAAATCGCAGACTTGTAACTACCATATCCATGTCCGTATTGTATAGTGTACACGCGCTCTAGGAAAGTACAATCAAGAAATAGCTCGGGCATGGTATGTTGATACAAGTGGTCAAGTGATTGCATCACTAAAGGTTTAACACATTTTGTGGTTTTTTTTTTTTTTTTTTTTTTTTGTTAACATGCTCGATTTATGGTTACGGAAGCGAACTATATTTTCCCTAATCTCTTCATCTAGTTTTATTCAATTTTTTTTTTTTCCCATCTTTTCCTGTGGTTTGTAGCATGGTCCATCTGCTTTCACATTCGTCAATAATACCCTAAAACGGGTAGGTCAAAGAAGGGTAGCAAACTTTATTAGTCCTGATTTTGTGTTTCCACCTTTGGTACCTAGTCATCGCATCGAACTGCTGTCAATCCGGAGCGTCTGATCGTGATCGCTGCAGGCGGGATTGCTGATTACAACTTAACAAGGTTAACTTGAGGCCTTCAAGTGACGCTCTGAAGAGAGTACTATAACATTTACAGGTATAACTTGTGCTTACACATACATACAACATAGCATGGAGTTCCACGGTTTTTTGGGGGGTCGGAACCCCCACCCCCCCACCCCCTATCAATAACTTTCTAACTTTCTAACTACCTCTAGGGCCCATAAATTGTACCTATATTGTACCTAGGTAGGGTGAGGTTTTTATGATGGCGCACTTCCCTTTGGTTCCGACCTCAACTCCCTCCCCCCCCCCCCCCCCCCCCACAGACATATCTCCTCGGTACGTGGCCTTTCGCTTGATTTTACAGCTCCGCTCCGAACCTACTACCAATGATGCTCCCGTGCCTACAACTGTACCTCAACCCATCTTTTCTGACCTCCTCACGACGTTTCCCTTGAAACTACGTCGTGAAAATACACACCCCATTTAACATTCCGGCGACAAAAAACTTAGCTGAAAACTTGACAACATGTACAACGAACGAGGAATTCCAATACCCAATTCAATTAGCTCTGCTTCTCTCACTTTCATAGGCTATCGCTATCTGATGATCTTCAACCTATAGCACACGAGCAAAAGAGAAGACTCATGCGGCAGACCGACAAAACATCCATCGCGAACACAATTATCCGCACTGATTAGAAAGGTCAGTGTTTGAATCAACGCCGTGAATTGATAAATATTCATGTCGTTTTTTCACCATCGGCGTCCTTCAGTTTGAATAGCCGATTTATTCATCAGTTAATTCAGAAGCAAACTGAAAAAAAAGAAGTTGGTGTATTTCGATTCTCTCTGAACTGCAAGACAACGGCTGAATCGAATGGGGTGTTGGGGCAGCTCATCGGAGACACTCGAGTATACAGTTTCAAATATGCAAGTTTAAAAAATTGTTCATCGAGAACGTTCAGAAGAGGGCTGCCAAGTATAGTTTATATTCACTGTACCAATGAAATATTGAACCTCCTCGGTCAATGGCAGTTGGCAGATTCGGGGTAGTTTGATCCAGGTGACAGCAGGCGGGTGGGGGGTGGGCCCAACATACAGCGTCAGCAGCGCGCGGAACAGCGGCGGCCGGCGTAGTCGTGATGACGACGCGGGTGTTGGCGGCTTCGCATCCTACGCAGCATTTATAAATGGGGTTCGTTCAGATCAGAATCCTGTTCTGTCTATAGATAAGGTGTTCGGTGAGAAACATCGAGCTAAACTAACACCGACGCAAAGTGTATTGAACAAGACTACGGCTTCGACAGCGGTGGCAGTAGCGCCTGCAGCGCAACGTACGCGCGCAACACCACCAGGCAGGTTACATTAATTCCATATATGCGCTTCCAGCAAGAACGAAATACCCACAGCAGTAACTGCCTGAGACGACCAAAAGCGTATAAGCATAGGTCAATCCGCCACACTGCAGCAGACATGACTTTGGCGCGCAACAGCTACCCCCTCACTGCCCACCCCCCCCCCCCCCCCCCCCCAGCGAGGTCTTTATTTCCCTCATTTGCAAGAAATCTAGTCTTTCTCCTGGCATCATTACCCTCCATCTATAATTGGTCAGACTGCTGCACCAACGAGTAGGCGGACTGCGTGAACCGTATCAATGGCGACGCAGGTCAGCTCTCTTACAGCTAGTCACGCAGAACGTGTTCCAGCCTGTCACGTGAACTAACGAAATCCTGCTGGTAATAAAGTGTATGTATACAAGCTGGTGAAGAATAGCAATACTAGTGCGATAGTGTTCTGCTAGTGTCAGGTTTGAGGTCAACTGATCCAATGCCGCAATCGCCAGTAAAAGTTTTCAACGAGCTTATAGACTATTCATTCGAACAAGAACAGCTCAAACATGGTTTCGTTTCATCCCGTTATTTTCGGATTAATCCAAACTATTTCACCCATTGCTGAACAGTATTATCTATCAACCAAGGCAATACAAATTCTCGGTCAACTAGTAGAGGATCACAGGTTACCACTGAACTGTTGTTGCTGATTTCCTAATACACCACGCGACGTATATTGAAGACAGTACTGAACTAGCTAGGCTAGCATACCAAAATGGTGTCTCTTACTGAAATTGGTCTGTATGTTCTCATTCGATTTCTCTGACTTTGGTTACCGCATCGGCAGCCCTTGTCATCGCTTGGGCTGGATTCAACAGAGACCCAGGAAAGATTTCCCCCCAGGACCAAGAGGATGGCCGCTCATTGGCAACATACTGGGTAAGTCAAAGCATGCTCGATGAACTGTTGTACGCCCATGCCTGTTCTGCAGTCTGTCAACACTATGGCTTTAAATTGCATATAGGCCTACCTACATCGTTTCAAGAACCATGATAAAGCCTAATCACCAATGTTCACTGAGTGAAGGAGCACCTTGGGTGGACGGAAATTAGATGTCGGAAGTCAGGGGTAATCTAGGGGACAATTTGAGCCATTTGGGAGAATTCCTCGACCTAAGATCAAGTGGAATTTTCTTCGCGCATGGCGATGGACGATAGTAATAACTGTGCGATATGTCTTCGAAACGTAAACGATTTGTTGTTGAATAATAAATGGCCCTACGTCGTTTTATGGACCATGTTGTACATATTCAACAATATTTCTTTGAACCGAGTGGTTGCACAGTTTGTCAAACGTCTGCATTCCACCCGTTAGACCGTGGTTCGATTCCTAGCTTATAAAAATGGGACCTTTCGGTCTTAGCATAGATACAGGAACAGGGAAAGAATGTGGGAAGGGTACTTCGAAAAAATTGCAGTCGGCGTGCAATAACCCCCTCCTTCATAATAACCGCGTTTCCTGCACGCGGGCGGGCGGGCGAGCGGGGCACACGGACAACGCGAGTGTGACCCGTTTCCATGCACGCGGGCGAGCGGGCGGGCGTTTTCTCGAACCACGCACCTCTTCTCACCTGTGGTTGTTATGCGCTATATAAGAACCGTGTAGCCTACTATTATTTTCGTTATTATTATTATTATTATTATTATTATTATTATCATTATTTATCGAACACCGGACGCATAGGCTTACTAGTGTTTAAACCAACCGCGGTGTTTATGTTTCTTATAACATTGTTCTAAAAGGGGGGGGGGGGGGGGGGGGGGGGGGGGGGGGGGGGGGGGGGGGGTGTCACCGAAGCGCCGAAATAACAATAAAATTATTAATACAACAACTTCCCCAATTGCCAGGTGATGGAGATTTAATTCGCATAAACTTGACACGTCGATGATTTGAACATGCGAATATTGGTTCAAATAGGTGTCCGGCCGTTAAAAATGGAAGAATTTGTATAAGATCTCATTACGAGTGTTGAAACAGGAGTGTTGCTTGGAACATGAAAGTCACTTTGTTCTCTACTCTGCACTATCGGGCTACAAGCCAGTAAGATTGCAGGGAAATCCCCGGAAATCGATTTCGAAATACCACGCGGGCACGCGGGCGGACGGAAAAATCGCTACATGACGATTCGAGAGAACGCCCGCCCGCCCGCCCGCCCGCCCGCCGCGTGCATGGAATCGCTCCATTGAAAATAACGGTGAGCGATTTTAGACGCCCGCCAGCCCGCGTGCATGGATGAGAAAGCCGCTTAATAAGTACCGCTTCGTTTTCGTTGGCGCGACGAATAGTTTGTCTTTCCCCACTAATAAATACTGGAGTCCTAATACGGCCGGGTGATTCACAGTGCAGTCTGATCACGAACACTGTACTTATATGCAATGACGAACCTTACAAATCTTCATGTTATGAAGTGGTCCCGCAACATGCAGCTCTATAAATTGAGGGCCAAACCCGTTGAAGCTCACAACACACGGGCATTCGTTAAGTGGACATGAGTACTCTTTTTTATATATATTTCATGTGGTTTTTTAAAATTTTAAAAGCTAAAAGCTCGTGGCGAAGTCGAAATATACACATTCACACGAGAGGAAAGTGTCTGAACCTCTTTTACACCATATACAGCATATATCATATAGTCATGAGAACCCAATAGTTCATGTGGGAATTTACTCGATCAACTGATCGTCCCTATTCTTTTTTTTCTTTTCTGCCTGAGTGGATGGATTGTGATGTCATGGCTTGGGTTCATTGGAGTTTACGCGGATTGAAGGTGTTGGTTGATGCCTATTTCTTCAATTATATTTTTTCCTGGACGTTCAGCCGTTTTGACAAGTTTCTTTTACATGGCCATAGCCTTTACTTCAAGACTTCGCCAAAGGCCTGGGAATAATTGGACCAGTGGGAAAGGGCGACAAGATTAGTGAAGGTGGCCAATATTCCTATCTCATATTATCAACTTAAACAGTGAACCGACTGCCACCCAACTCAATTGTTCGTGAATTTAGGTGTTCGATGACACTCTACAAAAGATTAGTCAACGCTGTTCTCCTGGAGCTGCAAAACGTCAGACAAATTCCCACCGAAAGTTACCATACTTATTTCAGACAATCCCTAAACAAAACACAGTGCTAGATAATCGCTCTAAATACACATGTCAAAACCCTTGAATATGTTTCATGATATTGATATTACTAGTCGGTTTGGGGGATTATGAAGTAGATGACAATGGAAGGGTCAATAATTGTAGCGAAGTAAGTGGCCACACTCCGCATGGGTGGAAAGAAAAGTACTTTGTATTCCTGAGCACCTTCATCTGAAGAATAATGCTCATGTTACACCATCAAATATGGAGAAGAAAATAGGTGTCATGGTGCTCAGTTTCCCCGAGGCCGTATCACAACATCTGAAATTGATATTGATTGATAGACGTGGAAATCTGGAATAAACAGGGGAGAGTTTCCAAACTGTCAATGTTGAACCAATATTCATCCTCTATGTATTCACCTTACTTGGTATTGAATGATGACGTCTAGACTACTTGAATACAATTCCTCTCTGTATGAATATCCCGACACTTGCTAAAAGAAATGTGATATGGGTAATTACTATTCATAATTATATATAATGTAGTTCGAAAATTTCGTAACTCCTACATGGCTGGACATAACTGAACTGTCTCACATATCAAGAGTGACTGTGAATAGCAGAGGTTGATTTTTTGTGTTCCTCGGAAGTAATGTATCAACAATAGCGAGGTGACTCGCGCGAGAGTGTGGGCTGAAGCCGTGAAAGGTCAAAATCCAAAATGGTGGCTGTCGGCATATTATGAATTGGTTTTTTCAATAGTTTATGGCACATCGTAGCTCAAAGCACCATCCTTGGGATTTTCGGAATCCATCTTTTATTTCAGTTTCATGATTCAAGATCGTTTGATATCTAAATTCTGAGAGACCGCTGGTTCACAGCTTCCGATTGGTCGATTCCCAAGTTCGTCGTTCCGTGTTTCTGATATTCTCAAATCCATGCTGACAGCTCTCTACATGCTGGAAGCTCTCTACATGATGGGTTTGATGAGTATGCTGAAACCAGAGCACGAATGACCTTGCAGTTGAAGAGTTAATAGTCTACACCTGAGTACCGGATACTTCACTAAAACAAATTGAGGCTAATGTGGGATGGCGCGTGGTTGGCTAGGAAGATTGTGATCAGTCCAGTCCATGATAATCTGGTGACTGTAGAAGGAGTCCACCTATGTCATACGGAATTTATGAAAGTGTACATCTTTATTGCAATGGGTTGTAATTGAGTGGAAAGTTCGTCATTAATCCAATGTTCATTTCAAATATTGATATTTTCAAATAGTGGCTGCATCCCAGCCTACGTTGTCTACTTGGCTCCAGCTTCTACATAATGAGAAGCCGTTATTCTCAACAACGAAGGAAGCAAACAATGTTGCGATAATGAAAGATGTCGTGAAGTAGCATCGAGTGCCACCAGCAAGAATGATGAAAGACGAGCAAGCAGTCCAGGAGTCTGTAACTATGCATGACTTTGAAACGGGTGTTCACGAAGACGAAGGCTCTCACCCAAACTATTCACAGGATTAATATATGCAATTTCACATGTGAGCCAATACGTGTCTCTTCTAACGGTAGCTCACATGATGTTACATATTGCGGACCGATTAGGTTCCATCGAGTTAGAGACAGCGCTTGGTGGATGATGATCAATGAGTGCCTGTCAATGTACAGGGTAGATTGGTCCATGCACAAAACATACATTGGCCTCGTGGACATGGAGCTGACCTCGAGATTAACCACTCCCACAACCGGAATCGTGAAGCTGCAGAGAGGTATGCTCATTATGATTGCAAAGAATAACGAAAACGAACTGAAGCACAGCCCATCTCTCCCTGTTGACGGCACATTGTACCACCATCTGCAAAGCACAAACTATATCGCACACTGCCAAATCCATCGCGAGTGGCTGGAACACCCGTCCCCTATAGGCCATGGATGAGAATTGATGAAAGGGGCGTGCCGACCAGTTCGCCACTCAATGTCACCTTTGCCTGAACTGCTCCTATCTCGTGACCACATGGATGACAGCAGTATTGAGAGCAATACTGATGACAATAGTGAGATGCCTAACTCGACCGATCCAGATTAATATAGTTCGCCTCGATGGTAAATATTGTACTAGTCTGTACTCGATTGACTACAATGCTGATCATTACTGAACAATGGTAGACATGAATTCATACCAGACGAGTACGTGAATACTAACACGTCACTGGTGCCTGGCTATTTGTGGTCGAGGTGGTGTGGTTCCTGAGTACCTATGATACATATTACCAATTGATTTCGTGTCAAGTCAAAGGTGATCGAAAATGAGTCAGGAAGTCACTTATCTTTTCAACTTTCTGGTCCTTCATTATACCGGGTTGATTGGTGACCAAGTCGTTTTTTGTTTCTTCTTCACCCTGTCTTTCCTGACGATTTCCTTTCTAGACTAAACTAAGCTTTTAACGTATATCTCTAACATCTAGATTTCAGGCACAAGTCTGCTCCGGAACTCTTCAGAGATTACGTCAGGGAGTATGGCAACATATTCTCTATCAGGATAGGTACTAGGTGGACAGTGGTGCTGAATGGAGCAGACGTCATCAAGAAGGCACTGCTTAAGAAAGGAGTCGAGTTCGCCAACAGGCCCCGCAGTTACACATGTGAGTACATTGATATTACACAGCGGGGTTTTTGCAGTTCTGGCCCTGAAGCAATGAATGAATCAACAACGCACTAATTAACCAATATGGAAGAACGCAGTCCACACTTTGTAGGGCTTATCATTGTGATCAGTACATACAACTGTTGAAATACGCTCTCTCGTTAAGTGGTTTTAATCCTTCGGGTTGTCGATGCTTCGTTACAGCTGATCTACTGTCAGGGGGTGGAAAGAGCATTATATTTGGACAGTACAGCGCCACATGGAAGCTGCATCGCAAACTGTCTCAAACAGCCTTCCGGTGAGTAACGCTTTATATTATAATCTATATAATATGATCTGAGATGTCTGAAACATTTTGTTTGGACAATTATCATGAAATCGTTCTTTTTTGTTTCAGGCGTTCTTGTAAACGCCCAAAACAATATTAGAATACAAATTATTAATTGGTGGATGCATCGAGTGGGTTCATCGTCGTACGGTAGGCAGAGATTATGTTATTTGCCTATGTGTAAATTAGTAACAGTGTCTCAGTGTAACTGAGTAATATTCATGAAGGCGGGACTAGATTTCACTGGAATGAAATATATAGTCGCTATCCTGTTTGGTTTCTTAGATGCATCATGCTGTGGTTTCAGTTTAGATATCATAACTACTCATGAATTGGGTGACGAGATATTTCATAGAATATGTTCATATCACTAAACGTAGGCTGCTTCGTAAGATGGGTGGGACATATTGTTTTATTGCAATTATGTTAGTCTCAATAAGAAGAAGAAGAGACGGGACTTCAAACAGATTTAGAACATAAGAAACTGTTTGTCATTTGAGGATTTTGCCTATTAGGAGCTATCGGCCCCCCTGGACGATCACCCACGAAGATACATTATTCCCTTCACAGCTCCACTTAGCATTGTACCGGCAGTGAAACTTACTTGCATTCCAACTGAATAGTAGTGAGGACCAATGATGGCAACAAAAGTCTTAGGAAAATCGAATGTGTGATCGCCGAGATCTTTAAATATTAGGCTACGTCCACTAATATTTACTTATCATGAACAATCATCCACCCAAGCATGCGAACAATATATCTTTTGCTCTCACACTTATCGTGGCTATTAAAAATGTTCACTGATTGGCACAACATAACCTACTCCTTAATGAATTGGGAACACATATCACAATACTATCTTTTACACTCTTCATTGACGTTCCAAATCTTCGAGGAAAAATCGGCCAACAGGTTGTAGGGTAATGAACATTAGCATTTAAGCTGTGCCTACATATGAATAATTTTTTTTGTAATTGGGACAGGGCCAGGAGCAATACGGATCATCTACTCCCAATTAACACATCTTCCAATTGATTCTATTACTGTCTTAGAGAGAGAGAGGAGTCTACAGAGTGATGGACGGGTGGGGCGTGAAGCTTCAGCACACTTGTTTCCTCTCAGAGAAATGTCTAATCGTCTTATGCTTGTCTAATAGATGTCCAATAATGAGTGAATAATATATGGTTCCTAGTCCCTGTTTTTTTCGATATCATTAATTTATCAGTTTGTGGGGCTCGTAAGGAATTTCTTTGAAATTGTGTCACACGTTCACAACCACCAAGTGTTCGATTTAGAATCTAATTACTTGAGTGAAATGTGCAGATGTGGTGGATGTGTAGGTTAACCAGGTACATACAGCTACTGCCTTAATACGTCAACAGACACAAATTTCATCTCAGAATGACACTCTTCCTTTCTATTTGATGAAGGATTATACTCCTCAATGCAAATCCCCCCAGCATCATTGGGTCCCAATTATGAGAAGTGAGGATAGAGACATCTAGATCGCGATCCCCTTTGTAATATTCTTTTCTATGCTCATCGTTCCAAAGCAGTACGGTTATACTAATACGAATTACGTAGAAAACAAAGTCCCTGGACCATACCTCCGAAGTTCCCTATATATAGGAAAGTTATCGCAATATACCAGTTATTTGAACTCGAAAAACCTTCGAGAATCTGAGATGGGAATATCACAGACGAACAATACAACATAATAATAGCACAGATGATGCTAACAATTACAAGTTCTTTGATGCAGCTGCGAGCCCCCCAAATCTGTCAGTGCCAGGAACCACTGTTTGTCATCTAACAAGTGGGTCTACCACCCGCCCCAGCCCGCCCCCGCCCCCGCCCCTGCTGACCCCCCGCAGTTAAGTTCTAGTTAGAGCACGTAATGGCTGATGCCCAAACAGAGGTGAAGCGATTTCAAGGTCTATTGTTCATGTAGGCGCTATTAGAATTGTTGATAACATGTAAATGATGCAAGATTCAAATGTTTTCATGACTACGTGATTATTGGGGATATTGTTTCTTTGTGAACTGACTATACCGCACTAGTTGTTTACTTGTGTCTTAAATTAATTGAGGCATGGAATTTTGCAGGTACAGCTGCTCTTTTTGCACAGTATAGAATATTCTGGGTAGTAATATCTGAAATATTTGACAACAATTCACTAACAAATCTAATGAATAACAATCGTCTTGTCGTTTCTTCTACAGAACATTGGCGACAGGTGACAACGCGCGGTTCGAGAAACTTGTGTACTCCATCTTGCCAGGTTTCGAAGACAACTTGACCTTAAGAGAACAGACCCATTTGAACCACGGCAAATAATTGCATCTTCCATCTATAACATTTTGGCTACCATGTGCTTCGGTAAACAGTAAGTAAAACACAGTTATCATTTCATTTATGGGGTGTAGTTCCTTATAAGTTCTATGAACTTCGCGATATTTTGCTACTATATAAAGAGAGAAAGGGAGAGGGGTTGGAGAGGGAGAGAGTTCTGCACTTACATAGAATTCAAATCATCATGGGGACCATATATGTCAAATATGAGCAACATATAACCAGGTCTAGTTGACTTATCGTGCTTACAAGCCGACATTGGCGAAAATATCGATTATTCACAGATTTCCTATTGTTCGGAAATTATTCTCGCTTCCTACCAAAAATGATACTGTGCTAAGAAAGGAACGGACTACTTTGTGGAAGGAAATAATGTCAATCAATGATTATTTGAAACAAATTTGCACTACGACTTGTTCCGACGTTGGATAAAAAAGCTGTTTGTATTTATAGCATCATTAGCATGGGAAAAACAAGGCAATGTCTGGTCGTACTTATAACCTCCAAAACTGCAACGGTGGTGAATACAAGTCAGATTTTGAAGATCGAGCTTCAATGTTTTTGGTTTTGTTTTTTCATTTCGTACACCTTCCCTACCATGTGTTTCTTCAGTGTAATGATTCCAAATACCTGTCGTCTAACTCTTCCTGAGAAAGAATGGAGCCCCTCATGATCATCATTTCCCTGCATACATATTAATTTAACTAATCGTTTATATCTATCTGCTTCGAAAACAGATATGATTTGATTCACCGTATGTGAAGGAATTGATGCATTTTAACCAAAGAGGAGCAGAACTGACTGGCAATGGACTACTGGCGGATTTCATTCCCATCTTCAAGTTCGTTCCTACTCCTGCTGCCAAGGAAACAAAAGCAAGCCTTTGACAATTTCTTCGAAATGATAGGAGAAGAAATGAGCGTACACCGTGAGAAGTATGATCATGGTAAGTCAACAGGGAATACCACTACATAGAACAAGGTAAATTGTTAGCTCAGGTTCACACTGCCGGAGAAGGCTGTCGTGAGACTGTATCAGTGTTCAAAATCAATGATGTCCATAGGTTACGAACCACATGTACCTAGACATTTTTTTTACATCAAAGTAAACATGGAGATTAGAGTCAAACCCCGAATAGCCACCACGTACTGAACGGCTAGTACGAGTCATCGGTTCACTGCTGAAAAGATAGGGACTAGCTAGGAAAAGCACACAACACAATAGAAACAATCAGCAGCTATATGCTCATGCCCCACTACTTGATTACCTCAGCTGGCGCACAATCGACTAAAGTAATATTGAGATAACAGAACTAGCTATAGAAGCACAGAAACAGATACACGAATGAGGTTTTAGCGAAATCGAGCAAGAACTAGCATATATGGAAAAATACAGGCTGTTAAACCGACCTGCTCATAATGGCAGCGCAGGAGTAAGTTCTTGATATATCACACGCCATAAAATCAAATACTCCGTACGCATGAGAGAGGCCCAACAAGATATTCAGGCAAACGACTTCATGTCAAAAGCTGCAGTTACCTTGTGCCTGAGAAGGCGCAGCTACGTGGTTGTGAACACTGAACGAACTTTTGGAACTAGGACATCCTCCTCACCGAACAAGTATAATTGCTCCAGTGATGTTAAACCAGTCAAATACTTTAACAGAGGTTAACGATCCTCCTCTAGGGAATGGTAAGGGGAGAGGGAGGAACAGACATGAATAGTTGATGAAGAACAAAGATTTCCCACATCCGTATATTCATCAATCCCGGTGGGTAACAACAATAAACAGGACGATCGGGTGAAGTTGGAGTAATGCTCCCATTCCCATGACATGAGAGACAGACAAACAATGATAACAATAATAATTGTGCAGTTAGTGTCCAGTTGTGCGTTTCCCAAATATGTCGAAGAGGCGGATACTCAATTAAGATTGGTTGGCCCCGGCCGATGAGTAAAGATACGTTCGTGGAGTACTTCATGCCTATACGACTACACGAGAAATGTATTCTTGTGTAATCACATGCACTATTGGTGATGTACAAATAAATAAAATGAAAATACTAGCTACTACCTCACACTGATGATAAGCCAAAGACTGCCTCATATGCGACGTTGATGTGTGTCACAAACTACCCTTTATTATTGCAATATCCTAATCACAAACTCTCAAACATCCGTTTTGATATACGTTGTTTGCTCTCTAGATAAGGAACCAGCTGACCTGATTGACCTGCTTCTCCATGCCCGGCAGGAAATCGTTGATGAGGGAAAGGAAGACATCGGTTTGGTACCGATACCACATGAAAATGACTGTGGCAGATATATTCGGTGGTATGTTCACTAATGGAAAAAATGAGAGGATTCACATTCAATGCCGAGTTGGTTGAGTCGGAGTAGAAACCACAAAGAGAACAAGAGCACCGAGTTGATGCCTGTCCTAGAATGGTTGCAGTTACGATAGAGGGCTTTCAAAGGAATGTTCCCCTCAGCTGATCGGCAGATATCGTCACATGTGGCCACGTTCGTGTGGTTTTCACTTCTCCAGCAATCCTAGCATGTACTGTCGCTACTTTCCGTGTTTATCATGCGAATGTATTCCCTTGTATGGCGGTTTATTTTGACACAAGACGGGACCAAAAAATAGTTGTTCATGAGCAGGTACCGGCTGCTCGTTGGGTGGCTTAGTTTGTAGAACCCATAGATATAGCAAAGCTCTGCCCTGTCGTGTATGCCTCATGTATTCTTAGTCGTGTATGCCTCATGTATTCTTATCGTGTATGCCTCACCTACTCTCTGAGCCAGCATAACCGTTTTCATCGCCATCCGATGTCTTTGTTATTTGTCCTGATCAACTTATGCAGAGTAAATTCATTCGAAGAGCGCTATCGTGGTTCCTCGCTTAGTTGGATCCAGGTTTGTGGATCACCCTCATCCTTACTATCTCTCCCGTGATAACCGACAACTAGTTCCACTAGCCATGCCGCACACAAACTCTAAAGAGGTTTCTATTGGTAAGATGAAAGTTCATCGTAAAAACGGTCTTTAATGACAAGCTACGATATGTTAAACGAGGGAACCGTTCATAAGATATATTTGTACATAGACATCTGTGTTTACAGGTTAAACAGGTTACGTTAAACTTTTTGAGCATGGGTGTAGTGCACGTGGTCCTCGCTCAGGGGAGAACAGAAGGTAGATTGCCACAAGTGCAACTTGAGTGTGTTGGTGTACCTTTATCCATCTTCCTCGTCATATACGGTTTCCTGCTCTTTTCTCTTTCGTTCGCAATATAATCAACATCTTCAACCCTATTTTCTGCTTCTGAACCAAATCCGTGGCCTAGCTCGGTTACCTTTTCCGCAGAGTAATGCTATACTTTCCTTTCTCGTCACAGCTGGGACTGACACCTCGATCCTCACCTTACTGTGGTGTCTTGGACTGATGGTTCAACACCCAGACGTTCAAGCTAAAGTTGCTGATGAGGTCGATTGTGTGGTTGGCAGAAACCGACTTCCTTCTCTTGCTGACCGCGAAGATCTACCGTACACAGTGGCAGCACTCTATGAAGTCATGCGATATAGTACCCCTGTTCCACTGGCCATGCCACACGCAACCTCTGTAGAGGTTTCTATTGGTAAGATGGAAGTTCTTCATGAGGTTATCTCCACGTTAAAGCTAGCTCGTCAGTCCCTCCATTAAATTTCATGGCCATTTTACTACCGCAGTGACGACTGGCACAGCCTGACAGCAATAAACCCATCAATAAACCAGTGATTGGCTGTCCTGCACTCAGCGCAAGGCTTGGGAAGTCCGAACAGATTTAATTACTGGAGTATGTCTTACTATGAAGAGTGATTAATGACTATCGGTCCCTAGGGTGTCCTGGGGTGATGCGGAGTGCTGGAAATGTGGTTTTCTGTACTTGTATCGGCGCCTTTGATGTGTACGAATGGAAATTTCGATATTTTAACGAGTCTCTGAGCGGCATGATCGCAATAACGGTCTTTACTGACAGGTTATGGTTATGTATATTTTATAATTTAACATATCTAGGACGTGAATAATTGATTATTGAAATAGTCTAAACACATCATCAAACAATTTGTTGTTTCTAATTAGATGGTTTTACCATCCCCGAGGGTACATGGGTGCTTGTCAGCATACACTCGATGCACTTCGATGAGAAATTGTGGGACGAACCACGGAAATACAACCCAGGTAAGAGAATGCTGCCAGGTCTCTCCAGTCGAATTCGCCTTAGCTCCATTAACGTCAAACCATGGCGCTTCAATCTTTCTCTAATAGGCAATCTTGCTGACAGTGAAATAATCTCGCAGCACTCCTGCGAACGTAATAAGCAGCTCATCTTCGCGAGATAAGAATCCGCACTTGCACGGAATACTCCAAGCGAGGTCTTACTAACTGCCTAAACAGCCTGACAAACTGAAATTACGTTTAATCAAGCCGAACATTCAATGACCTTTCCCAGCAACTTTTGCACACTTCTTAGAAAGTTCCAACGTAGGATCGTTAATACACATCAAAGTATTTGTCTGAATTTACCAGTTGGCGTCATGATAGCCGCAAGCACCACTTTGCACTTATCGGCGTTAAAACACATTTAGCCAATCGGAAGACCATTTGAAGATCCGAAAGTTCCTTTTGAACAATTGCAACATCATCATTTGAAGTCAATTCCCGTGTCGTCCGCAATTTTCTTAACTCTGGATTACACAGAATCATCGGGATCGGTAATGTAGGCTGAAAATAGTAAGGGACTCGACCCTCGGGGTACACCATTGATAGCCCCCCCTTCCAGGTAGGAAAACGTCTTTCAATGGCAACTCTCGGCGCCCTACTGTGAAGCCGCTCTTGAATCCACTACAGGACATCTATGAAGTATGTATGAGGCCCCTTGTCAGGAACTTTCTGAAAGTCAAGAAAATAATATCAACAGCTTTACCGCTGTCAATAAACTAGTAACATCTTCCATGAATTCCAGTAAATTGGTCAGGGGAGAAGGCGTGATTCACGACTCACGTCAAGCAGAGCGGAACAATCGCCAATCCAGTTTATCATCAGTAAATGGTTCTAGTTTGCGTTCTTCTACAGATGCTACCAAATGATCATTTTGGTTAATAACCATTCCTGACTGGAACTGCTACCGGTACACTTCCAAGCCCTCTAAATAAGGCAAATCCAGGTTGCTGTCAGTTGTCGACAAAGATGGTTCGTCTTCGGAACTTAAGCTTGTGCATGTTGCGTGTGGCAATTATGATGTCTAATTTGATGGACAGATAACTTGATGGATGGTTATGTTATCTCGATACCGTGCTCGGAGCGTCACATACACACGCTCACGCAAACACATATACTCTGCGGACTGCATGCATAAATTAGATGCATGAATAAAAGTTTCCACTTTTTTCTCAGAATTTACCCCCAACCAAACTAAAATGAAAAGCATTCGTGTACCCAACACGGCGATCACACCTACCAAGTTTGAACTTGGTTTCACTCGGCATGTTGAGCTTAGTCAGATCTGTACCATCCTTCCGCCGAGTGGTATCAGTGACACTTCGCAAGCGAACATTCTGGGTTCGGAATCAAGCAGTCATCGGACGTTTGTATTTGAAGTTGCGATGAGCGAGGTCATGGTCCTCACTACATGGTTCCACTGTAATAATGCAGTATGACCTTCCTTGGTTCCGGGGTTTGTCATGGAATATTTGCAAAAAGTCTCGTCTGTCGCTGTGCGGCAGTCACGTTGAGCTTGAATCTTCCGTTCCTCCGAGAAAGTGATCGTGTCCTGGAGTTCACTGATCGCCTTTCGGATGGGGACGTGAATCGGCGGTCCCTGGATCAGGTTGGGATTGGTTTCACCCGCTGCCTCGATACCATCTGAGAACTAGTCGAGGAGAGAAGCGAGTTTAATCATCGGTGCTCATCTACCTGTCCACGATCAATACGGCCAGGGTTCCTTGAGAGCCTTAATTGGCTTTCCGAACCCGTAGAACTAAAATCAGATTACAAGGTTGAAAGTGCTCAAAGTACCAATTGTTCACAGATTTCCACTTTTTCCTTGTTTTCCCAAATTTAACATCTTTCTTACACAAGTAATCAGAACAATACTGACCTAAGTAGCCCCGGTTCTACCGTCAAAAATTTCACAACCAAAGATAGATCACACTCCTGAACTCTCCTGTAAATCTGACAAACCTCACAGAAATTTGCAATTAGTCACATGAAATGAACTTCATGACCTCGAATCAACTGATAAATTCATCTGTACCGACGGTGGACAATATCCCCCACGTTAACGTGAAAATCCAGCAATCTATCGAAAAAAATGCAAAAATCATGCAAATTTAACACATTCATGGATATATTGCGCCCAAATTCTAATCAGTTCTTGTAAACAAATCGTAGTTGTCAAATACACCGAACTGCATCGCCAATGCATGTAATTGACAAAGCTTTCGTCAGAGGTCATTCACGCCGACATAACTTGATCTCGCATCTCTACTCATGAAACAAGCAGTTGTGGGCATCTAATGTTCAGGAGATACGCAAATACGAACAGACAGGCACACATACACACACGCACGACGCAGTGGCCATACGCTACTGTGCCCCGGCCTCCTTCGACCAAAGTTCTGGGGAGACCAAAATGAACTGTATTCATCGAAGGGTCTGTTTAACTAATGCAGTAAAACTTCCGACAAATCTACCCATTCACCCGATGACAATGTTTAAGACTGAGTCGAGTCACAAGCCCACCCTTTATTCTAGTCCTTCCCATTATGTTATTTTCTAGAACATTTTCTTGAATGGAAGTGGCAATGCCCGCCTTTATCCTGAAGGTTTCATGCCGTTTTCCACTGGCCGCCGTGTCTGCTTGGGAGAGTCAGTGGCCAAAGCTAGATGTTCTCTTGTTTTGCGTGGCTTCTTCCAGCACTACGAGTTCAGAAAGCCACCTGGATGGAGAAGTCGACTACTCCAAAGGAATCCAACAATCCTCTTCCATAGACCGAAGGACAATATATTTGTTGCCAGAAGGCGGTTTTTACTGCTAGTTTTCTGCAGACAACTGCAAGAATAACATTGTAAACTTAACTATACCTCGTTAGTGGGAGGAACACAGATAGCCATGACATAATTCTTGTCATATTATTTCATCAATGTCAGTTCTTGCCAACAACTAACTACACTACGGGTAGCCACAAAGTATGAAGATAGACGCAGGATGCAAAATGCTACGTAACATTTTTTCCCCTGAAACATGAAAAAAATATTTGTTCATTCTCCTTTGATGGAATGATTAATGAAGTCAATCACTATCACTTGCAAATGAAACCTGAATACACTGTTTTGAAACAACAGAATAGGCTAGTTTGAGTAACTAATTTCATATCTTTTGTTGGCTGGTGTAAACGTATTGTTCACTACTATACGCTTGAATTCATGCGTTTCATTCTTGTTACTTTTTGTCAGTTCCGTGCGTTTCATTTCGTTAATCTTCTTTACTCTGTCATTTCCACGCATTTCATTCTTGTTACTTCTTGTCAGTCCCATGCGTTACATTTGTGTTACTTCTTGTCAGTCCGTTGAACTGAAGCAACTGTGTTAAGTGGACTAGATAATTGTTTAAATAATAACCAATACCTTGACAATATAAAACCGTACTCAAGGGTATCTTATCGAATAATCGGTGACTTCAATAAGTACTTTACTCTTTCGCATTCACATTAATTGTGATTCCCTAAATTGTACCTATTCTAACTACATGCATAAACACTTCCACCCTGTTATAACGAGAGATACCCCCCTCCCTCCCCCTTCCTCAGCATGTATGACCATCACTCATTTGTTTTCCCTATTGATTGACAAGAATACTTGAACGTTGGATATCTTGCCAGTTAAAGCAATTTAGAACACACCCCCGACATCATAAGGAATAACCCTGAGAGTGCTTCCTCCTCATCTGCGCACACACCTGTCCACATATCTACTTCCATTTGTTATAATTGACCTTTTCAACATTGGTACTCAAGCTGTCCACCTCTCCATTTTGCATGAATATTAGGGGGGCCTATAAGTGTTTCACACTAATGCAGAGGTATGATTGAACTTAGTCATGAATATTACCCGTGGGGATTAACCCACTGTCACAATGTTCATCAAATCTCAATCAGTGTTTTACTGAGCGAGACTGTTGAGATACGGTGTATTTGGCTCACAAAATGACAAAAAAAAATCTATGTCAGTCATCCCATGTGTCACCTTTCACCTTGAGGTCCGGGTTGATCCCATACCAAAGAAAAATGATAGCGATAGGCATTCAGCCTAAAGGTCTACAGGCAGGCCGACAAAAAGTATGCACTTTGCCGGTTGCCCCTCGGCAGAGAAACGTACCAGTATCCATCTTCACCCATCCTCGTGCATCATATCACAAAAAAATATAATGAAAAATGATCAATTCAGATACATTGTATGATGTAACCAGTCTATTTTCCCATTGTGAAATAATATGGTGAATCTGCTTAACATCCATCACCAAGGTTCCATCAAATTGGAAACAGTCTCATGAGAATAGGACCAAATTTATTGGAATAATTATGCAAACTGAACACGATAACTGACTTCCTATGACCCCCATCTCGATTTTCAGGTCGAATAAACTCCAGTGAACCCATGAGAGAAGTTACATTCAATTTTTTTCAATCTTCAGGAAGACCTCATTGACCAACTTTATTGAAAATGTGACATGATGAACTTTGCACATAATTCACAATGATCCCTCATATGGTTGGGACACACATCCTAGTGATTGCGAAGTCTTTCCTGAAATTAATACAGGCGAGACAACATGGAGTGAAAAAACTCCTGATGAGGGCAATCACTGAAGCCTGTGGATGATTCAAAGTCTCAAATGATGAAAATAATAATAAAAGTGTTCTCAATGTCCTATTTTATTCCATGAAAATGGAAACGAAGGATTAGAAAAAAAAATACAATTTGATCTGCAGCAACCTACATGTGGAATCCTTGCCTGATAAAAGTAGACAATTAGATCCAACTGTCACCTCCTGATATAGGCTACAATAACACCTCACTGTCACAAAAGTATGTTTACAAAGCTCTTTATAGGTATTACCTCTCACACCAGCAACCTGTTGAGCTTACATTGCACCCCACACTAGTCACACCAGACCATGTTGAGCTTACTTTGCACCCCACACTAGTCCACCAGACCATGTTGAGCTTACTTTGCACCCCACACTAGTCACACCAGACCATGTTGAGCTTACTTTGCACCCCACACTAGTCACACCAGACCCGTTGTTTTCAGATCCTGTTGTGAGTAATGGAGTGTGTGTAATTTCCATGTAGGGGAAGTTTTAAAAATTGTTCTGCACACTCGCACAACTGGAATGGCCAGTGTACGCCCTTTGACACAATAGGGTTTTAATCTCATTAACTGTAATGGGGAAAGACCTGTTGTGTCCCATGAAGACACTCAAGGATCATGCACACTCAGTGCATACTCTCTATTATAAGTTACCCCACAGATGTCCACTTCACAGCTGGGCGGGCACGTGGCCAGTCCTCCGAATCAAGAGGGGCAAAAAAATTCTTCTTGATTTGGACATTTGTCCTCGGTTTACCTCTGCTGACGAAAGTGATGAGCGAGGGGTATGTGACCCCCACCTACTTAATGAGGGCTCCCCCCCCCCCACCTCACCATACCCCCATCATCCTCATGCCATTTTGAGCCCACCTATACATGAAATCATTCAACTATTTCCCAACTTCTCTGGATTCTGGGGGGTTTTCCCACTATTCTTCTTTGTTTTTTTCCCCTTCCCTTCTCCTTCATTCTCCTTTTCCAGCCTTCGATTCCCCAATTTGCCCTCTCGATCTCAATCAACTTGCCCCCCAAAGGCTAGGCCACTGCAGCTGGGTTGTGAAGAGAGAGGCACATTGGAGCAGTTCAAGTTCACGCAACTATGAGTCCAATGTCCGTAGTTCCACTACCTGAGCAAATTGGTTCCATCCAATAAACACCTCAAACGAAGTGAGGAGGACTGGGGGGAGAAACTATCCCACAAAACAGGAAAAATGTTTTGTTGACATTTCCTCACTTTGTATCATATCATAGGGAATACAGGAAATCTCCTTCTTAGAAAAAATCACTGTCGGAAGGAAAATTTGTTGCAATCTCAAGAAAGATCTGGCTAATTTGCCGTCAGTTGAATTATTGGATTCTTGAGAGATAACTACTTTCTCCTTCCCTGGAAAAGTTGCACTTCTTCCATGCAATCACAACACTATGAGTTATCAAGGTGTTATCCAATCAGAGCCTATCAAGAGGAATATGAAGACCTTGTCCAACCACCAGCACTGACAAAAAAAAACTTATAAAGCCACAACCTGTGATGTTATGCATTACAGACTAGCTTTCACACCTTCCAACCCACTGCGTATTCAGTCATCACAAACTAATTTTTTTACCTCCCACCACTACTGTATATCAGTTTCTTGAATACCAACTCAATGACAGAGTTCCGGAGTCTGTCATGGTATGTGGGAGGTCTGTTGACAATCTTATCTGACAGACAAGAGTTTATAGTTCCAATGAAGAGGGTGCAACTCCTCCATCTCCCAGCATATCTGTTCATTATGAACTACACTACTGTACATCCGTTCTTGAATAATAGTTCACTGACTGAGTTTTCCGGAGTCTTTAACAGTATGTTGAAGTCCGTTGACAATCTTATCCAACGGACAAGAATTCATAGTTTTTTCTCCGATGAGGAGGGTACAACGCCTTGATTTTCGCAGCATATACAGTCATTACGAACTAACTTTTTTCTCTCCTAACACTACTGTTTATTTGTTCTTGAATAACATCTCATCGACAGAGTTGAAGAGTCCGGTTCCAGTATGTAGCAGGATAGTTGACAATCTTATCTGACAGACAAGAGTTTATAGTTTCTCTCCAAAGAGGATGGTTTGCAACTCCCTCATTTTCCAGCATCATGGACTCGGATTAACGGCTGAATGTTCACCTCCTCGCACTCTCCTCTAACAGTGCTCTGGAGAGATTCCTGCTCAGTCCCAGCTGTAGTAGCTCCATCTTCTCCTTCTCTAGTTCAATATCTCCCTGATGTTGAGCGGAAAATGAAAAAGACAACAGGTATAACTGTATCTGCTGTGTTGTAAGCCTATTGCTTTATACAGCTCACTACTGCATAGGGACCATGCCGCGCACTGACATATATCCAGGTAAGACTAGGTATGTAACTATGTAGGGGGCTTGGCTAGACTCGCATCAGGCCTCGTCCTACCTCTTGACTGTTCTGGAATTCTCTACAGTACTGAGAAATGGGTTGAAAACAATGACTTGGTTGCATTATTGCCCTATTATTGGCTGTGTTTTGTTGCGGTACTGGAGATTGGGATATATTGCTATGCTGAAAAACATTGGCCTCTTTGCAGATGCTCTCTTGACTGTATTCATCAGATGGTGTCATACGAGGATTAGGGTAATCACAGCTTGGTCGTGTTACCCTGACTCGTCTTTATTTTATTTTTATTTTCCAATTAAGCTGTTTTATGCTTGCTGCAATCCTGAGAGGCATCTCCATGATTAATATGTTGGTTTCAAGGAGGAGGGGAGTGGGGTAACATGACCTCCACCCAGCAAGAGATGCCACCAAAATCTGGATTAGTTGGGCGGGCCAGCCATACAACACACAACATGTGGAGGTTATACAGATTCTACTGAAAGTAGTGCTGGTGAATGCCCAGGCATGAATATTCATACAGAGAGGAAACCTGGCTCATGGATAGAAGATGAACAATATAGGCTCAAATACAACACCAACTGGCAGAGGATATAGCAAGCTAGCTTGGTAAACACCGACACTGCTAGAAGCATTCCAAGGTCTGCAAACACAAACTGGCAGAGGATATAGAGGGTTGTCTCAGTAATAACTAACCCTGCAAGAAGTATTCCCAAGTATACTAACACAACTAGCAGAGAATATAGAGGGCTGTCTCAGCAACACTGACACTGAAAGATATATTCCCAGGTTAACAAACACCAATTGGCAGAGGATATGGAGGATTGTCTCAGTAAACACTGACACTGCAAGATATATTCCCAGTTATACAAACTCAACTGGCAGAGGATATAGAGGGTTGTCTCAGTAAACACTGACACTGCAAGATATATTCCCAGGTTAACAAACACCAATTGGCAGAGGATATGGAGGGTTGTCTCAGTAAACACTGACACTGCAAGACACATTCCCAGTTATACAAACTCACTGGCAGAGGATAAAGAAGGTTGTCTCAGTAAACACTGATACTGCAGGAAGTAATCCCAGGTATAAAAAAACACCAACTGGCAGAGCATATAAGAAGTTTTTGCAGTATACACCTGATACTTAAAGAAACATATTTTTGAGGACATTTGCTTCAGATCTTGTTAGCTGTGCTATTGGAATACAAGCTGGTTCTCGAACTAGTATCTCGCTTGTTGAGCAACACCCCCTCCCCCCCGTCCTACACCCCCCCCCCCCCCCGTCCTTTAAAATCAGTTGTCTCATACAGCAGACAGAAAATACCCAAGACACACTGGATCACATTGAAGTGAGCTGAGACCAAGCAACCCCACTTACCATGCTCTTTGTTGGGAGTATTTCCCGGACATATTCCTCTGATTGGTACCACTTTATTAGGTTCTCCTTGAACATCAGTAGCTGGCTGGTCTGTCTACTGGAAACACTACAACATCGAGCTCCAGTAATGGCAGGGCATCCCCTAACAGCATTAGCATAAACCTGAAAAGAAACAAGACATCAACCAACCATGATAACATACATGATGTAGGGAGATGCCAGGGAAGCAGGAGACCGGCTCTAGCTGGCTGGTCTGTCTACTAGAGAACACAACAACATCAAGCTCCAGTAATGGCAGGGCATCCCCTAACAGCATTAGCATAAACCTGAAAAGAAACGAGACATTACCCCACCATGATAACTAACATGATGTATGGAGATGACAAGGGAAGGAGAGGGAAAATAGACACTAGCTGGCTGGACTGTCCACAGGGGAGAACACTACAACAAGTTCAGTAATGGTGGCCTGGGTAGCACCTATACTATTAGCACTAAACCCGAGAGAGCAGACAGTCACCTTCATGATAACAACATAAGAGGGAAAAATCAGAGGCAAGGAAACGAGACAAACCAATCTAAACTGGCTGAATGTTCATGGGAGAACCTACAAGCACAGTAATGGCAGTTCGAAGAATTAATAGACACGGTATCAGTGACACTTGGCGACCACATATACCGGGTTCTAAATCCAGCGTCACAGGACTTTTTTTTCCAGGTGACGGATTTGCAGTAGCGATGGGGGAGGTCTTGGTTTTCACTTCATGGTTCGGCGTAAAGAGTGACTTTCTGTGGTTCTGGATTTTGTTACGAGCTATTTACAAAAAGTCTCTTTGGCGGCTGGCAAGCGTCACGTTTAACTTGAACTTTCGCTCCTCCGGTTCCGAGAAAGTGGTCTGGTCCTGGTAGTTCACTGTTTGGTGGGGACATAAAATGGGGGTCTCGGGAGCGGTGGGAATGTTCACCCTGCTTCGATATCCCTGAGCCTGGTCGGGGTGGACAGTAAAATTGTCACCAGTGCTCATCCAGGATCAATACAGCCTCAGAATTAAACAGTGATTTATCACCACCCCAGACTGCCAATTTGGGAGATTAGCCACCACTCAACATCCGATCTTGCGTGCCTACGTTTAGCTTTCAAAGAGGATTTCCTCTACGCCCGGTTACCAAAATATACTATATCTCAAACGTGTGCGTATGACACTTGACAAGTGGATCAGGTATTAACACATTTCGCAAATTTCTCTTGTTTTCCTTATTTATTTAGCATACATTGAATGCTAGACTGATTACACTTTCTCCTTTCTGTACACCCGATTTGAAATTTATTGTTGAACACCTTTATGTACCCCCGATTAAATTATATTGTTGAACAACAAGGGAGTAATAATGTGAAGTTTCTCAAAGATCACAGTTACTCCATTTAAATACTGTGGCGGATTGACCGAGCATAACAGAATTTGACACAAATGCCAGCACGGGGGGACAATGATGCATGCGCAGGTGCTATCTCGGACTTGCTATACTGGGGCTGGGAAATGTAGATAAGTAGGTGAAGTTTTTTTTTGTTCAAAACAAGATTAAGGTCATTAAAGATGCAAGGTTACTTAATCGTGTTTCAGAGTGTAGTGGTGGGTAGGTTATCACCCTTGTAGATGAGGCATGTCACCACTGAGTGAAGTTTTCAACCATTTCCTTCATCTTGTTCTCCACCACTCCAGCAATTTCATTTGTCTTAGAACCGCAACATCTGCAGAATTGAAGGCCATGTAAATCAGCAAGTAAGTGAATTTCCGAAGAATTTATACAACATGCGGATATCTTCCACCACTCGCATTCCCCCTCATGAAGTAATCATACCTATCACATACATTATCATTTACTGCATAGTGGAGCCACTCTACGTCACTAAGACCAGAGAATACTCACTGTTTAGGGGCAAGTTTGCTTCTAATAAGAGAGGAGAAGCCTCCAGCCTCAGTGATTTCTCCATTCTCATAGAGGTCAAAAAATGGAAACTCTGTATTTAGCTGCACGGGAAACACATTACAGGTTCGTTTCAGACGGGGTCTCAGTGGTTTCCCTTCTTTCAATAGGAATGTTAGAGTATCACATTATCTCCCTATGGTCATCAGTTTTTACTCGAACAAATGTTAAGAACCCCTTTTGCTCTATTCTTCTATTTAGGGTTTTTTTTTTTAACTATTAGGTTTGGAGTAAGCACATTTTACCTAAGCAAGATGAAATGTTCATCTAAGCAAGTTAAAAAAGTTTCTTCAAGTGACCGATGAAAACATTCTTTGCAGTTCGTGCATTGTCCGACAACTTGTGTGTATCAATGTGTATACCACTATTACTGTGGCAATTCCTGACGCTTTATCATTTCATTTGATTATCGGTACCCCTCGCGGGTGGTTAACTGGCCAAACTGTCTGCCTAATTCGATGTGGGCCCCATCTATCTCCTCACAGCTCCATCATGCCAACGTTTCTAGAGTAAGCCAGTAAGATGGGAGAACACCCATAGCTGGAATGGTGTTTCCAATGTGAGAAAAATATCCAACATTCCAAATATTGATATCTGGACTGATTTATGCGCCTGAACTGGCAGTGACTCATCTAATGGTGACCATATACACCCTTCTCTCACTCACCCACCAACCCCAATCCCCCCCACCACTAGAGTAGGCTATCCATGAGCTTGAGTGTCCATTCCCTGAGCTAGTCAAGCCCAAGACCACATGCGATTTTTTAAGAAAAAGGGGGGGAAAAACGAGGAAAATAAAAAGAAAAGGAGGTGGGGAAAAAAGGGGAAAAAAAGGGGGAAAGAGAGATGTCTATCATATGCATAGGGGGGTGCAGCTGATGGTTACGGAACAGACAACTCAACTACCCCCTCCCCATCCCCAGCTCTCCAACACTCTGTGTGTACATGCTGCCCTGCCAGTGTGTCTCAACCCAAATGTTTTTCTGTAAGCTACACTAGAGTTCCACTAGTTCTTCAAGACCTTTTTATCCCCTGCCCCAGATAACCACGGGCCTCATGACTCACATTCCGCTTGAAGCATCACTGGCTATATCTATTTCTGGTAGTAGGTCACTGTATGGTTTCCTCTACAATGCATGATAGCATAGGCCTCATGCTAGGATACATTGATGCATCTACTGTACAGTATGCATGTGAAAATCACCTCTGGAAATAAAAGATTTTTCAAGAATGATTAAACTGTATGATGAGATAAAGGACCCTAATATCGAGCATTCAGGAACATATTCCAGTGGAATCACAATTCACTGTGTCGGCTCATGTGCATTGGTACGCAAGTACTTTACCTTTTTGGGGTGCATGGCAATTTTATTCAGATCATTTTTTTCTTGCTGCTACGGGACTTGTCTCTATCTCTGCAAACCATTGCAGCTCATTAGGCACTTTCCTGTTTCTCACTACATTGCACTGCCATTTATGGTGCTTTGCTGCATACAACATCTGAAATAATGGACCCACCCTTAGTCTTGGCTTCAACCGGACCCGCCATTGAACTCACCAGGGTAGATGTCCGGTTAGTGATTTTTTTATTATTTTCATGATTTAAATCAAAAAATTGATTCATTCAATAAACCATATTCAAATCCTGATTTTCAATAAAATCTGATTCAATTGTGATTTTAATCGGGCTGATTCAAATCCAACACCCGGTAGACGCGATAACCACCATTACAGAGTAACCTCAATGCTCTGAATTCTCACCTAGAATGTAAGCCTGCACTGACAAGCATCGATGAACCCAGATTGTCAATCAAGTGCGAGGTTCGAGAAGTTGCCCTTCTGCAGTAGTCTGTGAGGAACTTCTCTGCCAGATCGTGGGCAACTGAGGCATCCTGCGACTGTGGCACCAAGTGAGTTCGCTACCTAGCATATCCTCCTGCAGGCTCGCAATCCCCATCACCTTACATATACTCGGGTCTGCACGAAATACAACAAAGAATGAATCATTTCCTCAGTACATTTTATTATTTATGAATCTGTCATTTCATTAGGGTAAATATTTAATGGATACCACAAAGATTGGGGCCAATCCAGTGGATCCGTTCCTCAGTTTTCAGAATAAAAATAATAATTCTTTTTTTTCATTGTTTAAACCTTTCATAAGATGAGAGTAACCATTTTCAATTGAAGAGCTCAATATACTATGGAAGACAGACGATTAATAGAGTGTTGTAATGTTCCACGATGAGAGGTTAAAACGGGAAGACAACATGATAAACTTATAACATCCATGAGCCAGAAAAAATTTCTTCACAGGATGACTTGTGGGATTGCATGGTGATAGAGAAGAGAGAACTCCACAAATGTGTTAATTCCCCAAAACAGTAACTGCTGCAGAGACCGACACCAACATTGAATAGGGACCAGGGTTACCTCAAAAGTAAAGTAATGCTGTCTAAGATTATAGGTAGACATCCTTGGCAACATGTACAATTTAGCCTCATAGTGATAATGAATGGCACACTTATATGACAGTAGTTCTTAGGCATTTATTTTATGATAGGAATGTTGTTGGTATCTTGTCGACTTTTGCAAGCACATTCAGAATTCTTACATTAATAATTATTCATCCGAACACAATGAATAATAATCTACTCTGTTTCCAGACACACTGTCCAGACACTATGACAATCCCTGTCTGCTTCTCTCTCCTCAACTTAGTTCCCACCTCTCTTTTGATTTCAATTTCTAGGGGTTCAGGAAGCAAAGTAAGCTCATCAAGGAACCCTGGCTATATTGACCGTGGATGAGTACCGGCAATGATCCCGTCTCTCCTCGCTAGTGCTCAGATGAATTGAGCTCCTGGGAAATGCCAGGAGTCCCATACTGATCAATTACACACATCATAATCTGGCCACCCCAATCATCGCCAGAGGTGCCAGAGGCCTACTCACCCTGAATCAAGCAGGTTCCTATCCTCACAGACCTTCAGCACCTTGTAAGCTTTCTTCTCTGACTTGATTGGAATCCTCTCTATGAACAGTTCCAGGTAATGTCTAGAAGGAAAGAGATTTTTTTTTTTAAAATTTTTTGGGGATGATAATAGAATGTAGTAGGGCTTCTACCATTCCTTGTAGAAAATATGCCATATAACTTACTTAACAAAGAAAACAGGTTATCCATCATTCTAATGCGAATATGAGATGTTCCTATTAATATATCATAGCAGCAGAGCATAATAGTAGCTGACATGGATTTAGCTACGGTGGGCAGCCACGGGCAGGACCACCCGGCACTCAGGTATTGTGCCCAGTACTCAAGCAGAATAGAAGCTACTAGGGATTGTAGCTACGGTGGGCAGCCACGGGCAGGACCACCCGGCACTCAGGTATTGTGCCCAGTACTCAAGCAGAATAGAAGCTACTAGGGATGGTAGCTACGGTGGGCAGCCACGGGCAGGACCACCGGCACTCAGGTAGTGTGCCCAATACTCAAGCAGAATAGTACTGACAGGGATGTAGCTACAGTGGGCAGCCACGGGCAGGACCACCCGGCACTCAGGTATTGTGCCCAGTACTCAAGCAGAATAGAAGCTACTAGGGATGTAGCTATGGTGGGCAGCCATGGCAGGACCACCCGGCACTCAGGTAGTGTGCCCATACTCAAGCAGAATAGAAGCTACTAGGGATGTAGCTATGGTGGGCAGCCATGGCAGGACCACCCGGCACTCAGGTATTGTGCCCAGTACTCAAGCAGAATAGTAGCTGACAGGGATGTAGCTACAGTGGGCAGCCACAGGCAGGACCACCCGGCACTCAGTAGTGTGCCCATACTCAAGCAGAATAGTAGCTGACAGGGATGTAGCTACAGTGGGCAGCCACGGGCAGGACCACCCGGCACTCAGGTAGTGTGCCCAATACTCAAGCAGAATAGAAGCTACTAGGGATGTAGCTACGGTGGGCAGCCACGGCAGGACCACCCGGCACTCAGGTAGTGTGCCCAATACTCAAGCAGAATAGAAGCTACTAGGGATTGTAGCTACGGTGGGCAGCCACGGGCAGGACCACCCGGCACTCAGGTATTGTGCCCAATACTCAAGCAGAATAGAAGCTACTAGGGATTGTAGCTACGGTGGACAGCCACGGGCAGGACCACCCGGCACTCAGGTAGTGTGCCCAATACTCAAGCAGAATAGAAGCTACTAGGGATGTAGCTATGGTGGGCAGCCATGGGCAGGACCACCTGGCACTCAGGTAGTGTGCCCATACTCAAGCAGAATAGTAGCTGACAGGGATGTAGCTACAGTGGGCAGCCACAGGCAGGACCACCCGGCACTCAGGTAGTGTGCCCATACTCAAGCAGAATAGTAGCTGACAGGGATGTAGCTACAGTGGGCAGCCACGGGCAGGACCACCGGCACTCAGGTAGTGTGCCCAATACTCAAGCAGAATAGAAGCTACTAGGGATGTAGCTATGGTGGGCAGCCATGGGCAGGACCACCTGGCACTCAGGTAGTGTGCCCATACTCAAGCAGAATAGAAGCTACTAGGGATTGTAGCTACGGTGGGCAGCCACGGGCAGGACCACCCGGCACTCAGGTAGTGTGCCCAATACTCAAGCAGAATAGTAGCTGACAGGGATGTAGCTACAGTGGGCAGCCACGGGCAGGACCACCCGGCACTCAGGTAGTGTGCCCAATACTCAAGCAGAATAGAAGCTACTAGGGATGTAGCTATGGTGGGCAGCCATGGGCAGGACCACCTGGCACTCAGGTAGTGTGCCCATACTCAAGCAGAATAGAAGCTACTAGGGATGTAGCTATGGTGGGCAGCCATGGGCAGGACCACCTGGCACTCAGGTAGTGTGCCCAATACTCAAGCAGATAGTAGCTGACAGGGATGTAGCTACAGTGGGCAGCCACGGGCAGGACCAACCGGCACTCAGGTAGTGTGCCCATACTCAAGCAGAATAGAAGCTACTAGGGATTGTAGCTACGGTGGACAGCCACGGGCAGGACCAACCGGCACTCAGGCACTCAGGGTAGGTGTCCCAATACTCAAGCAGAATAGAAGCTACTAGGGATGTAGCTATGGTGGGCAGCCATGGGCAGGACCACCTGGCACTCAGGTAGTGTGCCCATACTCAAGCAGAATAGTAGCTGACAGGGATGTAGCTACAGTGGGCAGCCACAGGCAGGACCACCCGGCACTCAGGTAGTGTGCCCAATACTCAAGCAGAATAGTAGCTGACAGGGATGTAGCTACAGTGGGCAGCCACGGGCAGGACCACCGGCACTCAGGTAGTGTGCCCAATACTCAAGCAGAATAGAAGCTACTAGGGATGTAGCTATGGTGGGCAGCCATGGGCAGGACCACCTGGCACTCAGGTAGTGTGCCCATACTCAAGCAGAATAGAAGCTACTAGGGATGTAGCTATGGTGGGCAGCCATGGGCAGGACCACCTGGCACTCAGGTAGTGTGCCCAATACTCAAGCAGAATAGTAGCTGACAGGGATGTAGCTACAGTGGGCAGCCACGGGCAGGACCACCCGGCACTCAGGTATTGTGCTCATACTCAAGCAGAACAGAAGCTATGCTGATGCTCTACAAATTTACCTCTCGATGGGATCCACTAAGAATGATTGCAAGTACTATATCAATATTGATGTATAGGATAGAATTCTCTGGGGTCATACATCTGCAAGGAATGAGAATTACTTCATCTACATATGCTTGCTCCCCCCCCCCACCCCTCTCCCATCTAACTACCACTCAACAGCGAACTTGTGCAATTTCCTAACAACACACTAGGTGAGGTAAGGTCCAGATTTACCCCCCCCCCCCTCCCACCAAATTTACCAAAATATTGTTCATGTCTCTGATGCTTCCACTCCACAATTGAATCAGGGTGCATGGGCAGCCGAAGTTCAAGTTACCCAACCATGCTTCCAAATGCTGAATGGTGTGTTGGAAAGTACTTGAAGATTTACTCAAGATTATACAACAAGTGATTCCAGAAATCCTTGGCTTCCCTAAATTCCCTAAATCCCATTTTCTCATTGTATTCAGGGAAAAACTATTCACATTACCTGCCAAGGACTGGACAGTGGTCTAGATACTCCACAACAATCTGCCACAAGCTGGAAAATTAAAGAATGTAATACCCGATGTTAGTAAAAACAGCCATGCTCGACGAGAGAAAATCCAAAAGAGGAGGGTAATGAGAATGGGAATCATGTGATGAGTTCAGGAGATGTTCAGTTAAATAATCATGGCACTGTGGTTCCTCCTTGATTATGACAAAGGGGTAACAATCACAACAGATCCATTCCCTTCCATTGTCATCAGTCAATCCAGCCTATGAATCCACTCTAACTTCTCTATCAACTAACACCCTCACACTAGTAGCCAATCAAAGCTGATACCCAATCATCTGTTCTCCCTGTATGATGGAATGATCAGAAGAATTACCAAGCTAATCTGAGCACGATCAAAGAAGAGAAGGTGATTGCTCATCCATGATCAATACGGCCAAGATTCCTTGATGAGCCTAACTTGGTTTCCTGACCCCCTACCTAGAAATCCATAAATCAAAAGTGCAAGTTGAACTCCTCACAAGTCAAGAGGACACATAGTAAATGTAAACAATTAGCAAAACCATTTCTAAATGTCCTTCAATCAATTTAGTTCGTGGTATTACGTGTAAAGCCTGCCTCACACTGTGCGGAGTTCAAAACCCGCAATGCTTACGGTCACCACTCGCGGTCACGGCAGGCAAGACATTTTTGACTGCTGGCGAAAGCTTACTCTCGCCAGCCCAATCAACCTAGCTTTCGCGTGCGGTGACCGTATTGTTTTATGACACGTACTAGAGAAAGTCACCGAAGGGTGATATTTCATTTCAAAGGTATTGTGTGAACGCCTACTGGAGAAAGTTGTACACTCAAAGTATGAAGGGTACTACTTCCAGTCGCCCAACTTGATCGAATTATTGCCCTCACGAAAGTATGTTGGCCTTGCAGAATCCCTAATTTCGCTCGTTCAATACATTGCAATCAAAGTTCGCAAGGCTTACTACGGCGGGTTGGCCGCTAGCGGCGGTAACTGCCTTGCAGCGTTCGCCTCACACTTTGCGGTCACACAGAGACTATTGGCATGACCGTAAGCTGTCGCAAGCCTTGTGGAGAACAAATTCCGTACAGTGTGAAGCAGGCTTAACATTCCTCACCTCTCTTTGGCCATCAGCGTTGACGCATACTCCAGGAGGAGAAACTCCCTCATGGTGGTCCCACACCTGAACGGAAGAAAATATACATTAACAGCAGGGAAAGGCCCAACCTCTGCTTTATTACCACAGGGCACTCTCCAAAAAACAGACCGCGAGATTTGCCAGAGTCCTTCCACGCACAACATTTTCCTACTATGGGACTTACATCCCTCTTACACTCCATTTTGTACCTGTCTGATTGAGCACCTTCGAATCAGTTCAGCATTGGAAGATAGGTTGGGTAACACTATTTGTCCTTCTGCTGACACACAATCTGGGAACAGGCACACTGTTATGGTCACTTCTTACAACAGGACATTTTGCACCTCATATGGAGTTTTCATTCAGATAACAGCCAGTCTTGGAGTACACAATCTTCCAATAGGCTTAGTTCGTGGTTGCAAGTGTGCATGTACTCACATCGAAACAGTTATCAGGTATAAACCAAACTGGCTTCATAGTGCTTTTCGCTACAGGCAATATTTAAATTTTCACTGATCCTTGGGAGCGAATCCAATTTATTTTATTCCACATTCTCAACTTTATTATTATTTATTCCTACATGTGAGGGTGGTGGGTTTGCAAAGAAATGTTCAATAGGCTAAGTATATCATTTCAAAGAATCAGAGATTTCAATCCCTTTCAGGACGTTTTGATGCAATCGTGAGCAGATTCTCTCTGGCAGCTTGACTTGGGAGTCAGAGATTCAGGTAGGATCATCAGCCACTAATTTGCAGTAACTAAGTCTGGAAATTGCATGAATTTTGGACTGTGGTGTTTGCTGTGGAAGCTAATACATTAAGGCACCCCACTGAAAATCTAATAGAAAACTGACACAACTATTTGAATCATTGCCATAGAGTTGTTTACCTGGTATACAGGGCAAAGCTCACTGTAATAACTGTAATACACCATCTGCTCTAATCCCCCCCCCAAAAAGAAAACCACGCAGACGGCAACTTGCAAATTGCCTACCCCTCGTTTGTCCCTGCTCTAATCCCCTGTGCTGCGCGCCACGAGACGCAACAGTAACCATTTTTCCTGTCTTTGGTATGACTCGACCGGGAATCAAACTCTCGTCTAAAATGGTGTTTCTGATCGCAGATCTTTCTAGTAGGCTTCCACATTTTATGACTCTCCAGGGATCAAACAGTAAACCAGCCAAACACTGATGGATATGGAAGGACAATATACTTGTGTTTGAATGCGTCACACTCGGTATTAGATGATTGGTTGGTGATGGCTTCCAATCCTAGGTTTTTGTACTGATTCTCGAAAATGCCAAGAATGAGCGGCAGAGTAGCCTATAACCCTGGACCAAAAATGTCAGACCCAGTCATAAATACACAAAGGATAAATTGTTAACATGGTGTCAGTCTGTTAAAATTCAGTATGAATTCACTTGAAAGTTGCCCAAAGTGACACTATCCCATAAGAAGGTATCATTTGAACTTACTCAAGTTGTTGTCTCTTCTTGCATAAGAGTACATATTTTTTTCCACTTACTCAATCAAGTTGGTGGTGTTTCTAGCTTTCCAGCATAGTGAATTAGATCATCCAGGTGTGCCACAAACCACCAGTTACTGAGATTTTCACTGTCGGAAAAACAAACAGAACACTCAATAATATTGCTGCATTTTTTTACCTTTATGTGATTCAAACTAGTTTTGCACTGCTTCAATATATGAGAACATCAAGCAGAATCTCATTTAGAAATTGCAACATATAACAATAGACTGTGCTCTTTCTGCCTGAAATATGTATTTTGTTGGGACCATATCAGGCAGGTCTCATCCACAGTCTCATTCATAGATGCACAAAAGGGGCAAGTGTCTTGTCCAGTTGGGCTCCCATAAAGTTTCCATCTCAAGTTGGCAATGGTTTGCCTTTGGACTTGCATAATATCTTTGTCAGCTATTTCCACTATCCACTCAAGTTGTCAATGTGCAACCTTTTTTCCAGCATGCCTTGGGAATTGGGGGAGGTGAGAGGTGAGACACATAAAACATAGCAAAGAATAATGACTAACAGTCCCCAATAGCATGTGGACTGTTAGAACCAGGAGCTAACATGGATTTTTGTCATAACAGAAGCATATAATAGAAGTCTTGCTAAAGTCATAAAGGTAAAAACAAGGGGACTAACAGTTAGATCGGTTAAGTATAGGTGTTGTTTCAAGATTGAAATAGGATGGACACACCTGCTAATCTTGATGATTTGTGTAACATCATATTCTAAGCTGCCAGTAGATTTGGTCTAGGCCAGAGTCTGCGACCACGCAGGTACGTGTCCATGCATGACTGAGGATATGAGAAAGCAGTAGGAACTCCGGAGTTAGGGACACAGTTTGCCCAACTCCTAACACAAGACGCTAACCAGTCAGATTTAGGCTGATATTTGGTGCCATAGACCCAAAATGAGCTCTATGAAAGGAAACTTTTAGCATACCATACAAGAAAGGGCATATGTAAATAACCACTTACAAATTTCCTGGTATGATGCATACTCATGTGAAATGTGCTATTGGTAAGAATGAATTTTTGCAAAATAGGAGTGGGTTTATTTCATTGTCCACACAGCTGCATTAGTGCAAAGAGTTAGAATTCAAGAATATCAGAGCAGAAAATGCTGTCTATAGCCCTTACCTTAGCATGGTACTGCAGGTCTACCGTCTTCACCATGGGATTGGTATACAGGAGCCTGGTGACCATGATCTGAACCAGTCACGGCAATATCTCGGAGCTGGTCGATAATATCTTCCTGCCCTGCAAGTATCTGTTTATGGGGAGATATGAAAGGTGTGGCTGAAACGATCAGACAGCAATCCTCAACAAGAGTGTTCGGAGAGATGAACCCAACAATTGCACATGCATGACAGGATCCCACTTCCATGGTAAGGATATGTACTCAATCAATGTTGAATCAAAAAAGGAATTGCTAGTATACAATACCAAATATGACTGTTTAACCGAGTGGTTGGCACAGTTGGTAGAAGCGTCGGCCCTCCACCCATGTTCGATTCCCAGTCGGGTCATACCAAAGACTTGGTACCTGTTGCCTTCCGATGGACGCTCAGGCAAAAGGGATGGGCAGAGACAAACGCGGGGTAGGCAATTTGCAAGTTGCTGTCTGCGTGTGATTACCCCCCCTCCCCCCAGGTACTGCCGAAGAGGCATTGCTTAGTTGTGTTTTGATGAGGATATAATGATGAAATAGGTGCAGTTAGCCAGCTCCAACGCACTGCTTGAATAGGTTTGATCCTTGCTCAGAAGTTTACCAAAAAAAAATAGGGGCATGGGGGGTGCCCCTTTTTGTACTGATCGGTTGTTGGTGGGTACACATCCAATTTACCAATACATCAACATATATGAGTCATGAGGAAGACAGTCCATTCTGTTACTAGCAGGGAAGGCTTCCCAGGTGTGTGCGCCATGTTTCTGGAAATTGTTACCAAAGAGCTCAACAAATCTGATCTGAACACATACCTGTTCACAAAATATTTCAGTTGTTTTATTATGTATTATATAGCAGGGCACTGTGTTTCCTATTGGGTAGTCTCCTATGGCAAGCAGGGGCAGCCTAGGAACCACGGGCCAAATCTGGCCAGCTAGGCCTATCCTGGTCTGTGGAGTAGCTTAAGGATCCTGAGCCACGTTTCATCAATAATAGATCTGAATATCCTTGGCCCATGAGAAAGTGGTGATCTGCCCATCTGGCCACAGAACATGGTTGCCTATGCCTCATGATAAATACACATCTTATGAAGGGATCAGTGAACAGTAATGGGAATGTTATTTATAGAACAGGGGAAGTGTCTTTGATACCATACTTCCATGGTTAGGCCCAAATTTAAAAACGATGATTTTACTATGAAAGAACCGAAAGCCCTGATATCAGAACCTGTGAGCATCAAATACACTAGTCCAGCACATCAAGATAGCTACACGGAAGCACATAGTTTGCCTTACCTTACAGACCGTTACCAGTCTGGGTAAGACACGAACACGCCCTCTCTCAATAACTGCTGACATTGTTCCTGCCAGTGCTTCCATTTGAGGTCAAACTCGGCCAGTGACTGTCGGCTGTGAGCGCTGAACACGGGCCTCCGCCGCAATAAGCCATCATCGCGCATATACCTGCAATTGATAGATGGAACATTCCCTAAAAATAACTTTGGATAGGATGTCTATCTCTTATCTCCTGGTTCTAATAGTGGACTCACAGTTGTTTTATCAACATTGTGGGGCACTCATCCAGCCGCGAAACCAGGGAGTCCTCATGCCGCCCCACCCCTCCTTCGGGAGGGTGAAGCATGTTATGCCTTGTCACGTGGACCTCACCCACCCCTTTGACTAACAACCCCATTTTGGGTCCAAATAATTCATCAATTTCAGAACTCTCTTTTTTCCAGGAATCCCCGCTGGGGTTGGGGCATCGACCCCCCCCTTGTAAGTCCCCGAGGGGCTGCTCCTTGCTGTCACATTTCTGTATATTGTTCCATGTATTCGAAATACCAACTCTGGACAACAAGTACAATAATAATGGACAAACAATGAACCATTCCTTCTGTGTTAATATTGCTTAAGTTGAGCAAGCCCCATGCTTCATTATCTTTTGTTTTAGAGGCCAATGGTCATGTACATTTGACTGGAACTATTGTTACTTTTCCAATTAATAATTTATACAGCGCGCAAACTCAGACCGTAACTTTAGCTGATTCCATGTACCGAAAAAGGCACAATTCGTGATTGCAAGTTTTGCCCTACTCCATCGGGGGAACCACCAAATTCCCTATAATCGAAGTCAAAATGTGGCACATGAACTTTTCAAAATCTTGTACTAAACAACAAAATAAGATGGGATCCAAATGAAATCCTACGAAATCGTTCGCAAAATATTGAGGAATAACCTCATCCATTTCTAAGTGAATACCGTTCACAAATTTACTACTGGTAAGGTCTATGGTAGCTTCCCAATCGTTCCCCTTGATGTCATAGATTCCTCAAATTTCTCTAAACCAAATTGGAATATCTCAACAATGCTACATGCCTAGAACGTTCACATTTGGGGTGTGGGGTTTTGATATGTTCCATGTCCACCTGTGTTAGTTCAAAAAAGGCAAACTTTGTGTACATGACCAGTGGCCTTCCCAAAAAAGAATCAAGTCATGTTATATTATTCTGTATTTGCTAAAGTATGAGCATTCTCAGAATAGAAGTGATCTGTCCAAATTAAAAGTTCCATCCAAATCAAATTTTAGAACACTACATAATCTAGTCTCCGAACTAAAATTACTCATAGCTATTTGACATGCCAAATTCATCCTCATTTTTTCAAGAGAAAAAAAGGGTCGAACCTCAAGAGGTATCCAATCTAGTCTGAAAACATCAATTCAGTGCCAAGTTGTTACTGTATCTTATTGATGGACAAATAGGATGGACTTTAACATGGGTAACTTACACCATGTACGTCTTGCTGAGTATCTGGTGTAAGGTCAGGAGATGTCTCGCTTCTGATAATCTCCCTGGAGCCATAAATGAAGACCTAGTGAGGAAACAGAGATTGTCGCTTATGATTGTTGCTTAAAAAACGGCTGCAATCATATTGCTTCCCCTTTAAACTCCTAAACTCCTCCTTCGCGCATATTCACATATAGTCGATGCAAGAATGCTGCTTTTTGATTATGACAATGATTTATCTCTTTATGTTCACCCATGCATTCCGGATTAACTAACACTCACTTGCTGGCGAACAGGGCTTGGTGATAGCTTGATAATGGGTTACTGTTATTGCTGTTGGAGAGTGCACCTTGAATAAATGTTACGCCCGAGAGCAGTCATGATATATTTTTGTATCTATTCGAACTCACGTTTACCAACAAACTGAGGTATGCCCATTTGAATTCGGTCCAGATAAAACTACCTAAAAGTAATCTATCTGACAACTAGAATAAATGGTTTTGTTGTGACAAGGCAAAACTCTCAAACACAGATTTTTACTGAATACCCACACTTTAAGAGGAAATTGAAACCGATCATTGAGAATCAACTCATAAGTTAAATAATTTGTACAGTGTATCTTATGCCGCTTTGGCCATATTCATATTTCTCGTCACATGAAGGAGCTAGGAGAACCTATGTTTTGATGGGACACCCTTCTATTACCCTACGCATTGGCTTACAACACAGTACACGGCCCAATCCACTCTCCTGGCTCAGAGCACGTTGCACCAGGTTATACGCCACCTGAAGAATGGCAGAAGCGTGAGAATGGAGAATGGCCGAGGTATCAGCGAAGCTTTGCAAGCAAACATTTCGGGTTTGAAATTAGCAGACATGGAGGTTTTTCCCTAGGTGTTTTTCATTGCAGTTGCGATGGGCGAGGTCTGATGGTCTTCACTTCATGCATTGGACTTCCTGGGATTTACTGGGTTTGTTACGGGATATTTGCAATAAGTCTCATCGGGCAGCTGAAAGCTGACCGACGAGAGAATCTTTGAGTTCAACATTTTGATCATGATCTTCGACCCAAGTCAACATTTTTTCACATATGATATTTGCCTCAGCAACTCTGTTTCAACTACTCACAGCAGACCCGTAATCTTCACTGACGTTAAAGTCCCCTCTCTCATAATACTGTAGTACTCTAGCTGCCAAGGTGTCTGCCTCACTGGAGTGAAGCTTCACCCAATCAAGAAGGTGCTGTAAGACTACTCCACCTAGAGAGATATCAGAAGAGAAAATTCCACAGTTAACAAGAAGGTATGGAAATCCAGGAGTTGCTGGATCCTGAACATTCGAAACTGTCTGGTAATCCAATCTATAAATATCATGCCAGATTTACCACGTGGAATTATCAAAATATGGCTAGAATAATTATCCCTTGCACCCCCCCCCCCCAACAAAAGTATTTGTAGTTATTCCAGCATAATTGCTACGAACACCAAACCCTCAGCTCTTCCAATCTCTTGGATCTTAATGATATTATATATATATTGAAGAGAGAAGATATTTCGACATTCTAATTTTGCCCAATACCAATCCCCCCCCCCACAAAAAAAAATCATATTTTTGATAAATTCTAACCTGAACGCATAGAAAAGTTGTATTTTGTGCCTGTTTACTTTATTACAGGATTCAAAATCATTCAGTCTTTGGAACTAGCAAATATTGGAACCATTCCGTGGAAATGAAAAATTCACTTAAAATGTGGTTCTCAAATTTCCAGTTTTTATATTTTTTGTGAAATTTTGAGAGAGAACATGTGTTTGTAACTACTAACATGTGTATCACTGACACCAACCAGCTACACAAATACCATGACTAAGCTTCATTCATCTAGGTCAAGTTATCATGTTTACAAGCTGGATTTGAACAAAATATTGATTGTCTACAAAATTCCTATTTATCACTAGAAATGACCAAGCAAGTTCCCAAAAACAACCAGGATCATGTACTCAATATGGGCTCCATCAACTCGGACCTGATCAAGTTATCGTGTTAACAAGCTGGGCATCACCATCACTTAATGACTACATAGAATCAAAAAGTGATACGAATCGTTATTGAAATCTCCGATTTCCATTCAACGTGAATCAAATCACAACCATTCTCTAAACCACATCAGCCAATGTGTTCTGTTTCCTAGCTCACCCGGTAGCATCTCAATGTAGAGTATCTCGCAGAGGTTCCAGATTAGCTCCAGCTGCTGAAAGAGCTGTAGCATACTCTCTAAGGTTTCTTGGTCCTCGTCCTCTGATGACATTTCTAAGAGAAAAATGTACGGTTACTCACAGACCGATCAACTGTTGTGAAAACAGAACAAGGTATGACTTTTCAACATTCTCATAATTGAACAAAAACTAACAATATTACGCTAGAGAGAGCATTCTAACCTGATACAGCTTTCCTGAGGTCATTGATACATTCCATCATTGCAACTCTGTATCGACGACTGAATTTAACCAAGCTGTGAAAAAAAGAAGAAAATGAATTATGTATCATCGCTCTGAGTATACACCTAGATGATGCACAGAGATGCTCGGCCACACAACAACTAACAGAACTATTGTGAGCTAGGATTGAAAATATGGCATAAGCCCCATTCATTCTCATCAAATATTAGCGCAGACCTTCTCACCTCTATTTTGTGGGGTGACAATTATTATTATTACAAAAATTTATATAGCGCACACTTCTACAAAGCAACGAGTATGCAGCGGCGCTTAACAAAGTTACTCAGTGAACGCTACAGTGAACAAATGCGTCTTCAGGTGTCTCTTGAAGGTATTATGTATTATGCACATTTCAATTTGTCGGGAAGGTTGTTCCATTCACGAGGACCCACTACTGAAAAGGCCCTGCCAAAACCAATGCCTCACAGTCCATTTTGGGACAATACACTTGGGGGCGCTGTCTTGGGGCTTCCTTTAAGCCGTATCTGTGTGGGCTCTGTCAAAAAGTAGCCCCACTAAATCAGCAGGGGCCTCCTTATTCACACATTTGAAAGGATCCTACAAAGAAGACAAAACAAAATCTAAACCTAATAGGGACCAGTGCAACTCCTTAAGACACTTCCTTAGACATTCAGTGTTACTGTCATACTTTGATTTCTGAATATCAGTTACAAGCGTAGTTCTTTACTTCTGGATTCTGCAATCTGGCCAGAGTCAAAGTTTGGCAGACAATGCCACAGCTACAACATAGTCCATTGCGACAATCTCAGCAAAGGCCCCACCACTGGTTGGCATGAAGCATTTTGAAATTCGAAAATAAGGCCACTCGGATCACTTAAAACGTTTCTCTCCACTCTCCAATTGCAAATGGCACAGAAATCACTGGTCTTTGTTAAAGCCAAAGAGGACTACTGTCACATTCGGAAACCTCATGATCAACGTTTTTGGGCAATCCTGCGATGGAGAAGGCTTCAGAAACACTCTCTAAGGAAAAGAAGGAACACGTAGTTGACAGCAACCATTACTAGACCAGGAAGGGCCTATACAACCTGGAATGAAACAACTGAGAATAGAACGGAGTGTGGCGCAACCTGGCCAGCCTCGAAGAGAATCATATGTTAAGTAATGCTAAGTTCCCATTCAGTGTCTGTTTTTCAAAGTCAACTACCACTGAATCCTCTTAATTATGGGAACATCTAAGCTAAGCGATAGCTTTAAGCCACCACCACGCTTAACGTTAGCAACTAATCACTTTCTTTCTTCCATTTTTTATAACCCCACAAAAAACTTTTATACACCAAACCAATAGGCTTGGCAATCTCATCTCCATGAGACGGCAATACACGCTACTGAGGTTCAGCTTTGTCTAGGCCATGCATTGTGTGGACTATGAGGGCTTCATATGAGTTCAAAGATATCTTTTGAACCTGACCCAAAAAAATCTTGTACTAGTTTCTTACTTATTAGAAAACACAAGCCAATTTGGAGCTTCGCCGATCCCCGGTGGGTGGGCTTGGTTAGTGGGTTTACAGCAAGCGGGTAACCCTAGGCATATCACACAACATCAACTACTGAATTTCTAGACCGCAGAAATTTTAAAAAATTACAGTTGAAAAGACGAAAAAACAGAACCTCTTATAGAATAAATGCTGCACAGTTTTCACTTGCATGCTTTTACCGATATCTATACTTGGATTATTGTTTAATACTAGTTTCATTCCATGTTTATAGGAATCTCTACTCTATCCTTCGGAATATAATTCTATCGCGACCTGTACAGCTGTATTCTCCCCATGACTTCAGCTGCCATCTCAACAACACGTAATACAGACAGAATGATTTATACAAGCCTGTCTTCAGGGTGAGGTACAATAAACAGAAAGTAAGAATGCTTCACTTGTTGGGAGACGAAATCTCACTCTATCACTACTTCCATACTCCTGCCTCTTCTTTGTGCCACCGTGGGATCAGATGTGTGCTTTCTGAAGCGATATTAATATATCTGTAACAGAAATTATCGAAAGCAGGGGATAATGATTTTTTGTTAATGGGAGAAGTGAATATTTATTATACACTAGAAAATGTCGGGGGGGTAAAACGCCAGACGTATACATCCCCATCCCCCCCGCATCTCCTATTCAAGAAATTTTGGTGAACAGGAACCCGACAATATTCGTGGAAAGAAGTATAGACTTGTGCAGCGACAACTGTACAGGTAAATTGTTCCATTCTTAATGCACTTGTTAATTGTGAGGCACCCCTACAGCTCCGGACACGGTGCGTCCTTAAATAAGCCATTTATTCAGCTTTGACCTTAACCACATGACACACCTGACAGATATGTTCAAATTCAGGTCCAGAGTCACAGGACACACCTGCAGGCCAACAAATTATATCACAATGATGACCCTTCCAGCCTTTGCAGATATTCATATCATTCTCCGATTATCGCCAACAAACAGTTTTTGACCCCTAGAGTGACCCGAAATGACCTTGAATGAATATGAACCGTTTTTTTAATACAATTTTATCTCCATGTGAACTCCACTCCTAGGAGCATTTTGCATTCTATGAACACACCCATTGCTATTGCCCGAAAAAGTAATAAAGCAGTTTTTGAACCCCTAAGTGACCTTTTGATGACCTTCATTGACGTGGCGGTTTTTATTAAAATTGTTACACTCTATTTGGATGCCTCCACTCCGAGAAGCATAGTGCATTCCAATTAACATGTCCAATGTTATTGCTAAAAAGATATAAAAGTGAACTTTAACCCCTTGTACTACTACCAAGTAGTAGTCGCGCTCGAAGCGGGAGTTTTTTTCTCTCCATAAGCCACCACGCCTCAATCACATATCCCAGCAAAAACCAGTTTTCTATTTTTTTTTGCCCCGTAACCCTTAAATAAGCACTTTATTCAGATTCGACCTTCACCCACATGACCACCCGACAGAGGTCAAATTCAGGTCAGAGGTCACACACATTCAGGTCACACTTATCATCACAATTTGAACTATCCACCTTCGCGATATTCCAATTCCTCGATTATAGCCAAAAAACAGTTTTTTGACCCTTAAGTACCCGACTGACCTTTTATGATGCATTTTTTAGAAAATTGTACTCCTTCTCCATGTGATACATCCACTCCTAGGAGCCATTTTGCAATCGGATGAACACACCCAGTGGCATTGCCGAATCAAGTACTAAATCAGTTTTTTACCCTAAGTGCCCTTTAATTACCTTCAATGACATGGCAGTTTTTATAAAAATGGTTACACTCCATGTTATGCAATCACTCCTAGAAAGCATATTGGCCTATCCAAGGAACATGTCCCAATTTATTGCGCCACAAGGTATAAAATTGGAACTTTGACCCCTTGTAACGGCCAAAGTAAGTGTCCGATCGAGCGGTAGTTGTTTCCCTCATAAAGCACACAAAACTCTATCACATAGTCCAAAAATAACCATTTCTATTTTTTTTTGCCCGTAACTCCGTAAATAAGATCCTTTATTCAAGATTCGATCGAGCCCTTTAACCACATGACCACCCGACAGAGGTCAAATTCATCTCAGAGGTCACACACATGCAGGTCAACAATGATAAATCCCATGGTGAACCACCAGCCTTCGCAGATATCAATTCTCCGATTATAGCCCCAAACCAGTTTTTGACCCTTAAGTGACCCCCGAATGACCTTAATGATTACTTTTTCAGAGCAATTGTTACTCTCCATGTGATACATCCCTACTAGAGGCATTATTGGCATTCTGATGAACACACCCAGTGCTATTCGCCGAAAATACTAGATCATTTTTGACCCGCTAAGTGACCTTCAATTGACCTTCAATGACATGCGTGTTTTAAGGAAAATTGTTACACTCCATGTGATGCTCCACTCCTAGAAGCTATTGCATTCCAATGACACGCCTAATGTTATTTGTCGAAAAGTATTAACTCATCATTTTGACTGATCAGGGGACAACTACTATTCAAATTAGTCCCACAAATTTACCCTCATGACCTTGATGCTATTGAGAAATTTATCAGACTGGGGTAGGTCCTATTCACGAAGTTTCGTCAAAATCCCTCAGAGTTGAAAAATATTGCATTATTATTCTAATTATGCTACACGAATATGTAAATTAAACCCCCAATAATGACCTTCAGTGATTTTAATGCCATTGAATAAATTTATTGGTACGGTTAGAAGGTCCTACGCACCAGTTTCGTGAGAATCCAACAAAGTTTATAAATTTGCCTAATTGCTTGGGCCAACTATTATGCAAATAGTCATGCAAGATTGACCTCGCGTGACCTCGGCCACATTAGGAAAATTCATCGGCAGTGATAGTTGGCCCTATTCACAAGTTTCACTGAAAATCCAAATGAGTTTAAATATCACTCTACATTATGCTCTACTTAGGCTACTGGCCAAAGAAATGCAAACTTTACCTCGATCCTTGAAATTGTCCCTATGTTTTTCGGCTCCAACACGACCCCCAACCACCACTTCGTGTAACTCGCACGAACTTGAAAATTTTGCAAAAACCTGCAAAATAGAGGGCACAAATATACGATATAGCCCTTTTCGAACTTATCTCCGAGATTTTACTCATACGGACTTGTGTACAATGTTTTGGGTCAAATCGGATAAAGTGTTAAAGATGAGAGCGCTACCCCTAAGTTTCCGGCGCAATTGAAAAAACACAAGATAGGCATTCACATACAACAAATTATCAAATTATGCGCCAATACCTCTTCAAAAAAAGTTAATTATTCATCCAAGTTAGGTTCCTTGTTCAGGGGTGTGCACTCGGGTCGACTGAAAATGGTGTGGGGTTGGCTTCCCTAATGTATGAATATGAATTACCATAAGTTGAGTCCACTTTACAGGACCATTGGACTTTAATTCTTTGGACCTAGCGGGGATTGAGCCCTGTCATCCGATGCAGACTATGGAACAAAAAAAAAGTTTCAAACAGCAACAGCAATTGCTTACTGTGGAGACGGGCAGCAATTTCCCACGTTTACTATCAGGTATTGGTAGACATGTCCATCTCATTCATGTTTAACACATTTTTTTTTTTTGTCTCACTGTGCGACTGGGCCACCCGTCTTGCAGTTGCCAAATTGGAGCATGTCAATTATTCAGTCCATTCATGTTTTACACAATTTTTTTGCTTCGTTATTTGCTCACTGTGCGACTGGGCCACCTGTCTAGCAGTTGCCAATGGTGGACATGTCAGTCACCTTCATGTTTTACACATTTTTTTCTTCGTTATTTGCTCACTGTGCGACTGGGCCACCTGTCTTGCAGTTGTCATTTGTGAACATGTCAATTTCAATCAGACAGATTCTTAACATGGGACATTAAATTGCTTGGGCTGCCATTTTGCCAGTTACTAACATGTCAAGCTCAACCATGTTTTACACATTTTTATCAATTGCTTACTGTGAGACTGGGCTGCCAGTTTCCTGGTTGCTGGGTGGTGCATATCAGTCTGCCAGCAGACATTATGTACTGAGCAGGTCCTCCAGAGGATTGCTCAGCAGTGCCAAACAAACAAGGAGAATGAAGGATGAATAGGCAATGATGGGACAAATCTGGGCTTGATATTGTTTCATGCAAATGTTGGAGGGCAATCCAACTGTTACCAGTGTAACAGCATGTATCAATTTTGGACCATCTGGTTAATAACCAGTGAGTTTGGTGTTTTGGGTTGTTTTTTTCTCAGTGCGGCACTTTATATTATTATAATACCTGGATGGAGCACCCTAGCCCCAGCAATCCAACGATAATGCTCCCATACTGGATTGACGCAGCTATGATTGAATATGGAGATAAACAGTATGTCATCTTTGTAACTTTACTATGTCTACATGCGAGCCATATACAGCAGACTTTTGGCATCAGTTGTCCCCCAACCTGTGCTGAAAGGTGATTGCACTCCTTGCGTTGATATAAATGCACACGTACTGGTAGTGTTCACAACCATGTGCTCTATCTAGAATTTGTCTCCGCAGGGTCCCTGTCCTTCAAAGTAAGAGTAACACAAACTGTATGTTGCTGACACATTTATTGTTATGTTACAAAACACAAATGCAATTGCATGGGTATCTCACGTGGGGACATCTTTCTCTCTTGGGCCATCCCCCAACTCCTGGGATTCCCTGCACCAACCATGAGCTACAGTACCAAGCCCCAACCCACTGGATACGCACCCGAGCAAATTTTAATATTGCTTTCTCTTTCTAATTTTTTCTTGAATGATATTCAACAGGTCGAGGATCAGTTCTACATGTGCATATAGGCAAGTTCTTGTTGCAATGGACCCTTTTCACTGTGGCACAGTTTTTTTGTAAACAGTCAGCAAAAAGTGCCCAATCTCAATCTGAAACATGTCTACCACTGACAGTATAAAAGATGAAATTGAAGCTTCAAACCTGAAGGTACTATTAATGATGAATAGATTTATTGGCAGTATTATTTGTATCAATGTTCCAATTCTGAACTCTGCTGACTAACAAAATCTCTGTGCGACAGAAGAACATTGATATACAGCATGCACGAATGAACCCCAAGTTCCTCGGATCATACTGCAGGCATGTTTGTGGCATTGATATTAAAAGGCCCATGAAAGCAGTTGCTGTGCAGCCAACTGGCTCTCCTGATTCCTCTGGAAAAAGCCCTTGCGTCAGCATGTAAGCAAAATTTTTCTGAAAAAGTTGGGATGAGAAACTAGTTTGTTCTTATGCTGTCTTTAAGCAAGTCTATGAATGTTCCCACACTAATATACTAAAATTGACTTCGATCGTCAGACGAACTGTAAGGGTACCCTGGAGAGTACCAGACGTTACATGGCAGTCAACATGAAAGTGAAAAATATACAACACAGATTTACGTTGACCACTAAGGTATCTGCTCTTCCCGTCCCCGGAGAAAAGCATCATCTGATGTCCCAAACCCCATCGGCAGCTGAGATTTTCATGGCCATCATGAAAAGGCAAAGTCTGTGGAATTACCAAAAACAAGAATTGAGATGTAAAAAAAACACTCAATCACACTACAATGCTACAAGAGACCTATACCTTCTGCAGCCTATATAAGCTTTCAGAATAATATGCACAATGCTGTATTGGGAGAATATTGTCCTTTTTTATGGTAGCCTATATACTTGCTGATGCAGAAGATTGAACATATTCAAGGCCCAGCAAGAGTGCAGACCTGGATACTGCACCTATTGTCAGCTGCGAATTCCTCACCAAGCACATGGAACAAGGCAATGCCTCTTTGGTCAGTACCGTTAAGTTGAACGGTTGGGGTAATCGCAGGCAGGCAGATGACAACTTGCAAATTGCCTACCCCTAGTTTGTCCTAGTGTTCGAACGATCATGGCAATATAGAATATTTATCGATACGATACTGATTATTTCACCATAATCAGACCGATTCCGATACCGATACGATTATTCAAGTCAGCACATTACACGTTCGTATATCATTGCGATACGTAGACAACTTGCCCGAGTTAAATCCCATCATGGACCTACAGGTTTGTAGTTAAAATTCAGCTTCACTTTCAAGTCAATACTTATCCAATTCCATCCTTTTTATGCATGCATATATTTGGGCTCCCAGTGAAGGAAAAAAAAATTTTATGCAAGCTTTTGAGATGGATTTGTAAGTTCTGAAACTCTTGTAAATATCATAAAATTGATATGCACGGCCTGCTACTGTACACGAGGAGCCTGCAAGTATATTCAATTTGCATGTCAGCGCAGCAAAGCGCTACTCAACTCGATCATCTCTCCCCACACACTTAATGTCAATGGGGTTTTTACATTGACACTGGGATTAAGGCCAAAACGCTCCAGCGGTAGCGATCACCGAATACCCCGATTCACGAAATATGCTGTAGCCTGTGACTCGTGAAGGCCTACGGTACTAAATGCCATGAATGAATTAATTGATTCCCATTTCTCACTGGATACAACGATTATAATTGATAGTTTTAGCAATGATTTTAGCACATTTCCAATCAAATTCCAGGCTGTGTCTTGCTTTGGTATCCATGCCAAATCGACTAGGCAATGGTTATGTGGTAGCATGGGGCCATTCGTAGTTTTAGTGTGTCTTGTCATAGCAATCGATGAACGCATATAACCTAGTTATTTATGGCTGAATGCACAATCTTTTCGTGACTTGTGAGTTTCATGTATTGGGGAGGGTGTGTACCTATGTGGTATTCTGAATGTGTGTTTATGTACACAGTGTTCCAATTTTGAGCGGTAAATGTTGCAATTCCTGTCGCTCATATGTTATGGGTAATCCGTATCTCATCTCGGAACTAGATGAGCAATTTACTGATTCTGATACTGATTCCGATTACGCCATATTCGGCCGATTCCGATTCTGATACCGATGATCATTTGAACACTAGTTTGTCCCTGATCCAATCCTTGTGCGAGCACCAGCACAATCTTTGGGGCATGACCCAATCGGGATGTGAAACCTGGTCTCCCAGGTGGAAGGCCGATGCTATACCAATTGTGCCAACTGCCACACCTGGTTGGTCGCCGGGTTGGACATATCACCGTCGGTGACAGCCCAATGTTCATAAGGGCTTTTATTCATAAGGTCCGTTTGTCATAAGGCCTTTTGTTCATAAGTCCCATTATTCATACTCGCCGAAAAGGTTCTTTATTCATAAGGTCCGATATTCATAATCACAACAGAAGGTCTGATATTCATAATAGTGAAAACAGTCCGTTATTCATAATAGGAAAAAAGGTCCGTTATTCATAATAGGAAAAAAGGTCCGTTATTCATAATAGGAAAAAAGGTCCGTTATTCATATGAGAGAAAAGGTCCGACATCATAATGGAAAAAAAGGTCCGATATTCATAATAGGAAAAAAGGTCCGTTATTCATAATAGGGAAAAGGGTCCGATATTCTAATAGGAAAAAGGGTCCGTTATTCATAATAAGAAAACAAACATCGGTCGTGGATCTGCCAGGGATCGCACCTGACAAAAAGTGCAGTTTTAGGGTTTGCATCCTTGCCGGACCTCGCTGGTAAAATCATCTGCTTGGCAAGTATATCATTGAAAGAAACACATTATGAATAACGGACTTTTTCGCGATTATGAATAATGGACCTTTTTTGCTATTATGATAACGGACCTCTTTTGCTATTATGGATAACGGACCTCTTTTGCTATTATGGATAACGGACCTCTTTTGCTATTATGGATAACGGACCTCTTTTGCTATTATGGATAACGGACCTCTTTTGCTATTATGGATAACGGACCTCTTTTGCTATTATGGATAACGGACCTCTTTTGCTATTATGGATAACGGACCTCTTTTGCTATTATGGATAACGGACCTCTTTTGCTATTATGGATAACGGACCTCTTTTGCTATTATGGATAACGGACCTCTTTTGCTATTATGGATAACGGACCTCTTTTGCTATTATGGATAACGGACCTCTTTTGCTATTATGGATAACGGACCTCTTTTGCTATTATGGATAACGGACCTCTTTTGCTATTATGGATAACGGACCTCTTTTGCTATTATGGATAACGGACCTCTTTTGCTATTATGGATAACGGACCTCTTTTGCTATTATGGATAACGGACCTCTTTTGCTATTATGGATAACGGACCTCTTTTGCTATTATGGATAACGGACCTCTTTTGCTATTATGGATAACGGACCTCTTTTGCTATTATGGATAACGGACCTCTTTTGCTATTATGGATAACGGACCTCTTTTGCTATTATGGATAACGGACCTCTTTTGCTATTATGGATAACGGACCTCTTTTGCTATTATGGATAACGGACCTCTTTTGCTATTATGGATAACGGACCTCTTTTGCTATTATGGATAACGGACCTCTTTTGCTATTATGGATAACGGACCTCTTTTGCTATTATGGATAACGGACCTCTTTTGCTATTATGGATAACGGACCTCTTTTGCTATTATGGATAACGGACCTCTTTTGCTATTATGGATAACGGACCTCTTTTGCTATTATGGATAACGGACCTCTTTTGCTATTATGGATAACGGACCTCTTTTGCTATTATGGATAACGGACCTCTTTTGCTATTATGGATAACGGACCTCTTTTGCTATTATGGATAACGGACCTCTTTTGCTATTATGGATAACGGACCTCTTTTGCTATTATGGATAACGGACCTCTTTTGCTATTATGAATAACGGACTTTTTCGCGATTATGAATAATGGACCCTTTTTCCAAAAATTTGCACGTTATGAATAACGGGCCTTATGAACAAAGACCCCTTTTTTATTATGAATATCGGACCTTTTGGTCATTATGAATATCGGACCTTTTGGTCATTATGAATATCGGACCTTTTGGTCATTATGAATAATGGACCTTTTTTGCTATTATGAAACATGGAATGCACCCTGGCACGGTCAACAACCTGATAGCATTTAGGTATATACCAATACAAACAACCTAGACTCATCAGCAACAGAACTATGTATCACTACATGAAGGTAAACTAATCAAAAAACGTGACCCTTACAGTCACAGTTTCTTCCTCTAACTGTGCGTGATTAGGGTACTCTCCCGCAAGATGTCATTTAACTTGAAGCTTCAGCTTCATATGCGAATGAGTTCAGGAGAGTCCCATCGAAATGGAGTTTTAGTTTGTGCGCTTGGGGCACAATTTCATGAGGCACCACACACCCTCGTCATGAGTTTGCTGACCATGCTTTGAACGAGTCTTTGCAATTGCTAGGCACTTAAGTATAGAGGAAGAAGAGAAGAATTGGTTTGATCACGTTTGTCGTAGAACCGATACCAATGATGACGTCTGCGAAAAATTTGAACTGGGGCCTAACTGCCCCTGTATCGAACGAATAAACGAGTTCAACGACGCTCTTGGAACTTAATTTCAAATATACTACTGGTAGGATACACTGGCCTTATTACTTCCCTAGTATTAAATGCAAATTTTGCCTAGTAAAAAAATGATTTCTTACGAATTCTGGAATTTCGCGCCGCTGCATTTCGTTGACGAGTTCAGTCAGTCAGTCACATTGTACCATTGTGTACCCGGCTGCATCATTTCTATTCCTAAGGGAGTTGTGGGTAGTTACTAGTTAGCTGATGTAAACTTATCAAACTCTGGAAAATGCGACAATGTCTCCTCTTCGCTAAAATGGATGAATGGACATTTTTGGTGTTTGTTATATAGAGACACGAACGATAATCATTACTTCCATCACTAACAATGATTATCAGACTAATTGATGTTTCAACAACCATATCGCTGACAAGTATTCCCGGAATAAAAATGAGCAACAGGCGCCGCGCGCTCCAATCTTCCACAACATAGACTGATAGAGCTATTTATCCGTAAGGAGGGCAGCGCAGAGTTTGCAAACGTTTAGCAGGGTCTAAAATCAACTGCTCTTCCTGCATAATAGTAAAAAAAAAAAAACAAGAATAATTAAGTGGTGAGTTAGTAGCTAATAATAATGATGATGTGATACCATTGGCTTACCGAGGGATGGGGGTGGGGGACCGTGGGGTTCTTGGGGGCGCCCTTATTTCTCCCTATTGGCAAATAAATCAATTTATGACCCCAACACAGGCGTTGCAGTATTTATAAACAACACTGTCAAAGTCTCGTCTACTGGACATGGTCAAGAATTTATTAGTCACAAGAGTCATAGGTCCCATCCCCCCTTCTTGCGTACGCCACTGTTTGTACTAGCAGAGATAACGATCGATATTACCACCACCCACAGTGAAAGATGACAGGGCGATAATATAATGGAGCTATCATATTAACCATTCGACCCCACCATTCACCCCCTCACACTCCTCGAGTATGTTATTTCATCTCTCAATGAATGGTGACATAATTCAACAGCTCATCTAAGCGAAGCCCGACAATCGGGTGAATCAGCATACGATGAAATTGGGGTGAGGACCCCCAAATCACCGAAGAAAGTGACTTTCCTGGTTGCAATACATACTCATTACAGAACTCACCCCTTGAACCGAGTGACATAGCTAATGACCCTCCTTAACGACAGGTGTCACATTCTTGTGGTTTCTATACTGCGGACGGAATTATTTTAAAATACAGAAATCAAAATGAAATGAGTGAATTATTCGCATTCTCTCATTTTCATTGTCGAATTCGGATCGCTGGCGAATAGTAGACTGAAATAAACGTTTCAATGATCAAAATCTGTCAATTTCGACTGAAAACGACAGATTCAAAGTTTATATGAATCCGTTCGAAGTTTGAAAAGTGGAATCGTTAAATATCTTCGTTGTCGGCCGATGCTCCGTATTTTACGCTTCCTGTGGAATATTTCAGAGAAAAATATATGTATCCCATACTATTTTCTCCAGACATTTCATTTTTGTCAAGTATTAGCCTCTTCACCGTCGCTGTTCCGAGTTTCAACGTTCAGAAATCCGTTCCCAGTACATTTGAAACCACTTCAAGGTCAAATACCAAGTGGTCCAAGGAGATGCTCCCTTGGAGACGGCTTGATTTTTATGTCCGTGAAGCGGCCGATCGGCCAGTTCACTTGTCCACCGTTCAAGGGGCTGGAAATTTTAATAAGTAAGCATTAATCAATCATCAATGAGTCTAGCATTCCGTTACAAGAAAATTAGGGGGCTACTAGCCTACTGACCTCCCGTAGAACTAATGCATGGACATAAAACTGTGATCCCCTTTCTTGATACATATTCGCAAATTCTGACATGAATTTCCCCGATCTCTCTTGGAATTGAAAAAATGGCAAGCGGTCCAAACCGAGGTGTGTGGGTGTGATGTTTCCACTAGTCCTGCTGCAAATATATACCCGAAATTTGAGATTTGAGTGCTTGTCATGGAATCTTAGGGACAAGAAATATTTCACGAAATCTGGAAATTCAAAGAAAACTCAATCCTTTCCATTCAGCAGAAGTTTCCACCCAGTTCCTCGATCTCATGTTGAATTAATGTATATTGTGTCCATGTTCGTATCAGTGTGCCTGGAAACACGAACCCGCCGTTTTTAGGACATTTTGGCTTCCATTGCGGGGAGAATTACTTTAAAATTTGAAACGCTTGTGGTGTCTCATGAAATTGGAGCACCGTGAGCTAGAACTACTGGGACACACAGCAACGGGTCGTCCCACTCATCATGACCATCGGAAAACTGCCACAGTGTCCGTCACAACTGCCGGACTGACCACACTATAGTCACACCTGCCAGCTAGTGTTCGAAATTCGCCGAGTGGTTGCAAAAGTCATCCGGCTCCGTCTGCCAGATTATACTACTTCCATCACAATTTGACCACCAAACATGTTCTACTGAACAGCAATGGTGCCTATATGCTATTTAAAGAGGGTCAGCCCGACTGCCTTCAAAAAGATTCCACTCCACCACGGCTCAGATGCCTAGACTAATCACCCAAGAGAGGGTTACTAACCATCTTCTCGACTTTGGCTGGTTTACTGGCTGGGAACATGATTCTGCTCTGAAAACATGCTGAAATCGTCACGAATCATATCATGATCGCTGCAATGAATTTATTGCTCAAATTACCCCCAGAAATTCTTTCTTTTTCGTCAAAAAAGGGTCCTAGTTTCGTTGTTCTGGTATTTCTAGTTGATCGGAGATGTCCCAACCTGGTAACTGCATGTATTCAGTATTGCTCTGGTTTGCGGTTCACTTTTTAAATTGTTAGTTGGAAGTGAGAAAAACGTTTTATTTTATCAATGTTCTCATCTGCATTCTTCAACGCTAAAAGACTCTCCAATGTAATATATCGCGGCGACACAGTTTTACTTAATGCAGTTCACTTTTGAGCAAGTAACTAACTAACAACAAAGATGATGAGTGCGACGATCGAACATTCCGTTCATTGTTGCATCGTGACTCACCAGAAGTAGTCCTCCGAAATAACATTGGAAGTTTTAGGCATAAAAATGGTAATATGTCTGTGAACCACCAAGATGAACGTTCTCGAAAGCACAATTTAGCACCAATTAGGGTTGAAATTCAACATTCTGTATATAATACTTCCGAAATTGTAAGATTTGGAGGAGAAATTCATTGAAATTATAACAGCCACTAGAACCGAAAATATGCATTCCAATTGGTTGTGGCAGTCTTAGAGGCCCCACCAGCCAGGAACTTTTGAAGATTTCACGAGGCGCAAGGAAAAAGTTTGCGATCGCAAGAAAATTCCCTGTGTCTTCAGTGTCTTCAGTGGATACTTTTTGTAATGATTCTTTCACTGAAACAAGCTAGAACTGCTGAAATGGAACATGGAAGCGTGAATCCAACCAGGCCTTTGCTAGCCTCATTGTCGACCACGCGCTATCGGAGACCAACTATAACCTTACTAGCATCATGCATGAATCTACCCTCTCGGATCAACAAAATCTTCTTTAGCGTTTACGCGCGAATTTCTCAACTCGACAATGTCGCTACTGACAAGAGTTCTAACATATATTTCACGCCAGATAGAGAAACTCAAAATACTCCGGTATGGATGTTTCTCTCACCAGCTCATTAGCGAAATCCAAGCCATCATCGATGCCAATTTCCAGCACTGAGTTACCTCTGAACTGCAATTGGAAACATTGAACTGGTCTCTTCACACGTCCCAAACTGTGTAAGAAGCCCGAGCACTGTGCTTGGTGGTATTCGTAAAAATCTTCGGAACTGTAATCAAAAGGCTGAAACTACGGCTTGAATTACTTTGGGAAAAAATATTTCACTATGCTTCTACGCCATGGATCCCCATCATCAGAAGAACGTTAATGCTCTAATAAGATAACATAGGCAACTGCGGATTTTGGCAAGTCAGAATACTGTAGAGAACCAGGAACTGTTACTAGATTTTTTAAAGACTTGACTGGGAGCCGCTTCAAATAGAAAGAAGGGCAAACCGGTCACAATGTTGTTAAAAATGGTGAACCATGTTGTCGACATACCTCTCTTGAAACATGTCACCTGGAACAACGTTTACCAGAGGACACAGACCCATAGGTCTATCAGCCAGTTTTGACTAACTCTAAACGAGTTCCCACGTGAACTGAGGAGCTACTATTAATTCAGACCCTGACAGTAACCTAGCCCTCTGACTCTCATTGTTGGTGTTATGCGTCCAGTGAGTGTTTGGCTGACTACAATACTCCATCGAATCGTTGACCCTTAAACGACCCCCAGCGTCACCGCTATTGCCGTTTTGTACCAATCCTATCATCCGTTCTTCTCCAACCCATGCCTTCACCACCCTCCCCTCCCTTACATTACGGGTATACAGTTACAGAAAAGAAATTCCACTTCAGTCAGCTTCCCTATTGTCTACTCTTCTTCAGCCTGAAGTGGAGGAGCCCTCGCGAGCTCGAGCTGGGCACCATCCACCACAGAGGGCTGTGTTTGCATGACTGAGGCTATTTTTAGGGGAACCCCCGTTGATGATTCGTTGAGAGCACACAGTACTCAGGATATATCGAGGCAGAGGTGTAATCAATTCTAACCTGCTCCAGTCCCACCCGAAAGGGAGGGGAAGAACGACAATGAACTCAAGGTTCCCGCCAGTCTCGTAACCTGGATGAGCGGAAAGTCTGGAATCAAAGTACCCTGCTAACAGTCGATCGGTGAGTCTTATTGCAACGCTCGAAACCAATACCCCCCACCTCAAAGAAGTAACTGTAATACAACAGGAGAAGGACAAAACGAGGGGTAGGGCAATTTTGCAAGTTGCCTGTCTGCGTTGTGATTACCCTAACCCCCACATTAAGGTACACCAAAGAGGCATTGCATTATTCCGTTTTGAGGGGTTCGCAACGCTGGACAATACGTGCAATAGCCAGGTCTGCACATTGAGTGGGCGGCCTGGATAGGTTCGATAGTTGCCCGTCAAGTACTACCTATAAAAAAAATGGTTCTACTGTGAGGCACAGATTCAGATCATTGATTGTAGACCAAGTATAATTGGTGGCCCTGGAATCGATCCTGTGGACAAATGCTACTGTTTTCATTACGAAAACTCAAGTACCGTCCACACCGATGTGTGATTCGAGTCAGATACGTGAGGTTGTATTCATTGATGATTCATTGTTGAATTTATTTAGTCAGATAAGATCATAAAATAGGTCCGATTGCTAGGCGGAATTGACGAAAATTATATAATGTTGTAATGGTCTAGATGCAGAATCGATATATGCTTGCTGTGTTAGAAACATCTAAAAATGCTGTTGCTGTAATAACTAGCGTTGCCGCATAATTTTCTCCGAACAGACAAGGACAGCTGAATGACGAAAAAACCATGGTGTGTGTGTGATGAGAGGAAGTTTCGAGGGAGGAACCCTTTCCAGGGCGTCAATCATCACGCTGTGATCATTACGAGGTCAGCAAAATCCAATAATTGTGGGTGTTTTTAAAAACATGTTTTGTCCTCTTTGAATGTTATATTTAGTTCTTTCAAGCACACTGAGCTTGCAAATTCCTGAAAATGTTGTCAATGCTAACAAAACAATGGGCCAACGAACATAGCTAAAACCAGAGTTTTTCGGAACCAGAATTTAAAGCCCTCATTGCGGGGTGGTCAAGGGCGAGTTATATGGGTGATTAATTAATACATGGAAATATAGTGTACGATGAGGAAGGGACTATCCGCTGTGTCTAACTCTTCAACAGAACTACGAGTCATTGCTGGGTTGGAGCAAAGGTGCGAATATGAAATGGATGCATACCATGTCAGACTCGCCTTTGTGATGAGCATCTTGTTATCTTAATTTATTGTGAAACAAAAGTGTGACGAGGATTCCATCCCATGCTTCCTAACGCAGGGAGTTAATGGCTGTTGTAGAGGACTATTAGTTATAATAGTTATACTTGGACCTTTTTACATGCCATCCATAATTTTAATCCCCACCGAAGTTTGCGCCCCTCCCCAACTCTTTCAAGTGTGGTTAAAGGCTGCCTCTTCACACGATGCTTTTGTCTGGAGAGCAATTCCAGTTGCTTAATAATACAGAGAATATGTCGCTGTAAGCTTGGCAATGGGAAAATCGTGAAGATGTTTGGTGGTGAGAGGATGCCTTACCTAAAGGGAATGCTTCCCTCACCGAACGATAGTGTTTCTTTTACATTTCATAAAACATATGTTTTGTGATGTTAAGAACGAACTAAATCATCAATATATCTATCATTTTTATTACGGTGTTTAAAAGCAACCAATGAAAATTTGGGGATTCTCACGTGGAAAGTAATGTTACGCTGACGTTACATGGTAGCCGGAAAAATCATTAGAGTTATAAAAAACAGAATAAATCAGCTTGTTGTGATTTCTTACATGTACTGTAAAGTAGTGAAAACTGGTGCGCCACAATGGAAAGTTGTTCAAGCCTTTAGGTTCACTCCGCACCAAAATTATAGCGTAGGCAAGCTGTACTGTAGGCTTTCAAGTTGGTCACTCATTTGACTGTCGTGCCACACCCTACATCATGTCTTCCACAACGGCCGTGATGTGAGAACATTAGGCCAGTAACAACATTATGCAAGTAACACGCCTAGCCGATTAATTTTACTCACAGCTTCATATTCTACTACACAATTACAATATTATAGTCCTAAGTAAGGCCTCGCGAATGCGATTGGGCGGATGGTGTTTAGGCTATTTTATTCGTGCTGCGGACTTGTAACCGTAATTTGTAGATTTGTCTATAATTTTTATGTTAGCCTAGCTAGGCGGCAAGCCTGAGGCCTAACGTAGGCTAACCTCGCCTAAGTCGGAGCCTTCACTCAGCCTATTGGTCGGTTACCCACCGTAATCTAAAGCCTACAATGATTATTACGCTTCATAAGTCCGAGAATTCGTCGTTGCGCGGCGGGATGTAACGCAACATGTCTGGTATTTAATTCATTCAATTCAATTCAATTCAATTCAATGCTTCGATCCCGCACTGACATAATCACAAGCGCAGTCGTGCATGCATAGCATGCGCCCACATACGATGTGCGTGCAAGCCTAACGACTGTGCGTCGGGCAATTGTGCTGGCTGTCCGACTTGTTGTTGTTGTTATTGTTATGTTATTGTTGTTTGTGTTGTTGTTGTTGTTGTTGTTTGTTGTTGTTGTTATGGTTTGTGTTTGTTGTTCCCGTCAATATGACCTCGGGACATAGGTGTTTTAATGACGTCCGAACGATGACGTAATCGCCCTAAATCCGGTCATAGTTATAATGACGTCAGAACGATTACGTAATCGGCCCGAAAATCCTCCATTTCGGCCAAATAACGCTCCTGTCGACATATTTCAATGATTTCTTTCTTAGTTCCCTTAAATATAGCAAAGGTATTTCATCGTTCAACGCCATCAGGGCGCCTGTAACAAAGATAAATTTGGGGCGTTTCACATCACAAACCAAAAACCATTAACCGTCCGATCAGCGCTACACACAATTGCAAGGTTCCATGGCAAAACTTTCGTGTGTGTTTGCCACCTTACGGTCGATTTCCTTCCGGGAACTTTGGTCCAGCGTACAAGAGGCTTTCACACGAAATGTAAACAATCACAAAATAGTCCTACGGCAGCGCGATGATGCCATTAAACACAAATGGGAATTAAATCCCAAAGTTTAGTTGCTTAGAGTGGTTGGCGCCTCAATTCTCGACTCAATTCTCGAACCGGGTGATATCAGCCCGCGCCCACTTTTTTCAGCTGTGAGATAGCGAACTGTTTTTCTCCCTACCTACTGTTGATGTATGCATGATGAAGGGCAGTAGGGCCTACGTTACACCCTTGTAAAAATCATGTTATCATGTTCGACTGATGATTCGAAGCCCCCCCCTTCGAATGTTTGATAACTGTTCCAACATTGGTCCAATACTCACTGCTCGCTATATTCCGATTCTACTTCACTGGGCACATGGAAAACAAGGTTTAACCGTGATTTATCCACAAGTTCTAGTTGCCCATGTCATTTCATTGGGAAGTTGCGCATTGTGATAGCCTTCAAAGGCACCGACGCTTTTTGCCGTCTGGTGGGCGCTGTCCTCTATTCTCATCACATTTGAGGAGATTCATATTCATATAGGGTTTATGCATCAATTTCCAACATTTTAGGGTCATTTAGTGGAGCTGCAGTGGTGGTCCTCTCACAGTTGTAGACTTGAGTTGTTTCCATTATTGGCATATGTCAACACAATGAACAATGGCATGCAATATGCATGTATTCGAGGGGGTTTTGTAACATATGACTAGTGACGATTAGATACACTCACGGAAAACCAAATAATAAACAGTGATTCCCTGAATGAAAGCAGGACTGGAAACAATCCCAGTCGGACTGGTTCAATGAAGATATTAATAGTGCGATTAATTTGAGGAATAACTTTATGAAAAATAGGCAATTATCCAATGCTGTACAGCCTTATGTGAAATTACAAAAATGTTCTTTCGTGGTGCTAATTGGAACGAGGGAAAATCTACGCCCTTTAGAAGTTCCACAAAATGTTGAATCAGCTGATCAAACAATACTGAATGGAAGTCAAACAATCGGCCAGTCCTAGTTATAGTTGGCAAAGAATATATAGGTTGCTAATTGCACTACATCAAAAAGCTAATACATTTATATCGAACTAGTGTAGAAAATGGTGATATAGCAAGAGAAATGAATTCTTATATGTATGGCTGAACCTTCCGATGGAGCCCGTTTTGGATCCACTATAATCTGGAAACGAATCTTTGATAATAAAAAAATAAAAAAAAAAAAAAAAAAAAATTAAAAAATTATGCTGTATGGACTTTATGTGGAGTGGCCACGTAATTGATTGTTAGTTTGTATTTCCACTTTCGAGAGGTATTTCCGATTATTCAGAGTCTCGTATCGTAAACGATTATGTTCGTTTGTAGGTTTGAGAATTAAGATTATGGGTTAGTGTAGTCTTGTTATCACATAAATTCCCGGCTTAGTTGTATTGTCGAAAGGGAGTGGAAGATTGCATATGAATATTCCTTTTATTTTTCACTCCGGCTGAATGAGCAACATTTGTTCGTTCAAGGAGCTACCATTTTTTTTCTCAGAAAACATCTTTGTTATTTATAGTAATGTTTTCATTTCATCGTTGCGCATGCGTGCTCGTCTGTTCGAGCGAGCATTCGTGCATCGTTGCAAAATATTAGTACTGGATAATTCAAATAAATAGCTAACGTTGTCCAATATCAAATTCTGCGTTAGCAGCCCTTTGCCTTTCAACTATCAAAGTAATGAAAGGGAAAAAACTGAAGATGTGGTTATCAGGGCGTACCAGCTCACAAAGACACTATCAATGTGATTCTGGCGGTAAACAAAATGCAGTAAAATACATGGAATGCTCAGATTGCGAGGTATCGCGGGACCATTGTGTCTCAAAAGGTGTCTTCTAAGCCTTATTTTTATTTTTCATATGTCTGTATGTGATAACACTTTTGCAAGAGCAAATGATGAATTACCTTTATAGTGGTAGCAATATTCCAAAATAGAATGATGAATGATCTTGCAATATGGAGCGACATCCCTATATTCCTGTCAGTATTCGAGTACCTGTCATAGCTATTTCAGTGTTATCATAGATTTTGAGGGATTGTCGGGATGCCTCTTGGGCCTCACAAATAATGTCTGAATCTGAAATGTTTCCTATAGGTCCTTATATCTCGGATCTTTCTGATAATCGATTGGATCTCGACAAAGTGGACGTCTTTCAGTCCCATTAGGTTTTTAGTTTATGGGGAAACTGTTTACATTAATGAGGAGTAGCGATCTGTTTTGGCGTAACTACCTTCAGAAAACCCTCTCGCTTTGAGGCATCTTCAATCTTTGGGTCGTGAGGGTACGTTGACTCCGGAGTCAAACTACCGATAGGAAGAAAATTCTTGTGAAATTTGTGCACTATTCACTTAGTTTTCCGGTTTTTTCTTTTTTTTCTTGTTTCGAGAATTCGATGTGAGGTCAGGAAAACGGACGATATTACTATATGTAAGTGTAGTGAACATTATGGTTTTGTCTTTGGAGATCACTCGGTTCAATCTGTATAGAAGTAATCATACTGGTACGTGGCAGTGATTCTTTGACCCCTGGTTACGAGAGTATGACATGTATACTGGTACTTTGACTCAGGAGAACTCCGGACTACAAAATTTATTGCGATTTCGAAGCCCGCTGGAAGCCCGAGGAACTTTCCACGAGGCTGTTGGATAGGGATGTCTCCTGGAATGACCACGCTACCCACGTGTGAGAGTAGGTACCTCGTGAGGTGGACGTTGTGTATTGTGGCAGCCCGGGAACGAGAGACGCGATGAAGTGACGTTTACTGAAATGGTGCTCGGGAAAGAACAAGCCAGAAATGCGTGCTGATAGTTTAGACAAGTCACTGATGATCAGGGGTAATATCTGAAAAGCGCCTCGAACCTGTCTTCGACGTGAAAAAAGTGCTAACCTCATAGCCACAAATAGTTTGTAACGTCAACTGTAGTGAAGATGCAAGACAAAAAATGAAAGTTGATATTCTTGGGCCGCTGCTATTCGTTAGAGTACTGTTGAATGAACACTCTGGAAATGTTTTAGGCAACACTTATGTTTCAGTCAATAGTAAGGTACCAGTGGGGCATTATTTGCTCCCCAATCGCTCTGCATAAATTGGAGCAGTAGTTTCAATGGTAAATAGTTGCATAGGGTGAGTAGAGAGTAGATAGCGACAGTACATAACCACTGCTCACTTTTCCGAATAATTTATTTTGCTGCAAATGTCGCCTTCCTCATGGATTTCTTTTCACAAAATCAAACGAGATTTACCTGTGAGTTTTATTGGGATCGTACTGATCCTCAATGTGAAAGCGGTAGATTACATGAGATGCGCCTAACCGATAAGTTTTTTGAAGCGAAATGGTCACGATTTTAGTTGGCCTATAAGGAGAGAATAACTAAAGTGAACTACATTTGGGAGAGGTATTTAATCCTCGCTGTTATTGCACCATGACAACAGAATGACGGGAAAGGGGTATTCACCAGTTCACTTAGAAAAAAGTGAATATATTTTCCAATATTTCGTGAATGATTTGGTAAGTTTTCATTCGGATCCCATCTATAGCTTGTTCAGTATAAGTTCTCGAAAGTACAAGCTTCGTTCATGGGGGATCCTGCGGTCCCCCCATGATGTCACAATGCACATTTTGAAATAGCTGATCGGTGCTTCATCGGTACACTCAAATAGGTTGAAATCGCTTGGCGTTTCAGCTATCTTTATGTTAATGTATAGTAAGTACCAGTGAATTTACATGAGTACACAGCGCCCTGACATTTTATTCAGTTCAGCGAATTTCTTCGGAGATAACGGTATAATAATAATAATAATAATAATTAATATAATAATAATGAATAATTAAAAAATAATAATAAATAATAATAATAATAATCATAATACAAATAAAGAGGTATTTATGTAGCGCTTATGCAAGGCTCAAAGCGATCCCAAAAAAAGGGACGTCACAAAGAGAGATTATAGAGGTGTGCTTAGTTTCTCCCTGTGTGAGTCTGTGCTGGCAGTTCGAAAGTCGTCCGGTAAGCATTCCACAGAGAGGAATACAATCGTGGACAGATTAGATGGGACTTGTCCTTTCCATTTCCCTTTTCAATGTTGAGAGATCTCGAGACGACTTGGAATCAACATTTAACGGGGGAGAGGGGGATGCCGCAAAACGTTCTATTGGTTCAAAATCCGTGTCCAGCGACAGTTTTGTTCCATCTATTTTGTCCACGATTGCAGCCAGGAAAAAAGTTCATTCAACGCAGTGTTTGGTGCTCGTCTGGTGTTGTCTTCTTAAACAGTGTATAGGTTGCGCGAAGCACGAACGTAGTGTACGAGAGGACCAATATGGTGTGATACGATGAGGTCAGGAAGGTATTAAGGAGCGATACCTTTGGATACCTTACACATTGATAAGACGAATCTTGATGGAATGCGAGCATTGACAGGAAGCCATTTGAAGTTCAGACAGAACAGGTGTGCCTATGTTGTCTCCTAGTGATATCTTGGCAGCTGCATTTTTAATGTTTTGTAAACTTAGGCAGTTCCGTGACCCGAAGGCTGGAAGAAAACTATTGCAGAAGTCCAGCCGAGAAGAGACGAAGGATGTGCAACAGTTCTCCGATTGGACGGATTGCCAATACCAACCGGATTGGCACCTTACGAAAGGTGATTTAAGGTTGCGCTCACTGTTAAAAACAGCTCCAAGATTCCTCGCATTGTCAACAGTGCGAATAGTTGGTGGAGGATACAAGTACGAAATTTTGATGCGATGTTAAAATATTTAAAGGCGACATAGCTAAGCATGAATTCGTATCCAGAACTCCAGAAATTGTCAGGGTCCAAACGTAACGACAGAGAATCTCAGGCCTAAAGAGTGTGAAATGAACGGGTAACGTTTTTCTATCGATTAAAGAGTACCATTAAAATACTGGCAGAATGAGAAACTTATAAGATAAGGCTATACCTCAACTTAAAAAATCCGGTAACGGTCAGAATGCCAAGGTTTGAATTCGGCGGTAGCGCCCCTGGATTTTGACAAAGACACAGGAGCAAGCTCAGGTCACATTAACCCTTCAGCTCTTCAATTGCTAGAATCAAGGTCTATTGATACGAAAGCAGTTTATAATGATATGCAGGTCAAGTTACCATGCCTAACATCGATAATAGCCCGATAGCATAGTCCTAAACAATTTTATGGACATCTTCAAGGCCAGAAGCCATCAGGTTGACAAAAAAAAAATGACGAGTATTACCGAATTCATAACGTGTACAAATCGTAGGTTGAATAACCTGAGTCAAAATCATTGACCTATAGGCTAATACATATAGATCACATAAATAGGTTTTACATTGATCGCTGACCTGACCAAAATGCATCAAGTTTTGAAGTCCATTCGTTCCGATTCATCACGGGGTGATGATAGCCGGATCCCACCAATAGACAGATAGATGACTGAGCGGGTTCATACCTGCAATTAAGGAGCCCACTAATTGATGACCTTAAAGGCCGGTTGAAAACGGACCCGGAGCCCAAACCAACATACACCTTTTAGGCGGTCATAACGCCTGCGCCATCCCGGAAACAGTGGCGAGCAACTGCGAATCACTACACCTACACTGGAGAAAAGTCGCAAACAAGATTAAGACGACGCGAGCTTCCAAATACATTTCAGCTGTAGCTATTGCGATTTGGAACCGCTAAGAAGAGAATAGACGGATGAAAGGACCTGCAATATATACAGGTGATTACCTGAAGTCCATAAAAAAAAAACCGCAAATGTGTTCCAGATCCACATACACAGTAGCCGAATTAATCCACGGAGATTGTAAATCGCGGGCATAATTGGTATCTATTGGAGATGGAACGGAACCTGCTGAAGTCTGATCGGTTCAAGCATCTCATGAATCACGAGCTGTTGCATGATGGATGGGGAGTGTAAAATTGCTTTATTTACCAAGGAACGAACTCAGAGCGTTCGCTTTTCAATTATTTCCAAGACTATAAAAACTGAGGATAAAATGATTATATCGCCGTCGAGGATATTGCTGCGTTCAAGTGTCTCCGCCGCTGCGCCGCTGACAGAGACTTGCGGCAATAATTCTTGCACCCAGTGTCCGGTGGAGCTGACAGTGGCACAAAGATCTGCCATGTTTAGATTGGTTCAAAAGGAACACTGTTAAAATTCGCGACTGTCTATCATATGAAAATACTAGAGAACCAAGCAATCCAGTATTTTCATCTATTATTCAGACATTTGGGTTTGTTCAGTGCAATAATCGCACAAGAACAAGTATTAATGAATGAACAGTGGAAGAAATTGATGAAGAATGATTTTATTTATTTATTTACTGGTTTTCCTAAAAATAGATATATTGGAGAAAATATACGACTTATCTTGGATGCTATAGATATGCAAAGCAAAATAAAATTCCGAGGTACATCTTGTTTATAGACTTTAAAAAAGCATTCGACAGTATTAACTGGGTTTTTTTTTCTTCTATCATACAATGGTTTTATTCGATTTTGGTGACGAAATTATCCGTTGGGTGGAAGCATTTTATTCAAATTCTTCCGCGTGTGTTATATTAACGGCGCTGAGGTTTAAATATGATCTTGTATGCTTGATGATACAACTATTTTTCTTCACGACAGTGATCGTACTTTGAGAAGAATAATCTTGATTTTTAAATTTTATGAGCAGTTTTCTGGCTTGAAGATTAATTTCAATAAATCGAGCCTATTCTCTATTGGGTTCGATGATCCACATGCAATAACCTTCCACCCTCGCCATAATATCCCTCTTACATGTGGCCCAGTTCGTGTTTTAGGTGTCACATTTACAGATAACGGTGATGGTTTATTCCCTTTAAATTACATGTTAAAGCTGTCAAGACTCAACCAGATTCTGAACATGTAGTCTTCTCGGGATTTGACCCCTTATGGAAAACTCGGTTTTTTGTAGAAAGTTTGTCCCTATCACCACTTTTGTTTTTTCTTTCAGTGTTCTACTAAACCCTCCGAAATCTTTTTCCCAAGAACTGAATACTATACTGTTTACTTTATTTGGGGTAGTAAGCATGGTAAGAGAAAAAGATGTATATTGACGCAATCACCCAATGACGGTGGAATGAAGATGATTAATGTGTTTGATTTTCTGAAAAGTATTAAAATCACATGGGTAAAGAGTTATATAGACCATACTCAGGGTCATTGGAAAATGTGTTGACTTTTTCTGCGGAATGTTGGTAAGCAGTTCCTTTTTTAGTTGCAATTTGAAAGGGAATTACTTAGTGAAGAAAGTGAAAACGAATTTATTCCCAAACTGTTGTTGTGCGTGGAGTGATCTCACGTTTGCACGTCCCACGTGTAATTTCAGTGACCAGCTTATTTGGAGCATCAGTTTCATCAAGATTAACAATCAGATTATCTGATATAAGAAGTGCTATGATTCTAATATTTCTGTATGTCAGGGATTTATTTGATGAGACTGAGAGGCCTCTTCATTATACTGAGTTCATCCGTAAATTCCATTGTCCGCGTTTCCCATTCACAAGGCTGAATGGGATTATTCACGCCATTCCTCCGGCGTGGAAGCCATCCAGGGTTCTACATGCGCTGTCCATGAAGCCATCCCGACAACAAGAGATGATTGCGCAATTGGTGAGCAAAACAAATGTTTTTCGTATGTTTTACGATCACTTCGTGATATTGTAATACCACGTTGCTGTTCTAAATGGGAACAAGATTTCGGCGAAGAAGATTTCAATTGGGCAAAACATTTTGAGACTTGTATTAGTATTAGACGACGTTGAAATTCGATACTTTCAATATAAATTCAATAGGATCATATCCACGAACAAATTTCTAGCTAAGATTCGTGTTTCAGACGATCCGATTTGTACTTTCTGTAGTGAGTCAATCGAATCGATGCCGCATTTGTTCTGGCATGCAGAGTGTACACGACATGTGGAAGAGTACCGCATATGCAATGAACTGTTCAAGCCTGATATTAGTCTAGTATATGAGAATGTTTGCTTCGGTTTTCAAGAGAAAGGCAAGAAACTATGCAATCTCACAATATTTTATGCAGAGTTTTTCATACACATTTGCAGGCTTAATAAAACGACACCAGAATATGACGTTTTCAAGCATAAATTCAAATTCTTTCTGACTGCCGAGCTGTATGTATTAGTCAGTAACAATAAGGTAAATGAACTCGAGGAAATGAGAGAATCTTTGTCTTCGTGAATATGCCACTATTGAATATTCTGTTTATGTGGTGTATTTATTCACTACTATTTATTCACTACTATCACTACTAGGTATTTTAATATTTGTGTGCATATGAGATAAGAGCAATTTTTTTGTTTTTTTCTTCATTTATTCATTTATTTATTTATTTAGGCTGGAATGTTCTTAAAATTACCACTGCTCGTCTCATGTAGGAAAATGTTTTATTATTACAGAAAACGACTGGTCCCAGTTTTATTTAACTTCAGGACTGTGTTTTGTGTGTGTGCGTGTGTGTGTGTGTGGTGTGTGTGTGTGTGGTGTGTGTGTGTGTGGTGTGTGTGTGTGTGTGACCCCGCTTTACAATCCAGCCTTCTCAGTTGGAAGAAGGGCCTGTTGATACAAAAGCAATGACATTCCCGTTTGGGGGGTAACGTTAACCTGCCTAAAACGACATGATAATAGCCGATAGCTAGTCTTATTACAAAAATACAGGCACTTACATTACACTAACTTGAATGCACTAATATATGGTTCTCCTCCTCTGACATTATTATTATTATTTTTTCATTCGTTTTTTTTTTTTTTGAGGGTATGTGGTAAGAAATCCGTGTCCACAGGTCAGAAACAACGACACTAGACCGCATCATACGTGACGTGTACAATTCGTGGGTTGAATGACAAGAGTCGAGATCCCAATTCACTGTAGCACACTAATCACATAAGGAGGTCTAACATTATGTTTTTTCCTGACCAAAATTGTAGTAAAATTTCGAAGCCCATTTGTACGGTCCTTACCGCCCCCCCCTATTACTGGGTTGATAATAGGCAGAATCCCGATTTAGTAGATGAAAAAGGCGGTTGATATGCCCAATCGATTGATGATCAAAAGGGGTTGAAAACAGCCATAATCACAACCAAGAAGGACACCTTTAGGCGGGTTGATAACAGCGAAAGCCCACCCCAAAACCGTGGCAAGCGACTGAGATCACTAAACAAACACGCTGGGGAGGAAAGGTTCGAAAACAGATTCGAAGATCTTTCAAATGCGATGCACTGTACTAGGATACAGGCAATCAGCTGAGTTCATTAATAACCGGAATGCGTGCGCGTCCAAGACACACACATATCAGTCGAATTAATCACGATGCAAATCACTTTTTTTTTTTTCGTAACCATGTTCATTGCTATGTGAGATGGAACGGAACACTGCTGAGTCTGATCGGTTGGAACGCATCTCAGGGAATCAGAACAGATTACTGGATGGGAAGTATAATAGTATTTCTTATACTAAGAAAAAAAACGCGATGAGTCGTTCGTATTTTGTAACCGTAGGGATACTGCGGATTTGAATCATGTATGCAGCCCCACTTCGAGGATATTTTGGTTTACGTTTACGCAGTTCTGCTGCCGCCGCGTCTGCCGCCGCCATGAGATAACTCTGGAACACGGTGGAGCTGAGAGTTGGCACACGCGTCCATAGTAAAATATCAGACGTCGACGACCCTGGTTAGATTTGGGTTCAAAAGTTAACAAGTTCAAAGATTCGCAACTGTCTTTTCCCAAATGGGAGGGGAAACATAATAGGAACTGAGAACTCAGTTTTTCATCTATAATTGATACATTCGATAATGCTCAACAAGTAACGCACAGGAAATCATGGATAATCAATGGGAAGAATACGATCTAAGATTGCGAGGTGGAAACTATTGAGGCCCCTATTTTTATTTATTGATATATTTATGTAGTTTTAGATATATTGATGATATTTATGATTTATTGAGTATTTATTGTGTATGATGTATTTATTGAGTATTGATGTATTGTTATGGTATTTATGTATTTATGTATTCAAGAACGAATTATTCTACGTGGAGTTATACAGCTATTTACTGTCCTTTATAAAGAAAGAATATTATATCTCGCCATCTGTCCCCAAAAGTTAATGATGCAAATTTACCCTGTTCGGACATCACAAACCATTCTAATGGTTTTCTGAATTTAGACCCCAGTGATCAACAAGGGGCAGAGGCTACTGGGACTTTCTTTGCTGTCTGAAGTTATGTTGAGTTAATTACTTAATAATAAATTTACATAGGGCTGATCCTAACGTTCGTGCCAGCCATTTTCATGCAAGCCATTTTGTCTTAGGAAAATTTCAATTTTAGTGCAAGATTCGAAGCAAACGATGTTACAGGAACAGACGAACGAAGGCATAACAGGCTAATTGCGTGCTATGGACACCCTTAATGGTTTAATCATCTTGGTAGAATCACTTAAAGGTTAATCCTCCTTCATGTTCTTATCGAAAGGAGGATCATAACAATCTGCACATTTTGTATAAAAATGGATTATATGATTATTGTTAGGCCTAAGGGTCGGGTAGGTAGGGAGAGGAAGAAAATGTTACTCGGGGTATTTTTTAAATCTAGAACGCTGGTTAATCGGCGTCAGGATAAAATTTGAAAATCAAGAGCAAATCACGTATGGTATGGATCATAGCTATATATAGCAAGCATACTTTTTTTTATGAAAAAAATCGGATAACCACACTTTATGTCCCTGTCATAATTTTCCAACGTCTTTTTCGGATAATCTGCCTGTCTTTAAACAGACCTGGATTAATCCGTATGTGGCGGTTACCTTACTGTTGAGGAGTGCCGGGCTGCTCTTGGATCCATACGTGATGGTTGTAGCAGGCTTCACAAAACATTTTGGCATATATACTTAGACTTATCAAGAAGCAAAGTAGCAGAAATATCACCTCATTCATCTGTTCATAAGCAGGATACAGATCCACTCTTTTTTCTTGTTTTTGTCTCCTGAATATCGTCCGATATCTTTGTTGAATACTGATACAAGACTGCTACTGAAGTTATTGAATTGTTGAAAGCAAATTTTTACTAGTATTATTATTAACATATTAATTAACTAATTAATTATCAAAATAATAATAATTTATTGAGAATATGATTACTTCGTATTAGACTTGATACAGTACTTTTCAGATAATAAACAGGGTTATCTTTTTTGTCGACTTTGAAAACGCCTTGATTCCATGATTGAACTTTATTCAGGGACGTAAAGTATTTTGGGTTTGAGCAAAGTTTCCGATCATGGATCATTAATGTCTTTCACATAACCTTAGGCCGCAGTCTGTAACAATGGATATTCTACTCGCTCTTCCCATTAACTGTGGTGTGCAGCAGGGGTGCCCGTTAAGCTCTTACTTTCCATTTTGTGGTCGCAGAGATTTTTTAGCATAGATTTATGTCATTTGTTATAGCAACGTTTTTTGTGGAATTAATATTTTTTGTTGTTGGGGTGATGAAGTCAGAATAATTGAATATGCAGATGATATGCTCTTCTCACTGTTGCTAGTAGGTCTCTCGGATTGCTGAAATGTCTGTTATTCTCAATAATTTTCAAAAAGCGTCGGGAATGAAATTGAGTATAGATCGAGAGTCTAACCTTTTCCCTTCCACGCAGGTTCTTATGTTTCGACTGACGCCCCGTATATACATGTATATTGCGGATTTCAGTATTACCCTTAGCCCCATTAAATTCCTCTGTATTTTCTCCACTCACTAGGGCATGACCTTCCCAGACTTGACTACCTATAGAAACTTTCCCGTCTCAAAAGAAATCGGACTCCCATAGGGAAATTGTCATAACGAAATCGTTGACACTATCTCAGTTTTTCTATTTCAAGTTTTACCAGAACATCCGAACTATTTTGTCAAGGAGAATCAGAGCTGTATATTTGAGTCTATCTGGTCTGCAAATCCAGATATGATTTAGAAAGAAATGATATGTAAAATCCTATTTCTGGGGGAGGCTCAAAGATACTCCTATTTAACAGCTTCATCTTAGCTCTGAGATTTACGCGTGGGTAAACATAAACTGAATATGGATGAGACCGATGTCCTTGGAAGGTGTTTTTTTCTTTAAGGTTCGGAGGAAGGTGTCTCTTTTGATTGCATTACAACGCAACTGCACCTTTGTAGAAAACAATCACCTTTTATGAGTAACATTTGCTCGGTTTGGGGTTCGATTTATTTGCAAGAAAAATTACGGTAATGAGATTCTGTGGAATGAATAGCCACTTTATTAGCGTGATTGATGAGGTCGTGTACTATGAAAAGCTCCACGGGAGTGGGGTGGGTGATATATGTTTGGAATATTCTTGCACAAAATATTGAACCTGTGTCTTATCATCAGTTTTGCAGTAAGTTTAACATTACAAAATTTCCTCTTACTCTTTACTTTGGGATTATATCAGCTATCCTAAGAATGGGAAAAATAAATCGTTAGGTGGAAATTCGGAAAGGCAGAGCTCACCCGTCAGTTTACTTCTCAGTTTGCTTTACAGCGCCATTATTTCTAGATTGCTGTGAACTCCTGAGCATAGATGATGGAAGGAGGAGATTACGTTCTAAGCGGTGGGAGTGCTTTAAAAGGTACCGTCTGTTGCACTCTTGGATAAGAAAACTTGTCTATTTCCAATTCGCAATATTAGGCTCATCATAACTAAGCTTGTTTTTCAATGAAAAAAAACAACCCAGTGGTTACATTCGTCAGCGGGAGTAGAAGATTACGGACCATTACGAAGAGTGTTTTTTTTCTGGGGTTATAACCTAATGGCTAGATACATCATTGATTCGTTTTGTCTTTGTACTTTTGTACATGTATCTTTTGACTTCGTTATGAGGAACAAATGCAATTATCTTCATTTCAATAATAACTGTGAAAATTATACTCTTTCGCTTAAGATAGTCAGAAAGAAAAGATGGAAAAAAATGATAACTACACAAGGAAACGTTTAATGATAATCAAATGAAAAAAAGCTGTTAACAATAATCGATAAAGGGACATATTTGATTCATTATATTTATCTATGTATTTATTTATCTATTTATTTTTTATTTATTAGTTATTTATTTAGGCTGAAAGATTTTTTTCGCTCGTACCAAGATGAGAAAAATGTTTTATTATTAAAGAAAAACGGATGGTCACGGTTTTCTATCAATTCATGAAGTTTTTTCTTCTTAGTCTGATCCGCTATAAACAAATTCTTTTCATATTTCATTTGAAGAAATCGAGACATCCGTTCGTACCTTCTTTAATCACACATTGAAGATTTTACCATCTGTTTCTGGGGAGTGCAACTTAATGCCAAATTGTTTTATATGTTGAAAATATATCAGATCACTTCTAGAACGTCTTACCTTCTTAAACACCTTCGTCGGGGCTTGCAGGTCGAGTTATTTACTTTGTGTCATTGTCGAATTATACTAGAACGAAAGTTTTTTCTTTCCCGAAATAACGGTTAAATTTGGATACTCCCATGCGATCCGTGTCGACATACCATGTAAAAGGCATCTTTTAATGGATCTATTCAACAACGCATTGTGATTTTTTTTTTTTTTTTGAGGGGGGGGGGGGGGGTTAACCTACAGAGGTACTAGGTGCAATCGTCTACAACTTACCGTAACTTAACGGAATGAAAGGAAGAAATAATGCTAACTATGAAACAAGTGCAATCGGTAAAGTCTTGCTGGCGACGGTCCGTTGAAATACTTAAAGAATGTTTGATATTCAATGACCTCTTAATGACTTTGGAAATAATACTTTAACCACATATGTTCTCTAAATATTCAAATGAAAGATGATGAACCTGAGTATTTTTTTCATTTGTTTTCTTGAGAATGGGAATAATTGGGCAAAAATGAATTCGGTAGCGGGCTCTCGCTTAGCGTACCAGGGGGGGGCATATAAGCGCAATCCAGAGCATTTGTAAGTAAAAAACAGTGTTCAATCAGAGAAGGGTTGTTGAGTCGCGTATTTTTCTCACCTCGTGCTTGTCCTCCCATGATACAGACCGGTTAACGAATGTAATTGAACCTTTATTATCCGCTGAGGCCACTTTCCTGGGTGCTCAAACACCTTAACATCGTTATCATTAATTCCCGCGTCACTGGAAGGGTCCGGATATTATGGTTTTGAGTGTGTAGCCGCCGCCGTCCAGGCTCCGCAGGCCGCCGCCTGGAACTCACGCGTTAGCGCAAAATAAAACTCTTTAACGCTTTATCTGATGTTGCAACGTGGTACACTTGTCCGCCCTAGAGAAAAGATCTCGATGGAGTTCGAAGGTGGTCATCACGGCAATGCTATGATGGGCGCTAATTCGCATAATTTTTACGCGAATTTTACAAGTTAGTCAGATTTTCACGAATCTCGGTGGGTTAGATGGTAGAGGTACGAAACGATAGTTGATCCCAAAAAATGTGGAGGGTCATCTCACGGTCATCGGAGGTAAAATTGCATAATTGGCGGGTTTTTTCCAAATTGTCAGATTGATACGAACGAAAACTGGGGGATGGGGATAATTTTCTGGTAAGTTTGTTAAAGGTCATTTCAAGGTTATCGTGGGTCAAATTGCCATATTTATGGGACTTTCTGTAACTTCCATAGATACCAACAAGACTTGGTGAGTTGGTGGATGAAGGCTATCTAGATTCTGACCAAATGGAGGAGGTGTTCATGGGGTGCTGTAAAACTTTTCCCAATGATTGCGGCAAAGCAAAGGGATATACACGTGGGGGGTTTACCAGCCTACACCTGTCTGTTTCTCGTTGCATTTGCAAAATAGAAAAAAAATGTTATACCGCAATCAGGCAAATACAATTTGGTACGGGGATTTTTAAGAAACAGGATCATGAATGTGTTATGCAACTTTTAGGTTTCTAAGTTTTCTCAGGAAATACATCCTCTGGCTTGCTTTTGCACGTACAGTTACAGTCAAGTTGGTTACTTAGCATAGTTACTAAAATGGTCTACGAACTGCAGTATTTGACGGATTGTCTTGGCCCACAGTTGCTCTACAGTTCTCGGCTGCAAGCTGATTTCTCGTCTTATGCATTATTACCGGTAGTCAATTATTATATCTGTGGTGGTTAAAAAGCAAAGTGTCTTCGGTCAAACGTTTTAAACGAAGTTAATATTGTTCTAGGATAAGGATATCGCAGGCGGAATGAAAGGACACAGGGAAGACGCGTTTGTGTGTGTACTGTGGGAGGGGGGGGGGGGGGGAATTTTAGATCTTACATATACGTACTAAGGTAGTACTGGTTGGAAAGAGTTATTCAGAAGCATCCATAGTAACGATCGGTTCGCTTATATTTTCATGACCAAAGTGACCACACAATTTGAATTGCCCTCATATACTGTTCGGTGGGACACTATATGCGACTCGTCCATGGCAAGGGCACGGCCCTACCATACAGATCCAGTCCCCACCAATGCGCGCATCTCTTCTATTTCCTATAACCACTGTTTCAAAATAATCATTTGCGTATAAAAATAAAAAAAAGCAGGCAAACCAAAAAATATTACGAATATACAGTATTAACGAACCTCACTCCGTCCTTGTATTATCGGCCAGTGACAGTTTTTTTAGGTCTATTATTTTTGTGTGATTCGGTTCTTTTCTTTGCTTCGTTTTGTCGCGCCTGAATTAAATTAGGAAGAGACCTATGGTCACTTTGGCGTGTGTGGGTGTGTCAAACTTTCTCGTTAGCAAGAATTCTCACAAACCGTGACGCCGATTCTGACGAAATTTTGTGTGTAGGCAACGGGGATGGGTGTACACGATCTTATTGGATTTTTGGGTAGCAAAAGGTCCATATTATTTGGTACTAGCTCATTTTATGTACTTTATTGTGACGCTCGTTGCAAGATTACACAAGAACCGTGTGTGCTACGTTGATGTAGTTTGGCATGTAGGCCCTGGATGACATGTAGATGACCTGATTAGATTTCGGCCCAAATATGCTACTTAGGGGTCAATTTGCATAATTTTGGAATTTTTCAAGTTTGTCGGATTTTTATGAATTTGGTGGATGTGGTCTACCATGGTTCCCGCTAAATTTAAAAGTGAAGTCGGGGTCATGGAGGTCAATTTGATGTGTCTATTTGCATAATTCATGCAGTTTTTGAAAGTTTGTGGATTTCCACAAAACTGGTATATGTGATCCACCTTTGATCCTGATCATTGTGAAGGCTACATCTGGGGTCAGTATAGGTCATTGTAATGTGCCTAATTGTATAATTTTATCCAATTCCAACCTTGGTAGAATTTCGTCGCCAGCTCAGTAGGTACCGGTATGGTCCGTTAACATTTTTCTGGATCTGATGTGTTTGATGGTCATGAATTTCGATTGAATTCCATCATATAATGCTTATGTGTAATAAAGCAACTGAGGAACGAGTAAACCATAAGCTCCTTAACATTTTACTGCTGTTATCAGCTCATTGTCGGTGCCTATTTTGGCATAATTTATTCATTTCCATTTCCAACTTTGGTGAGAATGGCTAAACTCAGTAGGTAAGGTCCGTTAACATTTCTGATCTGATTGTCGATGTCTGAATTTTGATTGAATTCCTATATACTAGCTTCTGTTAGAATAAAGCACTGAAACCGGTAAACCATAGCTCCTGTGGCAATTTTATTACTGCTGTTATAAGCGGCCGACAAGCACCCTCTCTTACCCCCACCATTTGAGTAGGTTTGATTTCTTTCCTTCCTCTCTTCTTAACCTGTGGATGCGTTGCGCCCCGCCCCCCCCCCCCCCCGGATATGTGGCCTGGATTGCACCATTTTCCGTTCACTTACTGGTCTGTGGCTGTGTTGCTATAAACAGTCCAATTATGTTCAAAATAGGCAATTCAATATATAGCAATGTGGAGGTTTCTTAGAGATTTTTTTAAAAATTTTGGGACATCTTGATGCTGCAGAGGATCGGGGGGGATCGGTTGTTGGTGTGTGTGGAGAGGGGCGGAGGGCGGTGGTGGGAGTAGGAAGGGTGTTTGCTTGCCTGGCAGGTGAGGGGGGGGGGCTGGATGGTATGTCTTTGCTGTTTGGAAAATAGAAGGCAAATGAATAATGACAGGAATTTTTGATTTTGAAAGGCCAAGAAGCCCAGGCTGGCTAAGGGGATTTAGTTAGAACCTTTCAGTTGGATTTGGGGTCAAGAAGTTGAAGTGACTGAGCGATATAAGAATTTGGGTATTTATGGGAGACGATTGGGGGGGCATGAAGAAGAAAAAAACACTTCAAGAAGGGACTTGTATACAGGTCATAACTTAATTGGTCCAGTTTATTTTTTCAGGGAATTTTGTATTTTTATGTTTATATTGAAATATGTGAGTTCGTTTGACATGGACATGTCTGCATGACTAGTTTGGTTTTCCTTGTAGTGATAAACCACCAAACCACCGATCGCAATACAAGGCAAGACCTTTTTGGCGATCGCCTTGTTATAAACCTATTATAACAGCATCAACTATCGATACGAAAACGACGCCTACACTCTCCGACGTATGCCGTATAGGAATATTTATTCAGTCCAACCTAACTGCAAATGAAAAATGAAAATGGAAAACATGCACTCAGCTGGAATCAGGAAACGCTCCTGATCGGCCTTGTCATTGTATCTTATCACAAGGTAGCACAAAGTCAGTGTTACAAAACAATCCAGTCGTTCGATTGTGTGACGGTTCAGAATCGCTTCAATACTCAACCGACTGAAGAGAAAATAACTATTTTCCCGTTAGGCTTGTTCCAAAAAACTGCGTTTTCCACGCCAGAAGTACGAGTGTTCCCGCATTTTTAATTACATTCTTACTCCTCTGCATAAGCCATCCTATATGATTCCCTTGCCCTGAGGCCCGCAGTTGTCAGCTGCACTGAAATTGCTCATTGTAGTATGCTTTAATATGTGGAATCTGCGTCCGTGTAGCCTACCGTAATAGTCGAATGGCAAATTTTGGTTTTTGACATAATCTGTAATTTTCATGCGTTTCACCGCCATGTGCTCGCCAGAAATGTCGTAATAAACTATACAAAAATATGACTTCAAAACACAGGTCCGTGTCCATTCATTCAATGCCGCTGAAAACTATGTAATAGTGTCGGCGGTTTGTTCTTAAACTAGTTGTCCGCATATGTTTGATTATTATCTCATGACATCATATTGTGACCAGTTCCGTAATCGGGAGGATTGAGGAAATGTTGCAATGCCAATGTACAACCCAACAGAAAGTAGGCGCTATTAGTCATGCGTGCGATACCCCACAAGTCTTTGTAAATCATTTTGTGAAATAGTAAGAGCTAAGTAATAGTAGACAGGAAATGTTGTCGAGCATTTCGTATTGCACGGCGTCGAGAAAAACGATCAGTGTGCGGGCGACAGTTAGCCTATATATGAACATCATTATACCGTTGTTGATGAGCGGTGTGCTTACTATCTACATATCGAAGTTTTCCGCGACTATTTCTGGTACCAAACGCACATAAAATATATAAAATGTAAATGTAGCGAACAATTAGGTACCGTATTAAAATAAAATCAAACCGGTGTCGAAGCAGATCATTAATGAAGGGACAGCACAGTCTACAGCTAAGCCCATGGGCGTCGATCCTGGGAGGGGGACCGTGGCCCCCTACGTTTTGAGATGGGTGGGATATAACATCACCCAGCACAACCACAACCCTAGTGTCTTCACAAAGCCATTCGAATCTACGAAATGCCATGCTAACCGCATAGGAAGAACGACGCCCTTTCAAAGCGGTCCTGGCAATACGTCAGAAGGGTTGAAATGTATACATGTATCGTACAGTTTTTGGCACATTTCATCGCGCAGTAGACCTTCTCGTGGGCCAACCAGACGGAAGGGTCTCGTGCACGGTGGCAGTACAGGCAACACGACTTTGGCGTTTGAAGAGGTGGCTTGTGAGGCTGACAACATGGGCTTGTCTAGGCCAGGATATCCAGGAAAACATGGTGTGCGGTGCGTGAACTACTGTGACCCACTTGTCTTTTCTCACGCGGTTCAGACAAGCAACGGTTAAGCGCTGGACCTCATGAAACTATCTACGACAAATAAATTTATTGAAATGAAACGTTTCTGGAAACATTCATAAAACCTAGCAGATTGTGTGGTTTCCGATCGCGATAGTAACCTATCCCATCTGCAGTGCATAGGCTCCATCGTACGCCTCGCAGGCATGATAGTGGGTTACACTATCAAACAGTGACTATTCTGTAGCATAAGGTGTAAACTAGCAGTGGTTCTTACATTCAGTTGGTTCGAGAGCACTTGCTCTACGATGTCTACGAAATGATGAGGGGAGTGGACATCAGTGTTGCTGTTGCAACTACTGAGGTATGCGGCGGAGTCATCTCTTTGGGAGTTCCCTGCCACATGGTCACTACAAAATTGCCCCATTACCTAAAAGTTGTCAATTAGGCATTGCCATTTCTTCAAGGATCTAGATAGATGAGATGATTTAAATCAGGTGACATAGAAGAAGGCGGGGGGGGGGTTTTCCCGCTTTTGCACAGGAGTCGGGGGAATTCCAGCTAGAGTCGAGGAAATTTGAGAGCAGTCAGACAGAGTACAAACAAGTAATTGAGGAAAGGAAATATTATCCCCTCCCTTCCGATGTCCAGGATTCGGGTATTATAACAGGGATTTAGTCAAGAGTTGCCCCATTCTGCGTTTATCAATCAAGACCCCGCCCCGTAAAATCCCCCTCCGTTAAATCAACCTCTGTTCACGTTACAGGCCCGATACACAGCTCAGTCATTGGGCTGTTCCAACGGCCGCTGTTTACACCCCGTGAAGGTTAAACGCAATAGCAGATTTCACCAGAACTATCACTCAGAACTGAATTCAATGCCAATTTACCCTAAAGTTGTAAACCAGAGTTGGTTCGGGCTATTAGAAGATTGGGATCATACCGGAAATAAGCGTTACGAAACTATATCGGCTGAACTGCTGAAAGGGCACTCCTTGATGGTTGCAGGATAGACAATCGGATAGTATTTCTCGCAGAAGGGATATGAGTCGAATAGAATCGCTGGTTTAATAGTGGAGAGTGTTTTATACCTTCAAAGAAAACAGTCTTGATTGTTTTCGTGCATTGTGGGAGAATCTTTGAGTCCCGTGTTGTGTTTGTTGTGGTTCCAGGGTCGGTCAGAATTAACTCCGTTCCTTTTTGGCAGTGGGCGTACCCACGGGGGTGGGGGGGGGGGGGGGGGTCAGTACCCGTGAAGCTGAAAAACTCAGTTTGTGTTAAAAATTTATGGCACTTGGGTAAGGGGGGGGGGGGGGGTTTGACCCAGTGGGTACGCACGGTTACATGGATTAGGGTAAGCCGTACCCACGGGGTTAATCCCCCACACCAATGATCCAAGTGATCCATACATTTTTAACACAACTGATTTTTTGCAGTTCTTATAGGTTTTGCAGCTGGTATTTAGCAATTATTGCACAGCATGGATCTAGGGGCCCATAAATTGGACGTATTTGTTCCCAAGACAAATCTCTCATAGCGCCTGTTTCCTGACCCAATTCCCTACTAAACTACCTAGCTAAAAACTACTACACAAAATACTGAATTTGAACGTTGTTACTATAACGCAACGCGACATCAGTATTACATTTCGTTTAGGTCGAGAGCTACAAAATGCGTAGTGGTTTTGTTTAGTAGAAGACCCAATCCACGGATCCAGGTGGGTATAGCTATTGTGTTGTAAATCAGGCGCATACCGAGAGATTTGTCTGGGACGGGGGGGGAGGGGTTTGAGTTCGGAACCAAAAGGAAGTTCGCCCTCATTAATGGCCTCACTCTCCCTATTAGCAGCTAAGTACAATTTTCTGGGCCCTAGACCCATGCTGCTGCGATATTTGCTAAGTAACAGCTTAAAAACTCAGTTTTTTTTGTTAAAAATTATTGGGTCATTTGGGGTCTAATGGGTGGGGGGTCTGACCCCCGTGGGTACGCCACTGGTTTAAATAAATGGAATTAGAGAATCCATGGTTCATAAGTTACAAACATACAACACCCTCTTTCTGAATGATTCTAGATGATTTCAGTGGTGCCTGGCTGCCTGTTACGTTCTCTAATTGCACATTACACTGATCACCCTCTGAGAGACTTTGAAATGCTTACTAGACCGCTAGACAGAACATGTTCAATTAAATTTTAAATGCCGTCCGTCCGTTCGTGTAAAGTACTACCCGCCTATTCTGATGGAAGCGATTCCACTGGAGACATTACTCCAAGACTGAGCATATGGTAGGCCTCTTCAAAATTCCAACTGATGTGATAAAAGTCCCAGCTTCAGCTTGCATGGATCCAACGAAGTGAAAAACAAACGCCATGCAGCTACATGGTACCCAATTCGACATGGAGGATAATCGAAACAATATACATGTTGATAGGCAGGCTATAGAGAGGGTCAGAGTACAGACAGAATTTCCGCTGACTGAAGGCCAAATTTATTAGTAGAAAATAATAGCGCCAGGTTCCTACAATATGGTATATCCTCATAGTCGCAAAATAAAGATTGCAAAGAGTCAAGCTCGATCAACATGGGAATGATTAGCTATCCACCCCCCCCCCCCCCCCCCAGCACACACGCACCCCTCATATCCCAATTTTCAGCAGAATTGACGGCCGCGTGAACAAATACTGCAGCAAATTAAACGAACTCATGCATGTCGGAAGTATTTTGAATTAAATGGGAATGCCGAAGTGCAGCATAATAACTGGGTTTTCATAATGCAGTAGGTTTATGTAATGGATTAGTGAGAAGAAATATCAATTTTCATAAATACAGTAAAAAGATTATCGTTACGCCTATTTCTTCGCTTTACTGAATATTTCGTTGATTAAGTTTCCAAATTATATAAGTTATTTTCTCTGCTTTTTCAACGTCTCCTATTCAGTGGTAATATTTATATATACGGAGTTGCCACGCTTAATTCAAGAAGCTCTCTACCCAAACTTGTCTCGAGGAACTAAATGTTGGATGAGGGATGCCCCACGTAACCCTTAGTTGCTTAATTCAAGGTTATATGATTAAGTACACATAAATTTGAAATTTCATTAATTACTTGTTACCACTAGGAACCGAATGAAAGGTACCGGTACAAATAATCATTTCCAAGATGGAAGGGATGTTCTCTGTATAAGGCCTTATTAACTATAGAATGAGAAGAATAAAACATATTATCGAGGCCTGCATCCAAATTTAGAATACCAATTCGACAGATTTTAAGGACTCATACATACCTGTTGCCTTTCAACAAAACGCATTTGACTAATTTACTGTTTTTATTTTTTTTAAGTTTTTCTTACTTTTTTCATAGGCCTTTTCCACTTTACTTCGTTCTGACTTAAAACGATGAAAAAGGATCGTGACAGTTTCGTGAGACGCTATTTTTGTTGAATTTACATTGTTGTTCGTCACATTATATAGTTCTTCTTGTGAGTATACCGAAACTTACCGTTGTACATACTCTCAGACCATGTACTATGTCATCCCGTTCATTTCAATATCACCCAGTTCCTTTGTTTAGCCTTCAGAGAGGATGGAATCGCGCGGCCTTTCATGCATGCATTGAGAGAAGTCGTCAATGCCAGACCTGCCATTATAGGCCTATTCCAACTCCACATCATCGCCAACCTAGATTAATATAAAAATCTTTTGCTTGTGACATGCTTAGGGAGAATAACTAGTTGTGTAAATAATGCATTGGCCCATCCAGGCAAGCGTGTTAACAAGAGGCACTATGACCACGGACGTCCCCTGGAGGGGGACATTTTCTGAACTTTCAACTCTATGGACCGTATCCTTGGCCACGAGTGCATCATGTATATATGTATATGTTTTACCCATGCGCATAGGTGCATATGACCTGAAGCATGTCTGGCAAGCACCAAGGTATATAGATATATGTATAACAATCACATGCTGCAGTATGCCTGGCGCATGTGGGGGCAATCATGTATATATGCATTATATGTTGATCGGAAGATGATTGAGTGGTATCCCTGACACTTACAACTAAAACATCCGGGTTCGAATACTATCAATCACCTTACAGATTTTTCCCCATATGTGGTTTGTTACTTGCAGTTGCGACGGGCGAGGTCTCGGTTTTCACTTGATGGTTCCCCTGTGATGTAGTAATTTGCTGGGTTACTGGGGTTTGTTAGGCTGGCAATAGGTGGCGGTTGTGAAATTCACGTTGCACTTCAACCTCCGCGGCCCCAGGTTCCAAGGCACATTGTCAAAGTCTAGAGTTCACTGATACTTTTTTCCCTATGGGGACGTAAAATGGCAGTCCCGGGAGCTGGCTGCAGTGCATGGGGTTGGTTACACCTCTGCCTCGAAACCATCTGAGGCCTGCACTGGTCGAGAAGAAGGCGAGGCAAACCGGGCCATTCCACATCAATACGCGCCAGGTTCAGATAGATGAGCCCTAAATGGCTTCCTGAATTCCCGTACAAATCAAATCCAATCGGGGGGAATACAGTTATATGTTTAACAATGTACATGCGTGTAATATGCCTGGGCATGTCGGGGCACCAAGGTAAATATGTTATGTTTTTACAATTTCAAGTGCGTGCACTATACCTGGGACATTTGGGTGGGGGGGGGCTTCAGGCATATAGGTATGTGCTTAACAATGTACAGGCGAGCAGTATGTCTGGAGCGTTGTCGGGACCCAGGTATAGGTTCTGTTTAACAATGCACATGTCGAACGGAGTCTCCCTTGTTTTCTGCTATTAATGGAATGTTTACATCTACAGTATAAAGTCGTAGGACATCTTACTTCCTAATTTTTTTCCCGATTAACAATAGGCCCCAATAATTTAATGATTCTTCGCCACAGCTTTTTTATACTTTTATAATTCATCGTCAAATGCCGTTTTCTACTTTTTTTTATTTATACCATAACGAACTGAGAATTTCCGATATCGTGAATTGGAAAATGTTATCTTCTTATTCGCAAATAACATAAGAGTAAAAGGTTACCCTGTTTTGCCTCTTCGGCGTTCAAAATATATATCACCTGTTCCTGTTTTGTTTTAGTCTTTTGGGGGGTCAAAGAGATTGTTAGTCAGCGGTAATTTTCAAACTGCAAAACATATGTTCCACCACCACATTAATAATCACAGAGTCCACTTTCGGTCCCACACACCTGGAGAATAATGAAGGTGCCGTTTGCCCTAGACAGTTAAACTCCAGACTCGAGATTGCAGTATATATTGCTTCGAAGGCATTGATCGAGCGGTAATTCAGTCTCAAATAGCGTTTTCAAATTTCGTTTTTTTAACAGAACAACAACATTTACATTGAACAAGCATTATCGTGTTGCAGCAAACCGGCGAATAATGGACAGGTTTCCGTATACAGCAAACAATATCGTCCCGCAGTCACTCAAAATTTTGCATTGAACATATCATAGACGATATACCGTATCGTTGTGCACAGGAGCAGGTTCCGTCGTACGTACGTCATGCCAACCAAGTCATCGTTGTTCAGCAGTGGCTATCAGAAGACGTGATGTTTAGAAAGGGGCAGCCCACTGAGACCGAAGGTCCACGAGAAGCCGACCCCCGGACCGATAGTCACGATACCGAGGTCCTCGGACCGACGATCGAAGTGTCAAGGTTCCGCTAAACCGAAAGTGGGCAAGAGTCCACGAGACTGGAAGTGAGAAAGGGTCCGTGGGACAGAAAGTGAGAAAGGGCCCGCGAGACCGGAAATAGAAAGGTCCAAGAGACCGATATCCGTGAAGGGTCCGCGAGACCGGAGGTCCGCGAGACTGAAAATGAGAACATCCTAAATGGCTGTATTATTCCACCTTTCTGATACGCTACAGTTATTCAGCTTTCGCGAAGAATGTGGCAAAACTTTTTTTTTTCTGTCTCTTAGAATGGCGATAAGCCTACTTACTTAATCATGTGGACCGTGCAACATTATGATGATTTGTAGCTCATACAAATGCAATGGTGTGAGCATGGGCACAATTACCACCTGAACATGCGACCGTCTTGAGTGTTCAGGAAGATTAGGTGGAGGTTACTTTAGGATATCCAGTCATATAGACCCCCTAAAACCTACAGATAGGTTTGCATGCCCCCGATTGCATTATATGACAGCCCCGCATGCGCACGAGCAACCAGTTCTCCCTGTTTTTGTACATGATTGTTGCTTTTTCCGTACATTATTGCTGTCTATATTTGCACATCATGGTTCATTTTTGTACATCATTGGTGTTTATCGGTTTATAGCCCGTATAAGCTGGTAACTGTTCATACATCATTGTAATTTTCAGCTGCGGGTAAACAACTCTCTACAAGTCATCATGTCTCTCCGTCCGTCCGTCCGTCCGTCCGTCCGTCCGTCCTTCGTTCGTTCGTTCGTCCGATCGTTAGTCACATTCACTCATAACTCCTAACCTTACATGCGATCACGTGTTAATACTTGGTGAGTGGACTGGTGGATGAAGCATGCCACTGGCTAATAATTCTGAGTTTTGGTGTCATGCGGACGAGGAAGCATAAAGAGGTAAAATACACCACCACTGTTTCCACCCCGTTCAGGTTTTTGCACGATGGCATTTGTGGCAACCAACCCTGTGATTATCATCCCTGCTCTCCCATATTAAAATGACGCGACATGCATGCACATGGTGCATGCTTCATGTCCGAGGTGGTATGTCTGTATGCCACGCTGCTACGCGGCTTCTTACTGTTGCCTGCATGGAATGAGAAACTGTGTAGGGACACATGAGTAACGTAAAGATCTGCTGGGCATGTGATAACTATGAATGTCAAATCGTTAAGCTTGAATAATATTCAGAGGGATCAATATTCGGATGATTTGTTCGATAGGCATCGTAATGGCGATAGCGGTTCGAAGTTCCATATATATAGACTTATACACGCGCGTTTGGGTTTCTGACTAAGCGGTATTACCACGCCAACTAAATGAGACCACAAGATTAAAACCTATACAGGCAGATAGGTAATCCCGGTTCCTCAAGGGTGATGAACGCAAAAGAAAATAATGTAAGAATTATTATAAAAAAAAATATTAGGAAATAGCTGGTACGTGCAGACATGTCAGTAAGCACGTGGATTGGGAGCAATAAACTCCAAAAGTACCCTTCATCTGTTCAACAGACTGTTACACTGTTTATATACTCTTGAGAATACCAAGAGAATGCATGTGCGGTATGTCATCCGTTCACGATTTGTCTTGCCATCACGTTTAATTTTAGTGAATGGAATATATAATCATGCTGGATATGTGGTCAGGCGCGTCGCAAGCGCATGTGAGCAGCGGCGTGATCGCGTGAGTGAAAAATGTGAACATGGAAAAAGAAAAAGTATACGAAATAGAAAAACAGAGGGCTAGTTGAATGGCAATTTCTCGGTCTGACTACTTCGGCGAGGCCAATGGATGAGCCTACCGTCTCATTGCATTTTCAAATTTACGTATGCTCGTTTTTTCATTTTCAACGTTTCCGTGAATTCAACATGTTCCTCGATTTGCCACACACTCCGCGTTCCGGCTATTTAGACGGCGTCCAACTACGCAAATTTCTTCAGAAAGGTTGAGTAACTACCTTGAACCTTGGACCCTGAACGTAGATCTGGTCAACGCTCCTTAGGAGCCAAACGGACCAGTGAAAGAAAGGGTTGGCGCCAAACGAAAACTGTTATCCGTCTTGATGTAGCACGCAGGTGGTTGTTGTTAACTTCGTTTTGGAAGCTGTTGGTGTTCTGGATAACCGCTATTGTTGTAAGTAGCCATATTCCAGTTCCAGGCCCGTATGACTAGGCAACATTTAGTCGGTCAACACCAACATTTCCACGACGTTGAGAACTTCTGGTTCTTTTTTTATGACTTTGAAGGCTGGAAATAGAATACCATGCTCATTTTACCTAAACGAGCCCACCATGGGCGGCGATCACGGAGAGGGGGGGGGGGGGGAGGGGGTGTGTACATTTTCCCCATATTTCATGACATATCAAAGTCCCCTTCCCCCGTACTTTGTGGACTGGTGAAAACATCCTATAATCATATGTACCATACGGCCATAACACAAAAGTCGAATCATATTTCTTTTCGATTGATCAAAATTTTCTGTTGAGAAGGCTAAAGTGTAAAAAAAATGTATTATACAGTTCAAACAATACAATGCAGTATACGAAAACTTTGTCCAGATTCTGGCAGATATGATTTTTCTCCATACCTGTCGTCTACAAGTGTGGTGAACATATGAGTAAGCCACAAGGAGAATTGTTGGGAAATTTTTCATGTTCTCCCCATTACAACAGTTCCGGAATCCAACTGCCATTTTCTTAATACCTGAACCGTGGGCCACACCCTTAACTGATTAAGTCTACTTCTGATCTTACTGTTAGAACTGGCTTGTCTGCTGAGTGTTGTTCTTTATTCAAAGATGTCAGCTATAGGTATCGCAAAACAACAGGGCAGGGGATCGTGAACATCAGTATGGGGGTTCACGTGCTTGACGTATGGCACTATATACAAGCGCGGAGCCAGGATTAAAAATTCTGAGGACAAGAGAAACTTTGGACGCAAAGTTGAAAGGAAACAATCTGGAAAATTACCAAATTTTCTGTGATTGGCTCAATTCCTTCCAATCAAATGCCCGAGCGAATTCTCAAGATGCGGGCAACCTCCAACCCAATTGGAAGGGTCTTCGATGAAAGATCTCTAAGACAGTGCTATGATAGGAATGAAGACCACGATGGAGAAATTTAAGGATTAAAATCGATCGGTTTTCGGAATTTATTGTCAATTTCCGTGATCGCTTACTGCCCTATAATGCACGCGAATGCCGCGCCATGCAATTTGGGGGGAGGGGGGGGGGGGGTAGATTGCCAATTTACAGACGTTGATACTACCAAACGGGCCGGGAAGTACCGCGTTTCCTGCAATCTGGGGGTTCAAAACGAAAACTTTCCTCGTACCCTACGCGTCCATGTGTGGTGGCTGGCCCGAATTGTGATGAATCAGGCGCGTATGTGGATTTGTCAACCCGGGGGGCGCCGGGGGGGTCAGATCTCAGCGGAGCGCCCCATCGGTTGGAGCGAGCGCAAGAAAATGTTGAGGTTTTAACACCTCTCATATCGCCGGACGGGCAAATGCTCCTCGGGAGCAGGAGAGCGGACGTGTTTAATATACTCACACTATCGCTAAAAACAAAGGAAGGCCTTTCTGTCGTGGAATTACACTGTGAACAAAAATGATCTTGCACTAATGCTGCAATATATTGAATCTAAATATAAGGGTTGGGTTTTCCTTCTCCACCCACATATTACACATATATAAACCAACGCCATACAGTGACAGCATTGATTCCTCAGTACGTCAGCCCATAACAGTATATGCGCGACAAAAACAAACTCTAATTTTGAGTCACTGATATGATTACTGTGCCGTATATGTTACCTTGGTTAATCTTTAAGAACCAGTTGGAGACCAAAATGACAAGTGACAATCGGTTCATGTATGAATACTGCTGTTAAGTGTATTGACAGCATTCTTCTCCTTAATAAACGCACCACACTCATATCAGGTGAGAACATGAATTCACATTCAAAAACGGGCCTTATTCCTGTCCGGAATGAGGCAAACGCATACTGGCTTTGGATGATGCAGCTGAGCTGGGGGAACCTGCGTACCAAGCAATGATGCAAACGAACCATCGACTGGTGGAACATCATGCATGATTCCCCATGACAGGAAGCAGTGGCCACCGTTAGCAAACGCCCCACAGTCCATGCGTTGATATATAAGGGTTATACCTTGGCGATTGGCTGTTGGCGTTCTTGTGAGAAAGTTTCGAAATAATGTGGTATTTAGCCCATTCTCTCTTGCGTTTCTTCTCACCCAGCGTCTCTGGATGCAAATCAGGGGCCGTCAATTCCGTTTCGAAAAGTGGGGGGGGGGGGGGGGGCTTGTGGAACTGGCAATTTACTATCTGAGTGGAGCGCCACTATTGGTTGGCGCGTAGGGCACCCCGAAAATTTTGGCTTCTTATACCTCCAAGATAGCCGGAAATGGTTCTACTCGCCGAGCGCCTAATTGCAAAATCTGAATGTGCAATTTCAGTAAGAAAAGAATGTTGAAGGGAGTTTTCACTCTCGAAAGATATAGACAGATAAATATTAGCAAACACAGCACTACGGCCTCTCTATGATGTTATGAAAGAATACGTCAGCAAGTGAGTTCAAACTAAATACCAACAACCCTACTGGCACCCAAATTTACAATACAAGGATTGAAGCCACCCCCTCCATTTTAGCCATAAAGATCTGATCCTAATGTGACACTATGTGAATTACCGGTGATGTACACACCCGTTATGAAATTAGATGAATTTGCCGCTATCTAAACGGATGCCAATCATTGTTTGGCACGAATGAGAAAGTGTTCAAGAGCAATAGATCACTCAGATTGCGGATGAATAGTAACCTACTTTCAGGACTTCCCGTACTTGACTCGGTGGCGCAGGTAGGATTTTTTTTTCAGTGTTATGGCTGGAGGAGGGGGGGGGGGGGCTAGAGCAGTGGCGTCGCCAGATTTCTCACTTGGGAGTGAGCACAGGGGAATGAGAATCAGTCCTATCGTTGCCCCCGACTTTAATAACTTTTCAGCCAGAATGATTAAATAATTGCATCGCTGCCATAACTATCCACCAGTGCGGCGCGAAGCACGCAATTTTTCTCCTGTTTCCAGAGCCCATCTGAGAAAAATCATAACCAGCGAAATTTAGACATTTAGCCAACTTTAGCTAGTACTTTTCCCAATCATATTAAACGTTATGCATAGAGAGCAGGCAAACTTCCGAACCGTAGTTCCTGAGAAAGCACACGGCTCTGAAATTCCAAAGCAGTCGATACCTAGGATCTGCAGTTCAAAATTGCCCGTGGTTGGATAGGAATCCACGACAAAGGCTAAGGGTTTGAGAAACCAAAAAGGTTTATTGTATTGTCATTCATGAGAGGTTGCTGTAGTAATTTCACCTCACAGATTTATATGAGTTAGGGGGCCAATGAGGCAGACGGTCTCGCCATATAGAGCTTGCAGAGATGTCATGGACGGGAGAGCACGAGACGAATTTCCTCCTCAGTACCACGCGCCGAAGCACGAACGTAGTACAACTTATTATTAGTGCATTGAGGCAAATTTGGCGCAATTAGCTACTGCCTTTCTTAATGTCATGAAAAACGCAAATGAGCTAGGTCTATATCAAACTGGTCGTTGAATCCTGACTAGATTTTTTTTTCCCTCGGAAAAAATTTAGTTTCATTGGGGGGGGGGCACTGACGGGGGGAGGGCACATGGTTTCGAAGCCCCTCCCCCGCCCCTTGGCGACGCTACTACTGGCTAGAGTACTTCATATGTCGTTGATATTTTCAATATCTGGCGGAGAGACCGCATGGAGGCGTTTGGGGTGGCTGGGATGTTTTACAAACAGGTATTTAGGATATGATCTCCCACTTTAGAAAAGGCACTTCGCCAATCTTTCCTGATCTTTTCCCCGCTTAGTTTTTGTTAGGGCGCTAGACATTGAAATGGTGAGCTTGTCAGATTTCCATATATCACGCAAATCTCAAGATGTTGCCTAAATTCCATTGCATTTGGACTAAGAAACCATCATTTTAATGTGGGCCTCAGTAGTTTTTTGTGTAAGCATTCCACTTTTGCTTCACCCCCGCTCATCTATTTCTCACATTCATCGCCCGAGTTGCGCTACTCAATCTCAACTTGACTATTGCACTGGGGGCCCCCCCCCCCCCCCCCTCGATGCCTGTGACAATAGCGTTGCCTGCATATTAATGGTCAATCTTTCGCAAAGAGGCAATCACCATTTATGTCGAAATTTGAGTTCACACATGCCCCTAATGCGGGTTATGTGTCGGATCCACCAAAATCATGTTAACCACCCCATGACGCATTCCCCTGGTAGCCTGTAGTGGGTGGGAGGGGCTTCCCGGCCCCGATCCGACAATTTATATCCGAGATACCGATCTGATGATGTAACACCTGATTAGACCGGCGAGGAGGGGGGGGTTTGCGGGTTTCGAAAATTGTGGGAACATTCTTCGACAGCGTGTTTATAGACTCACCTAGCCCGGTCACTTTTCAGGGGTTTTTTGTTTTCCTCCTCTTCTACTTCGTATTTTTTACCACCCCTTCCCTTTCCTCTTATTCCTCTTCCTCTCCCTCCTTCTATTTTCTTCTCTCCCTTCTCCTTCCTCTTTTTTCTCTCCCTCTTCTTTTTTCTCCTCCCCCTTTTTTCTTCTTTCCCCCCTTTTTCTTTTTATTTCCCTCCTCCTCTCTTACCCGGGGGGAGGGCGCCCCCAAGCCCCCCCCCCCTGGATACGCGCCTGTAAATAGACATCGATCAGTTTCCTTTAGAACTTATCTTGAAATATGAAAGTCTGAAATTATTTGCAATTTTATTGGACGCGTTGCTTACTGCCATACGTTCCGAGAAGTGCCGTTTCTTCCTGCAATCCTGGGAGTCTGTAATACAAAATATATTTTCTTAAACCTATACCGTCATCCGAAGGGCCCTAGTGTACGGATAACATCGATCTGATCCTTTCAAAATGTTTCTTGTAATTAAAATTTTCAGAAATTTATTGCCATTTTAGGATGTTGCTTACTACCACATGGCCCCTGAAGTGCCGTTTCTGCATCTTGGGGACGTCTATAGAAAATTAATTTCCTTTCACCTAACGCGTCAGCTGAAGGTTGCCCGAATTGTACGGAATAAACATCGTTCAATTTCCTTCACGAAGTTTCTGAAATTAAAATTTTCCTGACTTTATTGCCCAACTTTAGGGAATTTGCTTACTAACATAAGGCACCGGAAGTGTCGTTTCCTGCGATCGTCCTGGGGGGGGGTGGGGGGGTCTCTAAAGCGAAAAATTTCTTGTACGCAACTCTCCCACGATCGTGGCGGCTGGCCCGAATGTATATAATAGAACATCGACATTTTCTTCAAGAACGTTTCTTTGAAATGTGAATTTCTGAAATTTTATCGCCAATTTTAGGGACGTTGCTCACTGCCATATACAGCGCGGGAAGTGCCCGTTTCCTGCAATCTGGGAAGTCTGAAAAAACGAAAAAGTTTGTTTCTCCCGTACGCACCATTCCAGTACTCGCTTCATCGTGTCCCCCTGGGACTTCCAATTAGGGCTGCCACATACCGCTCGCTCCTTCACATGGCCCCTCACGGTACCCACTTTAACACGTGGGTGGCGTGGATTCAGGACATACTTGTCCAACGGCACTGCGGAGAAGTCCCCAGGCTTCCAGCGGGCTCCGAACTCGCAATGAATGGTTTTGCAGTATGAGCTCTACCGACTGGGCTATCCCCCTCCCTAATCCGCCTCTTATAAATCGCTTGTCGCGCTCGTACCACGATTCGAATTGTCACCAGACAATTCGAGTTTTTGTTGCGCTCGCGACAGAAAAATCGTCTATTCGCACATTCGCCTATTAGCGTGCCAATGAATAGCCCCTCGGCATAACACGGATCGAAAAATAGTGTGTCGCGTATTCGCACATTCTCACATTCGCGTGCCTATTAAAAACACCGTTTCGTGTCCAACAGTGCCTCCCTACCCGAATACCTAATATGCTATTTGAAGATAGGCAACCGTCGAATTGAAATGACACAATAAATAGGCCCGACTCAAAAGGTCTTAACAAAAGCCCACCCCTTTAACCCTTATCTCTGGTCGTATGCCATACAGCAATTAAAACTAGTCATAAATTCAATCAGTATATGCCCAGATTGTTGATTTGTCCTTACCCTGATACTGATATGGAACATGAATAAGAAGTCGATCACTAACAGGCTGATCCTTTAATTGAAGTTTACCATTGATTCCCCCCCAGTTTTTTGTGTTCCAGCCCCCCCATTATCAATTGACACCTGTGAACCCACCTAGCCGGACTTCCATCGGGCGTCGGTGCATTTTTTTTTGGTGGGGGGGGCGGGGGGCATCAGCAGGTGATGACATTTTAAGCCGAGCGCCACCATCCGTTGGCGCGCAGCATATATACAAATGTTCGTCCGATCGCGGAAAGACACTTCCCCTTTCCATGCCTTATGGAAGAACAGCAACACCACTGATATTTACAGAGACTTCCAACTTTTTTATACCGGGAAATAATCTCGAAAATATTCAGTTTATATGCCTTCTGCTACAATCACTTCTTTTCACACTCAAATATTCATTTGATAGGCCTACTGGCTACAATTCGCTTCTTCGACACCTCTTTAGTTTATGCATCACAGAGGATTTACCCGTGTTCCAATGATGAGTTTTCAGATGGGGCAGAAAAAAAAAAAAATTTATGTTAATAAATATAGTGTGTACTAATTCATGTTGTGATCTATCTAAGCTGCGCGAACCATTGATTGCCGCGCTCGAATTTGGAGGGGGTTTGAATGGAAGTGTTCTCCGATGCCAAATAGGGAGCTCCAGATTGTCTTTTACATTCACAATACTTGAAATATTGACCTCAATTTGGAAGAGAAAAAAAAACTTAGCAAAAACTTCAATTTATGGCTCTCATGTGCACGGTGAGCCCCATATGACCATTTCATTAGTGATAAGTAAAAATTAAATGAACTTCACTTACCATCCTTATGTTCAAGGGCTTTATACTATCCACTCGAAGCGGCAGCATTATAGGCTAAGCGCAGCGTAGCGAAATTTCCGAAATCGAGTCTTCTCAAATGCCAACAGCCAAATGGTGATCTTCAGATGGCTATATCCATGTATAATTCAAAAGCAACTTGATGCTTATACTTACGAATTTCACCTTAGCCACTGTTCTTGCGTTTTCGAGCTATCCAAGCGAAGCGGCCCCATTGGTTGACGGACATTGTATCCACTTTCCTGAAATCAATTAAAAAAAAAAAACATTATTAAATGCCAAATGGTGATTTCCAGATCGCATTCAATTAATGAATTGACAGTTAACTTTACAAATTAGAATGTATTTTACGTTAACCTCTCTATGTTTATGCGAATTAGGCTTTATTGCGAACGGCATAATTGTTATTATCAACTAATGGATCTTTATGGGTCGCAAATGTCATTTCCAGATGAGTATTAACTATCAACCAAAAATAGAGCCCCGGAAAATATATAGTGTCACAATATTAATTGCTAAACTTGAATTTTGATATTTATTTTGATTGCATTTCAACCATGCTCGGCGTCTCTCCGCGTTTAATGAACGTTCGTTAATAATTCCTACGGTACCGGTCCCTTTTTTGTCTGAAAAACTCACAATATTTTTCCCCTAATCTTGGGTTTAATGGTGTGCCGGATTGCATCATCTTGTTGGCCGATTTTGGCCCGCAGACCGCCATTTGGGGACCCCCGATGCATTAGCTCGCATTTTCTCGCCCGGGTAGAAGTCGTGAGCTGTAACTGACCTCAGGTTGGTCAGTTCGTGACGTTATGTAATTTTCTATCACTTAGCACGCGTCGGAATAGGATCAGACATATTCGAAGGCAATGGCATTACTAATCTTTAAGTTGAGATGTGTGGGGGGGGGCAATTCGCAACCATTGTAAAAAAAAAACAAAAAACATTGACTCTACCGTCTACTCTTCGCAAAAATTGCTGACACCTTTGACAGAATCTTGGGGGTCGGGCCCCCGGCCCCAATTGGCACAACGCCACTGGTTCCTTTGATATGCGAAAGTCCGCCAAAGAGACTGAAATCCCACTGAAGTAAGTGGACTAGCTATTCCCGAGTTATCTTAAGCTGACCTATTCCCGTAAATATTTATAGCATAGCCTATACACTCACATCGGAATTTTTCTATCACAAGTTCAATAGTTTTTCCTGTCTGTTTCGGCTGGTTATTCACTTTCTGAAGTTGATACGCGCACTTCACGCCTTTCCATAGTTTTTTCGAGGAAACCCGCATATTTGCAGGGAATGGGGCAAGCGCGACTACTCTCCTACTATTGGGTGAATTATGTACACCCAGTTTGTGGAAGGTTTACGTTTATTGGCATACTGTGGTATGGCATATAAAATGCTGATATGGCGGAAGTTCTATATGAGTCTGGATTCGTGTCATAATATTCTAATACAGCCCGCAAAAAGATCCGGCTACTAGCAAGGCCTCGGCTACTACGTCCACTGCAGTTTTCTACCTCACTTTCGCCATGAAAGTAAACCCTCTATCCTGATTATCGAGATTGCCACTTTACCTCGCTTTCTCAGTCTATTTCTTTGAATGACTGAAATAATAACTCAGCGATTCAGAAAACAAAACAGTATCACAACAGCGAGAAAAAATTCTCAATTTTTTGTGCATTTTCATTATTACAAGCGGAGCGCCACCTACGTACCTTCGCTTTAATCGGGCCCGAGATCTATTGTGTTACGTCAATGCAGCGAGTAGGCCTATATCATTATATCCGTGTACGATCTTCAGTGACATCCAGTCAATTACTGCTTGCACGAGCCGCCGTTTCGCGCCCACATCGTGTAAAGTACGTAGTTGAATGGTTGAGAGCTCCGCGCTATATATTCAGTGCTCCGGCCCGTGTGTCTCGTGACGACTTGCGGAGCGGGTGTATATAGAGGACGCTTGCTGTAGAAAAATAAAATGCGGAGAAAAGGATACTGCAAAACTTTATTTTATATTTACGGCTGAGCACAAATTAGGGGAAACGAAATTAACTTACATATCTATATCGTTTTCTGCTTCCGAAATATTGGTCCTCCAATTCGTTAAACTCGGACAAGAACAAAAATCCGTCAAATGAGGAACTTTCGGAAATCGGCGAGCAGTTTTACGCGCAGAGGAACTAACAAAAGAATCCGAAAGGTAAGTATCCGGTTTAAAATGTGCTGGTATTTTTTACAGACATACTTTTTCGTTCAACTTTCAATCAAATGTTAACTTCTATTATGGTATTTACATTTTCAATAAACGAAAGATTTTATATAAGTTTTTGCCCGCATCGGAGCGGTTTTCACGCAGCACCTAGGCTAGTCGGTGGTTCCCCACGGCTCCTTTTAACCATGTTTTTAGCGTATAGGCCTACTGATCATGGAGTGATTCCTAATCTGCTTAATAGGCTACTTATAGGAATGAAACCTCGTTTTGCTGCTTCGAGTAGCCCATTGATCAGTTTCAACAGAACAAGTTGCGTTTTGAACAGTATTATAGGCCTAAACTTCTATTATTTTCTATGATGGTCCTGTTGAACAAGTCTAGTCGCGGCTCTTTCTCTACATGCATGCAGATGGAGCGAGTACCGAGTCTAGCTGTTTCGAGTGTTGGCCTATTTTGGAAGTTTTTTTCAGGCCTGTCTGCTATTCATCAACATCTCAATCACATCAACTTCACGCTTTGATTCGGGTGAATTTTTGCGTCCAGTTTTCTCCATCTGAGCCTACTCGTCTTGCCCAGTCTTGAGATGGGCCTAAAAGTTTAAATTACGAGAATATCTGTGAGATAGGTCCCAAGTTACCCGGCCATAACGGGTCCCCAGATCGCGGCGACATCTGCGTTCTGCGGAACTGTGCCTCTTTGGAAAATTAGTCGAACCATAAATTTGATAGGAATCGCATTTTTATAACTACTGATTCTAGTGGGGCCTCAATAGTCAATGAAACATAGGACCCATCGTCTCGACATCGGTTCAACAGCATGTAGGCCTAACCATCAGTTCACCCCGTACTGATCAATTAGGCCTATACTGTAAGAGTTAAGTAAGAAAATAATGATCACTAAATCAAGTGATGCTTCTATAGCGCTTAATGCAATGCCTCGAAGCGCTTTAGCACCAAATAGAAATAAAACATGAGTGAAGCATGAACAGAAGAGTTTTCAGCTTTCTCTTGAAGGAGCCTGATTACTACTGTACTAGTATAGGGGAGTTTGGATTTCGCACCTCTGTAAGGGCGTTCAAGAGTAGGCCCCAACCAGGAGAAAGCACGTTACTTTAGGTTTTAGTGCGAATTCTGGGTTGTGAGAACAGGTTCTTGCGTGGAAAAACGAAGATTGCCGACAGGACATAGAGCCTTATCAAGATTTTTGTAGATGAGCTGATGAATCACCTTTGTGAATCTTAACATGACAAGCAGAACCTTGAAGAAAATTGAGCGCCAACTGAAACCATGCAATGAAAATTGCGCAGGACTGAATGACAGGGCTGCCTGGCTTAGTAAAGTGACAATTCTAGTGGCTGCATCCTGGATATGCTGGAGTTTACAATTCAGACAGAGGGAGACCGGCGAGTAATCTTACAGAAGTCTAACGAGATGATACCAAAGCATGCGCGAGCTTTTCAGCCGAAAAGAGGAACATATCTACTGTCGGATTTGAAGGACACCCTGCTTAATGTAGTTGAAAATAACCCTAATTCGCACTGCTCGCGCTTGCAGTCCTTGCACCGAATATTCGTGGAAACGGTATACACGTTTTTATACTTAAAGGGCAAAAGTCCAGCCCAAAATATTAAAATATTTAAATGTCATTGATTTTGCAGGTTGAAAATCATGCCAATCAAACGTTGTCCCATGTTTCATAGCATGTTCGGTTAATAAAGTTACAATCATTAAAGATTATAATTCATCACGGCTAAGTTGGTAATTCGCAAATTGGCCACATTGATAACGGTCATATCTACCAATTTCGATGAAAGGTAAAAAAATATTCTTAACGTTTCCTTAAAATCGGTAGATATAACATCATACAAAGGTTGTCATTCGCCAAAATCACCACCAAATTATATAAATTTTGAGGAGCCATATCTTCCCAACCGAGGCATTCTGATAACCTGGAACAAAGTGTTTTGAATGAATTTTCATTCTCTTTAACATTCTCTGTGGCCACAAAACTACCTGACCACCAGTTATTTGAAATTTTTCTATTTAATTTGAAAGGTTTACAGATTATTTAATGGATTTGGGGGGTGAATGTTAGCCTATAATTGAATTAGGGTCATCTCTCGAACGTAACGGGAGCTTATCTGAACATGAACGCCCATTGCCTGCACAGACGTGTAACCCGTGAACAAACACAGTTTTGAACAGTAACTCAAAAAAAATGTTGGGTACAATACCACCTGGACAATTTGTTTTACACAGCCTGGGTGAACATTTAACCTTTTGGGGTAAATGTTTACCCGGGCTGCCGGCTGGGTAAAACCATTTACCCAGGTGGTATTTTTACCCAGCCTTCTTTAAGAGTGTATCAGGCGATGAAAATATTTTAGTCTCTTTGTCTTTAAACATTAGCCAATTCGTAGATGGCTCACACGCTTTCCAGCTATTTTCCAACAGTTTCCTCCTAACATATCACAATATAGGCGAAGGGAATGTGCCCTATATACCAGGCTGCCTCTCAGCTCGACGTTTGATTGCGTATCATGTGTTTAGTGGTTGTTGCTAGGATTACTGGAATGTAATCCTGATGGATCGCACGTCCTTTAATCCAGGTCACATTGCTGCAAGGAAACAGAGCTCAAGAAATAACTCCGATTGATCATGGGACTTGCGGTCTCTCTTGGTCCGAAATATGGCCCGCACGATAGTCCATGCATGAATAGTGTACACATACCTGGGGTTCGTATAGGTTCTATTATTGGGTGACCCGTGACCTTGTCAGAATGTTCCCTGGTGCTTGATGCGTATGCAAGATGATTGCTCGTTCAAGTCGGTACCCGCGAGCCCAACTTTTTCAGCAAAGGACCAGCAGTACGATTTAGGGTGATGCGAAATAATTTTCTGTGATGGTTAAATTGGATTCTAGTCCCAGCCCCGATCCCAAATTCTAACATGAGTATATAGGCCCAATTCGATTCTCATGCAATACTAACAGCCAATCTCGGCCGTCGATGCGGATTTTCTGCGTGGTTACGGGTTAAAGTTCTGACCCGCACCCCCCCCCCCCGTGTTCTTGCCCCTCTTAACACATTGCCCCTTCATTGGATGGTTCTGCGTGTTACGGGTTAAATTCCTGACTCCCCCCCCCCCCCCCGTGGTCTTGCCACCTCTTAACACGAATTGCCCTCATTGGATGAAACTATTCCATATAGGAGGTTATTGACATTTTACCCATGCCCACAAGCACGCAGTAAATTCGAACACATGTTGCACTTCGATAGTTTCGACTAATAATGTAGTTTCCTTTCGTTTTGTTTATTGTTTTCATCTCTCTCAGCAACATGCATACTCGAACGATTAGTATTACAACAACATAGTTCATAATCAAGGCAAAAAAGAAAGGAAGTGAAGTTGAAACCCTAGTGGGTTCGTCGAGAGCACACCTCCCAGCCCCAAAATACCAGCCACCACGACAAGACGAACAAGAATATGTTTAGCAGTCATATAGGGCCCCCCCCCCCGCCTCCCGCCCATAGTCCCAGCGTTTTGTTCACAAATATAACGCATATCGGTAGTAAATAATAATGGATGTGTATGCTACCGCATCCCGCCGAAAAGTTTTCCGGTACCGACTGTCGGAAATCCTGAGAATACCGCGACCTGCTAAAAAGCGGCATGTTGTTCTCATCAAAATTTATTCGCTTCAAAGATGAAAGGCCAATGGTCCTGTAACAGATTTGCTTTAAACTAACCCAGGTGGAAAGAGGACATATCGGAGCCCCACACCCTATACATCCTGAGGTTCTAGCAGGCTGCCTCGTTGAGATATTCAAATTTACCTTTGAGACATTCATGACATCACCGAGGGGGGGGGGGGCAAACGCCGCCATATAAACCCTACAATGCTTGCCTTTTTGGCTGGATAAAATATGAAAATTCACTATTGTTTGAATTTCGTGAACGATGTTTCATGTTTTTAATTGTTTCGTACAAGACTTGCCGAAGTACATGTTTTACATGGTGGGGTCTTGCGGTTCCCGTGATGTCAGTGTGTCACAAGGCAAATTACTTTTACAATAGCTGATTTTTTCTTATTGGTACACTCGTGAAGGCTGAAATTCGGTCTGGAATTTCGGCTGTCTTTTTTTAGCAATGAAATGAAAAGAAAGGAACAAAAGTCCAGTCATATTTGAATGATTAACATTTGGAAGACAAGAATCTCAAAGGTCTTTTCTGTGGCATCAAATGACTGCTGTACTGCATGGCGTGATAGGCAAGGGCTAAGCCACGGGGTGGGGGAGGGGGGGGGGGGGGTCGTTACCCTCAACTCTCGAGTAATCTTCCATACATGTTATCCCACCCCCAAAACTCTCCCGTGACTACCTTGGACCCCCAACTCTCAGACTGTGGTTGCGCCCTTGGCGGCGAGCAAATACTAGGGGAAAAACTACGTCCAAAGACATATCCTATAACTACACGTATATTACCGCCTACGTCTGTTTGTTTGAAAGCTGAAGAGTGTATGTGACCTTCGTGAGATTGTGGCATCTGTTGACTATTGCCTCGCCCAAGTAAGATTCGGATTGAATCTTACAAAATTGGCCCAATGTATGAAACGAAATTGGACCGCATCCTATTTGAGTGTTCTTGTTTCCAGCGGAAGCTAAATATAGTCGCATACCTGCATATGACCTTTAGCAAATCGGCACTTTAGGGGATGTGATTTCCCATCAAGCCAAATTAGTTCAATGTAATTTTCAAGTACGAATGACAGAAATTACACCATCAGTGCATAATCCGCCACTATTGTGTAATTGTCAAACCAACCTTCACACCATGTTGTGTAATTCTGTAAATTACACAACATGTGTAACAAACCGGATAGGTAAGCTAGTTACACAACATTTTTAAAGTTCCATTCAGCCTTTGAACAGGTTGAAATATTCGAGAAATCAAAACATCAATATTGTGTGAATTCCTTCTATCTACATCAACATTTTTTTAGAGTGTTAGGTCTGGAAATTGAAGAATGTCTTCATGTCTTCATGTTAATGGTTATGTTGAGGAATCATTGGTGGCATAGTTTCTTGAGCATAGTGTTCCATTGTCGAACCGGTAATAATCTTCGGGATTCACGTGTCGGTGCTGTGCCTGCAGCCAGTCTTGAGGTTCGATTCTTCTCCGAAACCTTGTAATCAGTATATGCAGAAGCTTCCTAAAGGACAACTGCAGGCTTGGATACAACAGGGGTAATATCGTGGAGAATGAAGACTGTATCTATGTGTCCAAACCCCATTTCAATACGATGTTCCTATGTGGAGTTATTGGCCTTCAAGCTTGGGTCATTAGGCAGAGAAAATTGGGGAGAATCCCAATGGCGCAATAACGCATGACGTCACACATGGACAACGCGGGGAAAGTGATGGATGTTATTGGTTCATTTTGTTGAATGAGTAAACATTTAGCAGTTCTGTTGTCTTTCTCTCACCAACGTAACCATCACCACCAACCAAACAACTACAGCAATCCTCCCCCATCTGCCCATAGACTAAATGCTTTTCTTAAGTAAACTTAATCTTTGAATTTCAATAGAAAAACAGAATATTTGCAAGGTTGTGCAAGTATGATATCATTTATTATTGCATGATGGGATGCCTTTTGATCTGTCCTTCCATAAACATGGTTCAAAATACACAAACTTAAAAGGCGTAACTCCGTAAACGGAAGTCGTGAGGAACTTACGGTTTGGACTGACGCATTCAGTTTCATCCAGCTATTACAGCCCCTTTATAATCATCATGCAGTTGTCCTTTAAATGGTATTTGGATTGTGGCCCAATGAAGCATTCCTGTTTTCTTGATAGACCTATTGTTGTCAGACATCTTAGCTCGAGTATTCGTTCAAGTGTGAAAAACTCATTTCGCGAAAGATCAGCAATTGATCGGAAACGTCCGAAGGAAGGCGATACATTCCGAGCTTTCAAAAACCATGGCGATGAGCGTTACAATTTAGACCTCGCAGAAATCTCCTCACCAGTTCACAGAGAATTATTGGTCGATGAAAAAAAGCCCCCTCCCAGAGGATGTTGCTCCGTCCGGGAGTGTGAATGCCTTAAGGCCAGTGTGGGTGTTTTTTTTTTTTTTTTCTGGGAGGGGTGGGAGTGTTCTTGGATGCTGTCTCTTTGAATTGCTGCGGTAATATGTCGTCTTTTTCAGATTGAACTTGAACTATTGACCCCCCCCCCCTTCCTTTTACTAGTTCTCGTAACTCAGGAGCCAATCGTACCAATGCGGAAATTGTGATAACAAAGTATAAAGTAATGATATGCCTGCCTACCTGCCAACGCGTCCCTAATGAATTATTTGTGTTAAAAAATTATTGACGTAACACGTTCAACGGTAACAGACGGGATATCACACTGCAAGGGATATAGCTGATTGGTTAATTATATAACACTTAGTGACACTCGTGCTATACATTTATAAGCCCCAGCCACCTATTCATAGGCGCATTTTCCTCATAACTTGGTAATGTTGAGAACCGTTGTCCAGACTCCGATCATATAGATTACTGTAGGAACAATACAAGCAAGAAATTATGGCTATTGCTAACACGAATCACTGCTCGCAGCACCGGTCTCGTAGAGCATATTTCATGAAACACTGGCGTAGTCTATCATAACAGCAGCCCTCATCTAAAATGTGAAACATACCATAAAGATGTCACTAACATCATCTCCAATGTTCAAGCCACTTGAATCTTTGTGAAATTTGCACGCGATACGAATTAAAGACGGTGTACCTAATGACGCAATTGAGTAATATCATAACTGCCACGTGTTATTTTATATACATTTTTTGTTGTTGAAAAAAATGATGATTCGGCAGATTTTAGCTCGTTAACACAATTAGATGTATTATGTGTTTTGTCTTTCATTTTCAGCTAACCTAACGATTAGGAAATAAATCTTCGGGGGCTATTGTGGCTTCAGTACGAATTGCTTGAACATTTAGTATTTACTATAGTTTTTTCTTCTCAGTATTCCTCTAAAGCAAACTTTCATATATATCAGACCCAGGCCGGAGACCGGCGTTTACGCAGCAAGTGCGTACGTTGGAAAACTCCAGATAAGCCGTATGGCATGGATGTGATAACGCTGCTGTTGTATAGATTCATTATTTATCTGCGTACAATATATTATACATACACATGTTAGGTAAAGACAGTAGAATACGAATATGATCTCATCAGCTTCCGTATATTTTATGCAGTCCACTTCGTCCCGCGGTTTCAAACCCGCATGCATCGATTCGGAGCATTAGGCCTGTGTATGAACTGTCCAACGTGTCTGGGCGGTTTGTCACTTCTTTTGAATGTTTGATTAGATTGTAGGAGTTTGGCAGCGGTAGATTCCTAGGGATAATAAGCATAATGTTTACCTGTGTATTGGCCAATAATTGATGAATGGTTCATTCGAGTGTCAACATTCACTCAGGCACCCAATATTTTTTTTCGGTAATCTGTGCATCGACTAGTCATCAGGAGGCACAATTCTTGTATTGTGTAAAACATACACTAAAAAACCGTCTGGTGTGATCAAACCGAGAACGAATCAAATGGCAACTGCCAGAAAAAGGATCACATTTGGCTAGATCTGGTTCATTCTGTACAGAGAATAATTAGTTGTTTTTTCTCTTCACTTTCGAATAAAAAATGGTAATATATTTAACCTTTTTCACTGATAGGTGTTCATTCGATTCGATTTCTAGTCAACTTAATTAAGGCGTTTTTAGAGTGTATGCAACCTCTTGTGGATAATAGTTTCTTTCTGTATAGAATCAGTAGGCGTCAGGAGGGATTACTCGCGTCAAGTAGGCCTACTAATTGACCTTACTATGGTCTATGCGCAAATAAGCGTCGCTAGAACGCCTTGACTCGACCAACAGGAGGCGTAACCACATGGAGCCGGGAGAGAGGGGGTCGCCAACGGACGTAAATTACGTCATATGCCATAGCGGCAACACACCACCAGCGAGCACCAGCAAGCTTGTTATGGATATTAGGATTTGGTGACTATAACAAATCATTATACAGAAAAGGAGATCAATTGAAACGAGCCTATATAGCGTCCTCAATTCACCAGTCATGTGCGCAGACGTCAAGCGCATGCATAATTAAGGGAGTTAACCAAACGACCCCATGAAGTAATCATATGACGCCAGGGGATACCTGTGACGATATCCACGGTCATACTAATCCAGACAGTACAAGGTACCTCTCGGAACTGGAATTAATACTCGCGCGTGCGGTTCTCCTTAATTGCTTCACATTTCAACTGCAAAGTGAGCATCTGCTTGTACATCTAATTATACTGATGGATACCATATAGGGTCTCACTGTGAATACTTGCAATACAACGATTTCGAGGTTTTCAGACTATGACAGAAATTGATAGGTGCTAACCGCACATTCGCTCGTGGATTGGCTGTTTTCCAGAAATCGCTAATTTTTCTACATGGTGTATATTTCAAAATGAAAACCGTTTCAAAAAATGTTTTCCCACACATGGAAGCATCTCGCCGGCCCCTCTCCGCAAATGAGTTCTCTTGAAAACAAAACAAAAAACATTGTCGGCCCATTCACCTGAATATCAATTCGAAAGCGTTACAGCGACAATATGGAATGCCTGGGTGGGGTCTCCTGCCCGTGTGTCGTTGGAAAGTCATGAGTGAGAGTATTAAAGAAGAGTGATTTGTTTGGGATTCCGGACTGATCCGGACCTGAATGAGGCACTCTCCACGCGTGGACAACAGTCGCCAGAAGTTGTGGATCAATGCTTGTTCAGCTCTTCGCAGCAATTGAATTAATTGTTGTTTTAATCGTTATAAACAGGGTTGAGGGATTGAGTTCAATGTCAGAAAGGCCCTCAGAGGCGGTTATCAAAATCCTAAAAACTTAACACCTAGATAAAGTTTCTTCCCGACTTAACTTGGAAAGAACAATTCGGTAAAGACTTCGTTTGAAATATATTATGGGGAATCGCTTTGACGAGCGATGAAATCGCTTGTATTGTAGTCGTTTTGGTGCGATGGTTACATTTCTGTAGCCTTGACGCAGTCGCTTCAATAAAATAGTCAAGGGAATCGGAATTGTTATGTTATATCGTTGAACCGTCTCTGGTGACGTGTGCAAAAAAGTCTATAGCAATCGATCGACAGCGCATGAGCATTGTAGTTTGGTAATATTTTTTAATTCTAGTCAGGTTACGTTAGAATTGGCGTGACGGCAGCTCCAAACGCTTCAATCCAGCTTTTGACATTGTTCGGAGAGGAAAGACGTTGGTATGGAACAACTCGGCTTCAACAGTTTGTCTCTGTGCTCTCTTACGAAGTAAACACCGATGAAATAGAATTTTTTATTTTAGGATTAGCAGTTCCATTGTAACGAATCGAAATGTCATGAATCATTAATGCTGTTTCGGGCAATTACAATTAGAGATGGTACACATAAAATAACCCCCAATATAGCCTTGATCAGTCCGAAAATACAGGAAGCTGATTCGCCTGAACCCAGACAGTGGGCGTGGCTATCGCTCAGAGCTGCAGTCTAGGAATCAAGTCATTTCTCGTTCAGACGTCAATGAGAAGCGAATTTCGAGACGGCTCGCTTCCACATCACAGCCCTCATTTGCCCTGTACAAGAGCAGTGCGAAGTTGCAGAGACGAGCTGTGTTCGCCTAAATGTTTTTGACTGTGTAAGAAACGATACAGGGACAGAATCCTGATGTCCTGCTCCCATTCATTCAATGAACTGTGTTCAATAGGCTATTAATTGTATAAATAATCTAATTTTACGTGCCTTGCCTGCAGTCTCACGGCAATTAATAGCCTAGGGTAGTCCTTGCCCAGTCATCCTTTGTACGGTACGCTTCACAAACCTAACAATAGTCGGAGGCACGAACTCACAGTCCTGGTTACGGACTAGCCTAGGGTAAACAAAACAACACAGAAAGCCAGTATCGGGTCACGAACAGGATTCGGATTCTCTTTTCACTGATGTCCGTGAAAATCCCACGGTCCTGAGAATTATCTTCAATCACTTTTCAACAATTTCTCCGAAAATAATACACTCACATATTTTAGTAGACAAAATCCACGTCCTTCGCACATCTATACATCGCGATACTTTCGATCGATACGTTCGATACATATGATGAAAATTTCACAAGAAAATCACCTGACCGAAAGGATGGTTGTAGTGGCTAGGACTAACGTTTTCGGATCTCGCGGCCCGAGTTCGATTCCTGTCGGGTGCGAAGTTTCCTATTCCGTTTTTCTCTGTTTTGAGGACAGCTAGTGAATGTTGTTTGTGTTTATTTACGTCTTCTCCTACTTATTTTAACCAGTTTCAATGTGGGTTCATGGTCGCATTAAATACCCAATAGGTTTTCGGAGGGCAGGTGTAGCTTTGTCAAGCGGCAGCTACAGCTTGTTGCAACATTTTCGGCCGCATTTTGCTTGCGGCAAAAATCAATCCATGACCGATTCACTGGCCCACGGGCGAGAAAAGTGGGGAACTTTGTGTACAGCAGAAATAAACATCTCGATTTTTATTTAAGAGCCACAAAAACATATCTAGGGACATATTACAAAGCAACACAATTTCTGAAACGGAGTGGGGTGTTCGATGTGCTATATCACTATCTTTTCTGACGGTCGTTTATAGATTCAAAAATGTTCTGTTCTCCTACCCAAGGGACCGCCAAGATATGGATGACATGTAGAACACAGTTCAGGTAATGGGGTTCTTCCCGTCTTCATCTACAATCCACGTAGCCTACCTAATTATATTCCGCACGCGGTATGTCTGGGGATATTATGGTTTTGGGGCTGTGTCCGCCGCCGTCTCCGCCGGAACTTTAGGCCTTAGCGCGATAACTCTCCAACCACAATGTCACGAGGCATAGAAACTTGGTGCACATGTCCACCCCATGGAAATCTCGGATGGGTTCGAACTGGGCGATACTGCATGTCTGCTGCCCTCTATTTTGGAGGTTTGTTCGATGTAGACGAATCTTGGTGGTATGGGTAAAAATTCGTCCCGAAAAAAAATGGAGGTCATTCGAGGTAATGGGGGTCAAATTGCATTAGTTATGGGTTTTCCAAACTTCGGCAGTTGCCGAACGAAACTTGGTGGGTGGGGTCAATATTTGGTCCCGGAAAATGTGGAGGTCATTTCAAGGTCATCGGAGCGTCAAAATTGCGATAAGGATCTGTGAATTTTCAACTTGGGCGAAAACTCAAGTTCCGGGGACACAGGCACCAAAACCATATATCCCCGACGATCACAGCGTAGGGATATAATTCTTTAACTCAGTTACTCCCTCAAAAAAAACATACATGAAAAAGATCGCACCTCTTCCATGACCATCCTTTTATCGAGAGAGAGTGCCTGCATTCTGGTTGCGTTCACTTGTAGCCTTGCGTGTGAAGTTGTGTTGTTTAGGGCTGAATATGTGTGTCCGACATGCTTAGTGGTTAACCGCCGCCACGTATCGCGTTCTTATGCAAGGTTTATTGTTTCCTCAGAACTGTTGATGTGGATGTCCTTGAATTGCAATTAATTTTTTTCCAAGGAAGGTAGTCATGGGTTTCTGTACTGGTTTAGCAGTATGTATCAATGTTTCTCTCAGAGCAATCACTACTGGCGCATCCTCCCGGAGACTTGCAACATGATCGGAAAATCTCAATCCTCTATGTGTCAATATGGATGACCAAGGGATTGAACGGTGTGTCAACCGTCAGAATGAAATTATGGCTGAGCCATTTGGCAGGAATGTAACCTCAAATTGTTTAATCAGTGTTACTTCTTTCTTGTTAGCCAGCGCGAGTGGCAACAGATATTCGTATGAAAAAATGGGATTTTGCTAAAATTCAGGTACATTATAGCATTCAACGTTTTTAGGTTTTGGATTACTTACTTCGAACTATATCGGCTGAACACAATGGATGAATATAGGACAGCTGCAGTTACCAAGGATCAGTTATCAAGGTGCTAATGTAATAGACTTATGTGAGGAACAACCTAATGTGTCAATCCAAACATGACGTTCATACGATTCTCCGTTTCTGTTTTGTTCAATCCGTCATGCATTATTGCGCAATAGGACTCCACATATATTGCAACCGTGTGTTGAAATGAGGTTTGGATCTGTGTATATATTCTCCCTTTCCCCACATAATCACATCTGTCTGTTTGTTGTGGCCAATCCTACAGTTGTTCCTCGGCGAAGTCAGAGGAATTTATGCAGTCATATCAGTGTGTGTTTTGTGTGTAATATGTTTGTATGTAGGGTGTGTGTGACGCCTGGGTTTTAAACAAGATAGCCTAACTCGACCCCACTTGGGTTGATGAAGCCCATACTCAGTATATGTTCGGTGTTCCCCTAATAAGTAAATTGTGCTCTCGTGTTTTCGGGTCAGGTCAGAGGTAATATGAGGTCATCAGAGGTCAAGTCTGAAATCCCTGTAAACATAAGCCCAGAACGCTTGGCCTGATCTAGATCACCAGAGGTCATAGTATGAAATCCTGTGATGTGGAAGTCACTCGGCAGATCAGCGTCTGGAACACACAGACCTGTGGAAAGAAAGGTGAAACTTTTGCGTTGCTTGGGTGTACGAAGTGATACCACTAATGTACAAAACAACTAGACTTCTTTCGTCTGCACTGCGTACCTGTCCCCAACTCGTGTAGACGACTAAAATGGGGTCACGTGACCAGGATCACTAAACCTGAGTATTGAAAGATTAAACATTTTATTAAATGGCCAGTATCCAACTCGCACTGTGCATGACGGCTATTACTGATTAGGTTTACAGTCGAGAACATTAACTCGTCAGCAGAGACGTTTTATATTGCTTACCTGATGGAGTGTGCAGGTAATTTGGGGATTAAAAGCAACCCTACAGGCGATGGCATCTTCCTCAGACGAAATATTGAGGTACAAAAACTGTTATAGTCTGTATGATATGTACAGGACTATTGTGAGCATAACATGTAGGCCCAAAGTGTAGGACTACTTTTGCGTGAAACGGAATGTAAAGTACAGGCACCTATTGATTTTGGTTCAGGTCGGGGTGAATTTTGGTCGAAAATAGAAAAATTTGTCGACCTTTTGGCCAATTTTGGCTTGAAAACATGATAACTCGACTCCATTTGGATAGATGAAGTTCATGCTCAGTATGTGAGTTCCCCATGATGAGTACATGAACCTTATTGTTCCGGGGTCAGGTCGAAGATCATCTGAGGTCAACAGAGGTCAGAGTCTGAAAATCCTCGTAAATACAATGAGTCGAGAATGGTTGTTCTGATCCGATTGAAATTGGGTGTCTGGCATTTTTATGGGGACTACATGAACCCTATTGTAGACCAGGGTACATTTTTTTTATTAAGAATGGGAATTTGGTGAAAATTGAAAATTTCTGCATAATGAGCACATGAACCCTTTTGGTTTGCGTTCAGGTCCTAGGCTACCTGAGGTCACCGCAGGCTAAGGCAGAAAATCCTTGTGAGACTGGAAAGTATGCTGGGTCTGATCTGGTTGGAATTCGGTTTTGTGCAAAACAGCTCAAAAAGAGATATTTTTGAAATTTAGTGTGAAGCTCTCTCATCAGGAGTACAGGAACCCTATTGGTTGGTTGGGGAAGATGGGAAAGTTGTCAGACGTTATGTTGCCTAGAATGAGCTGTTACAGTCTCCCATTTGTCCTTGTGTCTGGCTATAGGTTGTCAGAAAGAGTCAAGGAATCACTAAGCCTTTTGGCTTCATGGTTTAGAAATTGCCTCTCGACCCCGTCTCTATATCCGCAAACCAATTAGATACTTTTCATATCCATATTCGCGTGAATCCGTTTTTAGCTACGGGACAGCAGCTCTACAAGTCATCATGTCTCACCTTCCGTTCGTTCGTTCGTTCGTCGTTCGTCGTTCGTTCGTTCGTTCGTCCGTTCTGTTCGTCACGTTACATCATAACTTCTAAACCGTACATGCGATCAGGTTGAGATTGGTAGGTGGATGAAGCTTGCTACTGGCTGGCTGAGCTACAATTATGTTCGCATAGTGTGATTAGATTTTAATTAAATCCAATTAATTACCCCAATTTCCAACTTCCATTGAGCTCTCTGTGACAGTGTGAGAGAGGGTTGTTTACATAACTCCATCCCTCTGCAGAGCAGCGTTTATCTTATCTGTCAGAAGGTCCTGGTCTGCAGCCTAGTTGACAATAAAACCTATTGTCTAGGGGAAGATAATTTGTCTCAATTCACATCTCGCTCTAGATTGTTGGCTGGGAGCCAGAAAGAGAGTTGTTTCCACATGTTAGGTTTTGTTGGGTACATATAGCTAATATACAGGCCTAGGAATGATTTAGTTGGGTACTTTGCGCTGGGCCACATATAGCAAATAGTTGGCCAATGTGGCAGACATGTTCCAAGCCATTCCAAGGTTATGACAGAAGTCAGTGAAGGTCAATTAAATGTGATCAAACAATAAATGTGGATTGGTGAAGAACATGCAGTGTATCGCAGTCGCCACAGGAATTTTGCCGTCCGGCAGCTATCAAGACGTTTCGACTTGCGCATGTTCGTGCAACTCGTGGTGTCATGTCTCATCCCACATCCACATATATGATATCCCAGCCTGTTGCTGGTTTGAACCTTCATCGGTCACTACATCATGTACTTGAAGCTCTGGACCGTTCCTAGCTTTTCGCGATCGACCTGATGTATACGTTGATGCCATCACTGCTATTGGTCATCAGCTTGTCATCAGCAATTCGTAAATTTGTGCACGTTCTGCCTCCGATGCTTACAGTCCCTTAGGCTTCTCCAGGGCATCAGACATGATTCTCTCAAAGAAAACGTGAAGAGAGTAGGCGAGCGTACCGAACGCGAAACGTAACAAATCCATCAAAGCTGGAATCACCCAACAGAAAAAGAATCGACCCATCGAAAAACAGAATCAACCCATCGAAAAAAAGAATCAACCCATTGAAAACAAGAATCAGAATGTCATATGATACTCCATGACCTTCACTTTGACAAGATTTTGATTGTATAGCCGTGCTCCGTTAAGTGTGATACGCTCCGCGCAGTCCTGGTGCGTGGAGTGTAACAAAATCATCAAAATGGAAACAGACCATCAGGATTTGGAAACATACGTACAAACAGAGGCGGCATGGGCGGCAGGTTGGACGGGGGGAGGGGGTGACATGTCCCCCGCACTTTTTGACAATGCTCCCATTGACTTAACATTTTCACACAGTAAAATTTTGAAAATGTGGCCATATCCCCCCCCCCCCCACTTTTGAGAGGATGGTGACGCTCATGGAAACAGGGTGTCCACACCAGAGTCAAGGTGTCGAAAACAGAAACAGGGTGTCAAAACCAGAAGTGAACTGTCAAGGAAAAGCAAGAACGCAACCCTCCGTAATGATTCCTTGTCGCAATATTCAGTCCGGGCTAAACCCTCCTTTTGGACCCCACGGTCTCTTGAAGTTCGAGCAGTATTCCGCCGTGTTAGTAGCCTAGTGATATCAGCGCTAGGGGGTGCTGGAACAATATGTGCTTCATATAGCGCGAGACGTATAGACGCGCCCGTAACTGTAAACAAAATCAGGTGAAGCTGCCCATACGCGATTCGAATCAGACTGCTTGTGCGTCTCTATTTACACCTGCCAAGTTTAGTTGGTGCAAATTATTTTAGGCCGATTGAATAAAAGTTAACATTCTGGAGAGGTAAACTCATCCTCGCATCAGGTCAGTGCTGTGCTAGGATTTATGTTTATGCGTTGTTCATTCGTAGCGTGAATCAGGCTATACGATCCCAGATCCGTATTTAGGCCAAACTACTAAAGACTTGTTCGATTGAACAATAAACATACAAGTTCCAACTAAAAACATAACCATTTTGGAAAGTGATTGAAACAACACCCTAATCCATATCCAACAATGCCCCCTTCAATTCGGTTGTATAGGGCTGCTCTGTTGCATGCAAAGGTCAATGAACTTGCTGTAATTGTTAGTCGATAGCCTAGATTGTTACTATGACTAGTGTGCCGTACGCGTAGTGTACAATACAGCAATACGCATAGTATACAAACAGCGGGACGCGATGTAGTGGATTTTCACACACAGTGTAAAACTTCGCACCCATTCCTCACTTCATTTTCAGCTACACCAAAAATGCCGTGTATGCAATAATGTTAAATATATCTCCTCATCGTATATACAACAATGCCCTGACTCGCCACTGACTCGAATATGCGTAATAAAGAGACGACTGGTACCCGAATATCAAGGCGGGTTTTACTTCTAATGCATTTCTAAAAAATACACGGTGAAAAAACGGAAGTGACACGGTCGATTTGTTAGTATTTTATTATTCTCCCAGAAACTGTCAGTCATGATCTCCACAAAAAACGGTCGTTTTTTTCAGCTCCCGTTCGGAAGTTATGGTCACACGCTTATGTATTGAACAGGTGCAAAGCATTGTGGGTAACTACATAAATGGCACCCTCGATCGGGGGTTTAGATCCTCCTTCGAGGGGTGTTTGCCACCCAAACGGAGGGGTTCTCCCGGATGATATTTGATTGCCTTCCAAAAATAGAATTGCACACTAACATGCAGTTTTTGCCACATTGGCTAGTAGCACATTTCAGGGAAATGTCTGAATTGTGCTGGTCGAGGCAAGGAGGTTATACACCCCTTATCAGTAGCTCTAGCCCCTATAATAATATATAGGATTATGGGACATTATATGTCAATAGAGTGAGTGTGGATGAGATGAATGGGAGGGGGTGGGGAAAGTGTGTGTTAAAACAGTGAATGTAAAGGAAGGGTGGGGAGGGTGTGAAGGGGATTGAGGCGCGTGCGGAATAGAAAAACTGGTAAAAAAAAAACAAAGAAAAGGGGGTGGCGATGAATGTGAGGAGAAGGGGAGGGTGGTTATGGTGGTTGAACAGGGAGTGTGTGAAGTGTTTAAATATAGCGAGTGTAAAGGAGGTCACGGTGGCGGAGATGGATGAAAGTGGGTGTGGGAGTATGTAATAGATGAGTGTACTCAGTGGAGGTGGATGCTAAGAGAGGGTAGTCAAGAATAGGATTAACAGTACCTAACACGAATGGCTGATAAATTTCGTAGAGTGAACAACACTACATGTACTGTACATTGGACCTCATTTAACAGCAAATTATGTAATGAGTGACGTTACATACCCCCCCCCCCCCCTCGGGCGGGGTTTACGTTTCGGAGGATATTTCCCATTGTGTCGGTAGCCCGAGAGGGTATGGTAAAATTTACACACCCCGACGAGTGCCGATTGCCCCGACATTATTATTATTTCCAACCTATAGGCCTGGTTAAAATTCGTATATTACAGCTGGAAATTCGCGTGCCTCACGTCTAATATCTTATTCTTCGCCTAATTAGGATCAGTCTAATACTCCTCCTACCTTAATCCTACAAACTATACAGCCGTAGTAGGCTGTACAAGTCTTATTGATACTTTGGAATGTCCCCCTGGACTGAGATCAATGTTACAATTCTGTTGGGGAGGGCAACCTCCGTTCCCGAAGAGTCTACCACTCTTTTGCCTGACAGCAACATACAAACACCAAAACATATAAATGCAGGAATGTTGACTAGGGTGTAGGTGCGAACTCGAAAATCTTTGATCGGTCCCGGACCACTCCGTCGGGGACTTGCTCCACCCTGAAATCACTGAAGGGCATTATGTGTGTTTAATTCACATATTCGTTAGCATAATTAGAATTTAATGCAATTATTTTCTTAACTTTTAGGGATTGTGACGAAACTTTGTGAATAGGACCTACTACCAGCCCTGATAAATTTATTCAATAACCATCAAGATCACTGAGGGTAAATTTGTGGGACTAATTTTGGCATATTAGTCGTCCCCTGATCAGTCAAGATGAGTTTTAATACTTTTTTCGGCAATAACATTGGACATGTTCATTGGAATGCAATATGCTTCTAGGAGTGATTGCATAACATGGAGTGTAACCATTTTCTAAAACCGCCTGTCATTGAAGGTCATTAAAGGTCACTTAGGGGTCAAAAACTGATTTTAGTACCTTTTCGGCAATAGCACTGGGTGTGTAATCAGAAGCAAAATGCTTCCTAGTAGGGATGTATCACATGGAGAGTAACCAATTTTATAAAAAACGTCATATCATAAAGGGTCATCGGGGTCACTTAGGGGTCAAAAACGTTTTTTGCTAAAGAAGAGATGGAATATCGCGGAGGCGGATGGGTACCATTGTGATCTAATTGTTGACCTGATGTGTGTGACCTCTGACCGAATTGACTTGTGGGAGGCATGAGGGTTTTAAAGGTCGAATCTTGAATAAAATTGTGCTCATTGAGGAGTTACGGGCAAAAAGAGTAGGAAATGGTTATTTTTGGATATGTGATAGAGCTTGTGTGATTTTAGCCCTCGCCACGGCACAACAACTCCCGATTCATCGGACACTACTTTGGTAGTTAAAGGGGTCAAAGTTCAATTTATACCTTTTTCGCAATAACATTGGACATGTCATGGAGGGCAGTATGCTTCTAGGAGTGGATGCTCACATGGAGTGTAACAATTTTCATAAAAACCGCATTCATAAGGTCATTAATGGTCACCTAGGGGTCAAAAACTGATTTTTATACTTTTCCGGCAATAAGCACTGGGTGTGTTCATCAGAATGCAAAATGCTCCTATTAGTGGATGTATCACATGGAGAGTAAACTTCTCATCAAATCTGTCATATCATTAAAGGTCATTCGGGTTCACTTAGGGGTCCAAACTGTTTTTTGGCTATATCAGAGAATTGAATATTGGCGGATGGGGGCTGGATGTTCACCATTGTGGATATAATTTGTTGACCTCTGTGTGTGACCTCTGACCTGACTTTGACCTCTGTCGGGGTGGTCATGTGTTAAAGGTCGAATCTTGAATAATGTGCTCATTTGAGGAGTTACGGGCAAAAGAGGTAGAAACTGGTTATTTTTGGATATGTTAATAGGCTTTGTGTGCTTGACGGAGGGAAACAACTCCCGCTTCGGACGACACTTACTTTGTAGTTACAAGGGTCAAAGTTTCATTTTATACCTTTTTCGCACTACCATTGGACATGGTTTCATTGGATGCAGTATGCTTCTAGGAGTGGATGCATCACATGGAGTGGTAACAGTTTTCATAACAACCCCGCCATGTCATAATGGTCCTTAAAGGTCACTTATGGTCAAAACCTGATTTTAGTACACTTTTCCTGCAATTACACTGGGTGTGTTCATCAGAATGCAAAATGCCCTGGAGTGGATGTATCATCACTGTAGCGTAACAATGCCTCATAAAAACTGCTGTCATAGCATTTAAAGGTCATTCAAGGTCCCTAGGGGTCCAAAAACTGTTTTTTGGCTATAATCGGATGAATGTGAATATCGCGGAAGGCTGATGGTTTCATATTTGATATAATTGTTGACCTGCATGTGTGTGACCTCTGACCTGAATTTGATCTCTGTCGGGTGGTCAATGTGGTGAAGGTCGACTCTTGAAATGTCTTATTTTAGGAGTTAACCGGCAAAAAAAAATAGAACTGGGGTTTATTTGTTGGGTATGTGACTGGAGGCTTTGTGTGCTTCATGGATAGAAACAACTCCCGCTTCCATCGACACTTACTTTGGTAGTTACAGGGGTCAAGTTCATTTTATACACTTTCTTGCGAGATAAACAGTCTACATGTTCATTGGCATGCAATATGCTTCTAGGAGTGATGCATCCACGATTGTAACAATTCATGAAAACCGCCATGTCTTGAAGGTCATTAAGTTCACCTTATGGGTTTTTTTAGGGGTCAAAAACTGATTTATATACTTTTCCGCATAGCACTGGGTGTGTTCTCAGAATGCAAAATGCTCCTAGAGGGGATTTTATCACATGGAGGTAACCTTTTCAATACAAACTGTCATATCCTTAAAGGTCATTCGAATCACTAGGGGTCCAAACTGTTATTTGCTATAATCGGCAAATTGAATGTCTGCGAAGCTGGCTGGTCACCATTGTGATATAATTGTGACCTGGCATGTTTTTTGACCTCTGACCTGAATTTGACCTCTGTCGGGTTGCCATGTGGTTAAAGGTCGAATCTTGAATAAATGTGCTTATTTAAGGACGCACCTTGTCCGGGGGCTGTAGGGGTGCCTCAGACAATTAACAAGTGCATTATGGAATGACCCATTTACCTTTACACGTTGTCGCTTCACAAGTCTATAAATGGTGCTTCCACGAATATTGTCCGGTTTCATGTTCACCAAATTTCTTGATTAAGAGATGCGGGGATATATTCGTCTGGCGGTTTACCCGCCCGACATTTTCTAGTTCTGTAATCTTTTCATACATGGTGTACAACTACGAGCAGTGAAAGTGGAAGAGTTGTGGTTAATAATAACAAGTACTATGGCCTGGAATGTTGAATTATGTCCTCTTCTCTGGATGGATTAAGACGACCTAAAATATAGGTAATGAAATCAATAAGTATGGTAGGCTATCTGGAGTCTGTAATTTCTTGGTGTAATGTCATGAACTAATCAGTATACGCTACATAGATCCACATGGAATAAAATTTCTGCAAGTTAACAAGCTAAATGGTTTTAAAAAAATAATGATTTTCCTGAATGTCCCATTTTGACCTCCAAAAATGTCCCATTTTGACCTCCGAAAATGCCCTTGGTCTACACTAAAAATAACACACAGAAACTGGTCAACTACACACACTTTTTCATAACCTGACCAACAAACTATTACTTCTTAAACTCATCGAGATTATCATGTTTTTGTCTCGGACTGACCGAATTCAGAAAGAAAACAGTGTTCACTATGGAGTTATGGGTATGCTCACACTTCCCTGATTAGCCGGACATTCCTTCAACGATTCAACAGATTACAACAAAATTGTGCGATAAACAGCCGTGACATACGTGTATAGAACTGACTATGTACCCCAAGACCTTCATTTATAGAGCAAATTAAGACAACATTAGAAAGGCGCTACAAGAGCATGTCTTCATTCCTCACCTGTACAATACGTAGGAAGGGACACCAATACCTAATCGCCGAATGTGATCCGATGCCATGTGAGGGACATTTTCCGTTCTCTTATAGACGTCCTAACAACGCCCGTAAACCATTCAACCAACACTATATTTGCCCAGAAAACATTTTAAAAAATGAATGACAAGAGGGTAAGGAACAAAAAAGCTCCTCGCCTTGCCAAGCACAATCCAGACATTTCTCAATAATATGCTATTAGCCCTAAAGACGTACAAAACTGCCAATGTAAGCTTTCATTCATATCTTAGAATCACCCTTCAAGAATCCTACGCAGGTATGCGTTCCAAGCCTGATGTGATTCCATTCTTGGATGATTTTGTTTACTTCTCGACCCAGGACTGCGTGAGTGTATCAACTTGAAAGGAGCACGGCAATACAATGAATCCGGTAGGTGGGAGGTCATGGAGTAATCATAATACGTAATGATTCTAAATGCTGATTCCGCTTTTCATGGTTGATTCTCTCTTTGAAGCTTGATTCTGTTTTCGATGGTTGATTCTTTTTCGATGGTTGAATTCTGTTTTCGGATGGTTGTTCAACTTTGATGATTTTGTTACGTTCGCCCTCCGTACGAGAGCGAACGACCTTGTCGAACTCCAACCGTGTTCCTTTTGTCCCTGATCATTCCCTTATTGAATTGCCACCCAACATGACAGCTCGCCCCGGTGGCTTCTCATAAGCTGTTGGATTATTTGGTGGAGGTTGACTTGATATGTAGTGTTTCATAGACAGATAGAATGCTCAAAAGCTGCATGCAGACTCTTTCTAAAGCCTTTTGAAAATCTTCAAAGGCACGGTAGATATCTTGCTGATGGTTTTCGTTCGCACAAGTATATTCTGAGATTGGGAGTCTGCTCGTCGTCCATGTTGCGAGTCCAACCTGAAAAAAAACCCATCGCAAAATTGTGATGGACCTTTCAAATCCAATTCAACAGAACTCAATTTTGTTTCTATCTATCATTGCTGTAACGCTCTAGAGCCAAATTGACCCCATTCCGAGTCATTCAATACAGAACTCGTCAGAAGGAACCTACGGGGTTGTGTAGTAGAATTCTGACCCAAAAAAAATTCCGTTCACTTCTACCCGACTGACCGAGGTGAATGTACGTTAATTGAAGACGTCATCACCTTTCTGTTTCGGGAGAGCACTGCCATTCACTACCTGGCTAAGAAATCAGTCGTGCACAAATACCCTTATATATATCTTTCGGCATTATTTTCTAGGCCTCATACGTTTTCTCCTCCGTGATTCTTCACAAGAGATCAATATTCAAATCACCTCTGCCTGACGTAAGGCGTATGCGGCAGTTAAAATCTCTCTCGTTGTTATATATCCAGTTAGGGACTAATAACTGGGTTGATACTCTCATGGGTACCATAAATATTGTCAACAGGGACTAGTCCAAATTTCTTATTGTTCTTCGTATGTGTGGTGTGTGTGTATAATATATAGGTCTATATATATATAAAAAACAATAGTAGATAATATAATATATAATATATATATATATATATCATATAAATATATTTTATATATATTATATATATATATATATATATAATATGTATATATGTTCCCTCTATATTGCGCCTAATTGGCAATGATTTCGTAACAGTTGCAATCTTGCGCCGTTCAAACTGTTTTAAACTAAATTGAATAGCTACAGGCCTTCTGTGTTGACCGCTACGGGGTTCGAATAAGTTAACCACCGTGTTGGATACCCTACACGGTGCAGCACAATATACCAGCAATGTGAATAAATTACATGGTTGGTTTACCATTCATCAGATAGACCTTCAAACGCCAATAACATGTATCGGGGTCAAATGGAGTTTGACCTACGGGAGCCGAAGGTATCCCCCCCCCCATTGCTGGCAAAGATGTCGCATTTTTAATCGCAATTATAAATAAACTGAACTACGGATGTTGATTAGTGTCATTAACAACTTATGTAACGATTCCTGACATTCTGACTTGTCTACTAATGTAGGAATATCTGAGAACTTGGATAAGCAAGTACAATCGGTTGTAAGGCTTAGCTGTGCGGCTTTGGGTGGCGATTACTGCTGTTATCACAACAGGCATGGCATATTACTGACTCCGAGGGCTTCCACTCCACGTTGTTTTGATATTGTCAGAACATGTATGGTCGGAATCGAAATTGAAATTCAATAAATTCTATTGAAAAGACATATCTCCCTGCAAATCATTCCGACGCTCCCAAGGATAGATAGGTCAGAATTATGTTGCTAAAAGTGTAGCCCTATGGACGTATCAGTCGAGTCCGATAAGTATATACTGTGTGCAGCTATGGATTTTCTAAAATGTGCATGCCGTTTTGGCACACAATGAACCAAATCAGTTACTCACCTATGGGAGGCTGGCCATGCCTGGAAAGCACCCTCCCCACATCCTCCCGCCGTTCCAATCACTCTCAGCCTCCTCGGCGAGCGACCAGCATGGCCATGCCCCAGCCCCTAACGCCCTGCCGGTACCAAAGATGATTCATTTAAATGTTATCTTACTTGTCATCTCTACACTACTCCCTCTTCGTTTTACGCGCCTGAGCAAGTGTCCAAAAGGAGACTTAAGTGATCAGTCTTTTGGTGTGGTGGTGCGTGTGTGAGCCTTTGTGTGTGTGTGTGTGCGTTGCGCCTTGTGTGTTTATGTCACACTTTCTCGTTGCTAGGGATGGCCCGTCCTAGCACCTGTGTAAGGTCTGTTTTTAACGTAATTTGGATGTAGTATCGGAGTTAAAGATTGTTGGTTGTACACAAAGGTCACTAATTTAGTGAAATACTCATTCGATTTTTTTGAAATTCATCGTTTAATAAGACTATAATAATGAACACAATTTATTATAGGTTCCCAACCAATTCATCAAGGACTGCTTAAGGCGCTGACCCCCCTTCACGAAGGCAAAACGAAAAACAAAACCTTATAAGCAATAGTAATAAATTTAAATACGTTTTAACCTCTACTCTCAAAAGGAGCTTAGGGGCGATAGCGGAGAGGAGTGCTATGGAAGAGAATCACAACCTAGCAGAATACTTGCACGAAAAACCCCTATCCCCGTAAGAATTCTGTACGACGCGCCGGAAAAATAAGTTTAAATTTGCTGGCGGAATATACGGAGTTATGTGTAGGGCATACTCAGTAAGTAACCATGTCAGTATAAATGGTCACCAGGGGACTATGTCATTAAGGGCTTTGTAGACGAGAATGAGAAATTTTGTACTGGAGACGATCTGTATTGGTAACCAGTGTAGTCTCGAGAATGGGGGTGATGTGTTCATTTCGTTTAGTTTTATTGACAAATCGTGCAGCAGTATCTGAACACGCTTAAGGAGACAAGGAGTGGAATGTGGTAGTGGTTCCTGTTACCATAAATGGTCAATCGGGATATAACAAAGTAATTGTACAAGCAAATTACAAGATATGACCATCTCATTGTACTCTCTAATACGACCAGATTTCGTATTGAGCGATAACAACTCCTTACAAGCAAAATTCACCTGCTAGTCATGCTGAGTTTGCCGTCGATCGAGAACGACCCTAAGGTTAATTTCAGTTGGCAATATTCAGGACGAATTGTAGGTGCTATGGTGATTTGCTTGGCATCATGGGGGTACAGGTATTAGCTCGCCGAGGGACCCAAATTTACGCGTAAATTATGAATTAGGTCTCCAATCCACATCATCTACTGTGTATTTGCACGAAATGGATATGATATGGTCCAAGTGTAGTGTCTATACATTAAACAAGAATTGGGGGTTTCAATTTGCATAATTCACGCGAATTTAGAAAAATTGTTAAATTTACCACGAAACTGGTTGGATGTGGTTGTCGTCGATTCTAAGTAATTCGAAATGTGATTTGGGCTATTGAAGATTCATTTCAATGGGTCTCATTAGCATAATTCATGCCACTTTTGTTACTTGGTTCCCGCGTTTGCGAAGGAAAAACTATCCGTCCATCCATCCATCGATCGATCAAATCGATTAAGGTTTGATTCTTCAGGAAAATTATGGTCACTGTATAATGCTTTTAAAATTTTGCTGTTATTGCTATCTAACCTCCTTGGCCGCTTCCGTTACAGGACGGTCTCGAAACAAACTGAAATACCAGCAGGCCCACGAATACGAAAACAAACTACAAGGACATTGGCAGGCACAACCACTGGAAACAAACTGAATACTTTGGCATGCACAACCACTGAAAACGAACTAAATACCTAGGTAGGAAACTAATGAAAACAAACTGAAGACCTTGGCAGGGACAACCACTGAAAACAAACTGAAGACTTGGCAGGCACAAGCACTGCAAACGAACTAAATACCTAGGTAGGCACAACAACTACAGACGCAAAACAGACGAGACTCGCCGTTCGAGGAACCCACTTGTCTAACTGAAATTCCGGGCTGCATGAGAGGTTGGATTAGAGCAACCTAGCTTCGATGGAGTACCAAGGCTTTCATATTACAAATATCACCGAGCCTATTGCGACCAGTGATACTATAAGTTGGAAAATAGCCACTGCGAAATTCAAAACACTTTTCAATAGCCGAATTTTTGTTCAGTTATGAGTTATATATCTGCATATGGTCTATATGTACCCTATGTATAGTTCAATAGCACGTGATTTAAGTGATGTTAACTGTACAGTACTCGTTATTTTATAGTTCCTTTTAAGGAGTCGCTATGTTATAGCCTATAAAAAAAAAATCTCCCGAATGTCCGAGAACACAAATGTCGACCATTAAACGAAGGGAATAGGGATTACAGGGTCGATAGACCATCAGGTTGTGCATATTCAATAAAGGTATAACATCATTCTGATATCCCTCTGTCAGTCCGTCATTGTAACCATCGCTGAGGAGGAAATTATTGCTTGGTACCGGCGTATGTCATTCTGTGTTCCTTAACATCGTCATTTTGATTTAATTTCCTCGTTTGAGTTTCTAATCCAATTGCAAACCAATTTATCTTTCCGTTTTGCAGGGTAAGGTGGAATACCTGGTCAAATGGAAAGGCTGGTCGAATAAGTGAGTAATCGAATATATTTTATACACAGCACGTGTACGAATTACGAACTAAGGGGCAGCCATGGGGGGGGCCAGGGGTCGTGACCCCTCCTAACATGAAGTGCCTCACAGGAAAGTATTTTGCTCAGTATCCTGGCAGGCCTGGCTTTGCCATCCGCTCAACATATGGTTTCGACTTTGATACGAATCTGCATTTACGATCTGAAGCCCAGGTGGTTCTGACCAGCTTTCCGTCTGAAGAGAGAGTGCTTCTATACAACGTCCCCCGATTAGTCCACGAACTGAAAAATAACTTGCCATAATGTTTTATCCCTTTACGACGGGTTAAACGTGATGCCGCCGAAGTGGTAGCACCGTGGAAGGGGCTTGGTCGGCTCATCATATAGGTGATCAGGGTACGGGTCACACGAAAGGAAAAATGGACTGTTGGGTTCCTGGGCGCTCAGAACGGGGCCATCGGGGAGGAGGACAGGGAAAACGAGAGGCGGTAGGGATTGGCCAGTTGCTGTCTGCATGTGAGTTACTTCCACCTCGACATAGAGTTTCGCCAACCAAAGTGGAATGGTTTACCGGTATCTGGTGGAGGATTCCAGCGTGACAAAAAAAAAAAAAAAGAGTGCAGGATCCAGTCTGTCAAGCCCACTAAGTTCCCTGCGTAACGACAGGCAAACGAGTATCCTCGTGAAGCAAGTGGATGTTCCAGGAACCGAAACGCCGGCCCGAATTGAGCTGGGGCGACCGGACAACCGGAGGGGTGAGGACAGAAAACTCGGCACAACAGCACAAAGGGCACACCACTGGCTATGACATCGGGGTCTTTCTTTTCTCCGATTGCGTTCTCGAAGTTTTTTTTTTTTTTCGGAACGCTCCGTACGGCGTGTCACGTGGGGGGGCAAGCGACCCGGGCAAAACAATTTAGATAGAAACATGGTGATGAAAAGAAAGAAAGGTGGGGTTGCCAAAACCCGAATTCCCCTGGATGTAGGTCTATATATCATCTAGCTATCTATCGCGCTATCTATGATTCTATCTATCTATTATCTAACTGTGCGTCCGTTAGTCCATCTGTCTCAAATAGCTACGCCTACAGCAGTGATGTTGTAACATGATTATGACCAATTGAAGGGTCATCGAGGTGTAGAAAGAATAGAAGAAGTCGAAGGTCATGTAGGGGTCATTTCTTACATTTCTTAAGTATGGTCCAGCGGTAAGCTGTTGACGCGATCAGTAGCCTCTGACAACAACCGTCTAACATGACATACTAATTAATTTGCGGAGTAACAACTACGGATCTACTGTTAACGACTGACGAGCTCGTATCTCTGGTCCCAGGTTTATTGGCGTATAAATCTCGATCAACTCTACCGTTTATTACCTTGGATTTCAAACCTGTCTCTGTTTACACAGGGACCTTGGTTGCAGTTCCAGTACTTCCCAACGGTCTCCTAGTAGCCTACAATCCCTGATATAATTCCGCAGCAGTTGTCATTGTGGCTATGCTGACGATTACTTTACTTACTCACTCTTTGCACTCAAATCTGGCAACACCACCAGACTTTGGGACTGTGTCTAGGTCAATTCATGGCACTTATCAACGATGAACCTGAACGAATTAACAGGCTACAAAGTGACTGACGCGAAACGGTCTTATTTTCAAATCAAGGTATATGACACTGAAACAAATCCAAATCCATACAGCATGAATGATGTTGCCAATACGTGGGTCCTTGGACGCTATCCCGGAGAAATGTAGATTGCCATGGCAAAATCGGACAGATACCACAGGTGGTCTGGACATAGATTGTTGCAAACGATTGGCTCGGGTCTTGTTCTGCAAATATTGATGATGTATTGCATGTATATTGATGTGCCGCCCTCCACTTCGCTTCCATTGCAATCGATACAGAACCAGGCGACCGAGTTAATTCTGCACAGAGTGAAATATCACAGTACCACTCATTGCTTCTATTCAATAGCTGAAATTGTGAAAACACAGTCTTTGTTTTTCAATTGTTCCATTTCTCAACTATTTGTGTGATCAAGCACTACGTTACCCACAGGACATGTTTACGAGGCGTTAGATCTTTAACAGCATTATAAGGCAGCATTTCTGCCACTACATTCCTCTTGTTTGGTGATAGAGCCTTCTCTGTGGCTTATGCTAGGCTGTGGAACTAACTTCCTTAATCTATTAACAGCCTAACATCTCTTCCTACCTAAATGCGTCGAAATCCATCTCTTAAAAAGAGGCTCTCTCTTCATGTGGGTGTTAGGTGCCATTCTTTTTGTCTCGCCTGAATGAAATTCAGGAAGAGACTTAGGGGTCAACTATGGCGGTGTGTGTGTGTTGTCTTGGGCGTCAACAGGGGGGACGGGGGGAAATGTCCCCCCCCCCCACTTCAAAAGTGGGGGGGTATCATTTCGTTTCCCCCTCCCCGCACACTTCCGTGGACCAGTAATAAAAAATAATGGGCAACATGCCCAATGTTGTATCACTCTAAACTGCTTCAATTTTTGTCCTAACCAAAACAATAATCGCGTTGGAACTTATCTTAGTCACTCATTCAGGTGCTGATCCCAGGTGAAGATCTGACCCTACTAGGGCCGAAGTGGAAGGATTACCCGGGTTTCATACCGATTTCTCGAGTTTAAAAAATCCAATTGCCAAAAGTGCCTAATTTTCAAGTGTTTCGCCGCGCGCAATGGCGTTTTTTCTTCGTTTGTTGGTTAAATTTCGATGTAATCTTCCGATCATTTTGGTCACGCTCCTCGATTAATTTCAGAAGCCTTCAGGGCAGAGCAGAGAACTGCCCCCCCCCCCTTTTTCTGATATGAAAAATTCGGGCGAAAATTCGTGAAAATTTGGGAAGGAAAACAGCAAAGTGAAAAAAAAAATGCTGAATTTTTTGCAGGCTTTTCGATAAAATGCCCCGAACACATGCAATTCTTTTTAATAAAACTCGCGCGCATCTTCACAGTTACATGTAATGGTCCTTTGGTAAAGCGCGCTTGGGGGTGTTTGGGATTTGGGCCAGGGCCTCAGTTTGGGCCTGGGCCCATTACATTATATGAAATACCGCAAAATCTTGGATCTACAAATTTTGTTGCACATTGCTGATGTTCGGTCCATAATGAAGTCATTAGCCGTACCTCAGGGTCCCAAGGATTTAGGACCCAAGGCCCTGTGGGCCCTGGTCCCATTGTGTGCATTAACGCAATAATGCTTCTCCCCTCACAAATTTTGGTGCCCAGGGCTGACAATCCGTTCATCATGATATGGTCTACCGCCGTACCTTCTAATTGTTCAGGGAATTATTTTGTCTAAGGTCCCACTCTTGGGCCCGAGGGCCATTTCATGAAATTTCATGCAATGGTACTTGAAATGCCTCTCACAGTTTCAATTGATTTGCTTAAAGTGACATGTAATTTTTACATTCAATGGCAGTGGTCATCGGGGGTGTTTGCGCACTTGCAATGTTCTGCCCAATGTGAAATCATGCAAAACGTTTCTTCTTTTCTCCAAAAATTCGATGCACAGATCAGCGCTGATATTCGGTCATAATAACTTGGTCGAAGTTTTGGTCAACATCGATCAAAGAATGACTTTTTGTGCCATAATGCTTCTTCTCAGCAGATATCTTTGAGAGTTGAAACAGTAAACATTCTGTTGAAAAGATCATTAGGATCCCCAAATCGTTTTAATTCTTCGATGGATTTGACCAAACTCGGAACCACTCCACTGCTGCTCATTGACATTTGAGACATTTTGGACCCTGTGAATGTCAAGGTCAGGTCTTTAAAAAGGGGCAATATGGCTATCATGTGTAAAAAATTCAAAATGTATTTCCTGCCAATACATTAGATTTTTTTGAAACTGTCATAATGTTTCTCTGGAGGTGCCCTTTCCAGCTCGTTTGCAGATTTTAGATCAACACTCTATAGTGCTGTTAGAATTAAAGCGGTAACCAGCTGAGTGGAAAGAAGCAAAATAGTGATTCTTTGATGGATGTTACCAAACTTGAACCCAACGTTCATCAACCTTTGGGACATCTTTGACCATGTGAAGGTCAAAGGTCATTGAAGGGACACAATAGACCACTTTTAAAATTGGCCCTTTTCTCCTCTCAATCGGTCATTCTTTGATGCATGTTGACCAACCTGAGTAACCATGTTTATTGACTGCTAAAACTAAACTTCTTTGGCCATATGGAGATCGAGGTCAAAGGTCGCATATTTAACACATAATGGCCTTCGTCTTGGTACATAGTGGGCGGTTTGATGCTACAGCACCATTGGTGCTCTAGTTGTGTTATATGTGAAAATAAGTGATGTTCGTTTGAACCATGACGATGGTCTGCATGAACTAGTTGGTTGGTGTAGTGTAGTGAATAATAGAAACCACCGATCGCGCAACCGCGCAGACACTTTTGACCGAATCGCCTTTTTCTTATTTTTCTGGTTGTGAAGCGCCACAGAATACTTTTTTAGTTATAACGCTGTAATGATTTTCCTATCAAGTATGCTCCTTTTTTTTCAGTGTTTTTGCTCGACCTTGCTTTCTTTCGTAATTCACAATCCTCAGTAAAATTTGTGCTTGCTGCGCTATTCTCTACGCACTAGTGTATTTTAGGATGGGGTGCGTATAAAATAATAATAATAATAATAATAATAATAATAATAATAATAATCATCATCATCATCATCATCATCATCATCATCATCATCATCATCAGCAGCAGCAGCAGCAGCAGCAGCAGCGCAGCAGCAGCAGCAGCAGCAGCAGCAGCACAGCAGCAGCAGCAGCAGCATGCAATTTATTATTTTCTATATAAAACAAAATTCTTCGTGAAAGTACAGGAGGTGGTTGATTTTATGGTCAGTCTTGAGTTGGTATTCCTGTCTGGTGGCTCAAAGGGGTTAGAGGCCCGCAACAGGAGTGTGAGAGAGTGCATCCCCCTGGAATATCCCACACTCAATCTTGATGTCGGCGAGGGTGTTTCCCCCCACTGTTAGGGACGTTTAACGCGTCCTCTCCATCGACTTCTCTACGAGTCTCGTTATCTTGGTTGACTTGTGTGTTCTCATGGTGTGGATTAATCCAGGAATGTGGCACTGAATCATATGCCTTCTTTTAGTCCGGGTTGTCCAACTTACGGCCCGCGGGCCACAGTCCGCCCCGCCGCAGTGTTTGCGTCTGGCCCTCCAGAGATGCTCTACAGTGTGCCCCGTCCCCAGGTTGGATTTTTTGTAAAAAAAAAAAAAAGAGCTTTTCCGCCAAATTTGAAGACATTTTATTGCAATTGGTAAGGCCAAACATTGCACTATTCTGCATCCAAAAGGCCATTAGAGCGCATTTTTTCGCCCAAGGGGAGAGTTAGGGCTACTTAGTTTCGCTAAATCTCGGAAACCACCTCTGGAAAAAAATTTACATTCGAGCCTGCCTCATATGTCAAAAGAGGATAGCAGTATTCAAAAAATACAATGTCAAATAGCATCACAAACTTCCAGCAAAGTATGATGATATTGTGCAAAGCACGCAGTGATCACATGTTGTTGCCATAGACTTCAAGCAAAAAAGAGGGTTTAACTTTATGCAGCCCCTTCCTTCATCATAATCATTCCACTTGGCCCTCCTCTGGAGGTGACTACATGTTTTATCGATCCACCTCCTACTGCCAGGTTTGTGCGCCTCCTCTTCCAATCTCTGGTGAGAGCTTTGTTGTCGAGGTAGTAGCTGTCTGTGTACCTCGACATCCCGGGTCTGGCCCCTTTCTGCTCGTATGCCAGGATTTAGTGATCATTCAATTCGAATCAGATCAGAATTCAGGTCAGAGGTCATCTGAGGTCAACAGGGGTCAAAAGTCTGAAAATCTGTCAAACACATGGTTGGTTAAAACAAGATGAAATTTGATAGGTAGCTTTCTTGTCTGGGGAGACAAGAACCCTATTCTTTCTGTAGATCAATATCATTCGCACTGCAAGGTAATCCCATCCGCCGCGAACAAAAAATATAAAGGGTTGCCACGTACGATTGTGGGTTCTTTGAACCTCATGGCTTGTCCTTGAACAGGGGGACAAATAATACCTACGCCGCGCTGGGCCAATAAGTCCTGTTGTTCAGCGTGGATGTACACGGCAATTGGGACAATGTTTGGAAAGGTTGACGACTATATCGCGACACAAGAGATACTTGTCTAGTAAGCGAAGTGTGCAAAACCGAAACACCAAGTTGGGTGACGAAAGTCGAAAGTCAATAATTCATCAGCTTGGTGGAGGTGTGGTGTCCAGGTCCACCTTTTCAAGTATACTGCAGTTCAGTTTCGGGGAAACCACGCATCCTGGGAGCCACATATTGCCTTCATTCCAGTCTGAAGGGCACATGCTCTGAATTATAGTTTGCGAAGAGAGATAGTGGTCCACGGAGGCCCAAAAAAAAGCAAATGTGAAGGGAAACTAAGCACTGTACCAAGCGTAAACGGATGAGTATCACCGCGACTGAATTCTATGGATTGTCTTTCTAAGAAAGCCAATCAAATAGAAAAAACAAAACGAAAATAGTGTAGTGGTCTGATGCATTTTTATGTCTTTTCCACGAACTTAAGTGGTTCCCTTTCAAAACAAACGTTCGTTTCGTAAATTTGTGATTTCAATCCATCCCGGGGACACGCTACGGAACAATAGGATCCGGCCATTAATTCTACCAAGGGCGCAGCCACTGTCTGAAAGTTGGGGGGTCAAGAGCAATTCGGAGGGGGGGGGGGGTCCAAAGCTCCAAAGCGTGGTGGGAAACAGTTTGTGTGTGGAAAAATCCAGTATGTATGAAGGCCTTCCCAACAGTTGGTGGCTGAGGCCTTGAATTCTACACTCCCGAATCCTTCCTACAGAAGATTGCAGTCGTGTGCGGGATAACAATAGCGCGCCTAAGGATTCCGTTCGTGTTAAAATATCAGCTGTATAATTTTTATTATTTTATTCTATTAACGATTGATATGAAGTAATTAATGGTGTTTGCTTCTATTTCACAGGCACAACACCTGGGGAGGGCGAGCCCGAAGAGGTCACATATAGACACCCGCCCCCTGTTGCCAAATTCGAAGCAAAGTAGTACGTTGGCTCTAGGTTATATTATACCGGTATCAAAATGGAAAGAATATCGACGAGATTTATCGACAAAACCCTTGATAAAATTACGTTTGCTGTAATTTATTGACATTTCGTTCCGTAGGCACCTATATGCTTCAGCGCTATTTTATGTGTGCTAACACGACGGTATGGTGGCATTGGATTCTTAGGTCGAATGATACAAATTGTGGTGTGATTCTATGTATTAATAATGTCCACGCCTAATAAATCCCACCTCAGCCCTAGTTGAACAAACGGGCAATTGATTCTACAATATTATTAAAAAATATTTGCGTGCATGTTAATGGAGAATTGTTCATTCAAGTAACCTATTACCCAGTCAAATTCTAGTTTACCTTCCTACTATTTCAAATGTTGGAACGTTTTTTTATGCACGATCATTTCTGTACACTATAAAAACCACATTCTATAGGTGGTGCCAAAATTTGAATGTATGACTATATCACATTAGATGATCCAACATGGCTTGTTATCCGGATGTCTATCAGCAATATCCCAGCAGGAGGCGATGTCCTATACTCGTTTTTCGGGAGCGCCGACTGCAATTACACACATGCGGCTCCATGCACCCCTGTCACCGACCTTGTCAATTTGCAATAAACCAAATGACCGTCACTTCCGAAGGTAGACTTCATCATATCTCGCGGCAATTTCTTTAGTATAAGTATCCTGCTTTTGGATCTCTATCTCCGTTTTTTCTGAAGTGAGGCCTCACACACCAGGCCCCTGCGAACGATTTTTGTCTCGTCTGAACTTTTGTTCAAGGAGATACATAGTGTCACTTTTGTTGTGGTTCTTTCTGTCTGTCCGTCTGTCTGTCTGTCTTGTCTTTCTGTCTGTCCGTAATGTGCGGTTAGATATTCTTCCTGAACCGTAAGGCCATCATGCTGGGACCTTTCTGTGGATGTGCGCGGTGAATAGTTGCCGATGTGCATCCACTTTTTCGTTTTGCCTAAAAAAAAAAACAAAAGACCATTCTCATTTTGCATAACTTTGGCATATTTAATGACCCAATTGGTCGGAACTTGTGTACACATATAATCTCTTGATCGGTAGATGCAGTGATGATGCCGTTCAGGGTCTTAACACAACTATGAAGAGTACAACGAATGATCAGAATATCCTGGCATGAAATATCTGGCTAGATGGTAATGTATCTAATTGCATAATTTCCTGCGATTCGTTTCTGCGATATTTTTAAGTTTTTTGGATTTTTACGCAACTTGGTGGGAGATGGTTTATCCATAGTCCCAATAATTTTTACAGTGGGTGAGGCCCCATGGTCATCAATGTTACTAATCGTCATGTCAAGTTACCTTTAGGGTCAAAAACTGTTTTCTGGCCGTATCGAAGAATTGAATGTCTGTGACGGCTGAAGGTTTTCACCATTTGAATATCATTGTTGACCGCATGTATGTGTGTAACCTCTGACCGCAATTTGTACCTCTGTCGGGTGGGTCCTTTGGGGTTAAAGGTTATCTTGAATAATGTGCTTATTTTAAGGAGGTCAGGCACAAAAAATAGAAATATGGTTATTTTTGGAATGTGATATACTTTGTGTGCTTCATGGGGAGGACCAACTCCCGCTTTTCGTCGATCGGACGCATCTTTGGTAGTTACAAGGTTCAAAGTTTAATTTAAAATAGCTTTTGCAATAACATTGGGCGGGTTCAATGGAAATGCAGTATGCTTCTAGGAGTGGATGCATCACATGGAGAGTAACAATTTTTTATAAAAACCGCCCTTTCATTGAAGGTCTAAAGTCACTTAGGGGTTCCACAACTGATTTCGTACTTTTTGGGCAAATCACGGGCATGTTGCCAAATGTAAAATGTCTAAGTGGATGTTCACATGGGAGTTAAAATTTTCAAAACACTGCCTTCATTCAAGGTCATTCAGGTCACTTAGGGTCAAAAACTGTTTTCTGGCCATAATCGAGACTTTAATAGTTGTGAGGCTGGAGGTTTTCACTATGGTCATATATTGGTTGACCTGCCGGTTGGGACCATCTGGGACCTCAATTTGACCTCTGTCGGGTGGTCATGTGTTAAAGTTGAGTCTTGAAGACATTTGCTTATTTAGGCGTTACGGGCAAAAAAAAATATAAACCTGGTTTTTTTGGCTATGTTATAGACCTTTGTGTGCTTCATGGAGGAAACCAACTCCCGCTTCGATCGGACGCATACTTTGGTAGTTACAAGGGTCAAAGTTTAATTGAATGCTTTTTCGCAATCACATTAGGCGTGTTCATTGGCATGCATATGCTCTAGTAGTTAATGCATCACATGGAGAGTAACAATTTTAATAAAAAAACCGTCATGTCATTGAAGGTCATCAAAGGTCACCGTCAGGATTAAAAAAACTGATTATAAGTAACTTTTTTGCAATAGTACTGGGCATGTTCATCAGAATGCAAATGCTCCTAGGAGTGGATGTATCACACTGAAAGTTTAACAATTTTTCATAACAAATGCCATGTCATTAAAGGTCAAGCAAGGTCACTTAAGGGTCAAAAACTGTTTGTCTGGGGCCATAATCGGATAAAAAGGGAGAATGGAATATTTGTTAGGCTGGAAGGTTCGCTATTGTGTCATATGATTTTGGACGGCATGGTGTGACCTCTGACCTCAATTGACCTCTGTCGGTTGGTCATGTGGTTAAAGGTTGAGTCTTGAATAAATGTGCTTAATTTAAGAGTACGGGCAAAAAAAAAGACACTGGTTATTTTTGATATGTGATAGACCTTTTGCATGCTCTGGAGGAAACAACTAGCGCTTCGATCGGACGCATACTTCGTTAGTTACAAGGGTTCAAAGTTTAATTAATAGCTTTTCGCATAACATAGGCGTGTTCATTGGATGCAATAGCTTCTAGAGTGGAGCATCACTGGATATAACAATTTTTTATAAAACCCGTCATGTCATTGAAGGTCCATCAAAGGTCACGTAGGATAAAAACTGATTATGTACTTTTTGCAATAGCACTGGGCATGTTCATCAGAATGTAAAATGCCTCCTAGGATGGATGTATCACATGGAGAAGTTCCAATTTCATAAAACTGGCCATGTCATTAAAGGCTGCAAGGTCCCCTAGGGGTCGCAACTGTTTTCTTGGCCATAATCGAAAATAATATCTGTGAAGGCTGGAAGGTTCACCATTGTGATATACAACTTGTTTGACCTGCATGTGTGTGACCCTCTGACTCAATTTGACCTCCTGTCGGTGGTCTGTGGTTAAAGGTTGGTCTTGATAAAATGTGCTTATTTTAAGGAGTTACGGCCCCCCCAAAAAAAAAAAACTGGTTATTTTGTGATATGATAGACCTTTGTGTACTACATGGGGGAAAAGCCAACTCCCGTTCGATCGGACGCATACTTTGGTAGTTTAAAAGGGGTCAAAGTTTTTTTGTATTTTTTTCGCAATAACATTGGGCGTGATCATTGTGAATCCTCATGAACTTGGTGGAGATGGTTACACCTTTGATCCTGATTTAACAACAGTGTAAGGTCACTTAAGGTCATTTAATGTTGATAATTTGCATAAATTACACAATGTTTTTGTTTGGATTTTGTTAATGGCCATTAACAATTGGAATGATGCAGCTAGGTTGCTCGTAGAGATTTGTCATGGACTTTTTGTTCATGTACTCAAACACATCTTAACAAAGGCCCAAAAGGTCAAAGGTCAAGGTTTAAGAAAATGTGCTTAATTTCAGGAGTTACAGGCCAAAGAAAATACATTGTCGTTTTTGATATGTGCATTTCTATACTTCTATATCTGCTACAAGACGAAACCAACTCCCTTCAAATGCTGAACATCTGGTCCTAAAGTTACAAGGGGCCAAAGGTGATTTTAATACCTTCTGGGCGATAGCATAGGGTGTGTTACCCGATGGACATAAGCTTTTTGGGGCTTTGGTGCATCACATTGAGGCAAGCATTTTTTCATAAAAACGTCATTCATCAAAGGTCATTCGAGGTAAAAACTGCCACATATTAAACATTTCTGCAATCATTTTTAGTGACGGTGTTTATATAACGGAAATTTCGGGACATGCTGCACATGACAAGGGTAACCATTTTTTCATAAAAACGTTATGTCATCACAGGTCATTCAGGCACTTATGGACGCAAAAACTGTCAAATAATAACAGTTACTGCAACACAAGCTCCGAGACTGTCGCGACCTTTTAAGACTCTCTGGTTTAGTCTTGGGGCAACCCTAGCGGACCAGCATGATGCTGAATCACTATTATAGAGCATGCTATCAAGAACACAAAATGTTTCATTCACCTCATTTCAACCCCTCAGCATGTTTTCCATTCATCCTAACTAGTATTCCCATCCGTGACAGACAGAATTTCATCCATTGTCAAACCTGCCTTTTTACTTGAGGTTCACACAGCCTGTCATATACCCTCTTCTGGCCCCCCTACACTGGACCATATAAAGTGGAAACACTCAGTCCCATTTTTACTTACTCCCAGCACCTATTCAAGATGAGAGTGTCAGGTTACACCTGCGGAAGCTCTGGTGTGTGAGATGGGGGGAGGAGGGTAACTCCCTGTATCACTTATATAGCATAGCTCCGCCATAGGCCTGCATGACTCCTGCCAGGGAAGGCCTAATTAATGGCTAATTCCCCTCTGACAGGGGATGTTGATAGGGGTGGGTGTGACACCCCTAGAGAGTTGATGGAAGTAGTGAATGTATAAAGGGCATACTGGCTTTGATGATATAGAGGATCAACTTTATTAGATTTAGGTCCATTTTACATTGTTTGGACAATACAGTAATCTGAAGCGAACTATTAACTCAGTAAGTATTGGTTTATAATGGGAGTGGTACAGTCTGTAGGAAATCCATTGGGTGTAGTCAATGATGGCAATAAATGTTGAACTATTTGAGGTATCGTGATATTAAAGACATGAAGTGCCTTGTAATTGTTTGCATGGTGACTAAAAGAATAAATCACTGATCTCGCAACCAGGCGAGACACTGGTTGCGATCGCTTTTATACTGGTGGTGCTGAGCTCTCCTGAAAAAAGACACCTCCAATTTTACCCCCTATACAAAAACCTAACATTTTCGGTTTCGTCATGTTTCATTTTTCAGATTATCTATTTTGAAAAAAATTTTATACTTTCTTTTAGTTATATTTTATAGGCGAATCGCGTGTCCAATTAAGCGTACACCCTGATGTACCCGCGGGAACGGTACCCTAATCTGTCAATTAGCAGCATGACGATGCAGGGCCGACTCATGAGCAAAAGCACAATAAAGTGACAGCGGGCGTAGTGCCAGTGTTCTGGTGTAAGGAAGAGTTAACCCAGGGTCCCTATTAGGACTGCCGCCCCAGTTGAGGGTATAGGGAAGGGAGTGTCCATCGTCCTCTTTTGAAAATTCTGGCTTTTTCGAAATGCAAAATTGTTTTTATACTAAGATCAATGAGTGAAATGCCGGCTTTTCCTATATAATCCTTTAAATAATAATTACTTTCCCTGTCTGTTCAGTTGGTAATGATCAAGGGCGCGACTGTGTTGAATATTGGGGGGGGGAGGGACATATGAGGGTAGCACCATCTAAGCGGAGCGCCAACCAGGGTTGCACGGAGCGCAACCAGGAATTTTCAGTTTTAACATACCCCCATCCCCCCCCCCCCCCCCCCAGATTGCAGAACGGCACGTCTGGGTCCTATGGCGAAGCAACATCCCTAAATAGTCAATAAGTCCCCCGATTTTTTTTATTTCAAGCACCATCCTGAGAGGAACTGACAATGTTTTTCCGTTACAATTCGGCCACCGTCGGTTGTTGACGCGTAGGGTAACAGGGAAATTTGCGTTTCACAGACCCCCAGATTGCAGGAAACGGCAATTCCCGCGCTGCATGGCATTGAGCAACTCTCTAATTGGGCACTAATTCTCATAACTTTGTATTGTCAAGAAAACGTTCTTGAAGGAACTAATCGATGGGTTATGTTCCTTAAATTTTGGGCCAGCATCATGGTCTCGTATAGGGTACACGGCAATTTTTGGAGCCTTACGACTCCCCCAGATGCCGGAACCGGTACTTCCCATGTCTTATGGCATTAAGCAGCATCCCCAAAATTGATAATAAATTTCTGAAATGTATATCTCAAGAACCAACCTTAAGCACGGATCTACGTTTATTCATACAATTCGCGCCACCATCAGTTGACGCGTCCGTAAAGTAATAGTCTTACAGCACCCCCCCCATCAGATTGCACGGAGCGGCACTTCCCGCGACTATGGCAATATGCCAATCCACTGAAATTTGACAGTAATCTCCGAACTGATCGACGTTAATCCTTACCTTCCTTCATCGTGGTCTCCATTCCTACCATAGCCATTCTTAGAGATATTCCATCGAGGACCCTTCCAATTGGGTTGGAGGCTGGCGCAGAATTGAAAATTTGCTTGAACATCACTGTCCTGGAAAATGTTGTTTTGCGGGCATTTTATTGAAAGGAATTTAGCCAGTCAGCAGACAATTTGGTCATTTTTCAGATTAGTTTCTGCTCAATTTTCGTCCAATTTCTCATGTCTCAGACTTGTTTCGGTCCCCGCTCCGCGCCTTATATTCCATATTCAACCACGTCAAACCTCTATACTGATTTGACGACCCCCTGCCTGTTGTTTTTCGTTACATAAGCTTTTCACATCTTCTATTCCAAACCGCACAGTCAGGTGGCCAAGCCAATCTGAACAATAAGGATCAGAATAGACTAACTTTGTGGCAGTGTAAGAAAACAGGCAGTTTGATTCCGGCATTGTTTTTGTGGGGGGGGGGGAAGGGGTGCAACATGGATCAAGTCCTAAACCCAAATCTCCTCGGGCCTACCTATAGTTAACCACGCTTGAGATACTGTATGGACACAAATCATATTTGCCAGAATCTGACAACGTCCCCGTGGGCCCACTGTATTATACATGGTAACGGAAAATATAGTCTACAGCGCGATTTTTGTCGCGCTGACTTGTTCCAGGAGAGACCTGTGTTCACTTGATGTGTGTGGTGTGTTCTGTCTGCTGTCTGTCTGTCTGTCTGTCCTTTCTGTCTGTCCGGCCGTCTGCCTGTCCGTATGTGCGGTTCAGATATCTCCGGACGGGAAGGCCATCATGCTGGGACTTCTTGTGGAGGTGCGCGGGAGAGTGTTGCCGATGTGCATCACTTTTCGGGCCAAAAGACATTCCTCATTTGCATAAATTTGCATATTTACTGAAAATTGGTCCGTAAGCTTGTGTACAAGATATCTCTTGATTCGGTAATGCAGTGGTGATGCCGTTCAGATGGGTAGTAACAACTATGAGAGTAGCGAATTGATCAGATTCCCTGGCATGATATTGCAATTAAGGTGTCTAATTTGCATAATTTCTGCGATAATTTTGTTGGATTTTGACGAACTTGGTGGAGATGGTTGATCTATAGTCCCAAGGAATTTTACAGTAGGGATGAGGGCCCCAGAGTTCATTCAATGTTACTAATCTGTCATTCAAGTCACTTAGGGGTCCAAAAACTGTTTTCTGTCCGTAATCGAAGAATTGTGAATGTCTGGTGAAGGCTGGAAGGTTCACCATTGTGATATTTGTTGACCTGCAGTTGTTGACCTCTGACCTCAATTGACCTCTGTCGGGTTGTCATGTGGGTAAAGTTTGAGTCTTGAATAATGTGCTTGTTTAAGGAGGTACAGGCACTAAAAATAGAAACTGGTAATTTTGGATATGTGATTGACCTTCGTGTGCTTTATAAAGGAGACCAACTCCCGCTTCGATCTGACGATACTTTGGTATTACAAGGTCAAGTTTTAATAATAGCTTTTTCACAATAACATTGGCCATGTACATTGGAATGCATATGCTTCTAGGAGCGGGATGCATCAGGTCACATTGTGAATAACAATTTTTATAAGAGCCGCCATGTCATTGAAGGTCATCAAAGTCACTTAGGGGTCAAAACGAATTTAGATACTTTTTGCAATAGCACTGGGCAGTTTCATCAGAAGCGAAATGCTCCTAGAGTGGATGTATCACATGGAGAGTTACAATTTTCATAAACTGCCATGTCAGTAGGTCATTCAAGGTCACTTAGGGGTCAAAAACTGTTTTCTTGGCCATAACTTGGGAATTGAATATTTTGAAGGCTGGAAAGGTTTCACTATTTTCATATAATTGTTGACCCTGCATGTGTGTGACCTCTGACCTCAATTTGACCTCTGTCGGGTGGTCCTGTCGTTAAAGGTTGAGTCTTGAATAATGTGCTTATTTAGGAGTTAACGGGCAGAAAAAATAGCAACTCTGTTGATTTTGGATATGTGGATAGACCTTGGTGGGTGGCCGTCATGGAGGAAACCAACTCCCTGCTTCGAGCGACATACTTTGGTAGTTTACACGGGGGCACAGTTTAATTTAATAGCTTTTTTGCATAACATTATAGGCCGTGTCATTGGAATGCATATGCTTCAGGATGGAATGCATCACGATGAGATACAATTTTCATAAAAAACCGTCATGTCAATTGAAGGTCATCAAGGTCACGTAGGGGTAAAAAACTGATTATAGTACTTTTTGGCATAGCACTTGGCATGTTCATCAGAATGTCAAATGCTCTATGATTGGATGTATCCACTGGAAGAGTTAACATTTTACATACAAAACTGCCATGTCATTAACTGTCATTCAAAAGGTCCACTAGGGTCAAAAACTATTTTCTGGCCATAATCGTGGAAAATGAATATCCTGTGGAGGCTGGAAGTTCACCATCGTGATATAATTGTTGACCTCATGTGTGTGACCTCTGACCTCATTTGACCTCTGTCGGGTGGTCATGTGGTTAAAGGTGGTCTTGAATAAATGTACTTATTTAAGAGTTACGGTCCAAAAAAAAAAACGGTTATTTTTGGATATGTGATGTGGGATAGACCTTTGTGTTCTTCATGGAGAACCAACTCCCGCTTCGATCGGGACGCCTACTTTGGGAGTTACAATAGGTCAAAGTTTTAATTTAATAGCTTTTTCGCATAAACATTAGGCGTGTTCATTGTGAATCCCATGACACTTGGTGGAGATGGTACACCTTTGATCCCGATCAATTTAACAACAGTCTAAAGGGTCACTTAAGGTCATTTATGTGACTAATTTGCATAAATTACACAATTTTTTCGAATTTTGTTAAATGGCGAGTAACAATTGGAATTAATGCAGCTAGGGTGCTCGAGAGATTTGTCATGGCACTTTGTTGGGTTCATTATCCACAACCACTATAGACAATGTCAAAAAGTCAAAGGCAAGTTTTAAGAGAAGGTGCTTATTTTAGGAGTTACAGGCCAAGGAAATAAAACCTGTCGATTTTTGGCTTGTGATAGTTCTATAATCTGCTAGCATAGACGAAACCACTCCCGTCTTCAATCTGACAACACCTGGTCTTAAAGTTGCAAGGGGGTAAAGGTTGATTTTAATACCTTTTTTTGGGCGATGAGCATAGGTGTGTGTCCCTGATGACCATAATGCTTTGGGGCTTGGTGCATCACATGAGGGCAAGCAGTTTTCATAAAAACCGTCATGTCATCAAAGGTCCATTCGAGTTCAATGACCTGCCAAATCTTAACATTTTCTGCAATCATTTTGTGACTGTGTGTTATATAACTGAAATTTCGGGACATGCTGCATATGATTAAGGGTACCATTTTTCATGAAACGCGTTATGTTCTCAAAGGTCATTCAATGTCACTTATGTACAAAACTGTTCAAATAATAACATTTACTGCAACAAGTTCCAGAGACTGTACGCTACGTTCTTAAGAATGGTTTAGTCTCGGGGCACCCTATCTGCCAGCATTATGCTGAAATCGCTATTATTCTAGCATGCTATCATACAAAATGTTTTACTCAGTTCAACCCCTCGGGCCTGTTATTTCCATTCATCCTAACTAGTATCCCTATCTGTGACCGACAGAGATTTCATCCGTTGTCAAAACCTGCCTTTTTTACCTTGAGGTTCACATTCAGGCCTGTCATGACCTCGTCTGGGCCCCCTACACTGACCATATAAAGTGTAAACAACCTCAGTCATTTCATTTACTTACTCCCCAGGCACCTATTCAAGACTGAAGGTCATGGTGTCACTTGCAGTAGGCTTCTGGTGTGTGAGTGGGGGGAGGGAGGGGTAACTCCCTTGTGTCGCTTATATAGTCATAGCTTCAGCCAGTAGGTCCTGCATGACTCCTATTGATGGCTTATTCACTCTAGACAGGATGTGAGAGGGGTGGGTGTGAACCTCCCTAGGGAGTTGATGGAGTAGTAGATTTATAAAGGGCATACTCTTTGATGTATATCGGATAAACTTTATTAGATTTAGGGTTCATTTACATTGTTTGGGACAATAACAGTAATCTGAAGGGAACATAACTCAGTCATTAATTGGTTTATAATGGGAGGGTAAAACAGTATGGTGTTGTCAATGATGGCACTGATGTTTGAAGATGTAGAGGTATTGGGATATTTACAGCAACATATGGAATGCCAGTTGTAATTGTTTGCATGGTGAACTAAAAGAGAAATCACTGATCGCGCACCAGCTAGACACTGGGGGCGTATTCGCTTGTTTTTTTTTTTTTTTTTGGGGCATTTAGTTCGGCTCCAACAAATTTGAACAATCTAATAAGGAAATATGAGTTGTACCGTAACATAATGATTATAGGATTTTTTTTTTCGCATGTCCGCAAAAGATTGGGGGGATATTGATATTTGCACACCCCCCCCCCTCACCAAAAATTTGGGAGTGGACAATGTCCCCCCCCGTGATCGCCGCCCATGGAACTAAATGATCCTATTTTTTAAGGAATCAAAATATGGTTGAATTCGTCAATGTATGGCCCCTATGACGGTAAGCCTATGCCTAAGATCATGTGTGCCTACAGCCGTAAGAGACGCGGTTTGTTACACGTATAGGCCTATTTCGGGGTATGTGGTTCATGGTGATTTGTGCCCTGTCAAAAAGCAGAATGTCCTCAGTTGGCGCGCAAGCGATACGGTAGGCCTATGCGGATCCATGTGTGGCCTACAGCCTAAAGACGCGGTTGTGCACGTAGTAGGCCTATTTCGGGGTATGTGGTTTATGGTGATGTGCCCGTTAAAGCAGAATGTAATCAGTTGGCGCGAAGCGAGGCAAAGGAAATTAAAACAAATCAGGCCTCACAGCCACGTCCATTACACAAGTTTAACAAAGCACAACTACGACGATAGAAACAAAGGGCTGAGATTCGTCAAGGAACTTACACTGGCAACCTTTCACTACTGGTCGGGGAAGCCTGGGCCAATGTGAAACTCTCCCCAATGTTGATGTTGACGCTTTAGGTGCATTGCGAGCCAGCATACAAATACGTACATTTTTATATACAAGATGAAAATTCTTGAAAAATTCAACTTTTCGTATTATCAAGTTGATGGGGTGCCTTGAGAATTTTATAAACCAATTATAAGGAAACTTCAAGAGGCTTTTCCAATACTACAGATCAATCTCAAAAGAAATCAAAGTGAATTGGTGTCATATTAGGATATCTTTCATTCAGTTGCTCAAGTACACTGGAACTAACGCAGCAGCTTGATCGAAAACCGGGATATCAAATTTCGTGTTCAAAAATTGATCCATGACCGCCTTTAAACCAAAATCGACTGTGGTGCTGGACACATGCCTGAATCGATAGAGGTGCTCCGCACCCCGTCAGTAAAATCTGGGGGTGCTGCAGCATCCCTAGCACGCCCCCCCCCCCCCCCCCCTTCGCAGGGGCCTGCTCACACATACAAATATGATAGTAAACCTGAGCACTGATCCTTATTGCCTAATCTGCGTACATCAACGAATACGATAGTGGCCACTTCAGCTCGAATCCCACCTGTATGCGAGGCAGAAGTTGCAGAAGTGGATGGAAGATGTGCTTACATAGCGCCTGTTCTGCCCGTGATCGTGGCGTGATCAAAGCGCTCTACATATCTTACCCCTGATCATTATGTGACTTGTCACACCTATACGTATATTCAGATAGTACCCCCTCTTCTCGTTCACATTCCACCCCCCATTTCCAGTTGCGCCACTTCATCGGACATCGTGATCTCAATAGGGTGCAGCCACATACGGACGCACGCCTGGCTTATTCACAGTCACCGAACAATGTCCCCATTTTGACACATTACGTTACATGAATCAGACTTAATGTTGTATGTGCTTTTGTAGTTTCCTGCCTAATTTGCATATATTTACAAAAGCCCCGAGAGCTGAGTCTCGTTACTCACTTATCTACTCAGGACACGCACCAGGTCCGGGCCTATCCTATCCTCCAAACCCCCGCGTACCCGCAAATTCGCCCCACCAAACTAGTAGCTACTAAGGCTCCCTGGCGGACGGCCCAGCCCAGAGGGCACGGTGTACAGGATTGTTTGCCGAGCGGCACGCCATAAGACGATAGGGGACGCAGTTTGAGGTCACGAATCAGGCAACGCCCCCCCCCCCCCTCACCCCTCCCCCACGAGAACCCTGACGTTAAACGCACCGTCCTATAATCGTAGCGAATGATGTCGCAAAGTCTGATAATCAAGAATGATTCCAGTCTCCGCCTCAGCCCAGCAGCGAGCGTTCAGGCCTCACCAGGAATCTTGCATTACAGCAGCACGATGGGACCATGGCTCAATATGCTAGTCTCAGGCGTCTGATAACCCTAGCTGCCTAGGCTCACAGAAAATTGATACCACTGCCTAGGTATAGACAAAAAAACCAGTGCAGTTATCGCCCAGCCCTTGCACCGACTCAAACAGCACTGTCCAAAATACCATCAAATGACTGGATCCTGGTCCTTAGCCCGTGACACGTTGGAGTTCAAACAGGTCCGCCTCAAGACTTGTATCCCAAGGACGTCCACTGAGGAATCCACGGAAATAATGCGGCATCACCTGCGAAGTCCAGAACAGGAACCCTGAATTCGCCAACTGGAACTCGCAGTGATCTTCTCCACAATTCAGTCCATCGGGTGGTAAAGAATGTTGAAGCTAGTGCACACCTCTGTACACACCTCTGCCTTACACTCGGGGAAGAAGCCAGAGTCACTACTAACACACTTGGCAGTACTGTCAAGTACACAACCGGGTTTGCGTACCACGGTTCTCGTTCAGCTGACGACGTTTTCAGTTCAAGGTGATCCTAGCAAAAACTGCCAGACACTAAAAGGAGTGATAACCCTCTGTATTTTTGCACTACCTATAGCCTCGTCCAGTCTTTCTCGAGTTGGGATGACATCAGAACTCCGACCCGAGCAGTAGAGACCATGCAACAACTCGAGGGCGGCCCTGGCATCGCCAGGAGCATCGCGGATTTATGTTGTTTGTACCAACCGCAGGAGCTCTCCCAACTTTCAAGCCCAAATACCTCTCGAGTCCGCTCAAAAGTAGACAAATCACAATCTGCAGGCCGTTCAGCTGCCAAGAATGCAACGTCATTCATATGGATCACCGGCACCAAGCTTCTGGGATTACCCATATGCACAAGCCACTAAAGTACCACGCTCAGTGAGCCCTCACAACGGATTCATTTGTCGAAGGTCTTGCCATCGCTGTGGTGACCATTGGTGGTCCGTTGCGACAGCTGGGCACCACGCCACTGAGTACTGAGTTACGGAGCTTCCGGATCGCCAGTAACCGGTTGTGAACTGTGAAGCGTTGCTGTCAGGGGCCTCTCATCTTAACTCACAGAGCCGCTGGACCTCCACTCCCAGATCAGGGGCCGACGCTCCCTAACACGCCGGTTTCACAATTGAATCTAGCTTGGCGACTCCGAAAGCATCATCTTTTCCCCGTAACATTGCCCTGGTGGTCTCCCCGGGACGTTCCAATGTTCCCGCTGTATTGAAATTGCAGGGGTAAACGCTGATCATCCCTGTTTGCAGTCCATATTCATTCACATTCAGCCTCACTGAGCTCGGAGGCGTCCCGGCGGTCGTTCCCAGCCCACCGGGTCCTGTTCACAGGACACGGTGGGCAGGATTGTCCGCCGGGAGGTACGCCATATGCCCAAAGAAGCGCAGTCGGCGATCACCACATTGGCAGCGAACCTCCACCATCCCCGCCTCCCCGAGGGAATAGGTACACGAACCCGCAGAGCGGTAACCAAGGACGTGGCGAAGGGTGGTAGCCAAGAAGGAATCCAATAGCAGTCTCAGTCCAACAATGAGCGTCCAATCCTCAATAGAATATAGCAAGACTGGAAGCACAATTGAACCAAAAACACGGAGCCTTGGGTCTTTTTGCTCAGGTCAGATGTCCAGGTTAGAAACTCTCACTCCTCTGATTGAGACCCCTGCAGTCGGTACTATCCACAACCCTCTCCATAATCCAGTCCATGCACGTGTTAAAAAGTGTCAGAGCCAGTGTACACCTCTGTCTCACATCCGTGACAACAGAGAAGAAGTCATAGCATCCACCAGCACACTCCACAGCACTCTCAGAATGCAGAGAGGATATCAGGTTTATAAGACGGCTTGGCCCACCACGCTACTCGTGATTCTCCAGATACCCTACCTACGCACAGTCGTAAGCCTAGCCAATTCGATATATGCCATAATAAAGCCCCTACCTAGTTCCGGCATCCGCTCAGACAGAATACGGAGAGCGAGATGCGATACACTATGGACTTCTTGGGATTGAAACCCGACTGCTCAGGACGCCGATGCGAAAGTAGCTGACAACGGATTCTTTTCGGGTTAATAATAGAAAATACTTTTTCCAGGTACTGAGAGGGAGAGTAACCCCTCTGAAGTTCCTTTTCCAGTCAGTTGGGATGACACCGGTGCTCCAACAGAGCAGTGGCGACCATGCAACAACTCGAGGGCACCAGCTCAGGGCATCTCTGGATGTATGCCACAACCCCCAGAAGCTTCATCGCAACCACAAGTGTTGCAACACCATCCATCTGAGAATTGTACGAATGATCATTGTACCCAGCCCGATGGGCCCTCACATCGGATTCTTTGGTCAGATCCTGCTGTCATCTGCCTTGACTGCTGGTCACCTTGTCATAAAGGCCGAGTTGCGGAGTCTCTGAATTACACTGTAGCCCGGCGCGGTGCACCTGTTGCCAGGAGCCTCATCACGGACTCACAGAGGCGCTAGACCACCGCCTCACGGTCCCGCCGTCGTAGTGCCCAGATGCCACGACGGAACAAAATGGTATATACCTTTGCCCCCACAGAGTGGCATCGAGGCATTCTTTCCAACGAAAACGATGGCTGGTTTCTTCTCTAGATCTAGGTTTGCGAACAATTCTGACTGATCAAGAGTCGCGACCAATACCGTAACTGAAACACATCATATAAACTGTTGATCAACCCTGAAAAAACCAGGCCCTTTTTTTATTTGTTGTTGTAACCCATGGTCACAGTTGGAAGTTTTTTCTCAAGGTGGAACTTTCTACATTCCTATCGCCCATCGTGTCAGAAATTCTCAGTTAATGACTCTCGATTGCTGTACATTGGCACTTGGCTCGATAATGAGGCCACTGGCGATTTCTCGCAGAGAAGATTCTTAACTGAAAACATTTTAGATACCATTTTGTCTAGGCTGAATGGCGGTTGGTTTCCTCTGAAGACGGATACAATATCATCGGTATTTTAGAAGCATTATCAGCGGCGATGGAATTGCCTCTCCCACACCTTACTTCTACCGCATAGTACTTGTAGAGCGGTGAGATGTTTCAGTGGTATCACCCATCATTACACCAGGTTGATATCACTGAGAATTGGATGTAGCACACTAAACGATTTTTCAGTGGTAGCTTGAGTGGAATCAACTAGAATGATTTCCTCCAAATGACAGTCATTTTGTTACCTGTACGGCATAATCAGATATCATAAATCTCCATACCATTAATTCTAAAACATATCTGCCAAAACGATAAAACTATCCCAAATGGGCTCACTCCCCCAAATCTCATAAACATGTTAACATCCATGCTCAGCACCCTGGGCAGCTTCTAACTTGGGAAATTGCCGAGTAGCGACCATTTCGATTTTTTGCAAATTAGGCATATATCACATTTGGATTTGCTCGTACCTTCAATATTTTTAGGCTATTGACAGAATTGCATTGTGCAGATACATATCTTGTGGACTGTTTTGCTAAATGTTACACGCGTGGCGGCCTAACGTTAACATAATTTGCATTTCTCTTTGTTCGCTTTCGACCCCGACGACTCGGGAAACACATAATTTTTGAACAAGATATCACATGCACTGCGAACCAAGTAAGGAGGGCGGAATTTTCACGTTCATATTGAATGTCGTAGACTACCCCTCACAAATCCCGTGTTTGAGTAGCGGTGCTTTTACTTGGTTGACTTGGATTACGACACTTATCTTTGATATGGTAGCTAACGTGCACATGTATGGATACTCCGTAACGGTGAGCACCAGTACATTCTTGTGTTCAGTTCATTAACTCGTCACCATACACCAGACTTGTAGTGTGAGTACATTGACCCGAGTACGAGTACATCACTATGAGTACGAGTACAAACAATAATGCAGTTCTTATATAACGCACGTATCCAGCTAACAGCTGATCAAGGCGCTTTACAACATTACCCCCGCTCATTGTAACCAGGTACGCACTCCGACAATCCCGGAGAGTATGTGGCTGCTATATCATCGCCGATGTACTCAGGCTCCTCACAGGTTCCCATTTCTTAACCTGGGTGGAGAGAAGCAGTTTGAGATTATACCTGCTCAAGGTACTACGCGGACTCGAACCCACAACCTCTGGATTACGAGCTCGGAGTTTTTTAAATTACCGCTATCCACTCACAGCGCAAAACACATTTATAACAAGTTAATGATACGAGTACACAGTTTTCCGAAAGCTGAGTACGAGTACAGAGCTCATGAGTACGAGTACGAGTACAAGTACACAACACCCGAGTACGAGTACACAACACTACCGAGTACAAGTTCTTCGGCCATCAGTATGATATAAAAATAATAATATCTAAGACTATGGGTTTAGGCTCAATGGCTCAAACAAAGAAACCCCGCACCCATGCTGATTGTGGATGAGCACCAGCAATAACTCGCCTCCTATTCCAACTAGAGTGTCAGACGATGCCGAGGCAAGGTTGTAAGCAGCCATGTTCTGCTCTGAGACTGCGATGTATGTCACGTCCCCGTCTGACCGGAGTTTGGTATCAACTGTCAGCGCCATTCACAGCCTTCTTTCCTGAAGGCTGGGCAAGGTAGTAGCAATTGCTGACCATCACTGCAAAGCAGCAACGTCCTGAATTAACCATATATGGAGACATATGTAGTACGAGTCCACACAATTATTCGAGCATTGTATTGAGTACATTGACCCGAATACGAGTACGAGTACATCACTATGAGTACGAGTACGAGAACAAAACCCATGAGTACGAGTATGAGAACGAGTACACAGTTTTCCAAAAGCTGGGTACGAGTACAGAGCACATGAGTACGAGTACGAGTACAAGAAAATGTACTCGAGTACGGACTCGAGTACGAGTACGGACTCGAGTACTACAAGTCTGCCATACACGGATTCCTTGTATTGACCGATAGAGTAGTAGTAGCTCTTTCATTGCAAAAAAATGCAACCAGTGCAATAGCGCCCTCTCACTCCCACGGTCAACACTCACCAAAACTATTTTATCTCAACGCCAGTAGGCACTACCTTTCGACGGACCCTCAGATTCTTCACAAGCTCACATTAGATGAGATTGCTATCATACATGTATCATGGACCAGTGATACCTATTGGGTGTTCGGGGATTAGGAGTCAATGGTCATTGAAGGGCCTGATGAACTATCATGTAAAATTTTTTTGTGAAATCATGCATCCTCCTACAGATTGGGGTGGATCACGGAGAGACTTGATCAGTGTTATCATGACCGTGTGGTAACGCTAGTCTTCATAGATGCTGACCAAACTAGAGCACCATAGCTAAGGACAGGTGGGTCATCCTTGATCCCTACAAACACTACAAAACATTGGGGACATAATAAGCTATTTCGTGGAGGACATGATGGCCCATTGTGAGGTAAAAATGCGAAATACGTTCTCCCCCCCCCCCTCCCATAGAGACTACAAATTATGCGATGAAGGGTGGCCATGCACTGCTCTATAATATGGTGTGTGTTCTTGAATTGGGGTCAGCGACAATCTAAGGGTCTGGCGGATATTCTTACCTAATGTGTATCTTTGGCAGTCGAATGATTCTCTTGCAAGTTAACTGGATGATCATATCATGTGGTGAATTGTCAGCAGTGACTAATCGCGCTTCATGGCGTGGGTGGATGTCTGGGAATTTTGGGTCCGATGATCATTTCGAGTCACAAGAAGGTCATTTGTCTGCAATGAAATATGAGATATTGCATTCTTGTGGTTTGAGCTACACCAGATTACAATAAAGGCCACGTGGAAATATAAACATTTCCCCCTTGAAACTAGGTGCAAATAGAGAATTATCCCAAACAGAGTGGGTGGTCAGGCGTGCTAATTGCATCAGATTGCACCATATTGCATGTAAGGTGACCTGGAAATACATACCAGTATATTACAAGGCAAAAAATCCGAAGGAGACAGGAAGGGGTCAGTCATCACGCTTCAGGACACTCTTCCCCCATTATATGCTCGAACGTTTCGTGCCTCCTTCCAACCAGATAGTTAAGTGACTTGAGCCGTGTTTCCATGCACGCGGGCGGGCGGGCGGGCACGCGGCCAACGCGAGTGACCTGTTTCCATGCACGCGGCGGGCGGGTGCGCGTTTTTAACCAATCCACGCACCTAATCTTCCCACCTTTAGCTGTTTAGTGTGTATATGCGCTATATAAGAACCGTTGTAGCCTACCATTATTATTATTGTTATTATTATTGTTATTATTATTATTATTATTATTATTTATCAAACACCGGACACATAGGCCTGCTAGTGTTTAAACCTAAACACCGGTGTTATTTTTCTCAGAACCATTGTTCTAAGTGTCACCGATAGCGGCCTAACTACTAATAAACCTATCACAATGGACAGGTTTGAAATTTAATTAGCATAAACTTGACGCGTTGAACATGCAATGGTTGAAACAATCAAATATGTGTTCAAATAGGTGTCTGGTTGTTGAAAATAGAGAGAATTTGTATAAGATCTCATTACGAGTGTTGAAAAGTTATGAGTGTTGCTTGGGAACATGATTGAACATAAACATTGTTCTCTACTCTGCACTCTCGGGCTACAAGCCAGTAAGATTGCAGGGCACGCGGGCGGGCGGGAATAATCGCTACATGACCGATTCGAGAAAACGCCCTCCCGCCCGCCCGCGTGCATGGAACGGCTCCTATGAAAATAACGATGAGCGATTTTAGACGCCCGCCCGCCCGCGTGCATGGAAAACGCGGCTTAAAGCCGCCTAAAGCCTAAAATTGTCCTATATTCTCCATTATCCGGCTTCAAGCCGGCCGGACACTAGCCTGCTAAAGCAGACCATATGGAGAAGCCGTTCCTAAAATAGAGGGGGCTATCGCTCTTTAGTATATATACCACGGTCGAATATCACGAACATATCGTCTGCAGTACTTCGTTTGACAAATCCCAGAAAAATGGGAGTTTTGCTCATTACGATTCAGGTGACTTTTTTTTTTTTTTTAGGAATCCAGTCATCAGTAGCACACGGGCGTTGATATGGATGTGAGCAACCCTGAATAGATTCCGCGGAATCGCCAATTATATAGGTCCCTTAATATTAACATAAGACTTTCAATACATTCTACAACACCGAAAATGAGAATTTATCGAAGAATGAGCATTTGAAACCTAAAATTGAGCGAACAACTGTTTCGGCTATGCGCAGGCGTATCGCGGCGTTGGTTGGTACCGCCGAGAGGTTCAGACAAATATGAATCCTTCAATGGGGCAATAAAAAAGAATATCCAATTAACGTATGCGCAAACTTGGTTGAGGTTTCTAAATAATTACATTCAGACCATAAGTAATGTTCCAGCAGACATGGCCGTGCCCGGATTTAGTGAAATAATAATGTCCGATTGCGCAATCAACGTTAATGTCGCACCGCCCACTAGCACCGCCCTGAGTCAGCTCGACAGCGAGCAAAACGATGTCGCTCAGGCGTTTGTGTTTTCAGCATGGAATCACCGATTGGTTAAAGGGCCCCTCTGCACCTTGAGTGAATGGCTGATACGAGGTGAACAAAGCAAACGCCTGTTTCAACAGCAGCCGGACAACTACTTGAACACATATTTACATGTTTAAATCCATGATATGTCAAGTATTTCCTAATTTAATCTCCAAAAACGGTCAATGTGAAGTTTTAATATTGGGCCGTAATCGTCGACATTTAGAACTATGTTCAAAATGAACACCGTGTTTACGTTTAAACACTAGTATGGTCCGGTGTTTTATAAATAATCATATAATAATGATATAAAATATAATGATAATAACAATAATAATAATAATAATAATAATAATAACACAACACTAATAATAACAATAATAATAATAGTAGGCTACTTCGGTTCTATATAGCGCTCATACACACAAAAGTGAGAGAGGTGCGTGACTCGAGCAAACGCCCGACCGCCCGCCCGCGTGCATGGAAACGAGTCTTCCAAAACGCCCGCCCGCCCGCCCGCCCGCGTGCATGGAAACGCGGCTTTAGACGAGGCGGTTGTCGAGCGTGACATGGGCGTGCTAGGGACAAAACAAGAGGTCATTCGCCTCCACCAAAGGATACGCGAGGCCGCCTAGGTGTTTTGTTGGAGTAGATTCCATATTTAGTAGAATTCATACGTATCAAATAGTACCGCAGTAGCAACAGAACCGCAAAATTGGTCATGGTAATTTCCTTGTGTCCATGAGATTTTTCGCCGAAACCTCCGGATTTGAAGTCATGCCTCGTTACCCCCCGACAGGAACTTTTTATGCTAGAATTATATTCGAAAAAGTTTCTCATAAATTTTGATTTTGAACACAGTTCAGCTATCGCACGGCGCGAAGCACAAGACTTTCGTCCAAAGTGGCTTGGAGAACAGCTCCCCCCCCCCCCCCCAATTATTAATCATTGCGATGCATGCACTTTTTGCACACAATTTTTTTTTTTTTTGTTGCCAGTAGATAGGGTGAGGATACAAATGATAGCGCACTTCCCTTGGATCTTGAGCTCATCCCCTTCCCCTTCCCTAGACGAATCTCTGGGTACGTTTACTGAACCACTCCAGTGAGACTAAGTTAGAGGACCAACTTCTGAGTTTTCGCTATGACTCGCCCTATACTTGAAATTCAGACTCATAGGAGCCACCGAATTACTTTCACATTTTGGTGGGAAAAAGAATATCAGTGCCCGAATTAGATTGTGCATATGCATCCACGGATTACGTACTGCACGATTCTGCATGTTACCCGGGTATGGATAACGAAAATGTCGACTCTCGGCCGAAATTCAGCCAATTTGAATGAATAGGAGAAGATTTGTCATGGCCGTACAGATCTCTGAAAGTTAGAATGTTGTCGACAATTCTTCAAATATATCTGATAGATGGAATGCTAATATTAATGAGGAATACTGGGGGTCATTTTGGCACCCCCTCCAGAGGTGCATGTCTCCTCCAATTATTTTTTCGTTGTTCTGCCACGTTTTTTTTTTTTTTTTTTTTCAGGCTTGCTCGGGAGCAATCTGGATACAGAGGGCCCGGAGTAGACCAAAAAGAGGAAGACGAAAGGTTCGATTCGATTTGATTTGATTTCATATTGGGTGTTTACGAAGGGCTCATCTGAAAAGCCTGACCGTGTGACAGATGTACATCAGCGATAACTCACCTCTGCTTATCGGCTAATGCCGCAGATATCCGATTGATCCAAGGTTCGCATCCAGGGATCAAGAACCCCGAGCCGTCTTGATCGTAGAGGGAGCCCCCCGGCGCTACCTCTCCTCGAAATGTGCTACATTTGATATCGAGGCAGGGGTGTAACCAATCCAACCTGCCCTGGGACTGATATTTCACGTTCCCATCAGAAAGGACTATCAGTGACTCCAGGAACCCCCGACCACATTCTCGGTAAGTGGAAGAGCGGAAGCTCAACGTGACTGCTCACACCGACTAGACTTATTGCAAATATCCCGTAACAAACCCTAGTACCCCAGAAATTCACTGAATTACAGCAGGACCACGAAGTGAAGACCAAGACCTTTCCCATCGCACCTGCAAGTACATATACTCCACTGTAGGTGTGTCAGATCCTACCAGTGAAATGAATGGTCCGGACAACTTTACGACAGGAATTATGAAGTCATCGACAAATGCCTGAAATTTATAACAACTCCAGGTATTGATCTCTGCTGCCAACCAGGTTATATGAAAATCCACACCTTTGAGCGAATGGAAGCCGCAAGACCTCACTGTTCCTCACCATATCAGGTTTTAACAACACAGTCATTGAGCAGGATCGGACCTGCAAGGTCCTTCAGCTCTCTGACTACTATGACTCTTCATAACAGGTAATGACGAACTCTGTGCAAACCATAACAGGTTATGACGAACCCCGTGCTAACCATAACAGGTTATGACGAACCCCGTGCTAACCATAACAGGTTATGACGAACCCTGTGCTAACCATAACAGGTTATGACGAACCCTGTGCTAACCATAACAGGTTATGACGAAACCTCGTGCTAATCTAAAGGCGTCACTTGTTTATTGTTTGAAATCATTATAACGATATAAGATTAAGAACCCACATTTTCAAATGCCATACCGACAATGCGGCCCCACGTAAGCTCCCCCAATTCTATATTCTAACTTCTCACGTCATGGATAATCTGATTAATGGTCATCTCTCACTTTCGATTGCACTGATATCTTTGGCAGCAGCCAATATTTACAACCCTTATATTACCGATGAATTTGGGAAGACTTTCTGTAATAGTACTTTCGTTGAAGAGGCATTGTCCTAGATAGTGATATCATGTGAGAGCTATTTTCGAGTGTGATACCCCACTCGTAACTATTAAATCTCATCAAAACTGCTCAGCTTCGCACCAGATTCAAGAATATTGACGTCGGGGAATACATTTTAGAGGTCATAGACGCTATTCCCGCTGCCTGGTTCGACGCGGTTATAACTTGTAACGCTAACCCCGCGGCTTTTACGGAGGAAGCATGGGACACCATCCCACGCATTGTTTTAGTCGAGGACGATATCGATACCTCCAATTTGTCTGCAGAGCTGACCACTGTAACTCTACAAGGTCAGTGTTAGGTGAGAACCAACGTTTCTGAAGGCGAATCTCACAGGCAAAGCCTTTATCTCTCTATCAGTCTCGATAAAAGATGGGAAAATATATATGGTGGCGTTAAAAGTAATAGTGACGCTGCCCATGATTTTAGAGTTTCTCTCAAATTATTTTTACTGGGGATAACATTCAAGTATAAAATGTCAAGTGCCCCTTAATTGCATATGTTCAGAGGAGCCAGAGTCACCTCAACATTTTAATTGTGTAATTAAACAAAAATATGATCTCTGGGAAGCACATAATTGCCTAAGTTGTAATCTTTGTTTACTGAAAGTGATGGGGGTCATTGGACGGAAGCTACCCTACTAGGGCTTGATATGGCAAAAAGAAGTGTGATATGGGGGAAGAATACGAGGTTAAGGCTTCTAGAGCGCCGCAGCGTTCTCAGCATTGAGAATTATTTTCACAACTGCATGAAACGAAAAAAGTCTAGTCGTGTAAGTCTTAAACCAGTCGGGATTGAGCGTAAGTTTAGGCAATTATTTTGAACGACTATGACATTGTAGCAGCCTCTTTAGTTTAGTGCTTCTAAAACATGCCTACTAACATTACATTCCGCTCACTTGCCAATTTGTTGATGTCTCTCTTGTGTAGATTTTAGCCTGTACATTTCCTTGTATATAGGCGAGCTAGTGGGCACGCCTCTCAATGGAAGAGAAAAAAAAAAAAGGCATTGGCGGGATTGAACCACCGCAAGACCCCCTCTGACTCCAAATAAACAAGTTATCAACAAACCCGAACATTGGGCGGGATCATTGAACCCACAAGACCCTCGCGTTAACAGTCTTGTGGTATGGGTTAACTGTTAGACTTCCGGCACCAGACTATTACTGAGCAAGTCAATACTATGCGATGACGATGACGGGGTATCCGAGACCAGATTGCCGAACCGCTGTTATATTTGGGACAGCGAAAAGCTTCCTGTTCAGTGTATCTTCCTTTAGTTCCCTCACTTCATTTTATTTTCATTCACAGTCACTGGTTCTCGTTGACTGGGAGCTCGAGAAGGCGTGGGAAGAAGCGCTACAGGGCGGGGCCATCCGGAAGACACCCGCTCCAAACGTCTCAAGCGGGCTTTATCCACACCATCGAGAATCGGCGGTGCCAAACGTGGGCGTCCTCCGAACAAAATCAAACTTGCCGCTTACAAAAAGAAGGTTTCAATCGCTGGAAGAGAAGGCTCCCATCCGAGTCACTGACGACCTCGAAGGACGGACTCCATGACGACAGCGCCCTCTATCGTCCAACGCCCGTGGTGTGAGGTTTTGCCATACAGGAGGGGTTAAGTAAAATGTTTAGTTACTCCCGATGATGACGTCACGGAGCAGATGGAAATCGAGGCTGGGCTGAGAGGAAGCAGCCCGCACCACAACAGCTGAGACTTGCCCCCCCCCAAGAGAATTTTGCCATTTCGATGAGGAAGTCGTGTTCTGGCGGCCCGAACAATCGCCGGAGGCAGATGTCGTGATTTCAGACGTTACGAATGACGACTTGACGATAACGATTCGGGAGTGTTCGACGAGGGAGGGTTTCTTTAAGGAAAACGAACTCCCCATCAGAAGGAGCTGGTGAAGCAAAACAAGGAAACAGAACGCAAGAAAGAAAAAGAAGTAGAACCCAGCTGTAGCGATAAGGTAGATGAGACGAAAGATGAAGATGGCGACAGAAATATAGAGGAAAAAAGCGGACAACATTTGGAAAGCGCAACCCAGAAAACGGACTAAAGGAAAACGTGGGTGTAGAAAAAGTTAGTTCATATAAGAAAGGAGATATCGAATGCAGAAAGACGAGTCGAAGTAATAAAAGAGTCCGAGTCCAGTGCGAGAGGAAGAGGAGACTGTGGAACAGTGGAAACACAAAATTACACGAGCAAGAGAAATCGGAACTGACCGCGTCAAACGGGTAGAAGGAACCACAAACGAACCCACGGAAGAAAGGAAGAGGAGGACCCAGATTATAAAGAAGTAAAAATTTGCAGAGGGATGCATGGCCAATGTTGAACGGACCAAAGATTCAGGTTAGCCCTTCTGACCAGAATGGCCATTTGAAAAAAGGCTGAAACACGGGAAATGATGAAGGACGAACACGGGATTTCGCAAAACTGAGAATAGTGTGGAAAGCAACGGAGAGAAATCAGTGAATAAAACTATTAGTAGTCAAACGGAGGTGAGTGAACAGCCATTCTCGAATATCGTCCAGAAAAGTCGCGATACCGCCAGCGAAGAAGAACGAGGCTACGAGCACTGGCCGCCGACGGAATCCCCTCAGACAATCCCTACCAGCAACGCCACAGATGGAGGCGACTGCCGATACTGAATCCATGACAGTCAACAACAATACCGAACCACGGAATCGTCAAAAACTTGAAGCCAAGTAACGGTGACAAAGAAAGGGGACCGCAGGCTGTATCGGAGGAAATACCGACAAGACAGAGCAGCAGAACACTGATAAAGTATCGTCTCTATGGCTGACAGGTAATAAAACCTTGTCAAACTCTGCGACTTCACAACAGCTTTTAGCGATACTGCTGGACTACAACGCCAGGGGAATCTAGGGACACCGTACCGAGTTAGGCACGGATTCATAGATGCGTATGCGTAAAAATCGCCAATTTTACGTCAAACGGTGGGGGCAGAGTCTGAATATGTCCTAGTTCGTTTGCAAGATAAGATATATGATTCCACAGAGGCAAAAAATATAAATGAAACAATCCAACACCGAATGGCGTAAATAAGATATAACCAATGGTATACGGTGTGTATCAATCGCGATGATCTATGGAATATCTTCCTCAAAAAGTCAATTAACGAAAATTTGCATGGACTGCTACATTTTATGGTCTTTCCGCATCAACTCGCAATTTTTCTCTTCCGAAACAAAGGTTCCTTTCGAATGTGTGATTTTCACATCCAGCCCGGAACACGCATACGCATCTATAGAATTCCCAGCCTGATGCGCATGACCAAAGTATAGCCGATTCACGCGAGAGTACAAATGGAAAAGTATCTAGATCCTCCGCAATCGGTTTGCAGGGATAGATTCATGTTCCATGGCGGCAAAAATAACATCGGATAAATGGAACGGACAGATCATATGAGCAAAATGACCATGTGTACGGGACGCGCCGATGAGCCGCCATCACAGCAATTGATCATGGAATATATTTTAATGAAGCAATATAATGTCCTTATTCGTAAGTTGCTAGCTTTCGATTGCCTCTTTCATTATTCATTTAATTCCTTCTAAAATACCACCTCTCTCGCAAGATTTAATTTTCACATTTCATGCCGTGCGCACACCCACATCCACAACATATGAGAGTCCAGCGTCACTCTCCGGGATTGGCGGATACCGTGCCTGCTACCTCGTTGAAGGTATAATGTACGTGAAGCGTTTTGTTACCGACACCAGTCAGTGATATGGCGGCTCATGAATATCGGATATTATATCCTACATATCTTATGAACGCCTCATCGAAGTGAGTCATTTTCTATTCTTATGTCCCAGTGCAAATACACCAACCTACCTGACAAATAATTATTAATTTTATCATGAAAAGCAATCGGTTTGACATGCTGAAAACGTGAATTGCCGACCTTTCGCCCCTGTAAGTTTCAAACTACAGTGGTACAGATTTGTTGATACCCAATAAACGAACAAGGTAAACGAAACGAACTGACGTGATGACTGCGACGCTCCTGAAAGTCGAGAACCAGCATTCAGTTAACAGCAACTTGAATGCCATGGATCGTTGTTCCTACGAACTCAATTATTGTCCACCCCCCCACCTCGGCATTCAGACTCAATTGTAATAGGACCACCGTTCGTAATTATTATCACTATCCTGAAAAAGATAGACATAACTGGAACAAACCTGTTGTTGTTACTATTATTCAAACAATCAGTTTATTATTTTCCTAGATCACTGGCAATCTTAAATGGGCCGGAAATATTAAGCTTATTTCCGAGTATGGTCGGTAATATTAATCGATTTATTAACTGTTTTTGTCCGCCTGGACAAAGTTCGGGAAGCGCGGTTGTGTGTGTGCGCGCGCGCGCCCGTGTTCGAGTCAATAGCAGTCCTCCCCCACATTTTCGACCGGATCAACGTCCCGGGATAGTTTGACAACGTTATTGAATTGACATAAATTCAGGCGAGACATACTCTTTTTAACACCCATATTCCTCCTGCGAAAGTGTAACTGTTATAGAATGACTGTCGATATCTAGGAAGGACAAACACGAAGTTTAGCACATCGGGCAACCCCATACTGATCAGTGACAGATCATATGTGTACTATTATCATGAAGAAATCGTTAGTACTTGGAGAGTTTCGTGGGATAGAATTTCAACTAGCAGGATGAGAGTAGAGATGACTACCTAACGTTGTCATTGACATAGCGTCCATTGCTCTGTTACGTTGTCTATTGTCGCCTATCTATTCATGCATAAGTGCTATGGGTTGCTGATGTATATTTGACAAAGTCGGACCCTAATACGAGCCCATTTTATGTGATATAGGAGTCCTCTGACAGGGACTGGATTTGGGTTTGAAGCGATTTCGCTGCAGTCCCTGTTTCCTGTTCAGCCCCTAACAAAAATCACCATGTTTGTATGTGGTGTTGATATATATCTTCATGGTATTGTTGGGTGGCGAGTAATTCAGCCAAAATATAGATGTATGCAACCTAGCTGTTAAAATGCACCACCAAAACGTTTGGCTTCCAGCGGGCCAGACAGGAGCGCGAAGCGCTCGGACATGTATAAGGGCCCTCTAATCTTTTAAACAGATCGCCGCCCCCGCCACAATCACAAACAAGCGAACCACAATTTTGTTGTCACTTTTGAAAAGTATTTTTATTTGAACATGCTAAGCATTTTAAACACATATTGAACACTTAACGTTTATCACTTAAATACAATTCGTTCAGAAATTTGTGCTGGCGAAAAAGTCCTTATTTCTCTCTGTATCAATGAAGTATCGTTTCGATAGTTATACGTTTTTCATTTAGTATTTTGCAGAATTCATAGTATTCAAGAAACCTAATTACGTATACATATACTTCCCACCGAGAAACAGCCCGAATTCTTGTCCGTGGTGTCCAGAGTCCTAATCTACATGGAGAAACTATAGCCTATAGTGTAATACATGTCATAATGACATATCGTGTCAATATTTATTTACCTATTCGTCCTGCATTCATTGAGAAAAAAAAAACCTATTCATGATATACTACTTGCTGTAACATACAGAAAATTATTAGATTATCCGGAAAACCTATCTCTGTGTATGAGTTTTTCGGTCAATGAATAACTAGGCCTATACCCTATACAAGTGGAATTCGAGACACCTTCAAAATCATAAGTGGGTTAGCATTTCAATATAAAGCGACTGCTTACTCTTGAAAGTTGTTCTTCCAATTGAGTTATGCTCACTGATTAATATTATTGAAGAGTCTCTAGTGGAATATACCTAGACAAGGACACGTCTGATAAGAGCAAAGGCCTGGTCCAAAGGGCAAATATTGAAGAAAAAAGACATATCGCAACGTCCGGTCGATGGAAATAAATTGTACTAGGACGTAAGGCTGACCAAAAGGCAACATTTATTCAATAGGTTTTTACAAAATATTGTATTCAGAAGTAAATTGTGCAGTGTAACTACAACCGCCCGCCCAATTGTGCAAATCGATCATGCACGCCGGGGCGAACTATTTGCCAAAGGATGGCAATGTCTTATCGTCTACTGTGCGTGGGTTCGAGATCGTACGTGTGAGTGGGAGGAGATTGATTTGGTTTCCATTTGTTTTCAGTAAACGCACATGATGTTTGCCGTCTCCGGGAAAAACTCTCAAACATCCAAACATGGCTTGGATGGGGTTATGTCTCCGCGCTGTTTGCTGTCAGCACGAATGGTCCGTTCTGATCATCTCTCAAGCTATTCGCAAACAGTTCCCGTACATCTTGAGAATAGTTGGCTTCGCCATGGGGGTTCAGTGCATATGAGGGTTCACTGCCCTTTATTTTCTCTGCGGCCTATATCCTTATTATAAGGAGGCCTAAGTGCTTATTTTTTCGTAATTACTTTTCCTAGTAATCTGCCATTGGTTTAGACTACAAGTGTTGGAAAAGACTCCAAAAAATGTGTGGATGGCCATAGGAAATTTACTCCTTGTACATTTCATCGCTGTTTGGTCAAAGGTTTCACAATCCCAAGTCGTTTTCAGTGTAACCCGGTGGAGCTATTATAGATTATTTTCCGCATTCTGCAGAGTGCTGTCTGTGTTTTAGAAGTCGCCGTCCGGGTTGTCAATACGTTTCCACGTATTCTGTTTTATTATTATCATGAAAAACAATTGCTATGTTTTCATTAACTTCACGATTCAGTCCTCGTATATGCTGTTTCATTCGTTGTCTCGTCAATCCAACGTTCAATACAGCTCCGTTCGGCAAGCTGTATTACTGAAGTGCGTAAACTGCTCATGATTCGGTGGATAAGCTGTTGTCAGAATTCCCCCACACTTACCCAATCTTCTTACTTCGGCGGAGGGAGAACCCCACTAGAGAGAAGGGGAACGTCTCCCTGCTCCCTTCCTACCTCCTTCCCTCGAGTGCGGTGTAAGGAATAGTCATACGGGGCCCGGGATTCCCGACATCGGAACCATTACTCCCAGGCGTCGCTGCCTAGTGTTTACAAAATTCACCCGAATTTTCCAGCCATAATTGCCCGACAGTGTCAATTTGTTACCATCTGCGAGCCTGCCCAGTCTGTAAACTTTTGCTTTCCGGGCCTCAAACTGTTCATTCCTGACTGATGTTGACCCAAACTTGGACACAATGTTGTTGACCCGTGAGACATCTTCGAGCTCTTCAAGGGCAGGGTCAAATACACTTAAAGGAGCCGTATGGACCAATATGTGAAATCGCAAATGCTTCTTCCACTACAGGTTAGAGTGGATATTTGGTGTTATCTGGTGGACTAGTGCTAGCTACGGGGTGTCCTGGGATTTGGGGTCGAAGATTTCCATGAGGCATGATGAGCTATTGAGCAGAAACCAGTGTGTAATATGTTGGATTACCATGATGATTGATCAGTAGTGACATTCAATTCCAATCATTTATTATCGTCCATCAAAAAAAATGCAATGCAGATAGGAGACACTAGAAAAACAAGGAATGTTTATCGAGCTAGTGACCCAAAAAACAAAAATTAACGAAATATATACAAAGAAAATAACAAAACCAAAACGGCCAAATATCGCAATGCAGAAAAAAAAGCAAAGTGACTAGTACTACGTAACAAATAACACGATGTAATTATTTTTCATAAGAGCTTTTAGTTCACGCAGGAACGTAGCAAGAGTCGGTGTTATTCTGATTTCATTAGGAATGTCTCTCCATGTTTTAAGCAAGTAGCAGTAGTTAGTTATAAAAAAATTGCTGTATTTAGATCGGTGGGTACTGACAGAAAAAATACTATTATTTCTAGTACGAAGGCCTCTGATAAAATCAGACGCAGGATGAATGTTGTCTCTAAAAATAGAGGGAAGATCATCGGTAGCGATAGATAAAAGAACACATTTTGAAAATATGTATATCACAAATTTTGAGGACTCTCAAATTACTGTGAAGTAAATTATTAGGAAAACGGCGTTTCTTGAAAGAACTGGTTTCAGATTTGTTTGTAGCCAGTTGTTAAGGGCCGCGGAAATAAGAGTAATTAGACATTACGAAGATCTCAAAAACGCCATTACGCAATTTTGGAAAATACAAGTGAATATTAGCTGAGACCCAGGGGAAAGAGAATCCTGGAGGCGGTAAAAATATCCCATTATAATTTACTAGACGTTTGCAAAGGTCGCCAATATGTTGCTAGAAAGAAAGTTGGTCATCAATTAGAAGAGCCAGGTACTTGACTGAGTCAGTCTTACAGATGACATTGCCACTGATTGGAGAAGGGCGAATGTGAAACATCATTAGAGGAAAGATCAGGAAATTTGTTTTCCCGAGATGCAAGGTTAAGCGATTTGCATCAAAACCAAGTTTTCAATCTGCTTAGCAAGTCCTGGGGCTTTGCGAATGAGAGAGTGGCACGCTCTGGGCATTGACGAATATGCTCGTATCATCAGCGAAAAGTCTCAAGGAACTATTTGAAGCAATATACGATATATCATTAACATAAATGAGAAAAAGTAACCGACCTAAAACAGATCTTTTGGGGTACATGAACAATAGTGCCACCGACTATGGCTACCTGCCTCACAGGGAATTGGGGGCGAAGGGCATTAAAGGCTATTATTTAAGAAAAAATGGAAATCTGCAAAATGTTTTTTCTTCTTCAGATTGAGTTGAATTTCTATGATAATTAGTGAGGGTTATCATGGACTAGTGCTACCTATAGATGTTTAGGGATACAAGGTCATTGAAGGGGCATAACTACTATTATGTTGAGAAAAGCTAGGAAACAGCCAACTGCTTCTGTCCTACACATTATGTTGGTTCCATGACAATTAGTCAGTATCATCATGTACTAGTGCTCTCTAGGGGGTGCCAGGGATTTTAAATTAAAGGTCTTTGAAGGGGCATAATAACTGCAAAAATATACTAAATGTTTCTTCTACAGATTAGGTTGGATTACTATGATACTTGGAAATATTATCACGGCTAATGGTGCCTATGGAGTGTTCAGAGATTTTAGGTCAAATGTAACTGAAGGGGGGAATTGAGATATTATGTTATAGTATACAAAAAATGTCCCATATTATTTCGCGAGGTCCAGTGTTCCCAGGGTCCGATGTTCCCGGGGTTCGGTGTTCCCAGAGTTCGATTTTCCAGGGTCTAAGGTTCGATGTTCCCAGGATCCGATGCTAAAAAAGTTCAATAATCCAAGGATTCGATGCTCCTAGTGTTCGATGTCACCAACAATGACCCCTAATAGACGGAGAGTTCTTGTACTTCCAATAGAAAGTCACACATCAAATTTCAGCTTGGTCGGACCAAGCGTTCTGGACTTATCGTGTTTACAAGGAATCTCAAACTATGATCTCTGGTGACCTAGAATGACCTCTGACCTGACCCCCCAAAATAGGGTCCATGTAATCACCACGGCAACATTCATTTCAGTTATGAGCTTCGTCCATACAGGTGGGGTCGAGTTATCAAATTACAAGATTAAATATATTCGAAATATGCAATATATTGATTTTTTTTTCTAAAGAATCTGTTCCCACCAAAAATTCTTCACCGAGAACAATTTGGTTCGTGAACACTCCATAAGAAAGCATAAACCAAATTCCAAGTTCCAAGATCGGGAGCCGAAAGTTCTGGGCTTACCGTGTTTACAAGGATTTTCAAATTATGACCTTAGACCCGACCCCCGAAACGATAGTGTTTAGGTACTCTTCACGGAGAACACACGTACAATATGAGCTTTCGTCATTCAGGTGGGTCAAGTCATCAATTTTTCACATAATTTTTCATTTCTCAGTCAAACGACCCTATTACACCAATAAATGAACTGTACTCCCTTCGAAAGCTAACACCAAATTCAGCTGGATTGGACCAAGCGTTTTGGACTCATGTTCACAAATATTCTCGAACTATGACCTTCGGTGACCTCAGATGACCTCTGCCCTGACCCCAAAACGATAAGGTTCGTTTACTCATCACAGAAAACACACAAACCAGATATGAGATTCGTCCATTCAGGCGGGGTCGAGTTATTGTGTTTGAGAAATGGAATTAGCCAAAATATTGATTTTTCACACAGCTTCTGTTTTTCAGTCAACTGACCCCCATCCAAATAAAGAACAATAGGTTTCTTGTCCCCGTGAGAAAGCTACATAACAAATATCAGCTTGATCAGAATAGGCGTTCTGGACTTACGTCAACAAGGATTTCAGATTTGACCTCTGGCCTGACCCAAAAACAATAGGGATCATATCATGTACTCATCATGGGGAACACACATATCAAATATGAGCATCATTGACTTAGTGGAGAGGGTCATAATGTTTACAAGCAAAGCGTATCATACAGATATGCACACACCAAATTGAGAGCATAACTTCCCCTGACCCAGAAGTATCAACTCGAGCACCAATTGTGCAGTAGCTCAAACCATACAACTCGTTCGAAACATCTGTGAACAAGCTGGAAAGATCACCTCCAGAGAAAAAAAAATGATTTCCAGAAATTCTATTACAGTTTATAGAAGTAGCATTTTGTATTTTCCACACAGTGGCCTATGATGCCACTTTGACCTCGACCTTCCAGTGGTCAAGGATGCCTCACCAGTCAATAAACAATGAGTCAAAGTTTGGTCAACATCCATCAAAAACTGAACGATTGTGAGCCAAAAAAGGCAATTGCAAACAGACAGACAGACATATAGAGTAGAAAGACGGAGAGACCTTCAGATCACAATAGCTCAACCAGCATAGCGGGTTTGAGCTCTATATAATTTCAAAAAGTGTCTGCCCAAATATTCAGAGAGCTGCTTAGGACATATTCCCCAATACTCAAACAGAAATAATTTTCAGACATTTGGCGAAACATGTTAAATGTTTATGACAAAAGACAATCATTTTGAAACTAGGCATCAGACCATCACTATGATACTAAACAGAAACTTCTTGGCAAAATGGGTGAGACTGCCCCTTCAATACCCTTTGACCTCAAATTCCTGCACATTTCATAATAACGTACCATTGGTCAATGATGATACTGACCAACTGTAATGACCATCCACATGAATCTGTGGGAGGAGCATTGTGTCCCACTCGTTCCCAAAGTGCACTTTTCAGCTATGCCGCCCCTCAATGAACAACCAGAATGCACCATTGATCACTGCCAAGTTGTGTTGTCACCACAGCATAATTGCTCGCTTCTGAGTTACGACAAACCCATTGCCCAAACTATATTAATCCAATTAAACCGTTCTTCAGGTATCTAGTGATATACAGACTTTTCCGACTATCCCCTCTGAGAGTAGTCTATCCAGCAGTCCAGGGGAGCGCATGTTTGTTCAAAACATAAATTCCACAGGCTTATCCAGGGACCACCTCAAATTTGAGGAGTCACTCAAAACTATGGAAAACGTGCCACATTCCCATGTTACTTGGGTCAAATTGCATGGCCTTACACCAAAAATTCTGAACACTCTGTATGCAGCACTGGTCAATCATCATACTGACCAACTCCGTGATGATCGACCTGGACTCTGAGAGAACTGTTTTGCAACTATAGGCAAAATGAGTGATAGGACCCATTTACTGACTTTATATTCCCCATAGGTGATTCCACTGGAGCAAGAAGCATATGCAGATTTTTACATAATAGTTCATTATGCCCCTTTAAAGACCTTTGACCTTAAATCCCAGGAACACCCCAAGGTAAAAACTAGTCCATGATAACACTGACCGAGTATCAAGGTAATCCGAACTAATCTGTAGGAGAGGCATTTGGCAGTTTTCCCACATGATGGCCCATTATCCCCCCTTCAATCACCTTTGACCTGACGAGGTCAAATATGTCCTATGGATCAACGAACATTGTGTCCAAGTTTGATCAACATCAGGTACAGAACCAAGGATGGATGGATGGATGGACAGGCGGACAGACAGACAGACAGAGATAGATAGATAGGTACCAACCACTCGGACACATGACAGCAACGATGTTGACGCCTATCGAGGAAGTGTTTGTTTGTTTTGTTTGTCTGTTTTATGTAATCCTCCCCTGATATAAACGCAAACAAACACACGACTCAACGACCACGATAAGGGAAAAGAAGTGCACCGCGACTCAAGGAACTGGACGAAAATGTCGCTGTCTCAAACTCACTACGTGGATAGAGGAGGCAGGTGTTAATCACTAAACTATAAGCTAATTGTCAGTGTCCAGGGGGGACGCCCTCCATTCCAAACCAACAGAAGAGTCATCCTTGGGAGGAAGGCGATCAACACTGGCTGCAGTCCGCAATGTTCAATTGTTAGTACTACAAGAGGTAACACAACAGGACTTCAAATATGTTGTTTAAATTTCTCTTCTCCGGAAATGCATGAAAAAATGCAACACAGGAACAAAAAAGCCAAGAGGCTAGTGATTCCTTGACTGCCTTTACAACCTTTCACTTTCTGATTATCTTTGACCTGACTCCAAGAGAATTGTGGATTACAAACTGATAATATCTGTAGGGTAGATACTTTCAAGCAAGGAATAGCATAGCTTCAGACTTTGACCTCTAATGACCTCATATGACCTTTGACCTGACCCCAAAACAATAGGGACCATGTACTCTTTGGAATGAATCCACATACGAAACATGATTTTATTGTGTTACCAAGCCAAATTGATATAGTGTATGAAAATTCACCCAAATTTCACAATTTCCTAACCCAACCAAATATGACTCCCAGCCTACACCAACATTAATGGGGTTATTGTACTCCCCATAAGAAAGTTATGGCATACCGAATTTTAACCTGATCATATCAGGCATTGGGACTCATGCGTGTTCCACGATTTCCATTACTTTGACTCTTACTTTTTTAGTGACCTCAGACAACAATGGGGATCATGTCAAGTTCATTATGGGGAACCCACATACCAAGTATGAGCTTCATCCATCCAGGTGGGGTCGTTATGCTCTTCACAAGTTGAAATTGCCCAAAATCTCAATTTTTCACAATTTCACATTTTTTCCCAAAATGACAGCTGGTCGGCACCGAAAACAACAGGGAGGGTGCTCATACTTTACCATAAGGAAGCTACACACCAAATTTCAGCTTGAAAATGGATCAAAGCATTCGGGACTAATAAAATTTGGAACTTGACCTCTAATTACCTCAAATGATCTTTGACTTTACCCCAAAACAAATAGGGATCGTGTGTACTCATTATATGGAACCACATACCAAGTATGAGCTTCATCCATCCAGGTGGGGTCCAGTTATGCTCTTCACAAGCTAAAATTGCCAAAAATATCAATTTTTCACAATTTCCCATATTTTCCTCAAAATTATGCTGGTCTGCACCAAAATTATTTGGTGCTTGTACTCCCCATAAGAAAGCTACTCACCAAATTAGACTTGATTGAACAAGCATTTGGTCTTATCCCTTCACAAGATGTTTATACTTTGACCTCTAATGACCTTTGACCTGACCCCAAATAATAGGGATCGCATATATAATATGGGGAACCCACATACCAAGTTAAGCTTCATCCATCCAGGTGGGGTCGAATTATGCTCTTCACAAGCTAATTTTTAACAATTTCCCATTTTTCTTCCAAAATGGCCACTGGTCTTGATTAGACCAAGATTCAGGACTTCTCTCACAAAATTTGTAGACTTTGACCTATAATGACCTCAGATGACATTTAACCTGACCCAAAACAATACGTCCCATGTACTCATTATGGGGAACCCACATACCAAGTTAAGCTTCATCCATCCAGGTGGGGTCGAATTATGCTCTTCACAATATGAAATTGCCCAAAATATCATTTTTTCCACTCTGGTCTGCACCAAATATGATAGGGTGCTTCGTACTCCCCATAAGAAAGCTACACACAAATTTCTACTGATTGCACCAAGCATTCTGGATTTATCCTCTTCATAAGATTTTCAGACTTTGACCTCTAATGACCTCATATGACCTTTGACCTGACCCCCAAAAAATAATAGGATCATGTACCCATCATGGGAAACCCACATATCAAGTATGCACCTCTTCCATCCAGGTGGGGTCGAATTATGCTCTTCACAAGCCAGGGGTCACACACTAGAACAACCCACATACACACTTGGCATGACTGCTGTAGATTCCCTGAATTCAGTCAAGGAATCAAAAAGGTAGAAACAGCCGACCTTGTTATTAATGGGTTGTTTATTATTGCCCCTCTGGTAAAGAATGTAAACAACTAAAAAATACTTGTCACAAAAACATGTAACAATTTGCTGCCTGACAAATCAAAATTATATACAAAAGTAACGTACTTGACTGGCATACAATCATCCATAATTACAAAGTATTATATTCTCATCCACTTTGTGTCTCTTTCACTCAGTCAACTTCAAATTACCTGACACTTTATAAGTTCAATAAATTAGGCTCCATCGCGGAATGTCTCAATTATTTCAATTGCGAATATGTCAATTATTTTCTTCAAAATGAGCCTAGTTTGGTTCCCAAGTAGAAACTATTCACTTGAAGTACCATCCGGAGTACCACCTACTGGTACTCCAGATGGTACTCCGGATGGTACTCCGGAAGTCCGGATTGGCTACTTCAATCAGAAAAAATCTTGAACCACTGCCTTTGACATGAATAGTACTAAAGCAGTGATACTGTCATCATACAGGATAAACACGTACCGTGCGATCAGTAGTATTGATACCTTTCTTCCATAATTGTGGTGGAGAAGATGTACCTGTCAAATATATCTTCACAAAACTGTCTTGACCATGGTTGTACTCCAGGTTTTGGTTTTGCCCCGCCACAATAATTGAAGGTTGTAAGAGCAAAGGCTGATTCCTCCTCACTATTCATATAAAAAATGTTGATAAGTTTACAAATAGATAGATGTAAGTGAAAATTAGTGACACACTAACACTCTGGTAATTTACTGTAACAAATCTTACATTACACACCGAATACCCATTATACAGCCCCTCAAAGTCAAGAAAGGTTAGCTGAAAACTCTCAATCAGGACAAACGCGACCAACATTGCTGGTAACAGTTTTCTGGGTGAAATCCTGCTTGCCATGTGCATAGAAGAGATTTGGGAGTCCCTTAATAGTAGAAGTATATGGTTTCCCTAAAACGCTTGGCAGTGTTCAGCTAAGTTGAGTATAGATTTATCTATGTTTATCTACATATAGAAGACCAGGCAGTTCCATAAGGCCTAACGTATATAAATCCCCTGAATAGCTAGGTGGAATTCACTCTCTCTGCAGGTTCTAAATTCATAGTGGGAAGCCAAATAAATTTTAATATTGGAAAAGATGCCATTTCTTCCTTGTATGTTATTACAGCAACCAACCGATCAAACTAATTACAATAGAGTTGACTGTGCAGACATTTTCAAAGCACTTACAGGTCTAACCTGAATCATAGAAACCGCTTGCGATCCAACATCAGTCCCAAGGAGGGAAGTGCTATCATTGATGCAAGCACTCTTTACCTGGGCGGGGTAGACCAATGCGTAACAGAAACAGCTGATAATTTTCGACTAGACGGTCCGCAGTTCGGAAGCTGGGATTCCATAGAGTGCGTATGCGTGTCCATGGATTCGGGAGAATAGTTGTGGAGTTGTTCACAAGCGTACCGGCCGGCATATTCATCTATGGAGAATCCCCACAGCCTCAAGCTCCCTGCTATGATAGTTTAATCCCCCATAGTTGTACATGTCTGTCGGGCGGGACACAGATGAACAGATTAACCACTGCCCTAATGGAGACACTGACATGCCCATTGTGGTGATGGGAATGAAAAAGCCTTGATGATGATGATGACCGTGACTTACTTCATCAAGATACTTGCAATCATGTGAAAACAATTATTTTGGGACATGTGACATCTCTTCTCACTTCCTCAGCCTATACCAGAAGAAACAATGAGAAACTCTTGATAGACCAAATTCGGAATTATTGTGTGCACAAGGTTTCAAGTCTTTGACCCACTGGTGACTTCAGATAAACTTTTGAACTGACCCCCAAACATCAGGGATCATGTACTAATTATGGGTGAGCCAATACCAAGTACGAGCTTGATCCAACCAGGTGGGGGTCAAGTTATCATGTCAAAGGCCAGGGCCTCCTCACATCCCAAACATAATACATACCCACACACACATACATACATACAACACGCTTTGTCAGGACGCATGACTTTGTCTAGGGATCAGAAACTTGTGCTCAAACTGTTAGTCTGACACTCCTCTACTTACTCACTCTAGTCAAATGTACCATGATATCCTATCAACTGACTGAAACAACTAGGAGAAACGTGTAAGCTATCCCTGTGAGTTCTACTCGACCAATACCATCATTCCATTTTTTCTGGGAATAAGGAGGAAAGCAATCATGAGACACCACTGCGAAACCCCTCGGGTTTTGTGCATTCCTTGATGGTTATTGTGAGGTTATTGTGGAATCTGTGATCACTCTCGTTCCCAGGACATCCTTGTAGGGTACCAGTCAATGACCTCCCTTCGCGAGGGCTTCTCCGCACGGACTCCTCCCGGTCCGTTTCAGCGGAGGAAGACGTTCGTCTAGTGAGTCCCCCCGAACCCTTGACATGAGGCAGGAGCTGATGATTCGATGATGGCAGCTGGGGTGTTATCCGGCGGACTGTGAGTTTGTTGCATGCTACTGTCATCCCCAAGGATGTCGGACGGTCCAGCGAGATGCTCACTGTCGGTACCATTCTTCTCCGGAGGAACCATAGGGATTGCGACCCTACCCAGCGAGCGGGCAGGGGAAGATGAGCTCTTTTGAACAGATTGAATTTACCTCTCTCCTTGATGATTGGTCGGAAAGGTCAGGGTCTGAAGCAAGAGAAAATGTTGCTGGTGTCTTTTCAATCAAAATGCAGTATTATGTAAAAAAAGGTCCAATAAAAAAAAGCAAGCTACAATTAGACTAGACATGCCAAGGAGGTATAGCCTTCCTAAACGGGAAGAGTGAAGCCTCAGCTCAAAAAATCACTGGTTTCAAAATTTGATCCCTGATATTATGATTATAACAGTAGTTTCGAGAGGAAGTAATTCAAACACAGTTAATTGGCAGAGCAGCTTCCAACGAAATATTCTGGCCCGTTGGTTTTCTTACCATGGCAGGAAATAATAATTGTTTGTATTGATAGCATAATCCTACAGACACTTGACAGGCTTTCTGTGTGTGTGTCAAAATTGACCAAGTGTGTCAAGGAATGAATTGATAGATGTAGGAAAAGCTGAGTTGTTTTTCACGTCGAATTTATTGGTAACAAATGATTGTGGATAACATATCCATTGATCTATAGTTTCTCAAAGTAAAAAGGTCAATTGAAATGGTGGAAATTCCATAATCTGAGAAACAGAAAAAGTACACAATGAAGGAATTCAAAGTTGCCACACCTATTGATGGACCCACGATACTTCTGATCGGTCTAACCTTAGCCCTCATACAAAAGGACGATGACTACCACTTTCCTCCTGCCCTCTTGTGCGTTCTCCCGATTCCGGGTCTATTCCCGGCTTCACGCTTCACTCTGAGGAGTCAAGGATGAAATAGGGATCACTCAACAAGGTCCAAGATTGGTAGGGATCGGGAACAAGTTTCACCAAAGCATTTCCTGTATTGTAAACATTCAGACACAGCTTTGCCTAACTACAGTCTCTGTACGATGTGTGGGGCAAAGCCAAGTATGTTCATTTCGACAGTTTGGATATGATTAAGGACAAGTCAATAACTCATCTCACAAAGGGATGCAACACCACGAAGTATAGCAAAACATTATAGAAAATCATAGCCCACCACATGCAAACTACTGGCCTTCTCACCTCTCTTCCTCATACCGGCATACATGAAAGCACCCCCTCTCTAATTCCCTAGTACCTGACACAAGATTTACAGCTCTGTTCTAACCCTGTGTCTGGGTTGATAGGTTGAGGGGTTTGATAGGCGGTGGATTAATAATAGAACTACTAATGTGATGGTGCGGTACGGGTTAGCTCAACCACATCATAAATGCCAAATTATTCATTGCAAAATAAAAATGACCCCTTTTCGGCTCCAAATGACACCCAGATGACCACTGACTTACAAGTCTTAAACACCTACTGACCCCAACAAAGTACCATGATGACAATGACCACAGGTTAGGATTCATCCAGATGCCATAATTGAAGGATTAAGGATTTTTACTCCCAAAAATCCCTCAGGCAGGGACTGGGCCACTACTGACTGCTGATGCCCCATATGTGGACACCTTGCACCCCACAATTCGTTTAATGTTAGGAAAAACCTAGGCTCTCCATCAGGAAACCATCTTGCATTTTTTCTCACATTGGATCATAATGCTTTTACACAATTTACTCTAGCTGATTAGTCTCTTCAATGACTTGTAGGGATCAAGATGACCCAACTGTGCAACTACATGGTGCGGCAGTTTGGTCAACATTGAAGAAGGACTAAGTGTACAGGACCCTGATAGAACTCTGACCAAGTAGCTCTTAGTAATCCAAAACCATTCTGCAGGAGAAGATTCACAGATATTTTTTTAATACTGCCAATATCATGCCTCCTTCAATTTTCTTTAAATCCCTGTAGGTACTATATATAGTCCATGAAACACTGACTAATTAACACTGTGACCAGAATCCAAGCATTTTGTAAAACATTTTTTTTTTGCAGTTTTCACATAATAGTCTCAATATGCCTCTTCAATGACATCTTTTGAACTTGAATCCCTGAACACCCCACGGGTTACCAATGGTCCATAAAACCAAGGCGAGGAGTCGCCCCCAGTGTTCGCCTGGTGTTGCGCGATCGTTCAGTGTTTCCATCTAATAGGACAATGTCTACTGAAGACGTGCAGAAGTATAAGTAGTTTTGGGGAAATGAAGAAATGGGACGACAGATCGCGCTAATCATGCAAATGAGGAAACAATATTTAACTTCCTATTGATGCATTCGCTCATTTCACATATCTCAGGACAACACGTAATACATGGGGAATCAAACAAACTTGAAAAATTGGCATGGAATGAACAATTTTACACAGCATAACCACCAGTGACTCGAGTCAATGTAACTTTTTTGGGAAATAAACAAGGTAGACCCATACCAATCAAGCTGCTTCAGGAAAATCAAACCAACTTTGAAATTGGGGAAACACCATGCGAAATAGGACACAATGAATGAACTCCAGTGTCCTCCACCTATGTGAATAATACAATTTGTTATATAGTGAATAATAAAAAGAGTGCTCTATTCACAGAAAGGAGTGGTGATGGAGAAAGAAATCCGACGAACTTGGGAATTTTGCATAACTTATGCAAATGAGACGACTCAATTACCATATTTGACGCGAAAATGAAAATCTAGTCAGTACATCTACTTCATATCCCTCATTGGTTTTCCCGCATCTAGTGCCAAACCAATTTGGGTCCAATAGGCACCACGGTTCATCGGTAATCTTGCTAACGAGCCTGTGAACAATAGAGTACCTAAATAGGCTAATTACCTACTTACAGGACACCGCTGCGGTTAGACCGCCAAATTGTTACCCCACTTTGCCAAATGACCAGTTTCTATTTTCTTGCCCGTTAAATCGTAAATAAGCACATTTTATTCAAGACTCAACGTTAACCACATCCATGCCACCCGACAGAGGTCAAACGTGAGGGTCGAGGCACCACACATGCAGTTCAACCAATTATATCACATGGGGAAACCTGCCATCCTTCACAGATATTCAATTCTCCGATAACGCCCAGAAAACAGTTTTTTTGACCCCTAAGGACCGTGAATTGACCTTTAATGAATGGAAGTAAAATGTTTATGATGAAATGGTAACTCTCCATGTGATAACATTCCACCTCCTAAGAGCATTTGCATTCTGATAAGCATGGGCAGTGATATTGCCAAAAAAAGTATGAATCAGTTTTTGACCCCTATGTGACTTTAATGACCTTCAATGGGGGGGACATGGCAGTTTTTATAAAACTTGTTACTCTCATGTGATGCATCCACCCTAGAAGCATATGGCATTCCAAGACACGCCCCTAATGTATACGAAACAAAAAGCTAATAAATTTAAACTTTGAACCCCCTTGTACGACCAAAGTAGGTGCCGATCGAAGCAGGAGTTGGTTTTCCTCCATAAAGCACACAAAGGTCTATCACCAGATCCAAAAAAACCAGGTTCTATTTTTTGCCGTTAACTCCTTAATAGCACATTCTTTATTCCACCCCAAGACTCAACTGTTAACCACAGACCACCCGAAAGCCAGAGGTCAAATTGAGGTCAGAGGTCTACACACATGCAGGTCACAATTATATGACAATAGTTAACCTTCCCGCCTTCACAGCTATTCAATTCTCCCGCTTATGGCCAGAAAGAAAACATTTTTGACCACTACAGGAAGTGACCTTGAATGACCTTTAAGGACATGGCAGTTTCAATGGAAAAATTGTAACTCTCCATGTGAGACAGCCACTACTAGGGCATTTTGCATTTGATAAGCACGCCCAATGTTATTGCTTAAAAAGTATTAAAATCAGTTTTTGACCCCTATGTGACCTTTAATGAACCTTCAATGAAATGGCGGTTTTCATAAAATTGTTACTCTCCATGTTGATGCATCTACTCCTAGAAGCAAATTGCATAAATGAACACGCATAATGATATTGCGAAAAAAAAAAATAAAATGAAAAAAAAGGCTATTAAATTAAACTTGACCCCTTGTAACAACGAAAGTATGCGTTAAGCCGATCGAAGCGCGAGGTGGGTTACTCCATAAAGCACAGAAAGGTTATTAACATATCCAAAAATAAAACAGTTCTTTTTTTTTCCCATAACTCCTTAACTAAGCACATTATTCAAGAATCCACCTTAACCACATGGCAACCGACAGAGGCACATGAGGTCAGAGGTCACACACATGCTAGGTCAACAATTATATCACAAATGGGAACCTGCCAACCTCACAGATATTAATCGCCGATTAGCACCAGAAAGAAGAAAACAGTCGTGACCCCTTAAGTGACCTTGATATGACCGTCAATTACATGGACAGTTCGATGAAAATTGTGAACCTCTCGTGTGATACATCACTCCTGGAGCTTTGGCATTGTGATGAACCGCCCCCCCCACCCAGTAACCAAAAATCAGTGTAGGTTTTGACTCAAAATTGACCGTTAATGACTCGGAGGACATGACCATTAAAAAAAAACATGTAACCCGGATGGGTTACACCCCTTCCTGAAATTTAAACCAATATCAGGAATCAGGTCATGGAAGTGTTTGCAGGAAAACAAGGAGGAAACACATACTATTTGGCATTTATATGCCCGTAAGTGACCTTGAAGACCCTGTAGGACATGATGGTTTTTATGGAAAAATGTTCTCCACCATGACGTCCACCCTGTCCTGAAATTTCAACATTGCAACCAATGGGTCACTTAAGTTGTCTCCAAAATATTAGTTTTTTGTCCATAAGTGACTTGAATGACCTTTAATGAAATGGTAAGTTTTTTTTATGAAAAATGTTACTCTCGAGTGAGATGAGCCAGAGTCTACAAGCATATAATGTATCACAAAGTATACTGCGATGCTATTGCCAAAAATGTATGAAAAGCCAAACCTGGGACCCCGTCGTAACGTGAGAACCAAGTGCTCCGATTAAGCAAGTGCGGAGTTGGTTTGTCTATTCAGCACACAGAGCTCTGTCACATATTCAAATTTTGACAGAATTTGAACAATTTGAATTTTCTTTTGCCCTGGGTTGTAACTCCTAAACGCATTGTAAAATAGGCACATATCAATTTGACATGTGACCTTTGACATCGTGGACCTCATTCTCAGGGGTTTAGAGTAACCCTGCTGATCATAAAATCACCATGACAAACACTAGAATATCATAACTGCACTTAATTCAAATTTGAAAACTTGACCTCCGATATTCTCACGCACAAAGGTCAATGGGGCAAAATTCGGCCGTTTCGACAGAAGGTACCTTTGTGATTCGAAAATGGCCTCGAAAAATTTGATTGGCTAAAAACATGGTTAAAGGTCAAAAATTAGGTCAAGGTCACACAGAGGAGGGAAGGTCAACGAAGTGAATACAATGGTGCCAACCCCGAATTGACCTTTGACGACCACATTTTACGCGTGTGATAAATCTAATCAGTTCATCTAAGTCAATCCGCATCTATGTGCCAAACCAAGACCACCATAGCACCTACGGTTCAGCAGTTAATCGTGCTAACGAGCGCCTACCCTAAACAAGAAATTACAGGAAATAGGCTTGGCTAATTACCTTACTTAATTAGTAACTTTTGCGCCCCCAAAATCTAATCGAGTCGTGTTCACCCAACCCCGATGCTACCCTGAAAATTTGTCGCAATGCGCACTTGCGTTCGAAAGATATATTTGCTCATCGAGAAAGGTGACACCACACACACAACACACCCACACGCACAACACCACATACACACACAAACACAGGCAATAGGACCACTAAGTATCCTCCTGAATTACATTCAGGAGAGACAAAAACCTGTGACCAAGGTTATGATCACCCATCCAAAATAATCTGTTAGGATGAGAGGGCATTTTGGTGGTTTTCCAAATAACGGCCCATGATGTCTCTTCATTCGTCTTTGACCTAGGCACGTCAAAAAAAAAAAAAAAAAAACAAAAAACCAGTGTCAAAACTTAGATACAGTAAAAAAAAAAGGCAAACCAAAAAAGTTGAAAGTTTACAGACGGTCCAACAGGAGAACGAACAGACAGGTAGATAGACAGAAGAGAAGGTAAGACGACTGTGGCTGATACGAAGCTCACCCAGCATGGCTGGTTGAGGAACCTGTGAGCTAAAAATGGGGGGGCGGGTGTGTGGCCAACAAGTGCTCCCACCAGGAAAAGGTTCTAGATACGGTATCTATGATATCTTATGGTACCTAACATAACAAAGCAATTATACAAAATTTTGCAATCTGTGCAAGTGCAACATATAAACTCCTGATTACACTCTCAAGCTAGACCCAACCCAGTAAGGAAACTACAGCTGCTTTCAATGTTAAATGTGAGAGTGATCATCAAGGTTTCAAAACACACTCACTTTGCTTCAAAGTTCCAAGAGCTTGATCCAAGCTGTTTCCCTCTTGTTCCCAGGTATTGTGCCTGAATAAAAGAAAAATGATAATAATTATAATGATTAATATGAGAGCCAGAATCCATTGCGAAGACACTCGTGGCGCATTCTAAAATAGTAAAACACTCTTCTTCGTTCCTCGATCCACTTCACTACGTGCAACCTCCTGTTTTAATCTTGCCAGCTATATGGCTGTGAAATATCTTTTCCTCATGTGCGCTCAGTTATTCAATGGGCTCCTATTTCTGTAAGGTCAGCGGAAAGCGTGAATGGTTTTTTTCAAATCAAGGCTTAATAAAATGTTTCTCTTCTTTAGGGCCTTTTCACAATTGTAGCTTTGTGGCTTCCTTTCATTTTTCACTCTTGTTTGAGTTCTATGTCTTGGAACTGTGTTTCTTTTTTTGGAACGCATGGAGTACTCTGGTTTGATTATTGCAACTTGATATTGCGCTATATAAAGATTACACATTATTAGTATTAATTAAGAAAAATTATTAAGAAAAAATAAGTGGGGGGAATGGAAGAACGAAAGCATAATTTTCATTAATAAATGATGATTAGCAAAAAATTGAAGGTATCAAAAGGGACCAGCTGCAGGAAACAACAGAGTTATATGGTGAGGAAGGACAGGAGAAATAGACAGGTCCATGTAAAGATCCTATGTCAAGTGTGCAGAATAATTAGGGAGCCTTATTAGCATATGCATGGTGCCATGGGTTGACAGCGCAGGGGAAATCCATATTTTATTGGATTAAATTTTCAATTTAAGACTCATCATTACACATTAGGGCTCTAATGTATTTATCTTACCAAAGTAACAACAATCAACGCAACGCCCGCCTTTAATTACACTGAGTAAGTTTGAAGTGAAAATAATATGTGAATTGTATGTATAGAAAACCAAAGAAAAGAATAATCCGGGTTTATGCGGGTATGACATAATATTATTGCATGGGATGCTTTTCCATCTTATGCAAATAAAGCGGATTCAAAGGTCTAACTTTGTAACAAAAGAACCAGAAAGCCATAAGACTTAGTGATTCCTTACCTCATTTCTGTTAACTTTTGGCCAGACATAACAAACAGATTGACGACATTGTACCACTCAGTATGGGCAACATTACATTTCTGATAGATTTCCCATTCTCCCTAAGAATACCCCATTGCATTTTACAACAATACACAGGTTACTCAGTCTAAAAAAAAAGCCACATCACCTAATTTCACAACTGGATCAACCAAGCATTTTTCATTGTCACATATGCATTAGCAGTTAACAACCCCAAAATCAACATTGTTTGGGAGGAATTCCCTCCTGGGGATATGTTTTGGGAGAGTTGTTCGCGTTTCAGGGTCAACATGGCATCCTGGTGGAAGTTAGGCTATCATGTTGTGTAGGATGAAATTGCCAAAAAATTTGATTCAGAAGGGATTTTTCTATTTTAAACCAAAATTGTGACCCCACAAAGAAAGTTCACACCAGATTCCTCCCTCCGTCCGGCTCATCAACCAAGTGCTCTAGACATAATCGTGTTTACAAGGATTTGAAAAAAAAAAGACTTTGAGACCTCTGTTACCTCAGATGACTTCAGACCTTACCCCAAGCAAAAGGGTTCATGTACTCTAATGGGGAACAAACTACCAATATGAGCTGCAATCCTTCCAGGTGTGGTAAAATACTGTACAGTTCTTCACAAGAGATGCATAGCAGTAACAAAACCACATGTATTGTTCAATATTTGTTTTTTGGCATCTGACAAGTGGTGAAACATGCGGGCACTTGAGTCCAGAATACTGATCCTTCTTGTTGGACCATCCTTCCACTTTATCAAGGAACTCCACTTTTGCCCTGCAAAGGCACAATGAAGAGTGCAAATAGAGGTATATAGTGGACTACAATGGGTTTCTTCTTACTTCTCACATTGCTTCATCTCAACATACGAATAACCATTATCAATTACTGAGAGACTTTTCCTTTTTTTTTGGATGCTTGGCATGGGAGAACGATGGGGGGGGGGGGGGGGGGGGTAATACAATTTCAATTTATTCACAGATTCAGTTTCTTTCTCATTACTGGTAGGTTGCTATATCTCAGATCTTATCATAGTCTTTCATAGTCGGAGCATTGACTCCAGTTTCCGGACGTAAACGTCAACATTAGACAGCCTTACTGAATTACGAAACTCATGTTGGATGAATTGGAAACGAATTTGTTTGAAAAATAACTGACCACTAATATTTACGCATACTGCCGAGGGAAAAAAAAAAAAAAACAACTTCTATTTGGTTGAAACAAAACAAAATGGCGTTAACAAACACGGACATCTTTTGATAGGTTTCGCGATGCATTATCACTAAAAATGTGATGAGAAATGGATATATCGAAGGTTTACCCCCCTTCGCAAGTGATTGAAATCCTCCCTTACTTTACAGGTACTTGTGGCACCATCTAAACCACATTTGGTTGAGCTCATACAACCACTGGTGTGAATATTAGTAGAAATGGGAACAGTTATAAATGTGTCAAACTAGTTGGTTCTATTGACTCTTCAGAGGTTGTGTATTGTGAGATTACTTTGTTTGAAAAATTTAATCCCTGTGAAGTTGTTTCAAATGTGGAGACCACTTTTTTGGTGTCTTCACGACAAAAACTATCTCATTTGGCCTAGAATAGACAACAACAACTGAAGTCGATATAACGCATATTTTTTTTCATTATTGACTTGGTTGCTTTTACTGCAATCAGAAAAGAATTGATATACATACAACCCCAATTTCCAAAATATAGCTCCTATGTGGCCCTAAAATAACTGATGACATGTATTCACAGTCTAGTGTGTCCACAATCGGACACATCTGTACTTCTAAACGGCGTCATTGGGTGAAAATGTAACAGGATTAGTTTTCATACAACCGAATAGGTTGAGGGGTAGGACAATGATATTATGAACTTTTGCAAAATATGAACCACTTTAGCCTAGGCTACAAGGCCCCATTAGTTGGTTTAATAAATTACCATCACCATTATGACAGCCATCCTTCTTGGTTGGTTTTATTATTGTGCAATCAGCGAACAGATCCTGCCTTCAAAATAGGTCTTACATAATGGGAAATCAAATGAAATTCTAGAACCTATATCTGAACAATTGAACTGAAATTGTGAAACATTAATGGAATCCTGAAGAAACATACCTGAAAAAATGAGTGGAAAACCTATAAATTTATTGAAATTCTGACGCCTCTGCTCCCATTCTTCTGGAGTTCTTCAGGAACTTTTCTGGGTCCTAGTGTTGTTTTTATATGAAGGACATTAACCACCAATTGACTCACAACTACGCTTAGGGATGAGGCCCCCAAGGCATGTTACACCATCGTTATTCCACCATTGCGCCGCATAGTAACCCTCGATAAAATGTTCCCTGGAACTGGAGTATGTGTACTTTCCTTGCAGCGAAAAAATCATAGTGATCCCATAGAACCTATCAATTTCATCATGCTGTTGTCTCTGTGTCCTTTCTTTTTAACATTACCAGTCTCTATAAGTACATCAGCGTCCAATTATTGGTTGCGAACTTTCTCTTTCGACCTTCGAGACAGTTAGTGACTATAGATGTTTTTCTTGTGTTGCATGTGAGCCACGCCCCATTCAGTTTTGACTGTTCATGTATGACAGTTGAACAAACTCACACAGTGGGTGCCACTGTAGCACTGTGTACTAAAGTTGACAGCTTCTCATTTTGTCAACATTCAGCTGTTTCGGAATTAATCACCTTAGCTACCAAACACGGTACTAAATCAAATTATGTATTTTTCGCCGATCCAAGCCGCCGCCGTGTAGTCCAGCTCAGTCAACTACCTGTTGAAAATTATAAAACTGCCCCACGTGTGTTGCGAATTGGCTGTGTACTTTCCATTATTTGCCAATTACTTGCCAGCCACGACATCGCAGCTTGGTAACGTAAATACGTAATAATAAAACTGCATGCAAAGCTACATGTTGCTTGCTTACTCGCCCAATGCTGTTGCACTAGTTTCAAGACATAGCCCTGTTTGGAACACGTGGTCATCACCTACTTACTGTTCACTCGCATTCTGACGATGCATTCCCAATGTTTCGTGTGGGCCTACAATTCTATAAATTGAAAAACAAACTAGACCTTGTAGGCGGTTAAAACCGCCCAAGTGGATTATCCCACTGTTGAGCATTGATGCTTTTGAGCATCATTGGGAAGAAGTATCTAACAACCCCAATAAAGACCCCATTTTGGTCAGAAACCAAGACAAACTTCGCCCACCAAGTTTTGTTGTAATCCATGGGTGTTAATAGGCACATTGATATGCAAATTTGACCCATGGGGCTTTGAAATGACTTCTAACTTTGGTGAGTGAAACCAATGTAGCCCCCATCCACCAAGTTTCGTTCAAATCTGACAAAGTTTGAAAATTCGCATAAATTTGCACGTTTCACCTCCGATGACCTGGAAATGACCTCCACATTTTTGGGATTCAACTATAGTTCGTTCCCACCAAGTTTCGTTCAAATCTGACAAAGTTCGGAAAATCGCATAAATTTCGCAATTTGACCTTTGATGACCTTGAAATACCTCCACATTTTTCGGGTCAACTATACGCTCCTTCTACCCACCAAGTTTCGTTCAAATCTGACAAAGTTTGAAAATTCGCATAAATTTGCACGTTTCACCTCCGATGACCTTGAATGACCTCCACATTTTTGGGATTCAACTATAGTTCGTTCCCACCAAGTTTCGTTCAAATCTGACAAAGTTCGGAAAATCGCATAAATTTCGCCAAATTTGACATTGATGACATTGAAAATTACCTCCACATTTTCGGATTCAATATACCTCTCGACCCACCCAAGTTTCGTTCAAATCCGACTAACTTGAAAATTTAGCGAAAAATTATGCAAATTAGCAGCCCCCAGTATTGCAGCGATGCACACTTCCGAACTCATCCGAGATTTCACTAGGGCGGACACGTTGTCCCAAGTCTCAGATCGATCGGTTAAAGCATTAAAGGATTATTGTGCTAACGGGAAATCTTCCAATCGTGGAAAATTATGCAAATTAGTGGACCCCGTTCATGTGGCGAGGCCCACTTTCGAACTCATCCGAGATTTCACTAAGGCGGACATGTGTGCCAAGTTTCGGCTCAAACGGTCAGTGTTGTAGAGCTATTGCGCTAACAAGAACGCGGCGGCGGACGCGGCGAAGCCAAACCATAATATCCCCGAAGTGGGGATATATTAATGTGAATGATTGGGCAATTGGTGAAAAAAAAATTATACACAAAGGTTAAGCGCAGATCTGGTGGTTTTTTAGGGCTGATTTTAGACTGTGCCGTGCTTCAGTTTTCTTGCCTACCTAATCAGTCACGTTTGGGGCTTTGGGCTTACTGGTAATTGCACAAGCGATCTGTTTGTACTGTGCATGTGCGGCGCCGGGCGTACATACATGGGTACGTGTGGAAGAATGTAGTAGTTTTTTTTTTTTCGTGGGGGGGGGGTTCGTTATTTCTGCACGTTGCATGTTTTAAAAGAGAGAGACACGTGGTATGATGCTCCGTGCAGGATTATTTGCAATTATTTGTTCATTCCCCCATATCATAATGGAGCAGTCTGATTGATGAAGAAGATTGGCCTGCATTTACACACCTGAAATATTGTACTAGACATAAATGAATATGGAGGGGATAACAATGCTGGATTTTATCACTAATGGCATTAACTAGATGAAGTCATGGAAGCCCATAATATCAAGATCACGCTGACTTGTTTTCTTTGTTTTTCTTATAATTGTTTTCATTAGAATATAATTCAGTACGAACAAAATATGCTAAGGGATATACATTTCTTTGAACTAGAGACACCGTACCTATTGGGCCTAAGTAACATCGCCCTTGGGCGGGACCTGTTGTTTTGTTTGGGGTTCACGGAGCAGTACGTCCCAATGGTGCAAATACCTCCTGTTGAACGGCATCGCGTCAAAACCGGAAAAACCGATTTGACTCGGTTAGCAAATCGAAAATGACCGGTTTTGATCAGGAAAAATAGGAACTAAACGTCCTGCACCTTAAGTAGCTGCTCTTTTGGAGTCTATTGGAATGCATTCTCTCACAACACTACCTCGGTGCTCTCCTGAATGAGAATCATTTTTTTACTCATGTTGATATTATTTGCTGAAGTGCAAGCAGAACTCTTGGGTTTCTGAATGAAATCTGCATAATTTTTCGGCCCCAGAAGTGTGTGAGCTGGCCTATACCTCCTTGTGGGCCGCTCAACCCGAAAGTATGCTTCACAAATCTGGGATCCCCTTTATAAACAATGATCTGAATGAAATTGAAAGAATTCAGATAAGAGCTACATGTGTTGTGTGACCTTGACTGAAACAGGACTTCCGTATAGACCAGACAAGTGTTTTGTGACAGAATTATGAGTACCAAACTGGGAACCACTGTCTGAAGGGAGAACGAAGAAAAAAGGCCAGGCCTTGAACTCTTCTACCACAGGTATCAATGACATAATGGCAGTTCACCCAATGACAATGAGACTGTAGGGTCCTGGCCAACTAATCCACAAATCCCCCTGAATATAAAGTCTTCCCACTTCCAGTACAGTACCCTTCAAACTATTTAGAGAAGTCGGCGAGCGAAATGAATTACCATCACATATTCAGGAAAGTTTAAAAGTGTTTCCAAGGACAGCATGCCCTAACACGATACTTCGCGGGGCTGTCTGATGTTCAATGTACACCAACTTCCTGCGTATGTGATACCCGAAAGGGGCTTCAACAAAGTACAAAAGCAGGCATATTAGTTGAGCTGTTTGAGCTGTTTAAACATTCAAGGCATTCCTCCAGTTCGGAAAAAGAACACTTCACCAAAGAACGATGCACAATATGAACTCAAGCAGTTTGACAGTTGATACAGTCCATGAATTATTATAGCTAGGTTAACATACATTGTACAGACTACATGGAGCCTAGCGAGTAGGAGTAGGACTAGTTTAGTCAAATGGAACAATGCTAAATTGGTACGATACACAAAACTAAATAGTACACACAGGCCTTGACTATGGGCTAGCTAGTTTGGAGCCTAGCCACAGGCCCTAACAAGTTAGTGTTCATTGAACAGAGTAGTCAGCGAGAGTATAATGAAAATTGAAAGTGCAAAGAATATCGGCATACATTCCGTATTCTTTTCTGCTTAATTTCTTCGCAGCGACACCTGTTCTCCATATGTGCTCAAAATCCATTCTCGTAGATCTACTTCGGTCCTCATAAACTTTTCAAAACAAAAATTGTCACCAAAGCGTAGCGAAAAAGGGGTACAATAGATGATACGCGTCGAATTGAAGTACGCAATATATATAACGTAAATGGGCAGGCGATGATCAGCAGTACAGTACCGCTGTGAAGGTCTTAACGGTAACTATAAGGAGTGATCTTGAGTCAATCACCTAAGAAGTAGCAACTATTCTTCACATTTTTTCCTATAATGCAACCCCATTTCAAAATACCGGAATTTGGCAGTATTGTTTATTGGATCATATTCGGCCACATGCCACCGTTTGCATCGTTTCCATGGATAATCACTGAGAATGGAATGTTTGAAGTCGGTCACTTTTCACAGTCAAGAATTAGGAGTCATAGGAGTATCGCGAGTCAACCACTGTGGTGAGTTGTGCAATTTGCTGCTAAAAACATGAACAATAGTTGAAAGCTTGAAAATATGTCCCGAGGAATATGTTCTTTTGGGAAGTGAATTGAAGAGAAAAATCCATACCCGGGAATTGGTGGCTATTTGCGAAGTTGTGCCAACGAGGTCTGATCAAGATTTTACTAAATTTTGGGTTGTGTTGTTAAAATGGTAAATTTGCGTTCTCTGGTGACAGGATAGACCATTTCCCAAAAAAAATATCACTCAGTTTGATGAATATTGGACATGTTTACATCAATTAATTTGCTGAATGTTACCGCATTGCTAATAATATTGTATCCGACGGATCGAACTCCAGATAACGATCGACTCCGATTAACGCACATTAATATATATAATATATATATATATATATATATATATTCTATATTATATATCTATATATAGTATATAGATATTTATATATATATATATATATATATATATAATATAGATAATAAAATTTGGGGTGGTGCTCCCATTACCTGCAGGTCCCACGGCACAGCAATGGCAATAAAATGGCTCCTTCTGTCGCCAACCTCTTCATGGGAAACTTGAAGAGAAATTCTCTCTGGACAGGCCCTGGGGCCACTTGTGTGGCTCCGTTATATTGATGACATGCTTATGATTGGGACCCACGGGGAAAGAAAAACGGACCTCGTTCATCGAACAAATAAACGCATTTCACCCATTATCAAATTCACTGCGGAATTTTCAAGCGACAGAGTCCACCTCCTTGACACCACTGTGACGTTGGAAAACGGGTCACTCAAAACAGACTTGTTCACAAACCAAACGGGAACAAGCACAATTCCTACTCCCCAGCAAGTTGTCACCCACCCCACTGCAAGAAGAACATTCCTACAGTCAAGCTCTTCGCCTGAAACGCATTTGCTCCTCAGATGCTGATTTCGAGTCCAGTGCCAACGCCACTCTTCCCCCAAAAAACATCTCCAAAAGAGGCAGTAGTATTTCCGGAGTTCCATGAAAAGCCATTGAAAAGGCAGAAAGACTCCTGGCGAATTGAAACTCTGACGTACAAAAACTCGTCAATCCAACTCCAGAGTACAACTCGTCTGTGAATACCATTCTGCCCTCCCACATTAGCCCCTCTCATTCACAAGCATTGCCCATCCGTCAAAGTAGGAACGCCTAAATCCCGTGTATCCCGGAACCCCCGGTTGGTTGCCTACAGCAGGACTCGGAATCTGCGTGACATTCTAGTCAACGCCAATTTTCGGAGCAAGCCGAGCGGCAAACAAACACCGGCGGCGGCCGACCATGCCCCATCCAACTGCAAACGGCACACTTGTGCGATCGCACACTTTGGTTTTCAAAGTGTTCCAGACATCCCGCATATTTCCGATTAACGGTATTGATTTGCTTCTCGAGAACCTGGTCAGCACCTAATTTCCTGTACCCTCTTCGGGATTCATAATCGGGAAACAAAAACCACCCTGAGGGAGCGAATAATGACCCCACACCGGTCCTCCCTCCACCCAAAAATTGAGCATCCGGTTGCTAATGCTGTCAACTGGTCATCACCCATTGAACACCTGAGAGTGATTGGCATCGCCCTGCCCAATTGTTCCCCTAATCCCGCAAACGAAAGAAATACTGGGAATTGAACCTGAAAACGCTACACCATTTGGTCTGAACATTCGGAACGACGACCTACCATCACAAAAGAGATACTGGTAACCACTCTCACCCCCTCCCTATTTTGACTATTGTCAATACCAAGGCGCAAATTGGCCTCTTAGTATAATCCTGTTTGAGATTATCTCCTGTCAATCACGGAGGCGCAATTGGCCCTCTCCCCGGATAATCCCCAAAGGGCTTATCCCCCCCTTGTCAATCATCGAAACCCTAATTTAGCCTCACCCCACCATTGTTTCTAGGCCAATAAAGTCTCAGCCGTCTTCTCTCTCTTCGAGTTATCACCTTCTGTGGTCACTGCAACGACGAAGGACTATTATATTGGTCCCAAACTCTGCATCCAAACATATGCGTCCTGTTACTCACATTTTTCCTAGCTCATCGCTATTTTCGCATTCTCATTCGAGATCCAGCCTATCATTTACGTAGCATTGTTGTTTTTACAGTTTTTTTGCCTCTTGTCTATATCTATATATAATATATATATATATATATATATATTATATATATATATAGATTATAAAATAAATATCTATATACTATATATATATAATATATATATATTAGAGATATATACTATAATATATATATATATAGAATACTATTATATATATATATATATATATATATGTATATATATAGATATATATTATAGCCGCGGTTGTGATTACAGGATCAGGGTCAAATGTACAACATTTTGACCGTGTGGAGTCGGAGTACAGCCAATCCGGAATCCATCCGAGCCGCGTTGCATTGAATCTTCAATGCAAAATCCTATTAGCTTCCATGTACGAGACCGGGCCTGAGAGGTCCTCCACACTGCATTTCGAAACCTCACCCACACTTGTGTCCACTGACACCGGCCCACTGTGGACCCCCACCCCTCTCAGGATGTACGCTCATCCATGTCTTCGTTAGAAGAGGGGGGGGGGAACGGGGGCCAAGCCCCACCACCAATCGAAGACCCCCCAATTTTTTTTTTCAATTTTCCACTTAACGACAACAAACCATTTGGCATCTATGCGGCTCTCTCTTTCCCATTGCTAGTCAGATTGCTCGAATTCCTCTGACAGGCCATTTTTTGGTCAATATCCAAAAATGTGTGCAAAAATTTTGCGCAGTAGTTAACCCGTTATATATATACACGATTTTTTTTTACACATTTTGGAGTTTGCGGGCAGGTTTCTTCAGATATAGGAGACATTGGCATTATGGGGGGGGGGGGGGGGGGGTAGGAGGGGTAGATCCATCTCAAACAACATTTGTCACGTACTGTTGTTCCCGCGGTCCTCCTTCCCAGTCAATGTGGAATAGTTCAATTGTTTGGTCAATATACAACCCAACATAGGCGGTGGGGTACAAGGGGGGAGGGCACTAGCTAGCCTCCCAGTTCGGGAAAAAACAGTGGCAGAATGACGAAAAACCCCTCCCAGAAATATGGACCCCCATACGCCTATGGGGGGATATCATAGATGATATCACAGCAAGGCGCAAAAAAATTGCGGCTTCTTGCGCAGTAGAGTAGTACCCGTGGTTTTGTTGTCTGCTTCTAATACAAACGAATAACATTCAGATTCGGGCAAATTATTATTTTTATTTTTCCTTTTTTTTTATTTTTATAGATTATTGCAATTGTGATCTGTGCTACATGAGCTCCTGGGTTACATGCTATGGCCAGCTGAAGGAATGGCCATTAAGAGGAGGGAGCGTAGACACCATCTCAACTTCATACCATATTACCAAGACAGTTGATTCATTCGTCCAAAAGGAGGGAGCCAAAAGGATAAAAAAATTGAGACCGAAATACAGGCAGAAAATGATCAAAATTCAGACAAAGGGAAATCCTCGGGAATTGATTACGAAAATAACCCGCGGACACGGCGGGCGGGGGGGCGAGAAAAAAACGCTACATGACCGATTCGAGAAAAAGAAACGCCCCCCACGCCCGCCCGCCCGCCGCCCGCGTGCGCATGGAAAACCGGCTCCATTGAATGAACATAACGATGAGCGATTTAGATCGGGCCCGCCCAGCCCGCACGCGTGCATGGAAAACGCGGGAAACGGCTCCATGAAAAAACGATGAGCGATTTAAGCCGCCCCCGCCGGCCAGCCCGCGTGCATGAAAACGCTGCTTTTTAAGCATGCGTTTCCATGACGCGGGCGGGCGGGCGAGCGGACGGGCGGCGGGCGTTTTGGAAGGACTGGTATTCATGCACGCGGGCGGGCGGGCGGGCGTTTTCGAGTCACGCACCTCTCCTCACTTTTATTGTGTATATGCGCTTATATAAGAACCGATGTTGACTACTATTATTAATAGGTTATGATTATTATTGTTATTATTGTTATTGTTGTGTGTCGTTGTTGTCGTTGTCATTGCGTGTTGTGTTGTTGGTTGGTCGGTCGTTGTTGTCGTTGTCGTCGTTGTTGTCGTTGTCGTTGTCAGTCGCTGGTGTTGTTGTTATTGTCGTTGTTGTCGTTGTCGTTGTTTTCGTTGCCGTTGTTGTCAAACACTGACGCATACTAGTTAAAACCTAAACACCGGTGTTTATTTTCTTGAAAACCATTGTTATGAATGTCAACGATACGGCCCACCATTAAAACTTCACAAGTGATAGGTTTGGAGATAATTAGCAATACTTGACATATCATGGTTTTAAACATGTGTAAATATGTGTTCAAATAGGTGTCCTGCCGTTGATTGAATATAGACCCACAATCTGTATAAAATCTCATCCCTAGGTGGGAACAGTTATGAATGTGTTTTGGAACATTATTTGCAAACCTAAAAATTGTTCCTCTACTCTCCATTATCCGGCCAAGCCGGTAAGATTGCAGGGAAATCCCCGGGAATTGATTGCGAAATACCAAGCGGACACGCGTTCGGGCGGAAAAAAAAAAAATCGCTACATGACCGTTTCGAGAAAACGCCCCGCCCGGGCTGCCGCCAGCCCGCCGTCCCGCGTGCATGGAAACGGCTCCATTGAAAATAACGATGAGCGATTTTAAACGCCCGCCCGGCCGCGAGTGCATGGAAACGCGGCTTCTGTCACACGGAAACTGGCTACTACCCCGCTGTTAACTGTTATTTTGCTTTTGCTCATGGGTCGCCCTTGCATTGATGCTGAATTAACAGATTATGGTACCGTTACTGTGGGTACATCAGGGTGTTTTGTTTTGTACTGTCTAATTCGGAATCACGCGAGTCGCTATGAAATAAACTAAGGAGAAGTTTTAAAAAATTGCAAAAAGAAAAAAAAATCTGAAAAATGAAAATGACGAAATGTGGGTTTTTGTGTAGGGGGTGGGGGGAGGGGTTCTTTGGTCGGAGGCGGGAGCTCAGCACCCCCAGTATAAAAATCGTTCACAGGGGCCTGATGCTGCATTATACTCGCCGAGTTTGGGATCTCTGTTATTGCCCTTGGAACACCTAGTCGGGAGGCAAATTCGTTGGGCCTCCAGGTGTCATGGACCAAAAATTAAAATCCAGTCTTTCAGTGAAATCTTTGGTGTTAGGGCAAGACGTGAAGCTTGAAAAGCCACAAGGTCTCTTGTTTACCTCATTAAGACTCGAGACGGCCTTAGAAAGAAAGCCAATGGGGGTTCATGAAATCACTGAATAGGTGGTCTGACGGTTCCGCGTTATCTGAGATTAAGAACCAAGCTCCGTGTCTTTTGTGCTTCAAGTCTTTGTGATGCCCTCCCACATGTCATATTATAGTGTGGACCGCTCACTGCTGGGCTGGGACGGCCGAATATGACTTTACTCCGCCGCATCCTCGGTTACCACTCCGATGGAGTATCAATGTCTGGCTAGGCCCAGGGCCGGTCGCTTGCCAGGAGGAGGAGACTTCAGGCAGGGTGGCCAGGAGTGAGTGAGTGCAATGAGTCGAATTAATACACGAGTACATTTTGCGTAATTTACCACTGGGGATTACCGATATGACCAGAGCGTAGCCAGCCTCGAGTCAAGGGGGGCGCCAGAACAATTTTTTCCCGATTGGAGTAGGCCCTATTTTTTCTTTTCCAGGATTTTTCCTCTGCGCAGGCCCAGAAGTGATCGAGGGGAGGGCACACCTCTAACTTATGAGGCGTTCACCGTTCACCAATACCTTCAATGCTATTTGGGGCCCACTCATATTGGCGCGCTTCTCCAATTAATCCCAGCGTTACTGGATTTTTTGGTTGTTCACTGAAAGTTCTCCTCAGTTTTTTCCACTTCCTCCGCCTTCTCTTCCCGTTTTTTTACCTCTCTATTTCGGTAGGGCGACCATCCCCTCCATGCCCCCAAAACCTACATAGAATAAGCGTTGCATTACTTGTTTGAGGTCGTTTATTAACGTAACGTTGTAAAAATATACTAGAACATGTCCTAAAAGAGAAGTCGTGTTGTAAAAATAATTGCGTCATGTCGCAATCGCGCGTTCTGATGTGTTGTGTCCTGGATCCCTACGTTGTCCAAGCGGGAAGTTTCCGGAGAGTGAGAGGGCGCTTATTGCACTGGTTGATTTTTCACCAATCCCAATTAAGAAATTCGTGATCACCATTAGTACACCGGGGGAATCACTCGTCTTCATCCTTTTCTGTTTTTGCAATGTGAAACTTCAGTATCATTCCCAACTTCTTCATTACTTACACTGTTTTTGGCGATTTTCAGTCTCTTTTCTGCCAGTCAACGGTGGTTGGATGGATGGAACAATCTGGGAATCCTGCGCTATGTCCAAATTTCACTTCGGCGTGTTAAAGTATCCACTGGCAACGCTAATACTCTACTGAACTTGTGAAGGAGAGCTACGAAGTGCCTGTCGGTTTTGGCCTCTTGACTTAAATTAGGCTACTCTGAGAAGTGGAAGGACTAGATAGAGTGCGGGAGTAAGTCTTGGAAAATGAAGCCGCAAATACTGACATTTTAACTATCGAATCAGTATCCCATCCGTTATCACTATCAGGGAAGCCTAGCCTGCGCTCGCGGGCTTTCCTAGGCCTACCTTACTCAAAGCCTGCGTTCACAACTGCGAGGCCTAGGCCCTAAGCTGTTTTTTAGGCGAGTATATGAGTTGGATCTTTGATCAATCCACCTCCACGTAGCAACATTCTTCACATTTTCTTTATACTGGAACCCCATTCAAATACCGGATTTGGCAGTATGTTATTGATCATATCCGGTTCCACATCCCACAGTTTGCAATTGCATCGTTTCCGTGGACTAATCCCCGGAGAATAGAATGTTTGAAATGGTCCACTTTTCAGCAGCTCAGCACTTAGGAGTCATAAAGTTATCGCGATCATCCCGTTTGGTGATTGTGCAAGTTTGCTGCTGCTAAACATGAACAATCCGTTGACACTTGAAACAGATGTCCGATGAAATTTTTGTTCTTTTTGGAAGGGAATTGATTAAAAAATCCGAAAAATATTCCATATACCCGTTTTTTGGTGGCTATTTGAAAGAAAGTGTGGTCACCAGTCTGATCCAGATTTACCACATTTCGTGTAAAATGGTCAATTGGCGTTCACGGGTGACAGGATTGACAAATTTTGTCTCCCAAAAAAAAATCACTCAGTTTGATGAATATTGGGTACACATTGTTTACATTCAATTCATTGCGTGGCTGTACGCATTGCTAATAATATTTTTTCCGCCCTGATCGACTCCCGATAACGATCGTCTCCCGATAACCTACTATCCTAAGCGACCAACTTTCTGTTTCAACTCCAACCTCCCAGTTTCTGACTCCAGTCAGAATCCTCACTAATGCCTTCACCATTCAGTTGTTGTCTGTTTACGCTTGGGACTCTAAGATATAATAATCATCGATTTCTGTATTAATGTCCTGCATGTGCTCTATAAATAATAGGATCGCCAAATTAAGCTGCGTGGCAACACTTTGATTCAACCCAAAAAACTATGTTTCCAAACACAGACAGGCTGGGGAAAAAACAGGGGGGTGATTTTTCCCCAATTCGTACGGTCAAAATTGGTTTGTAGTATCAAACTTCATACCTAAGAAAATTTAAATTGTAGGGATTGGAAGTTCGGGAATGATGTTGTGAAGGTTATAGAGGGCTGTGTAGTCGGAAGGAGAAGTTGGAGGCAAAGGGTGACGATTTCGTCACCTTCAATGGGAAGTGTGCTACAGTACAATTTCTTCTGATACGTGACTAGTCAAGCATGAACGTTCGTTTCGTGCTGCTGAGTAACTGTTATAACGCCTGCTCACAACTCAAGGGCCAGCTAGGCGTTATTTAGGCTAGCGCGAGTGGCAAACTTCTGTTTCAACTTTCAGTTTATGAACAAAGCTTGGCATCTCAATTAATATACCATAAGACCAATTATGGTAGTTAAGGAATTAAGGAAAGGTTCAGAACTCATCATTCCCGTTATTGGTATTTGGCAGGTGAGAATTACCAAACATGCATGCGGAAATCAGTCAGAAATCTTTACTTTAGCACAAGTTCACGTTGATCAGACATTCACAGTTGTTGTTTGCGTGGCCACTCTCAAGTTCTGGATATGAATAATCATGCAGATTTTCTAAAGTAATGTCTCGCATGTGCCCAAAATGAATATCGGATCGCCAAAATGCGGCCCTAGCGGCAACTTATGTTTACAAAAACTATGTTTCAAAACAAGACAAGTTGGGAAAAAACAAGTGGTGATTTTCACCAATATTACGGTCAAAATTTAGCTGTAAGTATTAAATTCATACTTAATGAAATTTTTAACAGTGTAGTTGTTAGAATTAGAATGTTTTGAATATTTAGGTTTTGAAGGTTATAGAGTTGGGCGTGTAATCGGGAGTGAGAAGTTGGAGCATGAGGTGACGGTTTTCGTCACCTTCAAGGGAAAGTGTGCTACGTAAAATTTCTTCTGATACGTGAATAGGGAAGCCTAATTGTAGTCTAGCCGATTTAGATTAGGCCCTACTGTGATAGGCCCTAGGCCTCATTCGTAATTGATAGTTTGTAACGTTAATTCATCCATAATGTCCTCTATGAATGACTGAATCGGGTCAGCTGACCGTGAATCAACCGCGGAAAAATACAGTATTAATGCATGGTGCGGGTGTTGATGCACAGCACGGGGAATAAAACTGGTGGATGAAATTTTATTGTGTCACATCGGCATTATGTTTACAACATTACCGATTGGAACTGCTAAATCACATATTCGCTATGGTGAAGGATGCATTGTGCTTATATGTCCACCAAAGGCGGTCACCAGATCTAGAGCCACGGCGTATCATTGAAGTTTCAAATAGAACGTGGGACATATTAAGCAAGTAATGCGAGATAACAAGCACGGCGGAATGTGTTTCACGCGCAATTTGATGCACGTTGCTCCAGGTTCGCGCTAGGTGAGGGACATTCGGCACTCCTTTCATGATTCCATGCAACGAAATTGGTATATGAGGGAAATTCCCGCACTCTTTTTGCGATGGAGATTGGCACATACATACACCAAACAAAACAACACACGTGAAGCCCAGTATATACTTATCAATGGCACATAAAAAATATATCCATTAATATATATGTGAGCTACACGGCAAGGACCACAAAAGTCATATGTCTAACGTAGAAGAGCCTCGGTATACATGATGAGAACTCAGTCCTCGGGAGAGCACTACACAACATCTATGCGCAATACTCGGTACCCAAGCACCTCACGCAAACAATGGGCGCAAGTAAACAACTCAATAGCAACTGTTCCAAGGGTATAATTTCTTGGGCAAGATATGTACAGTGACACTTGTACATAACAATATGCACTTAGATCGTCCCTAATATAAATATACTGCTGTATGAGATTAGGCTAACGTTAATGCGTAACGCCGACAATATTGATCGAGGTCTCAAAATAGAAATTACTTCAAATACTCTATTTGGCTAGCTCTACTTCTAATTCACGGATCTCGCTTCCAGTACAATATATGGATAGCTATACTATATGTGTGAGTAGCCAACACTCCGCGCAGCTGAGGCTGGCCCACATGGGTAGGATTGGCTGTGGTGGATTTACGATTTTGACTCGGCAAGGTAAATCTAAAAGTATCAAACTAATCTCACGGGTGATGTGGATTAATGCTAGCCTTGCTGGCGAGAAGTAGATAAAAAGATTCAGGGGTGGGTCCAGGTTGAGGGTTCTGCGGTGATGGCTCATCGTCAAAGACACATCGAACTAATTGGAGCTGAGGGGCAAAAGTTAAAGTATGATCCAGCGTGCATTAGGCGTTAATCTTAGGGTCAGTGCACATGATCGCGTCCACAGAGGGTGCCATAGAGTTGGCTTGATTTTTTCAAGGGGGTGGGAGGATTGAAGGTCATCGCGCCCAATTCTTTTTTCCAATCAAACATACTGTACAATTCATTTGCTGTTGTTTAATAATTCTGAGAAAAAAACATGATACAGTGTTATCAAAACCGGGGCTTATGTTGGTGAACCCCTGCTGAAAAATATCATTCGCATTATGCGATGGCACCTGCAGATAGGGAGCTGACAGCCAATCAACCAATTCTAGAAATCCCCCACTTTTGTCCGATCGCCCCAAATTTTGCTTGAAGGGGGGAAAACGTCCCCACCAAAATCTAAATCCTAGCGGGCAACCACGGCGTTGCTCATGACTGCGCGCGCATCTGGTTAGTAGAAGAAATGCATGCAATATTGACCCAGTGTCTGGTGCTTCAAATTCTTGATTAGTAGGAATGCTGCATTATTGACCCAGTTGTCGGGGATCAATTGTCCCAAATTCTCCGATTCAAGGCCCTAGGTAGTGTCGGGATCCAATTGTCCAAATTCTCGCGATAAAGCGGAAAATGGAGGCGTCTTCTGAAATTAGAGCACTATGACTCGAAAAATGTGGAATGCTTGCGTTATTGACCCAAGGTCAAGAAAACCCTGGAGGACATGGTATGACAGTCATACTCACAGTTGCTGTGAACTAGTTAAGGTAAGGTTTTGCCAGGACGAGCAAAATGCCAGACTAGAACAAATTTGTATGGGTTGACAAGATGACAATCAGTGACATGGAGAGCCGATCTGGGCTCCGCTTCACCCAAAAACTGCATGTGCAAGCCCCTCCTCCATCAGTGCCCCCACGGACGGGTTAGACAATTCTCTCGAAATAGACAGGGAGGAAAATGGAAACCACCACTCCACTGGACAATGACTGTTTGACGATGACCACGGTGAAAGGTATACAAGTGCTTTGAGTCTGAGACTGGAAAGTACTAAAGAATGAGGCAATTCTGAATGTCTCACCTGGTTGCATGATCATTGGGTTCTTTATCAGTCAACCACACAAACACAGAAAGGAATTAAATGTGATGGCGTAGAGAGAGTGCGGACACACACTCACAACAGGACTAGACAGGTGCAGCGAGGGTTTTAACCCGACGTGTATATCTGCAGAAAAAAGAAACAGCCTTTGTGGACCTTGTTTAGAGAGGGCAAATATATTGTGTCCATTTGACCTCCAGTGACTTTGGAATGCTCTACCCTTGGTCCGAAGGGCCAACTGTAGTCCACATTCCCCAAGTTTTGTTTAAAAATGTGAAACATAGGAAAATCGCATGATTCAGGCAAATTTGACCTCCTGTTACCTTGAAGTGACCTTCCTGTTCTTTTGGACTACATCAGCCCACACAACAAACCGAGTATTGGTCCAATCCGACGAAGCAAGAAAAATTGTAGAAAAAACAACACCACAATGTGCCTGCTGCCCTTTCAAAAACTCATGTTTTAGCCCGGGACCAACTTTTTCCCACCAAGTTTCATGTTGATCGGACTAACAATGAATGTTTGCAGAGACATTGTCCAATTGACCTCCGGTGACCTTGAAATCACTGTCATGTTTTTTGGATCAACTTTTGTCCCCACCCATCAAGTTTTTTGTAAATTAGATAAATCCAGTATTTACATGTATAACCTGCAAAATAAAGGGGCGCCAACATGCAAAGGATGCCCACTTTCAAACTTTAAATTTTGCACTTAAGACGGAAATGTGTACCCAAAAGTTCAGATCAATCGACCCTTAACAGCGTTGAATTGAAAGAGTTATTGCGGCTAACGGCTAGAGTTTACGTTGGCGGTGGGGGGGGAGGGAGATGGCGGCTACATCTCCAAAACCATAATACCCCGACAGTCCCAGTGTCACAGGGATATAATGACCACTGTCTCTCCAATCCTTCTGAGTTTCGAAAAATCATGCACTTTTAGGAAAAAATTCCATGCATGTAATTCTATGTCAAAATTGTTCATATAGATGTGAAATAAACGTTATCAAAGCTTTGGCTCATAGGAATTATGTTACCCTGAGTTATTAATTGAACTGTTAAACCCAAAATTCATATACAGAACCAGGTTTCATCATGAACTAATGGTACCTACATGGTATTCAAACACTATTATGTAAAAACTGCAAAAATTCTTCACAATGCCTTTTGTCTCACCTGAATGAAATTCAGGAGGAGACTTCGTGGTCACAATGGTATGGTGTGTGCCATGTGTGTGTGGTGTGTGTCAGGTGTGTTTGTAATGGGTGTGAAACGAGGACATTCGTATGAATACACACCCGCCAACTGAGGACACACCTGGGAACGAGGACTGTCCACGCTTGAAAGAGGGGGTTTTTGTAGCAGACACAAGCGCATGCGCTAAACATGCTGTTAGTGCAGTTTAGTGCCAATCTGCGATCAGTCCTCGGTAGGGTAGGGGTAGGTCAGCCAGTTTTTTGGTCCACGGTTGTATGGTATTAGTGTGCGTCCTCAGTTAGCAGGTGTGGGATACATTTAATCCTGTCTGTTGTGTAGCAGAAAATCATACTCTATTTTCACACGTCTACCACTAAAATAGGGGGTCAGTAATTAACTTTTGTGAAAATTTCCAACTAACACTTCGTTTCTTTATACCATGCTATGTCCCCCGCTGTACACTGAGGTATGGCCTTGATTGGACGATGTCCTCGGTTTGGGTGTTCAATCCAATGGGTCCTTGTTTTGACGTCGTTACATGTATGTGTGCGTGTGTGTATGTTATGTGTCACACTTTCTCGTAAGCAGGATATCTTTCGAACGGTAAGTGCAATTGCAACCAAATTTTCAGATTAGCATTGGGGTTGGGTGAACACGACCTGATTAAATTTTGGGCAAACAGTCCTAATTAATTCAGGTAAATTACCATTTTATGTAATTTATTGTTTAGGCTCGTTAGCAAGATTACGGATGAATCGGAGGTGCTATGGTGACTTGGTTTGGCACATAGATGCAGGAGATAAGGTAGATAAACTGATTAGATTTTCAGCTAATTTGCATAATTTATGCGATATTCAAAAGTTTGTCGGATTTTCACAAAAGTTGGTGAATATGGTCTACCTTCAATTGGGGTCAATGGAGGTCATTCAACATACGTAATTTGCATATTCATGCAAAATCTTTAAGTTGCTTGGATTTTCATGAAATTTTCGTGGGTAGGGTTTACCTTGAGTTCCAAAAAATTTTATCATGAATTCGGGGTCCCTGGAGGTCATTCTAATCTGCATAATTTAGGCAATTTTAGTCACATTTCCACAAAACTTTTTACTACTTTAGTAGACATTGTCAATAATCAGTCCTTCGAATTTGAAAAGGTGGTCACGCTATTAGTAGGCGTTTCTGTTATATGCTAATATCGAAATCTTTAAGCGACACATGGAATGCCTTGTAATTGTTTGCATGGTGACTAAAAGAAGTAACACTGGTCGCGCAACCAGGTGAGACACTGGGGTGATCTCCCTGTTGATTCCTTGACGACAGTCCAGGAATCTATGCATCAGGCTCTGTGTGTTCGTGACTGTGTGTGTGTGTGTGTGTAGGCCTACAGTATGTATGTGACGCCCGGCTTGTGGACACAATGAGTTACTTGACCCCACTTGGATGGATTGAGCTAATACTGGTAATGCGTGCTCCCCAGATTCATAACATAATTCCCTATGGTTGGGGTCAGGTCATAGGTCAGCAGGGGTCAAAGTCTGAAAACCTTGTGGATACGATAAGTCAAAACGCTTGGTCCTATCGAACTGGAGTTTGGTGTTCACCATCCCATTATTCCATTTGTTCTTGTATTCGGTTATAGGTTATCAGAAATGAGTTAATGAATCACTATGCCTTTTGGGCTTTATGGTTCTGAGTTAGATCCCATGGAATTTTTGAGTGCCATAAATTATGCACTAATGGTACTTTTAGGGTTTTCAAGGGTTTAAGGTTTAAAGTTCCTTAACAGTTGCATGTGGAAAACATTATTGAAAATCTGCAAATGCTTCTACAGAATGGTTGGATTACCATCGTACTCGGTCAGTGTTGTCGTAGACAGGTGGTACCCACAAGATGTTCAAGGTCAAGGATCATCAAAGGCATGATGAGCTACTATGTGAAAAATCTTTGTAATTCTTTCCTCATACAGATGGGGGGGTTTTTGGATAACTATGATACTTGGTCAGTGTTATCATTATAGTGGGAGCTAGACTTTTATGATGTTGACCGAATTGGGATGGCATGGTCTTTGAAAGGTGGGCCATGATATTAACAAGGGACATAATTTACTATTGAAATTGAACTGGTATGAAGAGTATGATGAACCATTGTAAGGAATTAATGCAAAATGCATTCCCTCTAGTGAAGAGCATTACGTCATCCTGGAATTACAAATTATGGGGTAGAGGGGGTATGTTCTGGAAATTGGGGTCAGCGATCATATAGAATAGGTTCTACTTCTTACCCAATGGTATTTTGGGGAGTCAATGCAGATGAACAACTTGGATGATCATAACAGGGGGGGGGGGGGGGGGGGGGGGGGGGGGATTGTCATCAGGGACCATTGGTACTGTACTTTATGAGGGTGTGGGTGTTCAGGAATTCTGGAGCTGATGGGACTTCTAGGGGTCATTTTGGTCCACAAAGACGGTAACTATCTGTAAAGGAATAATGGCAATTTCTGGTATGGATTTGTGTTCACAATAGGGTGAATGAAAAAATTGGAAAAAATCTTCTTATCTTTTTGGGCTAACTTTAGCTCCGATCAAGGTCAGACTTTTTATGTAAGTTTTCCTGAGTGTATGAGCTATATTGCTTTGGGGTAGGTAAGGTAGGCTTTGGGCTAGGTTTAGGTAAACCAAGGTGGAAAATGGTAGCTTGGGCCAATTTTGAGCTTTTTGGATAAACTGAACCATCTGGGTGGGCAGTAAATCTATGCTGCTGCCTCAAAACGCATTCATGCTCTCTATTTTTAAGGGGGGTTGGGCCAAAGGTTATCTCAGGGCATTAACCTCACGCAAATCAACGAATCACTAAAGCCTGTGGCTTTGGTTTCATTGTAATTAAACCTGGGAAGGGTTATAAAATAACTTATAGTTATTATGATGTTCAATCATGGAAAACTAAATCCTGCATAGGGACTCATGGTGCTGCTTATGGTGTTAAAAATCAATGCATTATACGTCTTTTTCTTCAGACTTGCAGAAACACCAGACATGGCCAACGTAGGAAGTGGACGGTTGAGTACCCCACACCAGACCTGCCTGGTTTGCTGTATATGCAGGGTGCTACCACAAGCCCTTGGAGAGCCCCTGCCAGAAGTTTCTGCCAAGTAAGAGAATTAGAAACTTGAAAGAGAACATTTTAAAGTAAACTTCAACTTCATTATGAATGAGATGCTGTTTATCACACCAATTACTGTGCATGTCATCTGTACTTTTGGGGAGTCACCACGGCAGTTAGTCAATGCAAGATTGTTGTGTGGTCTTGGCTGAGTGTGTGTTATGTGTGTGTGTATTGACAAATTCCCACCTGCTTTGCTTGTTAACACAACAACATTTTGATTCCTTGACGAAGTCAGAGGAATTATGCAGTACGTCGGGTTGTGGTGTGCTGTGTGTGGGTGGGTGTGTTGTGTCGTTTGTGGTCCAGTTCAAACGGGGGACACACTCGGGATTCTTTTCACGTAACTTGGGTTACGCCGCGAAACGGGGATACTCCCAGTTTGTTTGTCCCCGTTTCCATTGGAAAACGCCCCACAAAAAACGGAATGGGGGATCATGGGGGGATAGCCCCGGTTCCTATGTTTCCTTAAAACTGCTCAAAAATGATACTTGTAGTGGTTGGGGTACCCCTTATGTAGTTTTGCACTGATGTCCCCCATTTCCAAGGTGAAAGATCAATGTCCGTTTGTGTGTCCCGTTTAGGCCCCCTACACAGGGTATGTGGTGTGTTGTGTGTGTGTGTGTGTGTGTGTGTGTGGGTGTGTGTGTGGTGTGTGACGGCCCAGACCTTGTAATCACTATAACTTGATCAGGTCGGGTAGGCAGGTCATACTTGTGATGTGTGTTCCCCATGATGAGTACATGAACACTATGGTTTTGGGTCAGGTCAGAGGTAATCTGAGATCACAGAGGTCAAAGTCTGTGAAAACCTTGAAACACGATAAGTACAGAATGGTGGTCTGATCAAGTGAATGGGGGTATAGCTTCCTATGAGGAGTACAGGACCATTGTTTTTGGTTCAGGTCGGGAACTGAAGTTTGGTCGAAAATAGAAAATTGTGAAAATTCGATTTTTTGGCCAAATTGGGCTTGTAAAACACGAAACTCGACCCCACCCGATGGATGAAGCTATAGGTATGTGTGTTCCCCATGATGAGTTCATGAACCCTATTGTTTTGGGGTCAGGTAGAGGTATCTGAGGTCACCAGGTAAAGTCTGAAAACCTGTTAAACATGATAAGTCCAGAATGGTGGTCTGATCAAGTGGACAAATTAGGTGTATGCTTTCTTATGGGGAGTACGGAAACCTATTGTTTTTGGTCCAGGTCGGAGGGAATTTGGGTTCAAGAATATGAGAAAATTGTTGAAAATTGATTATTTTTGGAAATTTTGGCTTGTAAACACGATGACTCGACCCCCCACCTGGATGGATGAAGCTCAATACTGTATGATGTGTTCCCCATGATGGTAATTAACCCTATTGTTTTGGGGTCGGGTCAGAGGAGGTCATAGGAGGTCACCAGAGTTCAAAGTCTAAAAGCCTTGTAAACCCGATAAGTCCAGAATGGTTGGTCTGATCAAGTTGAAATTAGTGTATAGCTTTCGTATGGGGGTACAGGAAAACCCTATGGTTTTTGGTGCAGGTCGGGAGTAATTTCGGTTGTAAATAGAAAAAAAATTTGTGAAAAAATTCGTATTTTGCCAAGTTGGGATGGTAAACACGATAACTCGACCCCACATGGATGGATGAAGCTCATATTGGGATGTTTGGTGTTCCCATGAGGGAGCATGAACCCTATTGTTTTGAGGTTCAGGTCAGGGTCATCTGAGGCACAGAGTCAAAGTCTGAAAACCTTGTAAACACGGAGAAGTCCAGAATGGTTGGTTGATAAATGTTGAAATTGGGTGTATAGCTTTCTTATGGGGAGTACAGGAACCCTATTGTTTTGAGCCAGTAGGGAGTGAAATTGGTCGAAAATAGGAATTTTGAAGGAAAATTCGATATTTGGCCAATTTTGGCTTGTAACAAGGATAACTTGACCCACCTGGATGGATGGAAGCTCATACTTGGTATGTGTGTTCCCCATGATGAGACAGATGAACCTATCGTTTTGGGGTCGGGTCAGAGGTCATCTGAGGTCACCGAGGTCATCAAGGTTCGGAAACCTGTAAACACGATTAGTCTAGAATTGTTGGTCTGATGATGTTGAAATTAGGTGTATGCTTTCTTATGGGGAGTAACGGAAACCCTATTGTTTTTGGTCCAGGCGGGGTGAATTTTGGTCGAAAATAGAGAAAAAATTTGTGAAAATTCGATATTTTGGCCAATTTTGGTGTGTAAACCCGTATCGACCCCACTGGATGGATGAAGATCATACTTGTATGTTGTGTCCCATGATGAGACATGAACCCTATTGTTGGGGGAGGGTCCGAGGTCATCTGAGTCACCAGAGGTCAAAGTCTGAAAACCTTTAAACACGATAAGTCTAATGGTTGGTCTGATTAAGTTGATATTAGTTGTAAAGCTTTCTGATGGGAGTACAGGAAACCTATTGTTTTTGGTTCAGGTCGGGAGTGAATTTCGGTGGGTAAATAGAAAAAATTGTGAAATTCGATATTTTGGCCAATTTTGGCTTGTAAAACATAACTCGACCCCCAATGGATGGATGAAGCTCATACTTGGTATGTGGTCCCCCCCCCCCCCCATGATGAGTAATGAACACTATTTTTTGAGGTAGGTCAGAGGTCATCTGAGGTCACAGAGGTCAAGTCTGAAAAAACATTGTAAACACGCTAGTCCAGAATGGTTGTCTGATCAAGTTGAAATGGGGGTATTAGCTTCTTTGGGGAATAAAGGAACACCTATTGTTTTTGGTGCAGGTCGGGGGAAAATTTTGGTCGAAAATAGAAAATTTGTGAAAATTCGAAAATTTTCGAATTTTGGGTTGAAACGCTAACTCGAACCCCACCTGGATGGATGATTGAAGATCCTACTTGGCGGTGTTGTTCCCCATGATGAGTACATGAACCTATCGTTTTGGGGTCGGGTCAGAGGTCATCTGAGGTTCACAGGTCAAGGTCTGAAACCTTGTAAACACGATTAAGTCCAGAATGGTTGGTCTGATCAAGTGATGAAACTAGGTGGTATTAGCTTTCGTAGGGGAGACGGAAACCCAGTGTTTTGGTCCAGGTCGGGGTGAATTTGGTCGAAACAGAAAATTTGTGAAAAGTGGATTTTGGCCAAATTTTAAGCTTGTAAAACGATAACTCGACCCCACCTGGATGGTGAAGCTCACATACTTGGAAATGTGTGTTCCCCAGATGAGTAATGAACCCTCTATTGTTTTGGGGTCGGGGGGCCAGAGGTATCTGAGGTCACCAGAGGTCAAGTCTGAAAAACTTGTAAACACGATAAGCCAGCATGTTGTCTGATAAGTTGGAATTAGGTGTCTAGCTTTCTTATGGGGAGTACAGGAACCTATGGTTTTTGTTCTGGTCGGAAGTGAATTTTGGTCAAGAACGGAAAATTTGTGAAAATTCGAAAATTTTTGGCCCATGTTGGCTTTGTAAACACATAACTCGACCCCACCTGGATGGATGAAGCTCATACTTGCGTATGGTGTTCCCCATGATGAGTCATGAACCCTATTGTTTTGAGGTCAGGTCAGAGGTCATCTGAAAGGCACCGAGGTCAAAGTCTGAAAACATGTAAACAAGATAAGTCCAGAATGGTTGGTTGATATGTTGAAATGGGTGTAAGCTTTCTTTGGGGAGTACAGGAACCCTATTGTTTTGGTCCAGGTAGGGGTGTGAATTTTTGGTCGGAAAATAGAAAAATTTGTGAAAATTGAGCTTTGGCCAGTTGACTTGTACCACATAACTAGAACCCACCTGATGGATTGAAGCCATACTTGGTATGTGGGTTCCCATGATGAGTACATGAACCTATTGTTTTGGCGGGTCGGGTCAGAGGTATTGAGGTCACAGAGGTCAAAGTCTGAAAACCTTGTAAAACAAGATTAAGTCCAGAATGGTGGTCTGATCAAGTTGAAATTAGGTGTATAGCTTCGTATGGGGAGTACAGGAACCTATGTTTTTGGTTCAGGTCGGCAGGGAATTCAGTCGAAAATGAAATTTGTGAAAATTCATATTTCAGGCCAATTTTAGCTTGTAACAAGAAAAAACTCGACCCCGCCATGGATGGATGCGCTCATACTTGGTATGTGTGTTCCCCATGATGGTAAATGAACCCTATGTTTGAGGTAGGTCAGAGGTCATCTGAGGTCACAGAGGTCAAAGTCTGAAAACCTGTATAAACACGATAAGTCCAGAATGGTTGGTCTGATCAAGTTGAAAATTTGGGTGTATAGCTTTCTATGGGCGAGTACAGGAAACCCTATTGGTTGTTGGTCCAGGTCGGGGAGGAATTTGGTCGTGAATAGAAAATTTGGTACCGACAAAATTGATATTTTTGGCCAATTTGGCTCTTGTAAACACGATAAACTCGCCCCACCTGGATGGATGATTGAAGCTCATACTTGGTAGTGTGTTCCCCATGATGAGTACATGGAACCCTATTGTTTTGGTAGGTCACAGTCATCTGAGGTACAGAGGTCAAAGTCTGAAAAACTTGTTAAAAACGATAAGTCCAGAATGGTTGTTCTGATCAAGTGAATTGGTGTATAGCTTTCGTATGGGGAAGTACAGGAACCCTATTGTTTTTGGTCCCAGGTCCGGGCCGGTGGAATTTGGTCGAAAACAGCAATTTTGGGTGAAAATTCGATATTTTGGCCAATTTTGGGCTTTGTAAACACGATAACTTTACCACAACTGGATGGATGAAGCTCATACTGGTATGTGTGTTCCCATGATGAGTACAGGAACCCTATTTAGGTTTTGGGGTCGGGTCAGATGTAATCTGAGGTCAAAAGATTTCAAAGTCTGAATACCTTGTAACACGAATAAGTCAGAATGGTTGGTCTGATTCAAGTTGAAATTAGGTGTATAGCTCTTATGGGGAGTACAGGAACCTTAATATTTTGGTTCTGGTCGGGAGTGAGGGAAGTGATTTCGGTCTCGAAAATAGGAAATTGTTGAAAATTCGATATTTTGGTATTTTGGCTGTAAACACGAAACTCGACCCCAATGGATGGATGAAGCTCATACTTGGATGTGTGTTCCCATGATGAGAACTGAACCCTATTGTTTGAGTGCAGGTCAGAGGTCACAGAGGTCAAAAGCTCTTGAAAACCTTGAAACCGATACGTCCAGAATGGTTGTCTGATCATTGTTGACCTTGGGTGTATAGCTGTCTTATGGGGAGTACAGGAACACTAATTGTTTTTGGTTCATGTCGGGGTGAATTTGGTCGAAAATAGAAAATTTGTGAAAATTCGATGTTTTGGCCAATTTGGCGTGTTAAACACGATAACTCCACCCCACCTGGGAGGATGAAGCTCTACTTGGTATGTGTGTTCCCCATGATGAGTACATGAACCTATTGTTTTGGGGTAGGGTCAGAGGTCCTCTGAGGGTCACCAGAGGTCAAATGTCTCTGAAAAACCTTGTGTAAACACGAGAAGTCCAAAATGTTTGGTCTAAGCAAGTTGAAATTAGGTTATAGCTTTCTTATGGGTGAGTACCAGAAACTATGTTTTGGTCCAGGTCGGCGTGAATTGGTCGGAAAATTAGGAAAAATTTGTGAAAATTTGATATTTCGGCCAATTTTAGCTTGTAAACAAGATAACTCGACCCCGCCTGGATGGATGAAGCTCATACTTGGGATGTGTGTTCCCCACACAGCATGCGTACATGAACCATCGTTTGGAGCTCAGGTCAGAGGTCATCTGAGGTCACCGAGGTCGAAAGTCTTTGCAAACCTTGTTAAACACGATAAGATCCATAATTGTTGGTTTGATCAAGTTTGAATTAGGTGTAAAGCTTCATTATGGGGAGTAGAGGGAACCCTATTGTTTGGTTCAGGTTCAGGAGTGAATTTTATCGAAAATAGAAAATTTGTGAAAATTTGATTATTTTAGCACAATTTTGGGATTGTAAAAATGATAACTTTACCCCACCTGGATGGATCAAGATCATGACTTGGTATGGTTTGTTCCCCATGATGAGTAGATGAAACCCTTTTTGTTTGGGGTCCGGGTGTCAGAGGTCATCGAGGTCACCGGAGGTCATAGTCTGAAAACATAGTGAAAAAAGATAAGTCAGAAACGGGTTGGTCTGATCAGGTTGAAGCATTAATATAATAATAATATAATAATAAATTTTTCGGTAGCAGGCGCTTCGTTGCTTGCCACATCTGTCCACTTGAGCTTTTCGTTTCATGCGTTTTTATGGTGTTTCTCGTCACTTGGACTGTGTTGCTGTCCATTGGTTCTTCACGGGCAAGTCTTTTGTGTGTCTTTTACATAACTTGCAGGTTTTTTAGGTTTTTTGGTAGTTTTTTCGAGTCATGTGTTTCTGTCGACGGGATTGTCATTGCCCTAGCTTGCATCCTATCAAGCTACACTAATTCTCGAAATAGTCCATTGCCGTTACATGAACCAAAGGCCTGATCTCTTCCCCAGCACGTAATTGCTTTGAAGGCGGTGTTGGTTTTTGTTCCAGGATACTAACACCTCGCGCTATACAAGCCAGTTAAATGCAGTATACTCGGGATATCCTTCTTGCACTAAGATGCTGTGCGGATCAGAGCCCCGAGCCTTGTTTAATCGTCTCTGCGAAGGGGGAAACTATGGCGATTCAGGGGCTGTCGTGGAGGCAAAACTGGTACTCCCGTCCACGGATCGACCAGGTATGCCCTAATCCTCACGCCATAGATTCCTAACTAGCATCAAAATAGAATAGCACTATTACACACCCCACTATAAAACTTGGCTTCGGGAATGCTTCCTCTCCCTAAACAACAAAATGGCTGCCATAAGCGAGCTGATCAGTGACAATTTTCCCTTGATTAGCGCTGCAGTTTGCAAAAACTTGGATGCTAGGATGACAAGAGATAGCTCGATAATTTCGGAGTTAAACTTGACGCTTCCCTAACTTCAACTTCGTTCATTCCACACGTAACACAAGGGTGGTGGCCTAGCAGTCATTGTCGACCTAAAGGGGTTCAAAGTGTCACAACACGGGCATGTAAACTATTCATCCTTCGAACTTATGGATGTCTCAGTGAAACTAAGATCTTTGTCAAAACCGTTCCCCTCCTCGTTATCTACAGACCTCCTTCCTCTAGCATGAGGTGTTTTTCGATGAGTTTGTGTCTCTCCTTCTGGAATATGTAGCTACTATTCCCGAGGACGTCCATTGCTTGGGTGACTTCAACATCCGCATCGACAATGTTAATGACCGTAATGGCAATCGCCTGCATACTTCTACTCGACTCCTCCAACTTGTGCCACATGTCGAAAACTCTACCCACACTCGTGGACATACTCTTGATCTGCCATTACTGACAAGCTTCAAGTTGCTGTCTCTGATTATAGATCAATAATTTCTGGTTACCTGCTGATCATCTGCGGTTGTCTCCTCGTTTGAAATGAGCGTCCTTCATTACCACGAAACGAAATCTCTTACCTAAAATCCTTGAGATGACATTGCTAATTTAGCCAGGACATACTGTCCTCAAGCCTCTATCTGACAGCGAGATAATCTTCCAGCGGCTATTGATCAGTATAACATGTGCTTAGCAGCTGCTTGATACCACGCGCCCCTGGTTACATCTAATATCGCCCTCCGACCAAACTCTCCCTGCACAACCGACAGCTTGCGAGCCATGAAACGTGAAAAACGCAGGCTTGACCGTTGGTTAAAGTCAAAGCTTGTAGTTGATAAAGAATCTACATCTACTGCGTTTTTTACACAATTCACGTGAATCTGTCTAAGCCGATACTACTCGCTAGCTCAGCGACTGCTATGCGCAAAATTGTTCAGAGCTATCACTCAATCTTTAATCTGACTCTGAGAGGACTTACCTGCTCATGATTCTCTACCGAGCTTGTCACAAATTTGCCAACTTCTTCACTGAGAAAATGACCTGATTCAAGGTGAGCTTGCCAGCCACTTCTCTCGCTGCTACAACCGCGCTTACAGAACCACAGATCCATGACCCATATATCACGTCCTAAGGTCCTGCACAAGTTCAGTGTATTATCCACTGGATGCAGTTCTGACGTCATTAAAGACGCGCCCCGAGACATGCTTTTTAGATCCTATTCCGACCCCCCTCTTGGTTAGTGCATCGACTCTCTTCTGGGCTCTGTTATCCACGGACACGGAAATCGCTCTTGTTTCGGTAAGTTCCTGACATGCTCAAAACAGCTAATGCTGTTCCTTATTTGCAGAAAAACACTTGGGACGAGGACACACTCAGCAATTACCCTCCGGTAAGCTTGCTACCAGTTCTCTCTCAAGTCATTGAACGCGTAATCTCGTGCACAGTGGCAGAACTCTTCAAGAAAAAAAAAAAAAAAAAATCACAGTAACAACCTGTCTTACCATTCCAATCTGCCTATCGCCCTGCGTACAGCATTGAATGGCCTCGCTTATAAGCTTTCTAATGTCTACTGTGGCCCTGAACAATCGTCAGGATTCTATTATGATTTTCTGAGATACCGCTGGCCTTTGACACAATCGATCACTGTATCCCTAGTGCATCGTCTCCAGACCAGGTACGGTATCGTTGGGTCGGCTCTGAGCTGTGCAAGTCCTTATTTGGCAAATAGTGCCGTCTAGCGTGTGCCATTTGGCAACTCGGTTTCAACCATCGCACTGTCTACATCGTGGTGTTTTCCACAAGGTTTCTGGTCTAGGTGCTCCTTATACACATTTATACCATCCTAATCCCACGACACTCTCCTCCCACGGCGTGAAATCATCATGGTTTACCCGACGACACTCACGGTATATTTTTTTTAAAGACGCCGAACGCGCATCTGCCATGCATCTACTCGGTGCTGTGGTTTCTTCTGACGCATGGACTGGCAGCTGCTAACATGCTAAAGGTAAGCAGCAAAGACTCAACTGATCATGTCGCCTCTATTTTGTAATTCTGCGCCCATTCCCCACTCCATGCTTGGAGTGATCTTTGGTTTACCCAGTCACCGACGCCAGAACCTTGTGTTCTATTTGATGCAAGCTTGACCTCAAAACGCATGTCGTACAGTGTGTCCGGCTGGCTGGTTCGGTGTTTCACCGATCGGGAAAATCAGAAAATCCTTGACCAATCCTCCTCAGAAAGACTCGCACACTCGTTCGTTTCATCCCACCTCGATTTCGCAATTGCCTACTCTTTGACTTCCTGCTTTCTGACCTAAAGAACTGCAAAACATTCAAATGCGGCAGCCAGAATTGTCACCAGGAACACCTCCAAGACAGCATATCACCCGGTATTGAGGGATCTTCAGAGACTGGCTCCCGTCACCGCGCGTATCTCGTTCAAACTTCTACCACCATTTTAAGATTTCAAGGCATCTCCCAAAGTACCTTCCAGACTGAATTGAGCCGTCTTGCCACACGCACCCTGCGTACGTTCTCTCGCAACTTATATCATCAAAAAAGAATGCATACTAATACTATGGTAACAAGGCTTTTGTCTCGGCCGGACCATCTATTTGGAAGAGCCTACCAGACACCTTCGGTTGGACAACATTGTTACTCCTTCAGAAGAAGCTGAACTTTCCTCTTCCGTAACGTTGACTTTTACCTCTTTTCTAAGCGCTTTGAGCTTGGTAGAGCGATATATAAGAACGACATATTATTATTGTTATTATGAGGTTGAAAATTAGTTGTGGTAACTTTCTTATGGGGAGGTCATAAACCCTATTGTTTTTGTAAAGGGTGGGTGACTGAGGCTCATACTTGGTTTGTGTATTCCCCCCTATGAGCACCTGAACCCTATTGTTTTTGGGGGTCTGTTGGAGGTCAGCTAAGGTTACCAGAGTTCAAAGTCTAAAAGCCTCACCTTTAGTGTGTAGCTTCTTACCAGGGTCAGGAACCCTATTATTTGGTGTCAGATAGGAAATTGTCAGACGTTGTTGCCTATAATGAGCTGGTACGATCTCCATTTGTCCATGTGTCTAGCTCGGGGTTGACATAAAAGTCAAGGAATCACAATCCTCTTGCTTTCTGGTTACTATAAATGGCTTCTCACATACACCCTAAATTCTAGCCAAACAGCTATGCTGGTTGCTTTGAATCTGCATGTCACTCATATCGTTCAGCATCCTCATCATTCATTGTGTCAACATTTTTGCCTTCCTGATTCCTTGACGAAGTCCGAGGAATCTATGCATTCACGTTGTGTGTGTGTGTGTGTGACGCCCGCTTGTACCACGATAACTGATCAGTCTGAGTAGCCTGGTCATCTTGGTATGTTGTTCCCCATGATGAGTACAGAACCTATGTTTTGGGGTCGGGCAGAGGTCATCTGAGTCACCAGAGTCCAAATTTGAAAATCTTGTAAACCCTATAAGTCCGGAATGGTTGGTCTGATCAGGTTGAAATTTGGTGTGTGCTTTCTTCTGGAAGCCAGGAACAGCTATTGTTTTTAGGCAGCGTGAGACTAGCTCTACAAGTCATCATGTCTCACCTTCCGTTCGTTCGTGTCGTTCGATAAGTTCGTCCCTTCTGTTCGTCACGTTCTTCCATAACTTCTGAACCATCCATGCGATCAGGTTGAAAACTTGGTAGTGGATGGAGCTTTGCTAAAGATAGCCTCAGCACATTTATTCAGCATAGTGGTTATTAATATTTTAATTAATACCAATTAATTACCCCAATTTCCACTTTAATTTGAGCTCTCTACTGCCATAACAAGTTGGTTTACATTACTACTTGCCACCTCACCGTATCTGTCAAAGGTCCAGGCACATAAACCTATTGTCCAGGGGAAAGGATTTGGCTCATCACATCTCGCCCTAGTTTACATCAGCCATGCATTCGGAGGATGTTTAAAGTACATTCTGGTCAGATTATCTTGGACCAATTTCTCTGGTGCCTATTTCTTGGGAGTGTGTTTCCAATGTTCACTGCCACAGGCTTAGGCATGAGTTGTGGTGCATATACTTGTGCTGGGCACTGATAGCACATATAGGCCAAGTGTGGTAGACATGTTCCACGCCATTCCATGGTTATGACGGATTGTCAGTAGAGGTCAGTTACAATGTGAACAAACAATATAAATGTGAATGGCAAAAAACATGCAGTGTATCGCACAGGAATAGTTGCTGTCCGCCAGCTACCAAGACGTTTCGACTTGCACTTTGGAATAGGTCAGGGTTGAATTTGGTCAAAAAGAGAAAATTTGTGAAAAGTCGACATTCTGGCTAAATTGGGCTTGTATAAACACGCTACCCGACCCCGGCTGATGGATGATGCTCATACTGGGTATGTGGTTCCCCATGATGAGTACATGAACCCTATGTTTGGGGGTCGGGTCTGAGGTCACCCCCCCCCCCCCCCCCCCAGGAGGGTCAAGTCTGAAAACCTTGTAAACACGATAAGTCCAGAGCTGGTTTTGGTCTGAAATAAGGTGGAAATTTGGTGTATAGCTTTCTTATGGGGAGCACAGGAACCCTATTGTTCTTGGCATGAGGTCGGGTGAATTTTGGTCAAAGATAGAATTGTGAAAAGTCGAATTTTGGTTCAAATTGCTTGTTAAAACACGATAATCTCGACCCTGCCTGGATGGATGAAGCTCATACTGGTATGTGTGTTCCCAGATGAGTACATGAACCCTGTTGTTTTGGGGTCGGTCAGAGGTTCGCCATAGGTCAAAGTCTGAAAATCTAAAATTTCAGTGTGTAGCTTTCTTATCAAGGTCTAGGAACCCTATTGGTTGGTTGGGATAAATGGGAAATTTGTCAGTTGTATGTTGCCCATAATGAGCTGGTGCAATCGGCCATGTTTGTATCGTGTCTAGCTATAGGTTGTCAGAAGAGGTCAAGGAATCCTACGCCTTTGGGCTTATGGGTTGACCATGGGAAATGTTTGACTTGTGAAGGGCAGGTCAAAGGTCATTGAATGGTCAAACGTCATTAAATGGGCGATATAGGCCATTATGTTACATGTGCATTAATTTCAAAATGTATCTCCTACAAAGCTACATTACATTTTCTTGATGAACCGTGTCATAATGCTCTCCTTTCAGCTGGTTTGCCAGATTTTGGATGCAATATCATAAAATGTCATTAGAATTAAAATGTGACATCTGATGAAATGAAGCAAGACAGGTAATTCTTGGGATGTTGACCAAACTTGGACCCAATGCACGTCATAAACCTTTGGGGACATCTGGCATGTGAAAGTCAAGGTCATAGGTCATCAAAGGGACACAATATGCCACTGTAACCATGTGAAAATGCCCTTTTCTCTCCGATACGCCATTCTTTGATGGACGTTGAGTCGTTGACCAAAGTGAGTAACAATGTTTTAGAGACCTGCTATTGACATCCATGTAAAAATGTCGTTACAGGGGCACAATTGACCATTGTTTAAACTGCCTTTTGGCCTCATGAACTTGAACATTTTGCGTCTTGTTACATTCGTGTAGTTCGAGCTACGCACGTGCTCTAGTTTGGTAGTCTGATCATCAAAGATGACCAAAATTATGACAAGACTTTGTTTTGAACCTTTATTCTCAATGTGTTGATCAGAAATAATAGTTGCACTTCATCAACGCATGAGCTTTTACTGGAATGATTGAATACGGTACAGCTCCATGGTAAGTAAAGCAATAATAGCGATAGGAAGGAAAATTGAAATGATGCACTCCACTAGAATGTCCAATTATATGCCTTTTGATCCTTGATTGTTTTTGGGGTCAGGTCAGAGGTCCCCCAGCTGTCGAAGTCTGAAAACTTGTAACCACGATAAGTCAAGAACGATTGGTCTGATAAGGTTGAAAATTGGTGTGAAGCTTCCTTTTGCGGGAGTACAGGAACACTAGTGTTTTGGGCAGGGTAAGGGATTCTTTTGAGTCAAAATAGAAAATTTGTTTACAAAGTCAATATATTTTGGGCAATTTGGCTTTGTAAACACGATAAGACGACCCCACCTGGATGGATGAAAGTGTGCTCATAGAGTATGTGTGTTCCCCGCGCATGAGTAAATTAACCCTATGTGTTGGGTCAGGTCAACAGGTCATCGAGATCACAGGAGGGGTCAAGTATGGAAAAGGAATGAATTAGTGAATGAATGAATGAAATTTAGTGTGGTCGGCTTTCGTACCTTTCTTCTCAAAGAGCTCAGGAACCCTGTTGGTGGTTGGAAAAAAGTGGAAATTTGTCAGACTTTGTTGCCCATAATGAGATTGTACAATCTCCCATTTGTCCTTGTATGGCTATGGGTTGTTCGAAAAGAGTCAAGGTAATCACTAAGCCTTTTGGCTTTCTGGTTTTTGTTTAAATGCTCGTTTGGGGAAGTGCAGTTACACAACTCTCATCAACCTTCTTTGCTGAATACGAAAGAACTATTTGGTCCCTTGAATATTTGGTGATATAGTGTCAGTGTGTAGTGTGTAGTTCAAGCGGGTATCTTCAAAATCAGCGTGAAGTAACGTTTCCCTCCATTCCCATGACGCAAATCGAGACCTGCTGCAAATCGCAAGAACTGTCCCAACTGTCGCAAGAGCCTTCGGCCTCAAAGCGGAAACCGTTCCTCCCCATCGTGCGAAACATTATTATAATCGGCTGCCTGATCAAGTGGTGGACAATCGTGACTCGGGCTGCTAGAGAAGGTCAAGCGTGCGTATACTACAGCCCTGAAAGGTGTTGCTTTTGTTTGCCCTCAAGTGTAATGACCAAGGTGCGAGGAGACTGTCCTGAGTGAAGGACAAGGTCTCGGCCATGATAGTCAGTGTAACTTCCGCCTGGTTTGTCTGCAAAAAGGGCTGCGGAATGCCCATCTCCGCAGAACAGGAACCCACACAATTGTAATAGTTTTATTGAAAGAATAACATCAAGGTGATATCCTATTATTTTCGTCTTTTGGTTTTTATCGTGATGAATATTTCACTTTGGGGGTGTACCCACGCACTACAAGTGCTTAACTATTCAATAATCAATTTCTATCTGAACTACTGTCACTTTAGAAAACATCCATTGTCCAGTACGTCTCTACAAAATCAGGAAGTCACAGATCGCAAACAAGTTAAAAAAGAATCAAGTGTACTTTAATAACCACCCAATAAACGTTAAGATTGTCCAAAAGTCACCCTTGCAAAGTAAGAAAAAAAGTGCGGCATATCACTCAGATTCTGGTAACTTAAACTTGATTCTGCTGACCTGACGGATGGACAGGTGGACCACCTCTTGCCTAAAGAACCTGCCATATGTCCGGTAGCTAGTGGCTAGCATTACTGCAGATCCTTATGGTAAAAAAAAGTGAATCGCTTATAAATTGCCATAACAGGGGGGTTCATCATTTGGGTTCCAATTCTTCCGTTGCAGCTGGGTTGTATGTGCCTGTTGTAGTGGACATGATGACTCATCCAATCTCTCATACTGTGTTATTATTGTCTGTGCCATAAAGCTGATCTCCACTCCTGATGCTAATTGGGAAACTTCAGTATGAGGGACGTCTGTAGTCTGTATCTTTTGTCTCCATAAGCACTCCTGATTGTGAGAGCCAGGGTTTCTATGATCTGTGAAGTACTCTAGGCATGTCCTCGCTGTTAACTATTTTTCATTAACCTCAAGCTCCATTTTTGTACAACCCAAATTATTCATATAAATACATATCTATATATATATCCCCCCAGTAAAACCCCAACTTAAGGGCGAATGTTTTTAGTCTTGAATCATGATGACGTTGTCAGTGGAGAGAGATGAAGCAAATAAACATGTTTTGCCAAAGATCACAGATGGCCAAAGCCGAAAATGATTCATACTTCATATGTCATATGTGCAACCCAGCAGCCTACATCGCATATGACCCTACAGCAGAAATAGGCATACATGTAGATTAACGAATAGCAGAATATTATGCCCTCCTCGTACCTTTAGATGCACGCTAAAAACAGGTAGTCATTTGTGCCTAACCCATTCATTTTATTTCCAAGATGGAAGCTAATTGTATAATTATAGCAAGACCTTCTGTACTTGTTTGACTTGTTCTCGTATGTGTATCACTGTATATTCTACTATTTTGAAAAAATGTATTTAGGCATTACACCTGTGTAAGACCAAATTTTCCAATTTGAGGACATTATAATTCAATCGATCAATCAATCACTCAATGTTTTAGAAAATAGTCGAAAAGGTAATTTTCAATGTTCCTTCCTCAACTGCTCACAGAACTTGAAGAGACTCCAATAACGTCTACAAGCAGTTTTGGATTTGCTGCAAGAAACTCCGGACAAGGTGAAAACCTGGAAGACAAAATGATCAGGGCCCTCCCCCCCCACACAGCAGAGGGATGACTATTACTCTGACTCCTACTCTTTTGGTGGACGGACCCCCCCCCCACGAGTACCTTACCTGAGATGACTACAATGCTTCCTTTTGGCTCCAACTACCTCACCCCAACCTCCTGAGGTTCATGACCTGGAGGATGCCGGGCCAAGCGATAGTTACTCGGATGGGGGGGGGACACCAACAACAGCGAAGAGTATGAAGGTGAAGCCATCGAGCAATGACCTTTCGCAAATAGCTTCTCGCAAGGCATTGTGGTCTAGCCCGAGAGCAAAGTAGGCACCTATGAAGGCCAAATAGGAAGTTCAGCAGATAAAATTATTTTCCTGGCAAGGAATAGCACAAATTTTTCCAATACATGCTAACCAAAACTGCCCCCTGAATTATACCAGCATGCATCAAAACTATCCCATAGTACACTGCAACAATGCTATTTTGCAAGAAGGTCTACCGGAATAGGACTACGAAACACACTTGATGGTTCCTTGTGCAGAATAACCAACAATTTATTTGCACATGATACTTAGCTTTCACCACTGCAACATGATGTGGTAAGAGAGAGGTAAGTACATTGCAACCTTTCCACGTCCTTAATATCAATACAGAGAGTGGTACATTGCAACAAACCGCCAAGAGGCATTGCCTATTCCCTGTACCTTTTGAAAGATTCACAGCCGACAAAAGTGTAGTTATGGAGTTTTTTGTACCCTTGTCAGGCTTGATATGTTTGATCTTCCCCTGCACAGCAAGTATAAAGTAGGGAAGAAAAAAAGGGCGTATACGTAAGAAAAAGAAAACCTTGGCATGTAGGTGGGCATATGGAGAGTAGATAACGTTTTTTCCCTTGTCTGATCCAAGGTCACCAAAGGTTGACATGGGATCAAAGTTTGGAGGCCTTGTGCAACATGGCAACTTTCTATAATAAAAGATATAGGATGGGCTCCCCAAACACTTGACCATAAAACGAGTAGATGATTCCTAATAAAATCTGTGGAACATGATGCCGTGCAATAAAAACATGCAGGAGGCTCCTACAGTAATGATTTCTTATTGTTGTTTGAGGTCTAGTGCTGATCTCAAATATTTTGTGGTGTGGGCTCGTCCCTGAGGTTAACAGCCTGAAGTCCCTAGTATTAACATCCCGCGGCAGTAGGGGTTGGCCTTCATACAACTGCTAGGTTAATATCTCTACTTCATGATCTTGGCAGCAACCACTTGAACAGAAATTACTACTCGTGCGCCTCTTTTCCCATGACATTATCCATATGAGGCTACGGAATCATAGCCTTGAAGAGAACCAGCCATTGGTGAGTCTAATTTCCATTTTCACGAAGGATTCTATCTATTTTTCAGCAGCAACTGTGTCATGGCTCATGAGATGATAATGGGGTCAAGATGCACTCAGTTAATTCAGGAGGATCAGCAATGAAGAAACGCGCCTTGGCCATCGATGACGATGACCCATTTCGCACGACGGTGTCGCACCCTAGACTATGGCCGTCGAAGATGATGAACAGTCTGGACGTAGGAGGATGATAGGCTCTCCAGCACATGGACACATGAATCGTCCCACTCACTGAGGGGGGGCCCAAGGTCGCCCCAAACGGACCGGCCCACACACCCCTACTCTTGATGAGCGCTGATGTCAATGAAACTGAGGGGTTTCGATGAGGCTGAGGGAGCCGTCACCTGCTGTAAAGCTGCGGGAAGGTCCCCTCAGATACGTAGAGCCTCAACCCTGAAGGGTAACATCGAGGACCGTCCCTCGTACAAATCCAAAAGGGGGTCATCGACCACGACCACGACGACCACCACGACGGTGCAGGCGCCGTGAGAACGTGGTCGACACGGGCAGCCGACCAGACCTGGACCCCAACTGCTGAGACTGACAGACGACATAGAACACAGAGACCGTCAGGAGACTGCTTCTTCCTCTAGCCACAACGCATAGGGGCTCCTGACAACGTGCGACCAGAGAATGACAGGAACAAGAGGAGAGACCGCTCATGGCTCTCGTGACGAAAACGCCGACATAGGTAATTGACCATAGGTTGTAGGGCTTATTGCATCCTGATTGGAATCATTTCCATGAGATGAAAGAAGTCCAGCTCAATGTTGTAGAACTACTGGTAAAAAAGAACACATCCATATCCTATGGTCAATAAGCTTGAGAGAGTGATGTGTCCGGCCCTCTTGTCACATCTTTTTAGCAGTATCAGCTGTATGATCTAATGTATGCTGATGATACCACAATCTACACATTATGAAACATGGGAACTCAGCTACCATGATCTTCAAACCTTGCGTCCTGTATCAGAGATTTCAAAGCTTGGTCGTTTGCTAACGATATGAAAACAGTAAGGACTGAAATCTCCTCCTCTCATCTCATAGGTCTTCCCTTCCCATCAGTTCTGTTGAAATTGGTGAATGTCATCTATTCAGACTATCAGTTTACTGTTGTTGTGATCTTGGGGTGAGATTTGATAAAGATGGTTCCCACGTGAATAGCATCTGTGGTGCCGCATTCTTTTTCCCTCAGAAGATTTGAAAAAAATATGCAGGTTCTGGGACAGAAAAGGGACACTGAATGCTTGTGCATGGTCGTCTAGACTCGGTTAGATATTTTAGCCACAATGGGTTGGAGCAGGGACAACCGAGGGGTAGGCAATTTGCAGTTGCCGTCGTCTGCGGGTGATTACCCCCAACCCCCACCAGTCAAGGTACGCCCATAAAGCCTATTCCGTGTAACTGGTGAAGGATTCGCAGCTGACAATAGGTGCCAATTAGTTGAGTTTAGTGATTAAGGGTGAGGAAGGACCATAATCCTCATAAACGACCCCGAGCCACAACATCCCAGGAAAGAAAAAATGACCAAAACTGAAAATAAATAATTCGCCCGGATTCCTGAAAAGTGAATCAAGGACATGTTCTTGAACGCATTAACAATCTTAGAGCAAACAACATTTTTAGGAAGACAGTTCCACTCATTGATCACTCTCTGCGAGAAGAAGAAAATAGGTACGAATGGCCATTCGTGCAGCGCTTGCCACGAAGGGCTTGAGACAAGTGGCCTCTATTCGCAGTAACATTGAAAATTCAAAGAAGTAAGGGAAGGACAGGCATAGAGTCCATGGACACTTTGAAACCTGGATCAAGTCACCCCGATTCGCCTCAGACTCCATGACGTTTAGACGAGACGCCTTAATATTTCATCGTAAGATATAAATTTTTCAGACAGTGAATCATGCTATTTGCCCTACGCTGAACGTTTTCCAATTCCTGCTTGTCTTTTGCAAAGTAGGGATTCCCAACACGTGTACAGAATACTCTAGGTGCGGTCTCACCATTTGCTTCAAACAGCCTGACAACAAATATCATATCAAGGAAACTGAAGGACGTCTAATCAAGCCAAGAATCCACTTACCTCTCCTAGCAGCTTTCGAGCCACACTGCTTGGAAAGGTTTCAAAGAGAACAAAAACAAACCCAAGATCTTTTTTCTGAATCACCCTCCTGAATATTTTCTGGTCATTCAACATTGAAATGAATCGTTGCAAGGTGAAAACCAACGTGCATGACTTTGCATTGTCGACTTTGCAAAACATTTGCCAGTCGGAAGAACATTTGGCAATTATATCCAGATACCTTTGAACGACTTGCAGCTCTCAGCGAACTTCTTACCCTTGAATGAACAAAACCTCCAAGATCGTCTATATACTCCAAGAAACCGTAACGCCCCAATATCACTATCCCTGGGGAACACCGCTAGTGACTTTTTCCAAGAAAACGACCGCCCATTAATGACAAATCATTGTTCCCTATTATGAAGCCACTCACGAATCCACTTGAGGACATTCCCCTCAATGCCAAAGCTTCTTCAACTGAGCAGAGTCGCTCTTGGAGACTTGTCAAAAGCTTTCTGAAAGCCCCAGGAAAATTATATCAACAGCATACTCGACCGTTGTCCACAGAACATGTAACATCTTATCTTCCATAAATTCCAAGAGATTATTAAACACGAACGATTTTTTTCCTAAACCCATGCTGAGAATCCCTACTCAAGACTATGCTCATTGAATAATCACCATATGATCCCAAATATTGAATTCCATTTTTACCATTGGCAGATCACAACACTCAACTAGTAAGACGGACTTGCCTGTAAGTACAAAGGAAGAGACCGTTTTACCTTTCTTGAAAATAGTAGAAACCTTTGCTTTCCTCCACTCATCCGGAAAAATACCTTCTTGGAGAGTCTTATTGAAAATAAAGCCTAGTGGCATGGCACGACAACTAGTCGGCAACGGATTTCAATTAATAAAGTGATAAACTCGTCAGAACCAGGAGCTTTATTCACTTTGAAGCTCTTGCAGTTTCTCCTTCACTGAAAGCAAGACGAACACAACCATATTTACCAATATAAATGTGGAGAAACCCCGACAGACTAGGTCACCAAATTATCCAAGTTCTCATGAGTGAAACAGAACGAGAAAATAATTATTGAGGGAACCGTTAGGGGCCAGTACGTCCTGACTATCGCTGATTGTTACTACCCGAGTCGAAGTCAATCAAAGTACAATGCTGTCCTTGACTTTCTGCCTCGCCCTCACATAAGAGACAAATGCACAAGGATTCTCCTTGATTTAGAGGCAATCTTCCCCAAATCAAGTTTAGGAGCACCAGAACTGAAACGCTGGAAATGCTTTTGCTGAACTTTGAAATGCTCACGATCAGCCCCCGGTCCCGAAAGCATAAAGTCGCCATAAATGTTGCTTACGTTTGATGGCCATGAAAACTCCCTTTCCATCCAAGAAGGCCTCTTGTTCTTACTGCAATGTTTCCTCCAAGGAAAGTAAACTTTCATAACCTTTGTTAACCTTTTCAATGAAACCATTCCAAGATTCAACAGCATTCGTACTTTCGAACAATTTATGCCAATCAACTTTGCTAAAAACCTGGAAAGCCATCCACATTGGCCTTCGCGAAACCCGGACAAGCCACACTCTGTGCGATATTGACGGAACAAGACACCATGAAAGCTAACATATCGTGATCACTTCACCAAGCTTTACCCAAGCTCTCCTACATGATTCTACAGAATCTGGATCAGCGCTCAAACTAATCCAAATATTAATCTTTCTGGCCTATCCAGGTCCCGCACGTCTTGCTGGGCTGAATAGGATCGATCCTCTGCTCGGCAAGTATACCATAAAACATATATAAAAAAAACATAGTTTTTTGTTTGTATGTGCCTCCCTGCTGATCAATTGGCCAAATTGCAACGGATCCAAATGCTGCTGCTAGACTGGTCACTGTCCAAACCCGCCACTTCATATTTCTCCATCCCTTCTGACCTCCATGGCTTCCTTTAGTTGTGTCATGGAGTTTAAACTTCTCTTGTTCAATTTTATAAGAGCATTCATTTGGCAATGTCTCCAGCTATCTGAGAAACATTTTGCAAATATGTTACACACCATCTGGTCATTTAAGGTCTCCTCGGCCAGGGCTTATGGTCAACCGCATTCCATAATCAGCTCCTCTCCTCTGGAAATATCATCCCGGAGAGTTGTTGAAGTGGCGCCATACGTCAACACCTTCAACATAAGGCTAAATGACACACATGTTCTCTTCGTTGTAACCGTTTTTTTTTGCCGGGTTTTTATTAGGGGTCGTCATGCGCAATGAGACCTAATTGCGAATTGCGCTATACAAGAACGGTATTATTATTATTATTATTGTCACATCTTATGACAAGAAGAAAGGAAAAGATGGCCTATTCACTACAGACTTGATATGAATGATGCACATGATGGTGGATGAAGGCTCAGTAATGGTTGTGTAGCTTCTCATATTGAGTACATGATACATAATATGCAATAATTCACATATCCCAGTATGTGTATACTCCCTCCCCGGTCAAATAAGGTCATCAGAAGTCAAAAAGTAGATATGTCAATAATCTTAAGATTGGGCAGCAAAATTTGATAAGAAGCTGATAACTTGCTCTTTTGAGATCAGGCTTTTGCAATTTTTCAGGAATTTCAGCACAGATATGTGAATTTCCAAGCTGATTTGCATAGTTCATGCTCAATCTGTTAACATTGCTGGGTCTACATGAAAACCTTGGTAACAACGTTTGGTATATGTGAATTTTGAAATTCAAACTTCATTCAGAGGTCATGAGAGTTTAACAAAGGCCCATAGATTACCTCAAATGGCTGTAATAAATGAAACTCATTGATTACCATAGTCAACATTCTGTGGCCACAGTCTGGAAACAGTTGGAGTCATTGAATGTCATATTGCGGCATTATACAGTCACTAAAATAGAATTTACAACCTTTTTTTTTTTTTATAACGACTGGTGGATATTTTGAATAACTCCAGCAAGAGGACACAGTATACCAAAACATAACTGAATCCATCAGCCCGAACCCCATGGCTCATGGTTTTCATGCATCAATAATCGTTTTTGTTTCAACCAGACAATGTTTCTTTTGTTTCCCCAGATCTGGGCATAGAAGGAGACCTCGACAATTACACACAGCGACGAAGATCACAGTCACCATAGGTCAAAGCATTCCTCTTCCAAACGATCGAGACGTCGATGAGCGCATTGTGAACACTTATGATTTTGCCATGATACAGTTGAAGTGACCAATTAACGAAATGTGTGTGACTCCCTTGATATTGGCGAGGTGAGAGAGAGGCTCCCTCTTGACCCAAATAGATCAGTGAGCGAGTGGCATATATCTCACATCAATTGGGGCAGAAAATCTTGCATTGCCCCAACCGTGAAGTGTGGTGCCTCTTTGGCTGATGCATTGTACTCCAGTTGTTGCGTTTGCGTCATCCACCTTCAGCAAGCAAGGTACTCCATCCGCAGAGTAGGCAATTTACGTGTAATTGTCATCTGCATGTGCTCACCCCTTCTTCTTCACAAGGCCGTGCTCCATTCCTGTCCTGGTAATGGTTCGCAGCTGACGATAGCGCAGCAGCCAGGGCGGCACCCATGCGAGGCCTTGTATATGTAGGTTTGATTATTCGTTGGGCGAGTATATCATGGAACAAATATTTAGGAAAAAGTGGGCAGGGCGAGTGCGCCCACACGCCATCATCATGAGTGCAACCTCATTGTGATGCTCCAGGACACCTAGCTTGTTCACCTTGGTCCCCACTGGAAAGTTGAGTCATCTCCATTTAGGTAATGCATATGTCAATTGCATGACGTAACTCTCAATACCCTGGACAATCAAAGGTGGCCATGTGGGTCAAATTCAAAGTGAACTCACATTTTTGCATAATTTTCCCTGAATGATCAGTAACAAAGGCTGACTCTGGTGTGTAGAAAGAAGGGGCTGGGCGTGGCCTACTTAGTGGGTTATTTTCGAGGAATTGCGTCATCTAAGTGAACTGAGCTGGGGTTTGCTTGAGTGTAAACGGCTGTATAATCCACATTTGATAATAGGGAGCTTTAGATTTCACAACGGCAATGTTTGACACGTTGTAGACCATGTCACCGTCTGGCAGTAAGCGCGCTTTAGATTTCTGCTACGTGTCAATGTGGCCAGTTTGTAACGTAGATGCGCGCGTTTTACGATTGTGCATTTGAGTATTGACAGTAAAATCGTTGTTTAGCCTGTTGAATAAGGCCCCGCGCTGAGTCCAAGTTCATGCCGTAGGGACAACGTGAAAAGTGAACGACTCTCTTCGTAGATCGACGTAGTACGGCAGTTGGTGAGGTTGTCGCATGCGCAGTAGGTCATTACATCATACATTGCCGTCACGTCGTGAAAATCTAAAGCTCCCTAGAGGACTGGTCAATCCACAAGAAGGACCTTGTCAAAGTTGATCCAATAAGCATTGACTAAATATAAATCTTCAACTTTATGCCAGTTCAGAGTAAGAATTCAAAATATCTATATAAGGTCTGATAATCGTGAGGTTCAATGGGGGGAAACAAGCACAATTATAAACAGTAAAATTTTATCGAGCTAACCTTATCAGTCATCATACGGACAACAGGGTTTTGCAGTAATGGAGTAAATTGGCTGAAATGTTGGTCAAACTAAAAGGATAAATTAGTCTTTCATGTAGAGTGGTCAAAATTATCAAATCCCATGGGCATTAACAGGTGGGGGAAGGGGGGGGGGGAACAGTCCCCCCACTTTCAAAGTGGGGGGGATATCATATCGTTTGTCCCCCCCACTTTTCCGGACCGTAATAAAAAATAATAGGCACATGCCAGATTTTGTATCAGTAAACTGATTAAATTTTGTCTAACCAAACAATAATCGCGTTGGAAATTGTCTAAGTCCACTAATTCCAGGTGCGGACCCCAGGTGGAGATCTGGACCCGACTAGGGCCAAGTGGAAGGATTATCCATGCTTCATACCGAGTTCTCGAATTTAAATCGAATAGCCAAAAGTGCTATAATTTTTGTGTTTCGTGCGCAATGGCGTTTTCTTCAGGCGTCGTAGGCTAGATATGCGATGTTTTTTGTAAAGCTTCGAACATTCGTTAATCGATTAATTTCAGAAGTCTTGGGGGCAGACTTCCCCCTCCCCCCAATTTTTCTGAGATGAATAAATTCAGACGAAAATTCATGGAAATTTGGGAAGAAAAAAAGCAAAGTGGAAAAATACCTGAATTTTTTTAAGTTTTTTTCGATAAAATGCCCGGAAAAATGCAATTTTTTTCGCGGGCTTCGCGGGCGCTGGTAGTTTCCAAGGACCGACTTGTAAATTCGGGTACAAGCTTTCTGCTCCCAAATTGGAGTGTCCCGGTCGCCTATGGCTTTTCCCCTTGATCCCACCAGAGTCCGTTCGGTAGACCCTTGAATCCCACGCAAACAAAGCCAAGAGTAGAAAAGGTAATAAAAAAATACCATGTGTGATACTCGGTAAATCATCTTAGTATGCACAATGACAACTTCTTTGTCTGTCTCCTACTCAAATCACACATGTAAGATGGGTGCTATTGAGCCTGGCAAGTGCCGTTTTCCGTCGATCTGGAGGGTATGAAAATCTGAAATTTTCTTGGTACGCTCCGTGCCAACCAATAGTGGCACTCCGCTCAGATAGTCATCTTTGCATATCGATGTGTACCCCCTCACTCTTCGACACGCTCCGCGCCCCTGTCAAATCCCCCATTACAGGAAACAAGCATTAGTTGCCAACAGTGAAACAGGAGTGGAATAAAAGGCCGACTCCAACTAATTGTCGTGTGTGTTTTTACACCTCAATAATTTTCAGTCACTCTACCTCTGGTGATAGGTATTTGCTCTTGGGCATAAGGTGCTATAGTGTGAACTGTTGTGTGTAAAACATCACATTTCCATACAACACCTTCCCCAAAAGTGGTTATGTGTAGTACAGTGAAGTCCATTATTATTCTGTATTTCGACTGTTGGCCATTGCAATCATGATTTGATGAGTGGTAGGCCATCTGCATATTACCGTCTGCATGTAGTTCTTTGAGTGAGCTATACATGACCATCCATTAATCTAACTACTGTAATCTAATCTCTGTTCCTCTAATGTATTTCAAATTGCTAATCCTCCATCCTTTCTTTGATGATCATGATGACACTTGGACACATGTGGACCAAGGAAGAGTCAACTCTGGTGTTCACAAAATTGATGTCCCAAGGTCATTCAATGGTCAGTTTTCGCTTTTTGTGAAACATGCAGAACTGCTTCCCTGCTACAGTTGGGAAGCATCAGATGATCCTGAAAGTTGTCACGGGCAGTCAGAGCTGATCGACATATGGGGTGTTTGAGCTCAAAGATCATCTAAAGTCTTTGGGTCAAATGTTTCTTCACGAATTGTTTGGATTGTCATACGAGGTGTACAATTGACCAATGTCTTATATGGGGTATTCAAGGCTCTGGGTCCGGGTCACCATGGGTAAATTTGGTAGGCATGTCTGATATAAACTGGTAAATTGCTGCATTTTTGCGAAACAGATGCCGGCTTTGATAGTATGTCAATGTTCCAGATCCTGATGAATATTCGAACAATTTAACCATATACATCATATAGACTAACTAGGAATTGACATGTGAGGTCTACTCCTACTTTCGCCATTAAACACTCTTGTTGTTGTATGTATTCCCAGAACTGTAGGTTGACATGTGTTTGAATGCAATTAACGTGCCTCCATTATTCATGGTGTCATTACCCGCCCACTGCTGGAATTGAAAGAAAGATATAATGTTCGGATCTAAAATATCCGTAGAGGTTGAGTAATTGAGGCTTCCAATGTGCAATCTTCATAATGTTGAGGAAACCACTCAAATTTACAGAACTTGAGAAAATTACGATATTGACCCGCTTGGTGTTGTTTTTCTCTGAATTGTTACTAATGTGGATCTTGCTAGCAAGGGGGACACTCAGAGATTGTAAAGTAAAAACCAACCCTCTCAGTTTACCCGTGACTTGTCCCTATTTTTCATTTGTACCGTCTACATCACATTAGACTCTAGGATGATAGTGACCTACTTCGGCCCTTAACACCTTGTTGTTGGGAATTCCAGGAAATCTGTATGTTAAGAACATGTGTCCATCTTTCCTTAGTTCGCCTAATTGCAGCAGTATGTATAGACCAAAAGCTCTTGCCAGATAGGGTAAGTGGAAGCAGGCTTGCCTTCGTAGCCTCCGTTTTAAAAAACCCATGCCAGCATGGAACAATCGACGATAAAACTGTCTATGTGATGATGATGAGGTAAAAGTGACATTGAAATTTATTCAAAAACATTGGTGGAGTTTTTCTGGTTTTTTGTGAGTCTTTGCTAGCATGAAATGTAGGACTTCCAAGGAATGTAATGTATTCCATTTGACACAATAAAACAAACTCCCCAACAACTCCCATTTTCACCCATGAATTGGTTCGTCCATAATTGTATCATTTTGTCTGGTTATAGGGGGGGTACTTTTAAAGGAATACTACATAACATCTTAGGCGGAATGATTCAATTCCTCTTCGCATTACATGAATTACCAATTATCCAGAATGCTGTAAATTATTGGCTTTTTTGTATTTACCACTGTTTTGGATCGCGGACAATCATGTATGGTATGATCTCATCTACACACCATTAGTTGTTTAATACTTGCAATCAGAATTTCTGTGATGTTTGTAAAGAATATGTATAAAGACATATTGGTTGCAACTTGCTAAGAAAATATGAAAACTCATTTAATGCACTCTACTGTCTTTCTTCCCATTGAGGCTGTTGACAACAACTGGACTTTTTGAAGCAGATGATTACCCCGCAAGAGGCTTTTTCACCTTTAGTTAGAAGCGCTTGCAAAAATCCTTTTTTTTTTTTTGTTGTGTGACAGTCAAGCTCAGATCGTTAGAGCTTGGGACCTGGACACAGATTTAGGGGATCGACCACAGATTTACTTCTATCTATCCATCTATCCAATGGTCAACAATTGCCTTTTGGCCCCCAAACCAGTCATATTTTGTGAGGATGTTGACCAAAACTTTGACACAATGTTCCCTGTTCCTAGGGACATGTTTGACCTTGCAGAGGTCAAGGTCCATTGAGGGGCAATATAGGCCATATGTGTAGAAATTTAAAAAATGTATCTTCTCCCACAATTTTGGTCCACAAAATGATGTGCGTCATAATGATCGGTCTAAAAACCAGTATCCTTTGGGGTGAACAGGATGTTTGTGTCTACAAAGTCCCACTTGGGCCGGGCCTCAATCATTTTCAGCTCGAACCACTATGCTGGTTGCAGCTACTTTTGGCCCCCACACAGTCTTCTGTGATGGATGTCCAACCGCAAACTACTGGACACGATGTTCATTGACCCATGGGACATTTTTGGGGAAAAACCTTTGTTGTTGAAGGTCAAAGGTCATTAAGGGCAGTATAGGCCATTATGGGTGAAATTTCAAAATGTAAACTCTCGCAAATTTCGGTTCCCACGTGCTGATGGCTTCGGGGGAGTGTCATCATGAATGGTCTTACGCTTTTTACCTGTGGGTAGGGAATCAGGAATTTTGGTCAATGGTCCTACTTGGACCCGTGGGGCCGATTTTATAATGAAATTTCATCATTTCACACGCATGGTACTTGAAATTGTCATCTTCCTCCCACAACTTCAATTGATTTTCTTCACACTTACATGTAACGGACGGTCCTGCGGGTATAGACATTGAGGTTTTGGGCATTTGGAACCCGAGGGCCCAATAATGGAAATACGCAGCATCTGGTATAATCTACATTCTGTTTTCCTATGCTGATGTCATCATGACGTTCTAATAGCTAGTACTTCCCAGGGTACATTTGTGCGGTTCGAGCTACGGCAAACCATTGGTGCTCTAGTTTGCAATTCCCATGGTGATTGAAATCCTCTCCTCCCCGAGCATCAGTTGATGTCTCTCCAAAGCTACTGTAATGTTCTTGGGTAGAGGGCCATTTGGGGGCTCATTGTATTAAATACTGGCAAATCTTGTATCATGCCTACAAATTTTTGTTTCCAGTGCTGAGGTCTAATACCGTATCTTCAGACTACCTCAGGATTTTTGATCCAGGCTCAGTGTGAGCCCTTGGGCCTTCCGATGGCATTATAGCAAAATGCTTCTCTTTACAAATGTTATCAGCACCGTACTGACAATCCATTCATAATGATGGTCCAAACAGAACAGCTGTTCTCTTCTGGTTTGTTCAGGAACTTTGGGCCCAAGAGCCATTATTAAATTTCACACAATGGTCTTGAAATGCAAAGATCCCCTCGGCACAAGGCTTTGGTTGATTTTTCATGTATGGTTCTTATTTAGAAGGCCATTTGGGGTGTTCAGAAGAAATTTGGGCCCCATGGAGTGACAGCCCTGATCCCTCCCATTCCCCAATGGGAAGTGTGATGCAGATATTATCATAGGATATTGATCTCATACACAACAAAACTGGTGGATGAAGTTAATCTTGCCTCTGACCAAATGGGGTCTTTATGGGATGTTAGATTACTTCTTCCCAATGATTGGCTCAAAGCGGGGATACACTACACGTGGCGTTTTAACGCCGCCTACAACTGTCTAGTTTTTTTTGTGGCAATATAGACGGCTCGGAATTAGCTAATTTTTTTACGTATCCCTTATTTTGACACCTGTAAGTCCTGACAACTCTATATATCGACATCTCTATGTTCCGACAAAATGTACTTTTGGTAACGATGGTAAAGGTAAAGTACTTTTTGACACTGAAAAAAATGGACTTTGATGCCAAACATTGTAATTTATGGCACCGATTACAAATGTATTCTTGCATGTATTAAATGAAATAAATACATTTTCTAATTGTGCCAAAGAAACTTTGGTACTTTACACAAAGTACAATTGGTATCAGTACCAAGTAACATATTTGGCGGAAATAAAGAATAAAGGGAGACATCAGAACATCAGTTGTGAAACAGAGATGCGTTAATTGTACAGGGATGTCCTGAAACAAGGGACGTCAAAACATAGAACTTGTTAGGACCATACCAGGTTGGTATCCTCGGACAGCTTCACTTACTACTCATTTGATTAATTGGGTATAAAAGAACTACTGAAAACCCCAAGGATTTTATTGGATATGAATTGAGGCAATCCAATGGAGTCACCTGAACAGCATGCTTGGAAGAGGGGAATTTTTTTTTTCAGTGTGTAATCAGCATGGGGAAACTCACAAAGTTTGAACTTCTATCCAGGTGAGGTCTTTGAGGCATACAAATTCCAACCGATCCGTCATATTGCACTTCCGGACTTATCACCGTTTCCATACTTTTTCACAACTATTTGACCCAGCTGACTGGACCGACACAAAAAGGGTATGTACTCTCATGGAGAATAAACCCACATATCAAAAAGATGTCAAGCTCAACCTCGGATGTACCTTCGACCTGACCCAAAACATAGGGGCAGTATCTCACATGGGGAAACCCACATATCTAGTATGACGTCAACCATCCTGGGGGGTTGGAGTTTGAGTTACTGTGTTAACGAGCCAAATTTCAATTTTTCCATAAAACTGATCCCCCAGTCTACACCAATGATAGGTTTCCTCTTGTATTTCCCATAAGGAAGCTGTGTACTGAATTTCAAACTGATCTGACCAGGCACTTCCCGGACTTTTGGTAAATAAAAGATTTTCATGCACTTGCCCTAAGATGACTGTTGACCCGACACCTGACCCTCAAAACAATAGGGAGCACTGTACTCATGGAAACCCAGATACAAAGTAGAACCTAATCCATCCAGGTGAAGTCAAATATAGTGTGAACAAAGTGGAGGGTCACACGCAAACACATTCACAAACACTGCCATGACTGCATGGATTCCTTGATTGGTCAGGAATAAAAAATACAGAAAAAGAAGACAGTTACGTAGCAGCAAGACTATAACTCTGTATTGTCCATCCTCATTTTAAATCTATGTGGATATGACTAAATCATGGCGAGCCAAGAAAGTACATAAATTAAGCTAACAAGAAGATGATGACCTTATCAAAGAGATCAAACCAGGTAGCATGTCCTAGGGTCCTACGTAATTGGGCATACATCTTAAAGGGACAAACCTGCAGGATGATGAATTATGATGTGCTAATATATTAGCTAGCGAAAAAAACAACGTGTCCGTCCCAACAACGAGTGTTCATACAACTTCCGTTACGGAGTACCTAGCCCTTTGAGTTGTGCTTGTGTATTGCCCAAGATCGAAAAACATCCTATCATGCAATAATAAATGACGATTCTATTTTTCTATTGAAATTCATCACATTGATTACACCTATCAGCAAAAAAGCATTTAGTCTATGGGAGCAGGGACAACAGAAACTTTGTGAATTTTGACTTATTAAATGAAACGAAACACATATGAAATACAAAATTTCCCGGGTTGTCCAGGGTTGTGACGTTATTGCACAATCGAGATTCTCCCAATTTCTGAAATAACGGACCAAACTTGAAGGGCCAATAACTCACCACAGGAAAAATCATATTGAAACGGGGTTTGAACCTCTAGATACAGTTAGTTTTCCATCCCACGATATTTATAACCTATGTTGTTATCCCACGCCTGGAGCTTGTATGACTGATGGACTTAACTAGTCTGACTTTGAATGGCAAATATACAAGACATCAAGGGAATTCAGCTATATTCAAACATTAGGACACATGGTATTACAGTAGAAACTATGATTATTCTGTTAAAATTGAAGGCTCTAATTAAAATGTGCAGTAATAGTAGTGGTCTCAATTTCAAACTTTCCCAGATGGGTATAATACATTCCACACCTGGCATTTGCAATGCACAGCCGTGCATAACTACTGGCTACTAACTTATACAAATACGGTCATTGAAACTGCTGCCCTCTATTCTTTGCACAGGTCATAAAAGCGTTACCTCACTCCAATGTACACACCGAATTAATTGGGTAGTTATTGCAAAATACTGTTGAAACCAGAAAAAAGCCAAAAGGCCCTGTGATCATCGAACTGTATACCTGACTTACCAGCTAAGCATCGTCAACTTCACATGATTGAGTTTTATTGTGCTCCCCAACAACAGCTAAAACTTGCCAGGATTATCCGTTTTTCACAATTTATCAATGATCATGTTAACACACACATCGGATGACTGCATGGGTTCCTCCGACTTCATCAAGGAATAAAAAACAACCTCTTAACCAGAGTTACTCAGGAACTATCACATAGCTGATTATTGGTAATGCTCATTCTTATCCATTCTTCGGAAATTGAGCCAGTTTTTTCGAAGCACCTTGACCCTTTGATTTCTTGTCATCTTTGTTGAATGTACTTAGAACACACCGGGCCTTTGATAGCATTTTACAGGCAAACAATAGAGTCTTGATGATCACCTTGACATACACAGAAAAAGAAGAAAGACTAGGCCAACAAAGGGCTCGCCTTCCCCCTGTAGGAAATCAACTTTCTACCGCGGGAGAGTGTCGCTGACAGACACAAAAATATGCTAACCCGATTATTGGAAGCACTGAACTAAATGGCCGGCCAAGTGGGCCAAACATAGTTTGTTGAAGGAGAATTGCAAAGTGGACATCATCGACACTTTGCCAGAAATATGCTGGGTTTTTTAGATTCCAGCATCACCAGATGTTTTCCTAGAGGGGGCGATGGGCGAGAAAGGGTCTTGGTTCCCGTTGTAATGACGGGATTTCGTGCATGGGTTTCTGGGGTACGTTTTGGGATATTAGCAGTAGTCTAATCAATTGGCTGGGGGCAGTCATTGTTGGGACATTAATCTTATGCTCTCCAGGTTTTGTTTGTTGAGGAAAGAGAAAGTGGTCAAATCCTGGCGGTTCATGAATCATGCTTTGGAGGAGACGTAAAATGGTGGTCCGGGAGCGGGTTGGGATGGTACACCCCCCGCATCAATATAATCTGGGCACTAGTGAGGAAGAGAAGGCGATACTACGGCAGGGTTCTTTGATGAGCCCAACTCTTGGTTTCCCAAACTGTTTAGAATTCAAATGAAACGAATGAAATCAAGCGCAACATGCCCCTTAGATGACTCTTGACTTAGTCAAAGATGATACAAAAAAACCAACTATCATAGTAATCCAACATAAGAAAAAATGTACTTTGCTTTGACCTCTGTGTGACCCGAATAGTCTGAATACCCAAAGCCACTACAGGGTATTTTCGGTAAATGATAACAACATCATGACAATTCAACATAAGCTGTAGGGGTAGGGTAGGGAGCATATTGCAATATTCCTATTAATCGGGCATTGTGCCCTATATTGACATTTGCCCTCAAATTTTTGAGCAAACCAAAGGTACTACTAGTGATAGGTATAAAATGATAGTGTGACCAAATCATGGTAATACAAACCTGATTCTGTTGATAGGAGGAAGCTTAGATTCACAACGCAATGTTTGACACGTTTGTAGACCACTGTCACCGTCTGGCATTAGCGCGCTTTAGATTCTGCGACGTGTCCAGTGCCAGTTGTGTAACGTAGATGCGCGCGTTTTACGATTGGGGGGCAGATTTGATATTGACAGTAAAATCGTTGTTTAGACGGTCATAAGGCCCGCGCTGAGTCCAGTCATGCCGTTAGGGACAACGTAAAACGTGAACGACTCTCTTCGTATATCGACGTAGTACGGCAGTTTGTGGGGTTGTCGCATGACGGCAGTAGGTCATATACATCATACATTGCCAGTCCCCCGTCGTGAATCTAAAGCTCCCTAGAGGACGTGGTTCAATCCACAAGAAGGACCTTGTCTCCAGTTGATCCAATAACATTGACTAATATACATTTCAACTTTATTGCCAGTTTCAAGGTAAGATTAAACTATCTATATTAAGTGTTGCCGCTGATAATCGTGAGGTTCAATGGGGGAAACAAGCACAATTAATAAACAGATAAATTTTCTCAGAAGCTTACCTTATCAGTCAATCATACGGACACAGTGTGTTTTGCAAATGGAGTAATATTGGCTGTAATGTTGGTCAAACTAAAAGGATAAATTAGTCCTTTCTGCTAGAGTGTCAACTATTATCAAATCCCATGGGCATCACGGGTGGGATTGGGGGGACATGTCCGCCCCCCACACTTTCAAAAGTGGGGGATTATCATATCGTTTGTCCCCCCCCTTTTCCGGAACGCGTATAAAAAATAATCGGCACTATACCAGATTGTCTAACTCTAAACTGATCTAATTTTTGTCTAACCAAACAATAATCGCGTTGGAAATTGTCTAAGTCCACTAATTCCAGGTGCGGACCCCAGGTGTAGACCTGGAACCGACTGGGGCCAAAGTGGAAGGATTATCCATGCTTCATACCGAGTTCTCGAATTTTAAATCGAATAGCCAACAGTGCATAATTTTTTGTGTTTTCGTGCGCAATGGCGTTTTTCTCAGGCGTCGTAGGCTAGATATGCGATGTAATGCTCTGAATCATTTCGTTCATCGATTAATTTCAGAAGTCTTGGGGGCAGACTTCCCCCTCCCCCAATTTTTCTGAGTGAAAAATTTCCAGACTAATTCGTGGAAAATTGGGACGAAAAAAAGCACAGTGAAAAATACCTGAACTTCTAAGTTTTTTTCGATAAAAGGCCCGGAAAATGCATTTTTTTTCGCGGGCTTCGCGGGCGCTGGTAGTTTTCCATGACCGACTTGTAAATCGGGTACAACTTTCTGGCTCCCAAATTGAGTTGTCCCGTACGCCTATGGCTTTTCCCCTTGATCCCACCAGAGTCCGTTCGGTAGACCCCTGACTCCCACACAAACAAGTCCGCCAGAGTAGAAAAGGTAATAAAAAAATACCATGTGATACTCGGTAAATCATCTTATTATGTACAATGACAACTTCTTTGTCTGTCTCCTACTCAAATCACACATGTAGAGGGTTGCTATTGAGCTGGCAATGCCGTTGGTCCGCGTCTGGAGGGTATGAAAATCTGCAATTTTCTGGTACGCTCCGTGCCACCACAGTGACACTCCGCTCAGATGGTCAATTACATTCGATATGTCCCCCCTCACTCTTCGAACGCTCCGACGCCCCTGTCAATCCCCACATTACAGGAAAACAAGCTTAGTGCCACAGGTGAAAACATGAGTGGAAATATAGGCCTGAAACTCCAACTAATTCTTCTGATGTGTGTTTAACAACATCATGAATTTTCAGTCACTCTGGGTGATAGTATATTGCTCTTGGGCATAACGTGTGGCTATAGTGTGAACTGTTGTGTAAATCACCTTTCCATACACACTTCCCCAAAATTGGTTATGTGATAGTACAGTGGACGTCCCTTATTATTCATGTATATTCGACTGTTGCCATTGCATCTGTTTGATGACGTGGTAGGCATCCGCAATATTTAAAAAAAACCGCCTGCATGTAAGTTCTTTGAAGTGAGCTATTGTACATACCATCCAGTATCAACCTACTGTATCTAATCAATCTTCCATAATGATTTAAATTGCTAATCCTCCTACTTTCTTTGATGATCATGATGACACTTGAACACATGGTGGACCAAGTGAAGAGTCACTCTGGTGTTCACAAATTGGAGTCAAAGGTCATTCAAGGGTCGTTTTTCAGCTATTTTGTGAAAACATGCAGAATGCTTCCCCTGCTACAGTTTGGGGAAGCTCAGATGTCCTGAAGGTTGGTCCACTGCGTCAGAGACTGATTCGACTATGGGGTGTTTGAGCTCAAAGATCATCTGAAGTCATTTTGGTCAATTTTTCTTCCACGAATTGTATTGGATGGTCATACTAGTGTACAATTGACGCAATGGTCTTATATGGGGTATTCAGGAATCTCGGGTCAAGGTCCCCAATTGGTAAAGATTTTTGGTAGGCAAAAAAAATGTCCCCCCCCCCCCCCCCCCCCCCCCAAATGAAAAATATAAACTGTAAAAATTCTGCATTTTTGGCGAAACATGATGGCAGGCTTTTATAGTAGGTCAAATGTTCAAGAACCTGATGAATAGTCGAACAATTTAAGCATTACATCATATAGACTACTAGGAATTGACAGGTGGCACTTCGCCATTAACACTCTTGTTGTTTAGGGTCTTCCCGAATCGTATGGTTACGAACATTGTTATACTTGAAGTGCAATATACGTGCCTCCATATTCAGTGTGTTACCCTCACCACTGCTTGGAAATGACAAATATATAATGTTTCGGAATATACAATATCGTATCGGTTGAGTAATGGCCGGCCTTCCAATGTCATCTTTCATGAATGTTGAGGGAAAACCCAAATTTGACAGAAATGTGAGAAAATTAAGATATTGACACCTGGTGGTTGTTCTCTGAATTGTTACGAATGGTGGATCTTTGCTAGCAAGGGGACACTCAGAGGATTGTAAATAACACACAACCCTCTCCAGTTTACCCTGAATTTTCCATTTGTATTTGTAACGTCACTCACTTAGACTAATAGAAATGATAGGTGAGCCTACTTCGCCATTAACACTCTTGTTGTTTGCGGTATCTCCAGAATCTGTATGTTAAGAACTTGTCATCTGAATGCGCCTATGGCAGCCGTAGATAGAGACCATGCTCTTGCACATAATAGGTAGAAAGTGGAAGGCAGGCTTGCCATCGGAGACCCCGTTAAACCCATGCCAGCATGGAACATCGATGATAACTGTCTATGATGATATGATAGGTAAGTGACTTGAAAATATTAAAACATTGTGGAGGTTTTTCCTGGTTTTTTTGAGTTTTGGACTAGCCAGGAAATATAGGACATTCCAAGGAATGTAATGTAATGCCATTTGACACAAATAAAAACACAACTCCCAGGTTCACGCATGAATTGTCGTCCATTTGTATCATTATTGTCTTGGTTTATAGGGGGGTACGTATTACAAGGAATACTATCATAACTACTTAGGCGATGATTATTCCCTCTTGGCAGTACATGAATTACAATGATAAGAATGCTGTAAATTTATTGGCTTTTTTATTTACCAATGTTTGGATAGCCGGCACATCATGTATGGTTATGATCTCATTCTACACACCATGTAGTTGTTAATACTTGCCTACAGAATTTCTGTGATGTTGTAAAGAAAATATGTATAAGAAGATGCACTTGCTAAGAAAATAATGAAAACTCATTAATGCACTCTACTGTCTCTTCCCCTTGAGGCTGTTGACACAACTGGACTTTTTGAAGCAGTGATTACCCCAAGAGGTTCAACTTTTAGGTTTATAGCTCTTGCATCCTTTGTTGTTGACAGGTAAGCTCATTCCGTTAGAGCTTGGGACTTGACAGATTTAGGGGATCGAACAGATTTACTATCTATCAATCTATCTATCCAATGTTTCAACAATTGCCTTTTGCCCAAACAATCAATTTTTGATGTATGTTGACCAAACGTGGACACAATTTTCCTGTTCATGGGACATGTTTGACCTTGTAAGGTCAATGGTCATTGAAAGTGCAATATAGGCCTTATGTGTAAAATTTAAAAATGTATCTCTCCCACAAATTTTGGTCCACAAAGATGCGTTCGATCATAATGATGGTCTAAAAACCTTCTCTTTGGGTGACAAATGTTTGGTCTAAAGTCCCACTTGGGCCGGGCGTCTCATTCTCAGCTCGAACCAGCTATGCTGGTTGAGCTACTTTTGGCCCCCAAACGTCATTCTGTGATGGATGTCAACCAAACTTGGACACGATGTTTTCCCCATTGAACCCATTGACATGTTGGACTTTGTGAAGGTCAAAGGTCATTAAAGGGCAGTATAGGCCATATGTGTGAAATTTTCAAAATGTAACTCTTACAAATTTAGTCGCACGGTGCTGATGTTCGGTCCCAGTAATGATGGTCTTAACAGCTTTACCTTTGGGTCCGTCATGAATTTTTTGGTCGGCAATGTCCTACTTGTACCCTGGGCCGATTTTATGAAATTTCCGCATGGTTCTTGAAATGCATCTCCTCCCACAGCTTCAATTGATTTCTTCAAACTTACATGTAAACGGTCCTCGGGTAGAGGGCCCATTTGGAAGGGGTTTGGGAATTTGGAACCCGAGGGCCCAACATAATGGAATACTGCAAAATCTGTATAAATCACATACAAATTCTGCTTGCATATTGCTGTATGTCAGTCATGACGGTCTAAAGCTGTACCTGCCCGGTACATTCGTGCGGTTTCGAGCTACAGCACCATTGGTGCTCTAGTTTGCAATTCCCATGTGATTTGAAATGCTCTCCTCCCCAAGCCATCAGTTGATTTCCTCCAAAGCTACATGTAATGGCCCTTGGATAAAGGGCCATTTGGTGCTCTTGGTATGAAATATATTGCAAATCTTGTATCTCCTACGAAATTTTTGTTGCAACATGCTGACGTCTATAGCCGTTCTTCAGACTACCAACCAAGGAGTTTTTGATCCAAGCTCATTGTGAGCCCTGGGGCAAATTCCTATGGAATTTATGCAAAATGCTTCCTTACAATGTTTGATTGCCAACAGTACTACAATCCATTCAATGATGTCATCAGCTGTTCCTTCGGTTGGTTCAGGAACTTTTGGGCCCAAGATCCCATTTTATGAAATTTTCACACAATTTACTTATGAAATGCCAATCCCCTCGCACATCTTTGGTTATTTTCATGTAATGGTTCTTATTAGAAGGGCATGGGGGGTGTTTCAGGAAATTTGGGCCCAATGGAGATGACACCCCTGATCCCTCCCATTCCCCACTGGGAATTGTGATGCAAAATGATATCAATGATATGATATCATAACAAAACTTGGTGGATGAAGTTAAGCGTTGCCTCTGACCAAAATGGGGGTCTTTATGGGAGTATAGATACTTCTTCCCTCAATGATTGCTCAAAAGCGGGGATTATACACGTGGGCGGTAACCTGCCTACCTGTCTAAGTTTTTATGTGGAAATCATTAGAGACGTCAGGAAGATAGATATTTTGTTTTTACAACGTGTAATCCTTATTTTGACACCTGTACGTCCTGACAACTCAGTTAATATCGACACTCTATGTTCCGACAAAATGTAGTTTGTGTTTTGTTTTTTTGTTGTATTGTGTTTGGTTGTGTGTTGGGGGGGGGGGAAGGGGGGAGGGCGGGGTACGATGTAACGGAAACGTCTACTGGTGACCTGAACCAAAATGGACTTTATGTCCAAAACATATTACGATTGGCACCGATCAAAGGTATTATTGCATGGATTAAATGAAATAAATACATTTTCTAATGGTGCCAAAGAAAAATTTTGTCCTTACAAAGTACCTTTGGTCATCGTACCAAAGTACCATTGTCGGATCAAAGCGACATCAGAACACGTTGTCGACACAGAGATTGTCAGTAATAACTGGTGTCTGAACATAGGGACGTCAAACCCTAGAACGTTGTTTAAGTGACCATAACCAGGTTGGTATCCTTCCGGAGGTCACTTACTACTTATGCTTCATGTAACAGACTACTAAACCCCAAGGATTATTGGATAGTTAAATTTGAGGCATCAATGACGAACAGCCAATTCTTGGAAGAGGAGGGGAAAAATCATGTAGTACTCATCATGGGAACTCACAAAGTTTGCACTTCATCCAGGTGAGGTCTTTGAGCCATACAAATTCCAACCTGATCCGACATGCACTTCCGACTATCAAGTTTTCCCATACTTTTCACACATCTCGTGACCTACAATGACCTTTGACCTGACACAAAGGGATATGTACTCATCATGGGAGAACCCACATATCAATACGAGATTTTCCAAGCCTCAACCTCGGATGACCTTCGACCTGACCCTAAAACAATAGGGACATGTACTCACAGGGGAACCCACATTCTAGTATGACCTTCACCATCTCTGGTGGGGTTGAGTTACTGTGTTAACGAGCCAAACTTTGCAATTTTTTCCATAAAACTGATCCCCAGTCTACACAACTGATGGTTTTCCTGTAACTTCCCATAAGGAAGCTGTTATTGAATTTTCAACCTGAATCAGACCACGCATTCTGGACTTTTGGTAATAACAAGATTTTCAGACTTGACCTCAGAATGACTTTTGACTGACCCTGACCCCAAAACAATAGGGATCATGTACTCATGGAAAACCCATATACAAAGTATGAACCTCATCCATCAGGGTGGAAGTCAAATTATCGTGTTCAAGTTGAGGGTCACACGCAAACACATTCACAACACTGCCATGACTGCATGGACATTCCTCTGACTTGGTCAAGGAATAAAAAATACAGAAAAGAAGACAGTTACGCGCAGAATATAACTTGTAATTTGGCCCTCCATTAAATCTATTGTGATTATGACTAATCATAAATGTGAGCCAGAAAGTACATAATATTAACTAACCAAGAGATGATGACCTTTCAAAGAGATCAAGTCACCATTGTAGCATTTGTCCCTAGGTTCCTACGTACTGGTCATACATCTTTAAGGACACTGCAGGATAATTATGAGGCTAATATATTAGCTAGAGAAAAACAATGCGTGTGCGTGCCAAACCCGAGGTTCATACACTTTCCTGTTACGCGGCGTTACCAGCCCTTTGAAGTTTGTGCATGTGTTTGCCCAAGATCGCAGCATCCCATCATGCATAATAATGATAGCTATACTATTTTTTCTCTGAAATTCACACATTGATTACACTTCGAAAAGCATTTAGTCCTTGGGAAAAGAACAACAGAACTTCTGCTGAATGTTGACTATTCAATGACCCACGAACCAATGAACATACAAATTTCCCGGTTGTCCAGGTGTGAACGTTATTGCACAATCGAGATTTCTCCCCAATTTCTCTGCATAATGGACCAACTTTGAAGGCCCTACTCCACACAGGAAAATCATATTGAAACGGGTTTTGAAACCTATAGATACAGTTTTCCATCTTCACATATATAACCTCTGTTGTATCCAGCCTGGAGCTTGTATGATGATGCTTGACTGTGTCCTGACTTTGAATGTCAATTATACAAGACATCAGCATTCAGCTATATCAACATTACAAGACACGTTGAGTTATAACAGTAATAAAATAGGATATTTCTTTAAAATTGAAGGCTCTAATTAAAATGTGCAGTAATAGCTAGTGGTATAAATTAAACTTTCCAGATGAGTATAATTACATTCCACACATTGCATTGCATGTGACACCCGTGCATACCCTGGCTACTAACTTATCAAATACGTCCATTGAAAAATGCTGACACCTCTATTCTTTCAGCACGCAGGTCCATAAAAGCGTTACCTACTCCAATTATGGACACACCGATTTAAATTGTTAGATTGTGCAAATAACTGTTGAACACGCAGAAAGGCCAAAGCCCTTTGATCCTCGACTATCCTGCTTAACCAGCTAGCATCGTCAACTCACATGCTTGGTTATTGTGCTAACAAGCTAAACTTTGCCAGAGTATCGTTTTTCACAATTTATCAATGTATCCTGTTAAACACCACTGTCTTACTGCATGGGTTCCTCCGACTTCTATCAAGGATAAAAAACAACCTCTATAACCAGAGTACGTCAAACTTATAATAGCTAGTTATGTGGTATTTGCTCTTCTTCCTCCAATTCCTTCGGAATGGAGACACAGTTATAAAATGCTGGAAACTTGACCCTCTGATCTTCTGTCATCTTTTGTTGAATGTACTTAGACACACAGGCCTTTGATAGCCTTTACAGGCACAATATAGTCTTGCCTGATCCCCCTCTGAATACCTGAACAGAACGAAAGACTAGCAACAATAGGTCTCGCCTTCCCACTGTAGAATCCAACTTTCATACCGGAGAGTGTCGCCTGACCAGAACACAAAAATATGCTAACCCGATTATTGGAAGCACTCGAACTAAATGCGACCAAGTGGGCCAAAACTAGTTTGTTGAAGGACAATTGCAAGATCGGATCAGCGACACTTTGCCACAAATATTCTGGGTTAGATTCCAGCAGTCCCAGATGTGTTTTTTCCTATATGGGCGATGGCGAGGTCTTGGTTCTCATGTAATGCCCTGCGCTTTGTGCATGGGGTTTCTGGGTACGTTTTGGATATTAGCATTAAGTCTCATCAATTGGCTGTGGGCAGTCATGTTGGACTTAAATCTTCTGCGCCTCCCGGTTTGAGAAAGTGGTCAAATCCTGGCGTCCACTGATCATGCTTTTGGAGGAGAAGTAAAATGGTGGTCCCGGGAAAGCCGGTTGGAAGGTAACACCCCCTCCTCAATCTCATCTGGGCACTAGCTGAGAAGAGAAGGCGATCACGACGGCAGGGTTCTTTGATGAGCCCACTTGGTTTCCCAAACTGTAGATTCACATGAAAATCGAATGAATCCGAAGCTCAACATGCTCTCTGATGATCTTGACTTAGTCAAGTATGAGTAACAACAACCAATATCATAGAATAATCCAACTAAGAAAAATGTCCTTTGCTTTGACCTCTGTGTGACCCGATAGTCCTGAATTACCAAAGCATCTACAGGTAAATGATAACACATCATGACAATTCAAACATAAGCTGTAGGTCATCATATTGCAATCTTTCCTATAAATAGTGCATTGTTCCCCTATATTGACCTTTGCCCTCAAAGTTTTTGAGCCAACCAAGTACAACTTCTGTGATAGGTACTACAATGATAGTCTGACGCAAGATATCATGCTGTAATACAACCTGATCTGTAGGAGGAGAGAGCAGTTGGCATCTTGTTATTGTTAGATATCTATTCATTTTTCTTCCAACATGTCTGACATTCTGAAAGTCCAACAGTGAAATCATCAGAAATATGTGTTGATTCGTCATATCCCGAAAATACTTAGCTGCATATTTTCACTCCGAGTTCATCGTCTGGAGAACTACTTCATAAGCTCTTTTCCCCCTCTCCCTCCATGAGAGCACTCATTAACCCATACGTGTCCGTCATATAGTTAAAATCAGGAAGCTATCCGGTTTGGTACATGTGTCATCTCTGTCCCTTGCCATAACACTATGCTGCCTGTGATAACACCATATTTGCCCGAGACAACCCAGTCTGAAATGTAACCAACCACCGGCATACTAAAGAGGTGGATCCTCACGACAGCTCCCGAACTAAGATCCGTGATTATCCATTGGGTATCAATTCACAGAGTCAAAAGGGCCTTTAACCACTGTCCCTCCGCACTCACCTGTTAGTTGGGTTTTGGGGGTTCTGGTATTAATCAATACCAAAATGCCTTATGTATGGCCCTCAAAACAAGAAGATATAGATTTCTCAATTTCCTGAAAACATATAATGAGGGCTTTTCATTTGTAAGTACAAGGCGAACAGTTTTTCCAACTGCACAAAATTGTGTTCGATATAGAGTGATCGGAGAACATACTACTTTTCATTTTCTGATAGCTGTTGACCAACCACACTAGCTTCTGTTAGATCCATCAGATAGATGCCTCCATGCACTTTGATACCAAAAAATTAGAAGACACATAAAACTCTTGAAAGACATGACATGAGTCCTGAAGCCAACGGAATGTGACATCAACACACGGACGTTATACCATCTTGTGTTCCCTCGATCCCATCCCTATTTTTCAAAATCTCCACGGCCCTCCAAAATAATAGACACCGAGAGTTATCCAGATTGCGAGGAAACCCACCAATGAGTGAACAGATAGCAGGCTCGTTAATTGTGACAGCGACACCTGAACATGTTTCTGGGTTACAGCATGGGGGGGTTCCACTGCTGGGTCTCTTGTAGTCAGCGATGGTGGTGTTGTCCATCTCTAACTCTCTACCCTGCCCCTGGCCTTCCTTCACCTTCCAGTAGGCTCCCTGATACTGCTCGAACCTTACATCCAGTGGGGTTGACTCCAGTGGTCAACTCTCGAACATCTGATATCATCGTGTGGATCATGGAATTTCAACGTTGCCTATACTACCATTACAGTCTCGTGCTCCACCTGCGAATTTGAATTAAATAACTTGACAAATCATTGTGAAGGACAACTCAGTCTCGGATGATACAGAGGTTTTGGAGAATGGTAATACTGTATCTATAGGTCCATTCCAATTATCAATACAATATTCCTATGTGAATTATTGGCCTCAAGTATTGGTCCATATGCAGAGGATTGGGAGAGTCCGCAACTGCGCAATACGCATGGGCGCACACTTGGACAAACACGGGAAGTTATGTCCATGTATTTCATTGTTATCATTTTGTTGATAAGTCACATTTTGTCAAAAGTTTATTGTAGAATTTCTCTTACCTAAGTAAGCTCACCAACACCTACCAACCACTACCGCAATCCTTCTCCCTAGACTGAATCTTTTCAAGTGGAAATAACTGTTGAATTCAATAGAAACAAGAATGTATATGTGCAGTGTTTGTGCAATATGAGATATTATTATTGCATGATTGGATGCTTTTCATTTTGCGCAATACACATGCACAAACTTCAAAGGAACTGTAAGTCCATAACAAAAGTGTATGAACTTCGGGTTTGACTGACGCATTCGTTTTCCCTCCAGCTAATTTTCAGCTTCTTTAAATTCATCCTGCAGTTGTCCTTAGACAGATTTATTGCAAACTTAGCTTATGGTGGGTGATATTCACCATAGTGCACATTTGAAGGTAAATTAGGACGAAATAGATTCGTGGTATGCAGCATATTGAACTGCCTGGTGAGGGGGTTCTTGGGTGGGGGGGAGGGTGATGTCGGCCCGGGATTAGTGAGAAGCATTCCCTCACTCTCCCTGTTGGCAAATTGATGCAATTTATGTTCCCCTTGACAATAAAATTATGCAATATTTGTGCAGAGAAAGCCACTGGACAGTAGACAAGGCGATCGCCCCCAGTGTCCCCTTAAAAGAATTTCGTATTAGCATTTAACAGACCAGCCTACTAATCGTGACCAATTTCAAATACGACAGGACTGATTATTGAAATTGTCTACCAAAGGAGTAAAAGGTTTTTGGAAATGTGACTAAAAATTGCCTGCAAGGAGGCAATTTCCAAGTTTTCATCATCAATCGGATTCTATCATCCAAAAACATCACACGAAAATCTGGCGACTTTATTGAGGGCCCAATTTTATGAAATTCACACATTGGTACCGTACTTGAAATGCAGGTCTCCTCCCACAAGTTTCCAATTGATTTCTTTTAAAGTTACTGTAATGCTCCCTGGTTATTGGTTCCATCAGGGATTTGCCACTTTTGGCCTCAGGGCAGTGGGCTCAGGGCCATCATGGTAAATCACGCATGTTTTGGTCATAATGACGTTCTAATAGCCGGTACCCAGGGGTTCAGGATTCTGGACTTAAGGCCCAGTATGGGCCCGGGGGCCCAGCCATGGCAATCATGCAGAATGTATCTCCTACAATTTTGGGGCACATTGCTGATGTTCGCTCATAATGATGGGATCGACATACCTCTGGCTTTTCAGCCCTCAGCCTATTCTACCTGGTGACTTTGTTTTGGCACTAGATGCAGATAAAGGGATGAACTGATTAGATTTTCACATAAAATATGGTAATTAAGTTGTCTAATTGCATAATTATCGATCTCAAAAGTTTGTCGTATTTCCACGAAACTTGGTGCATATGTCTACTTCAGCCCCCAAACTTTTAAACAAAACGGGGTCAATGGAGGTCATTCACATACCTAAGTTTTCATAATTTGTGAATTTCTTAAGTTGCCTTGGATTTCATGAACCTGGGGGTATGGTTTACCTTAAGTTCCAATTTTTTTTATCATTGATTCAAGTCCACTGGAGGTCATTCAAAGTGTCTAGATTTTGCATAATTTATGCATAAGTTGAAGGCCCAAAAATTAAACATTCTATACAATATACCACTTCTCGCTTTTGGCCTGTATTGTGTTTCCCCATTTGGTCTTGACAACATGATTATTTCAGCCTCATTGACTACAATGGGGTTGTGCTCAGTGAAGCAAGCCTTGTGCCACATGAGCACCACTTTTTGTAAACCTATTCAGATGCAAGCTGAAGAGGATCCGGGTGGATTCGAAAATTTCTTGCAAAAATACAGACATTTGACAGAACCCAACATTTGGCAGTGTACTCATTGAAGTATAAAGTCGGGATGGTACTACACTCAAGTATCATTCTCTGAACGACTCTTATGGCAGGCTGAACGGAACTTTGCGGAATTCAGGACTTGATATAACTATTTGATTATTATTATACCAAACATGACCAAGTACTGGTGCGACTAAATTTGTTAGAGATTACAAGTAGTTTTTCCCATATTTGTCACATCAATGTGGCGCCCTATGACACAACCGGGGCCCTGGGACCAAAATGCCTGAACACCCCTAATGGCCGTCTACCCAGAACAGTACAAGTTTACTTTGAAGAAAATCCATTTGAAGCTTGTGGGAGGAGTGCATTCCAAGTACCATTGTGTTGAAATTTCATAAACTACGCTTGGGCCCAAGTGGGACCTTGGATTGAAAATTCCTGGGGGCTGTTAGGCCGTCATTATATCCACACATCAGCAACTGTGTGCACAAAATTGTGTAGGAGTACATTTTGAATTTTACACATAATGGCCCATACGGCTCTGGGCGATTTTGCGGCACCCAGAAAACTCTTACATATGCGATAACACTGGGACAGATTATCTTGAAACTGGGGGGAAAAACCATATGCGGATATTTGAAATTGGAGAATTGGTCACTGGAAGTAAATGTTGTCTAGTTTGTCATTTCCACAATCTTTGATCGATTTATGTGGAAGCTACTGTTTTTAATACGACTCTCAGAATTACCTTTAGCATCAGTTGCTATAGGCACCAGCAACATGAATATAGGTTTAAAGACAGAACGCAATGACTACAATATCTTCATCAGGCCCTTAGTGGAGCTGATAGACTTTATAATCACTATGGACACTTGTCTATTTTCAGACAGTAATTGTGGATATAGCCTAATATCCCAAAGGACAGAAAGAAGGCACCATATGGCAAAACATTCCTGAGGGTGGCTCAGACAGTTGGAAAGTGTATGATTCCGCCCAAGCCAGAATCCGTAAAGAGGTGTCTCACAGGAGATAATATAATCCAGAATATTGTTGCGTACAGGACGCATATCCCTAGGTTGGAATCCTCAGTCTCAGCCCATGCTTATAACTATTCATTCAATGCAAAACATTGAAATTACCCCAGAATTAAACACATTATCATTGGAAGTTCATTGATAGAAAATTGGGGTTGGTGTTTTGGTACAGTTTTTTGCTGCATCCGACTCTGGGCACACCTGTGTCTCTCTGTAAGTGCCTCTAGGGAAGTGTCGCAATGGAGCTATTCTCCATGACAGACCAACTTTACTAAACACTACATATCTGCAACTAGCTTTACTCACCTGTATGGTAAATAACCGTGTAGTCACCAAAGTCTTACTAGCATCAAATATTACCACTCCACCTCCTTCTGCCATGCGGTGTAGGGTTGGAATAATCCTCTGTAAATCAAACAGAATTGAGAATCTCGACAAGAGTTGTTAGTATATCATACACCGGACAGACCGTAGGACTGTTCGAAAATTAGGGAACCTTACAGGACCTGGATAATCGATAGGTCTGGATTTAGATATACTGGTAAAGTCTTTGGACCTGAGAACGAGGAAGGCTCTGCCAATTTTATCAGGTGCAATGAAGAATAGACATGGAGGGGCGAGGGGAGGGGGGATGTGGAGCAGAGGGGTTGAAGCTAATTGGAAACTTGGAATATAAAATCATCACTAGCTCTGTCTCTATTGATAGTGCCTAATGGATGACATTTTTTTGCGGGCTACTGCATATTCTCATTGGGACAAACCCCCACGTGGATCAGAAGGCTAAATAGTTGGCACAGTGACGAGTAGTTAATAGTCTAACTACTTCAAAGAGAAAACGAGAAAATATTGTTAAGGATATAGCCTTGAGGGTTCTCCTAAGGCAGGCACGAACCGTGCCTCCCTGACGTCTACAGGGAGCATGTTCCAGCGATGCGAAGCACCAACCATAAGGAGGAAGCAACACCCAGTCCCGTTTGTGGAACCAGAGAATTTGAGACCAGGTTTTATCAGAGGAGAGCAAAGTCTGTGCCTGTGGTCACTAGCAATCATTACTTCTCTGCATGTGAATAGGTTTGATCAAATACTGAGGTGCTTGAGTCTGAAAACCTTTTGAACCTTGAAACAACTCCATATTTACTCCTTTTCTTCTACTGGCAGCCATGTAGCTCTCGTATCCTACACATACCAGGGGGGTTTCTCAAACAGCCATTATCAGCCTATTTTGTGGTTGTGTGATACTGTTGTTGGTAATCATTGGTTTCAACTACCCGATCTCAGAATCTCAGTAATAACAGCAGATATGGAAGATGGCTATAGGTTTTCTAGCCCCTAAGTTGTCTACATAAGCGCCCTACCTAGTGACTATATGGTGTTGTACAAAAAAAAAAATTGACATATTTGATAACTACTTGCAACAATTTGCCTAGATATGCAAATTAAGCATTAATGATACCACAAATTAGACCCATCCCGCTGACTTGCCATCAATAGCTCACTTGATTGATATTGCAGCTTGCAGTTACATTGATTCCGCTGTTTCTTGAAATGCCAGCCACTTGCCAGTTGTCCCAAATCGTGAACTAGCTCATTAATCGCCGACTCAGTCTGCAGATTTGACGAAGGATTCCGTGCCAGTGCCCAGTATCTACGTGGAGAAAATCTCTCGCATCAGACTGACATTTGACAACACCAGGGTCCGATTACCCTCGGGCCAGCAGAGGTCTTCCCAAAACCAGCTGCATTCTTCGGATCTGACACCATGAATGAAGTCCGCAGGGCATGCTCAGAAAATTCTGATCAAAATGTAGTGACATGGATCCCTATTACCTGGCTGCTCCAAGTTTGCAGCAAAATCCCTTTTGGTTTCCTGTTGTCACAAGAATCATTCTTGCATCATTGTAACTGGCAATGGGCCTTATGAACTTCAAGTGGAGGACAGGTTTGTCCTGTAGATCGAGAAACCCTAACCTTGCAAAATGAACAATCTGGAGAATACAGATCAGTTACAATCCTTAAACCTGACTGGTAACCTGCAGTTGAAGGTAATCTCCTGTGTATTAAAATTCCTCCCTCACCGTGACTTGATCGACCCAAGCGAAACTGCATACCGACCATCCCCGTCAGTTGTGAAACCTCCTTATCACAACAACATCTGCAAGCCATTAAATCATGGCACAATCACCCACCTTGTGCTACTGGAGCCTTTTCACACTGTTGATCATTCTTCTATCTGATCATTTGGAACATTGTTGTGGAATTCATGGTGCATCATTCTCTTGATTATGTCTTACCTGACTAACAGTGGTTTTGCATTAATTAATAACTATGGCCATTCAGGTTGCGAAAAGTGGTCGAGTCCTGGAGTTTACTGATTGCCTCGGAGGGGACGTAAAAAATGGCAGTCCCTGGAGCGGGTTGGGATTAGTTAAACCCCTGCCTGATATCATCTGAGGCACTGGTCGAGAGGGAATGCTCTTCTCGTGGGTGATCATCCACGATTGAATACCGCCAGGGGTTCCTTGATGAGCCTTACTGTCTCCCTAACCTGTAGAATTCAAATCGAATCAAATAAATGTAACAGCCCCATAGTATTCTTTGATTCTCGTTCAGTGTATGCTCCCACCCAAGAGGTCTTCGGTTAATATCCCCAACCACAGCGTCACCCCTGATGAGATGCAGTCTAAAAACACTGTAGGATTGGACTTTTGCACCCACAATAGGCCACTGTTTGATCCAGAAATGGCCTCCCTCCTGGGTGGGCTGGCCCTCAAAAACTGCCTCAAAACTGGTTTATTCAAGAGATCATGCTATTTGTAATTTTGTTGGTTCCATTCCCTTCAGTCTCACTTACGCCACCATAGCGTACTTGGACGGATCCTGCACTTCCATAATTTAATATATACCATCCTCCTCATTTACAGATTTAAGACTGATCAAACAAAAAAGTCAAAAATTCACTGACCCTGCTTTATTGCTGAATGGTTGCCCCAAAGTAAGGTCTGTGAGATCCTTCACGTACACTCTGTCGCCGAGCAGAGACGACGTCGCTAGGGCTGCTATTGTAGGATAGATGTCCATGTGCTGAGGACTGCTTCATTCCCTATGGTGGAAATGGTGGGATGGTCCGGGCCAGAAACCACCCTGGTACCCTATGGCCCCCCTCCACACTGTGAACTGGATGTACTGCCACCACCACCTGAGGGAAGAAATGAAGGGTAAGAAGTCTATGTACCATAGACATCCAGCATGTGGATGGTTGCATCATTTTCAAGATGGGAAAATAGATGGAATTGTCGTAGACCAGACTACCACCTGGTACCCTGTGTGGTCCGCCCACACCCCTCCTCTAACATGGAGCTGAACGCACACTGCCAACATTGCCTGAGAGGACAGATATGGTATGATAGACATCCAGAATGTGGAGCGTTGTATTACCCCAATGAAAGGAACGATGGAATGGTCTCGGCCCAACGACCACACTGGTACCCGTGGTGTCCTCCCAACACCCCTCCTCTAACACGTGAGCTTGAACGCACTGCCACCTTGCCTGAGAGAAGATATGGTTGATAAACATCCCCGAATGCTGAGGTTGTATTACCCCCCCGATTGGAGGAAAGATGGAATGGTCTCGGCCCAGACTACCACACGGTACCCCTGTGGTGGTCCTCCCCCTCCTCCTCTAACACTGGAGCTTGAATCACTGCCATCAATCGCCTGAAGGGAGAGATATGGTATATAGACATCCAGCATGCTGTGGTTGGCACTATTTCCCAGAGTACATGTCACCGTCCCAGACCAGATTACAAGTGCGTTATTTAGAGATGCTATGGCATGATAGATGTCTGGTGTGCTGAGAATTGCTTTGTGACCTGATAGTGCAATGCAGTGTAGGGGTCTCTGGCTAGAATACCACCCATGATGCCCTCCCCCCCCCCCCCCCCCATGAAAAAAACAACGACAACAAATGAACTTTCAGATTTAGATATATTGACATCATGCACCCACTCCCCTGGGGCGAATGATGGAGTGATTTATTTCCCTAAAAGTTTTGGGTGAAATGATGGAGAACATCATGCTTACAAGTATTTCCATTCTTCATGCTCACATGCCAGCATTTTTGTTTCAGGCTAAAAAACTAGCAAAAACAATACAGGTCTTCTCTGTATATCTGCAACCAACATGCCTATTTTTGAAGATGATTGATGCTTACAACATCAGATGGTGTGCTCAAAAGCCTATTTGTCTTTGGCCTCTTTATCAATACAACCTACAGGTCTACGTTAAGAATGATTGATGCTCAAAATCTTCTCAAATCATGCTAATTTTCATCCTTGACTTTCTGAACGGCCTTAAACCAGCACTAAAAATAACGGGGTTTTTGCTCGCCATATTTGTGATCTACATCACGGATTCTACCATGAATATCACTTGCATTCTCCAGATATCAAGCTCGCAAAGTGAATCACATATACACATTCATACACACGCCAGCCTGACTGCAGAGATTCCTTTTGCCGAATAGTTTAAGACACCCAATCGGAAACAGACCTTCCCCAAAAATGTGTACAGGCACTGTCGGTTTTAGTATCAGTAGGGCAAAACTGATGGAAAATGAGGGGATTTGCAGAAGTTTGATATTTCCCCAAATGAAACCCGAATGCAGCCACGTGTGGTGTATTTATGTGTACCCAACCTAATGTGTATGTATGTATGTGTCTCTGTGTGTGGTGGGTGTGTATGAGTGACAATATGCCTAACTCATGAAAAGTTATTTGGTTATACTGCCAACTTGTAATAAAGCCAAGTCAGACATGTCTGGCTCCATCAGTGGGTTATAGTACAACCACCACCCAAGACCTGGTCCCAACTCCTATTAACCCTATGAAAAACGTGTTCTACATAATTCACAATGCCGTGGGCATGTATCAGATAACCACAAGTCAGTAATGTTAGCTATGTGTATATATGTGGCAGATTTCTCGAACTTGCACACATAGGTGAATCGTGAATGGCTCTTGAATGGCAGACATGTCATACTTACCCTTCATCCGTTGCCAGTATCCAATGAATGGTTCAGCTTTACCTGCGAGGTCACACTTAAACTCCCATGGTCCATTATCACCTTGGAGGGAAAGCAGAGGTTGTTAACAGTCATTTTCAAATTCGTAGGACTAAAGGACGAACAAATCTTAGAAAATCAGAGCACATGGGGGTGTGACAAGAATCCCCCTTGGCTTCTTCCATGTGATACCCTGCTAAGTCCTACAGTCTATCATAAGGTAGCAACAGGAGCCTCTGATCTAACCTAACCTGGATTACACTCGGATACAGAGACTGCTCAGGGTAGAAGAATGGTACAGTGGTATCAGTGACACTTTTCAACCAAAATATTCCGGGTGATTTTCCTTAGGTGGCTGCACTGGCGATGGGCGAGGTCTTGGTCTTTTGACTTCAGGTTCGCCCGTGAATGCAGGGGGATTTTGGGTTAATAGGGTTTTGTTAGGGAGATATTTGCAATAAGTTCTTGTCTGTTGCGGGAAGCAGTCATGTTAAATGCTGCTACAGCAGCGATCGAGGGAAGCTGTAAGCTGTTTCTAAAACTAGAGGGGATATAACTCTGTAGTATTATACCACGGTCGATTTATTCAACAATCGTCGGCGGGACTTCGTTGCGAAGTCCCCTGAACTATAACTGGGGTTTCTGCTCATTACGATTCACGTGACGTAGATGTCAATCTTTAGTAGCACATGGGCGTTGATATGGATGGGAGCAACCCTGAATAGATTCTGCAGAAGATCGCCCCATGTTTTGGTCATAAATATTTACAGAAGACATCAATAACTTATACAATACCGTAAATGAGAATTTATCGAAGAATGATGCATTTGAAGCCTAAAATGAACCGGAGCAACTGTTTTAAGCTCTGCGCAGGCGTATTGTGGCTTGTTTGGTATCGCCGCATGAGTTCGGAAAAATTATGAATCCTCCGAATGGGGAATCAAAAAAGAATATCCATCGAACGAATGCCTTGTTTGTAGAAGATGCAAGATCAGGTTCCAACATTGTGAATATCATATTCGGAGCAATGTTTTGCTTGTCAATTTATGCCCAATTTCTACACCTAGACGGATGAAGACGTTGGGGGATAGGATGGAGTCAACATGTTTAGTGTCACAACTCAGTAATATGCAAAACGCCTTGTGTGGGTTTTGTACACGCAAGTGACTCAACTCCCAAGGTATTACTCATCCGAGCCTAACTAGCAGACATATTGCCAGTAGTTATACAGCAGTCTACCTGGGAAGGATACTTGATAAAATTCCTTGAGGGAGCAATACTGTTTCAGAAGGTATTATTCCAGCATAGGAAATTCAGGCTATGGATACTGCCAGTGCCAGTGCCCACAAAGATCGATGAGCCGCCAAATGTATTAACCTAGGCTAGCCCAGTATGCTGCTTCATCTTGCATATGAAAGGGAACACCTTCCTCTAACAGTGAATCAGCAATGAGAAAGCTACATAATATAGTCAAGCAAGTTGAGCAATAGCAAGAGGGGGATATCAGTGCAAAACTTCACCATGTTATTTCACTGTACATAAAACATACTGCATATGGTATCACCCAACATTGGACAGAATGTACCGTCTGGAAATGAGAGGGCGATAGGAGAGGCAATTGGGGGAGGGGACGGGTGATTAACTGGGAGCTGGGTAACTTGTTCTTGTAATTGACAGGTGTAGTGTGATGTGCAGGTTTAAATTTCAGATGAGCCGGACTTGTTGCTGCAGGTTGCCTAGAACTCCCTTTCATGGCAATTTATAAGCAATATACTTACCTTTACCACTAACCTGTGCAATATACACCCACATACAGCTATGAAGGACGGCCTACACGATCGGCATCGTAGGCAAAGTTTATGTTGATCCCACAAAGTGAAGGGGCGATATTGACCACACGCCACAATGCGGCTGCTTTGCCCTCTGAGAATCTGCGGCCCATGAGTCCACTTGAGAGTCCGACATGGTCGTCAGGGCTAGTCCAAGTCAATCATACTTAAAAACGGACAACAAAAGCCTAGGAATGAACAAGTCTCAAGTCCCCAGACCTAAGTCATAAAAACTAAGTGGCCTAGGCGTGCTCGGGTAATATCGCAAGTCATGAAGAACCCCTTAAGTCTGCAACTGATAGTACTACACTGCAGTAGGGTAGCAGCCTAGGCTAACTCGCGAAATGATCGCGAGTCACAAACTTTTTGTAACTCGAAATCACTCTAATCGTTTCAGAAAACTGTGCAAACTTTTGCAATGCACGAAAACTAAACCCTCAAAACACGTTTGCACTAGAAAAAAATGAATAACCTTGGTCTCTAGGTTGTCCAAAAGGAGTAAATTATGCGCTCGTCTGAATAAGAGCTGTTAGAGTTGTGGCTGGCATAATTTGGATGAGCGAGGGTGGCCACCTTCGGGCACAACAATTATGCCAGATTGCAGCTTGTGGGCATCTGCACAGGTTAGTGGTGAAATGATGAAAGGTGTCATTTGCGCAATAAAATGATTGATTCATTAAATTGATTAGGTATGTTAATGACATATCGCTCAGACCAGGTGAGACGTAGAAGAAGGGTTGGAAGACTCATACCTGCCACCCATATTATCGTATCATGTTCTTGATGGCTTTCGTTGATGGCTCTTGATATAGCCTTAACAGTGCTGTCCATCTCTAACAGTGTCTTGCGGTAGACCTCCCTATCACTAGAGACACTCTGGTTATTTGGCATGAACGACAGCGGCACGTGCATGTGGGTGAAGGCTGCATACAGGAGGAATGGCTTGGAATCTGATCTGTTGGGAACAGAGATAAATATATACATGATCCAACCCACTTGAAAAACCTATGGACTCACCAGCCCTTGGCCAACAATGCCCTATGAATGGCTACAAATGCCTCATGCACAAATAAAGGGCTATCTTGCACAACATTTGAGTGGTATTCTTTGTGAGAATAAGTGTTTGTGCAACTCTCATAAGTTGTTTGCCAGGTAGATGGTCTTGTGCAGAAGTTAAATAAGAACATGACAGTCCCAATTCTCAATTTCTCAGATAGGCCAATAGACATGTTCTTGTTGAAGTCCCAAAACAACTATGAAGTAGTACTATGAACTACTATTGCTGTAATGATTACAACACGGGAGATGGACAAGTATTACAGGACGAATTATAGGTGAATATGCAAAACAGTGGACGGGAATGTGACTCTTTTCAGCGTTGGTGCATTTGCCGGTAATGCAATGTGATCTGTCGTCACCATCAAGCAAAAGGCATGAGTAGGTTGGAGCTCTTGTCTAGCTGGACTATAGTTGATCTCTAATTTGCCCACTGAGAACAGAGCTACTCATAGTTTATTGTAAGCTCGACATGAGGGATTTTTCTTTCTTTCTGCTCAGATTGGGTTTATGGTCTTACTCAATTTTCCTGTCATTTTATTTACAACTTCTACACAGCTTTGAGAGACACCAACAAAACAAAACATTCCGAACAGTCACTCTGTACACTTCATTAGCCGTAACCCAAGCCTCACCTATCAATGAATTGGCCATGTGTATCAAAAATTCGTTTATAGCAGGGCAGAGGAAACAAAGTTTGCCTTCATCTCCCTCCAGAGGTGATAAACTGTCAGTTAAGGCAAGATCATGATGAAAGTAGAAGAGAGGGGTGGATGATTAATACCGCAATTGAGGAGAGAGGGGGGGGGGGGGGGAAAGGGGGGGACAAGGTACGGTCTGAACCCGGGAAAACTGAAGAGGGAAAATGATACAGAATGGGCATTGATTGCGGGATGGGCCACCAGACTCACTGATTTTTTATGAAGTTGGCGGCCATTTTAGCATATCTGTCAGCCAGGGTGGTCAGGTTGACAGGCTGCTCATTGAATATCTCTGTTATGGTTACAAGGCACAGCGGGTGGGGCAGTGTCTATGAAGAGAGAGAGGAAAACATTTTAATGTCATGAGCAGCTTGCCCACATTTGAAAATGACACATAACTCACCCAGTATCAAAACAAGAGAAGATTGTGCAAACGCATTCAAAAGTCCCAAACTTCTAAATTACATGTATGAAAAAAGTGGGTTCATGAATGAACCACAGCTCAGCTTGCTTCACGATCAGTGGTTTGTTTTGTAAAGGTATTCGGTATGGAGGTAGAAATAGAGCAAATTGCCAGTTAAGACAACTAATAACAACAAACTCTGAAAAGATGAAGATGGATATAGTTTGCCTATTTTCACCTTCACCTATAAATGGATTAAATCAGTGACTAATTTTGGATTCATCGGACTGTTATTGACCATGTCTACAATGGAGTAATCAAGTTTTGAAGACAAAAATGGCTTATCCAAATTACCCACACTCCTACTAAATTTCCAGTGAACCATTCTAACTTCAATGTTTCTCGAACACATGGTTGACTACAATCAACATGTTTCATGGTAAGTTGCATGAATGATACAAATTAGACACATTACAATTCAGTCAATTAGTAAATTGCCAAGTTGTAGGTTTCATTCCCCTCAAAAACCCACGTGGAAATTTCCACATGTGTCGTCGGGACAAAACATTTCCTTCCATTGGACTCCTCCCCGATCAGGCCACTGATTGGGGACGTGGCAAAAAACAGCTGAGTACAATAAGCACATTAACATGCTGCAAATACACTCCTATGGGCGTGGCACTGACTGAGTGCAGGACTATAGGGTTGGGGAAGCCAATACAAAACCTATTTCACAGCAGAGCATTCAAATGCGAATACAATAGCACTCATCTTGAGGCAATTTTTCATCCCAATGCACCAGGTTACAATACATTTGAAAGGTGCTCCAACAATAGACAGCCCGTGCCACTCCTTTTGTTCAGTGGTGACAGCATTTCAACAGCCTTTTTCATAGTGCTTTTAGTTTGGCTGCCTTCAGCGTGGGAGCAGTGGAATGCAAATTGGGTTTGTTCAGCGTTCCTTACCTGACTGACTGTTCTGTGGTATAGCTGTCCTTTGGACAGGGATCCCTGGGGGGTAAGTCATGACCAGGGTCATCACACAGCCATGTCATTGCTGTAGGGTAGTCCGAAGTAGAAATCAAAACTGGAAGGGGCGAGTACAAAAAACAAGAATTAGAAGGAAGGTTCCTGTACATGAAAACCACAAAGCAAAGAGGGGCTTGATTGTTGACTGCCACAGATGACAGTTTGGGCAAATTTGATCCTGATCAATTGTGGACTACAAAATTTGAATAGATCGCTGTCAACCTCAGTGCACATTAACCTCACCCAAAACCAGTAGAGGTTTCATTGTTACATGAGAAACATTAATATCAAATATGAACCTCATCCATTCAGACCCATTATGATCATGTGCAAGCTTAAATGGCCAACACATCATTTTTTTTTACAATTCCTACACTTTGACAGAACTAATTTTGGTCATTCACCAAAACAACTAAAGGGATCCTGCCATTGCCAAAAGAAAGCTGCAGATATTATATATACCAAATTCAAACTTGATCGGATGAGGATTCTACCAACATCGTCGTTTTAAGATTTTTAGCTTGAGCTCCACCCATCCAAACCTGGATTGAAATAGGGTGGTTCACAAGGCTAAGTTGACTCTAAATTAAAATTCTTCAAATAAACCTCCTGTCTCCATCCAAATCATTAAGGTTCTTGTACTATTAGCTACAAATTGAATTCCCAACCTCGTTGAAACAAGCATTGAACATAATGTCTTTCCAGACATTGACCCTAATTGACATTCAGATTAAGATTCGGGTGTTGACAGTTTGTATAAATGCAAGCGCCTCTCGTCACACGACTGTCGACTTAATCCCCTGGTCATAATAGTAACCTGATGAAGACCTGACCTGCACCACACAGGGTGCACGTTCGCTCATTGACCCACTACACCCCTGGCAGCAACGCAGCGGCGCATACTTTCCGTTACCTCGCAGGTACCCCACTACTTTTACCTGTGGGTAGTATAAGACATTCAGAAAGAAATGCCTGGTCTAACAGAAAACGCAGAAAAGCCCTCGGGCTTTCACTGGGATTCGAACTTGCAATTATTGATCCTAAGTTCGGAGCTCTACCGATGAGCTATTCCATTCCTCTTTAATGCCCTTTGACTTGACCATCGAAATAATGTACTTGTACCTTCATGGAAGGTATTATGTATATAAAGTCCCTATTCATTTGCGATGCTGCACATTAAATCCAAGAGCATCCCATGTTTCAACCTCCTTTCTCCTATCAATAATGTAAAACTATTCAGTTCCAACTGCCCTCCAGTGTTCTAATGCTAATATTTTTTAGTGGTCTATTCGCAACAAGCTTGTCCGCAAATCACACCCTCTGCTTCAAGATGCAATGGACCATGTGTTCATTCATTACCACCTCCTGCATGCATTAAACTATCGTTGGAATTCCCATGTTCGATCTATTACCTCTAGAGCCTAGCGTACGTACACGCGATATGTGTGGTGAATAGTGGTCATTATACATTCATGTTTTCTTGAAACATGGATTGCCCAATTTCGATCAGTGACATGTTTGAAACTGCGATATGAACTTGCTACTAGCTTAGCAACCAGCCAGCGACAAACTAACATTGGCGGAATCATAGGGGAACAAATCTTCAGTTTTTTGTGAATTGCTATTATGTGTTGTCGTCTGGTTTGCTATATCCAAAGTATGAGGGCAGCCAGCACTACTATAGCATTACCAACATAAACAATTGCTCCCATGCCGTTCTGTGGGCTCCTGACGTTTTTTTTTTTTTCAGATTAGGTTCACCCTACTGCACTGAGTTGTAATGTCCACTGGTCTGATGTGAGCGACTCGGCTAAAGAACTTGCTAGACTGGTGCTTTGGCTAGCAGTCACATCAAAATGGCCCAACACAATTTCAGTCTACTGTTGGTGATGCTCTCACTCCACAGCTTTACTTGTGTACATTCTTACAAGGCTTCATCACATAACATATAGGGTACGGCAACGGGGTTTCAGTAACCCTCGTAGGTTCCTTTGGGAGACATATAAATGCCATTTTCAGGATTTTTCATCAATCTCCAAACTCTCCCTGTGTGAAGGGTGAGAAAATATGAAGGGTATCAAATAAACATGATTCGTGTTTTCGATTCTAGCGCTAGGTGGCCCAGCTGGTTAGAGCATCGGCTTTTTCATTGGGAGACCATGGTCGCATCCCTGGTTGTGTCTACCAAAGACTGTGGAAATGGTAGGCAATCAGGCAGCAGTACGTTGCGCATGATTCCCCCCCACATTGGCGCGTACCACCAGAGGCATTGCCCTATTTTGTGTACAAGGTGAAGGATTGCAGAAATGAAAGGTTCATCGTGTTCTGGTGTTAAAAATGTCTGCTATACCACCCACTATTTTTGTGCCACATTCAGTTATCGGCTACGGTTCCATCTATTCCAAACAGCTAGTTTCACCTCTTTTGGAGCAACATCTGGAAACGCCCAGTAGCTCGTAGTATAGTTGTTGGCGTTATAAAAGCTCTTTCAAACCAATGCTGGAAGCTCCAAAACAATCGCATCATATTAGTATGGGTGATTCAACAACAAGCATGCATTATATTCACAGGTTATGCCACAATGCGAGGCGATTGATGTAAGAGGGTGTAGCCTGAGTGCAATCCAGTGAACATTAGAGATAGAACATTTTGCAGAATGTTGAGTTATCCAACAGATTTACCAATTTTCGCTAGAGAGTAATAAGGAAAAATGAGAAGTCACGTACAAATACAGTTCGAAATGAGGTGACAACAATGCCAGCAATTGAAATCTTCACAAAGCTATTGAGGCGCACAAAACATCCAATACCTATTCATAACACAACCTCTGCGAGTGGATGGTAGTCTCTGGCGGTCACCAAGATGCCATTACCACTCATCCCAGTCCTATATCCCAGCAGCCTTCAGGGTCCTCAAACAAAAGTTGTCTCATTTTGGAAGGGACGCACAGAGAAAGGGGAGAAATTTTTTTAACCACCCCGTCCTCCTCCCAAGCCTCCGGTGAGGAAGGGCGGCCCTCGATGGCGTACATACAGATGCAGCAGAATGGACAGTCCTTCAGTTGTAGAAACAAACACAAGGAATGCGTCTAAGCATAGTGATTCCTGGACTCAACCAGTTTAGGTTAGTTGGTTTAGTTTATTAGGAAAAGGTCATAAAGGGAAGGGGACTCCATGCAATGACCTAAACTAAAAGCATGGAAACCAGAACAAAAACAGAACTTGGAGCAATTCTCTCACAGTTCCTGAACAAGAAAAGCCTAAAGGCCTCAGGGAGGCCGTCTTGATGGATTCAGCTTTTAGACGTGTCAAAGTTCACATTTTGTTATATTTGACCCAGGTGACCTTCAACCTGACCTTAAAAAACTATGGGAAATTTAATCACTTTGCGAATCCACACCACAAGAATGAAGCTGTTCCATCCAGGTAGAGGATCAATTTATCAAGTTCAAAATGACCAGAATATCAATGTTGCATAATTTTCCTATTGTTCACAAAATGGAACCCAATCTGAATTCAAAACAATAGTAGGGTTATGCACTGCCATAAGAAAGCTACAATAACAAGTTTAAGCATGCTGGAACTCATCGTATTCACAAGGTTGGTTTTTTTAAACTTGTCTCTATGTAAACACTTAGATTACCTTGATCTGACAAAAAAACAAGGGATCATGTCTTAGCTCAAATGGGGAACCCAAATACTAGGTATGATCTAGTTCACCAGGTGCGTGAGTGTCATGTGGATACGCCACAATGGCAAGAATAGGATTCAACTTTACGTATTCTGTTTGAGGAGTTTACACATGGACTTTAATGTGATATCAATTACGATGGTCATAGTATATATAGATATATATATCGTTATATATATATCATTTGAGTGTTTCCACGTGTACTACAGTTATAATAAAAAGGGAGGATACGACTTCCAAAAAAGAAGCATGTGGACGTTTTGTAGTACAACAAGTTATTGAAAATCGGAAATTTCGGTTCCCCTGGAACTTCTTCAGCGATATTAACAATCGAGTGACCACCAACTGTAAACAAATAAGACTAAACAGCAATAACAACACTTAGCAACGAGATGCTCGGGACGCTTCGTGGATTCCTAGGATTCATTTGGTAACGGCTCAATGGTACGAGGTCCTTGGTTTAGGCCCGTGTGTGAGCGTTCAGCTTGAAAATCCACTTCATTTAATAACAGTTTCGTTGTCTATTAACGTGGAAAATTCCTCACCCAATCACACTGAGATTAGACAGGGATGCTTTCTAGATTGTAGTGCTCCGCGATTTTTTGGACTGGGAACCCTCGCGTTATCACGATTGATTTTTTATGGTTGTAACCGTAACCGAACTTTGTTCCCTTTTCACACCCACATAAATAGCGCATCACAGATGTTACAGAAAATCGGTAAATTCGTTACTAGCAATTGCGATCCAACTTGGGGAGGGTGATCGGAAATCCAATATTAGGGAGTCAGATGAGACTCCCCGTTCCGATATGCTTACAAACCTACAAACGGTTGCTAAGGCACGGTCTGTTTCCGTTCCCGGTCTCTCATTGTACGTAACTTGCAGGAGGTGACAAGCGATCTCAGGTTGGGGGCTGCCGCTGGGCCAAAACAAGGGGCTCAGAGGGACATCTCTTTAAATCAGGAGTATCTCTCAAGAGGGCAAAATCCTTCTTGCTGGCACGCGTTAGGGGTTGTAGGGAGGAATTGAATCGTAAACAAGAGGGATGCGTGCGCTCTGTTCCTTGTGTTTATAACTTATCAGGTAAGAGCGCTTGACCTTGGCTGCTTTCCTAATACCTTCTGGATAACTGCTAGTGGGTAGCAATTGTCAAGAAAGAAGTAAACCGTAAGGTACATGTGTTGGCAAGTATCAAAATGTTTGGAGAGTTATATTAACACTAAAATCTCCATGGGGGACAATGTGGCCAAAACTGGCCATGCTTGAATGTTTCTAAAGTAATCCTTTCAATGAACAAAACCCAGGAGGACCTCTCCCTCGGAGAGCTCTTGGGGTGTGTGTATTGTGACTGCATACGGGGTCTCGTGAGCCCCTCCAGAAGGAAACATAGGGAGGAAATCCTCCCAGATAGAAACATTGAAGTCGAGTGGATCATTCATCTATTGTATCGATCTTTGAAAATCGTTTTGATCCTGTCGAAGCATCTTATTATAGGTTGGCCCAGCGGGGGTTACTGCGTTTGTGACGACTCGTCATAATGAGCTGTGGGCCTATACAATGGAAATGAGATACACTATATGGCTGAATCAAACAGCTTGAAATCTCCAGGGAATTGTTTTCGGTAATTAAAAAATAGCATATTAGAATCACTACATATTCCAATTCGAGTTCTTTAGAGAGATTTCACCGCAAGGAACTTTTTCTCCAGGTGGTGATAGGTGCTATAATGCATATTTCACTTTTTCTGAGCCCAGAAAAAACAGTATGTGTGGAACAGTATATTTTCCTGGTCCCCTCATCCATAGACCTGCTCATTGGCTCCAGCCCTCTCCTTTTCCCCTCATATTGGTTCTCATCTCATCAGTGCCTTTTCATTTCTACTGTTCCATCGCATCAGTCTCCATCTCAATAGCCCACCATTACTTTTGTGGCCCTTTTTGTATCATGATTGCACCATACAGTTTCAATATTCTGTTTCATCAGTTGCTTATCCCATGAGACCACTACGTCAATGGAACTCCATTGAATAGTGAACAAAGTGATGGCCGGCGCAATGAGTAAGACGTGAACCAATTATAAGACAGGGACTCGCTAATCAAATGCTGTACCAATTAGACGGAACAAATATCAAGACAGCTAGAGACTGGTGAGATGTAACTATGAACACGTTTTTGGCGAAATTACCTTATTCCAGCCGTTGGATGGTCATCAATAAAGGTGTGTCACTCTCTCGTTCGTGTGGGGTCCCAGTTTGCCCTCATGTCTGCAAACCCGACATCGTCGATCAGGATGGTGACAATGTTCGGTCTAGATGGTGCTGCAGCAAGAGGGCGGTAACAAATTGCACTGATGAGCCCCAGCATCAGGAATTGAGAATATACCATTTCCACCTGAAGGAGACAAAAAGCGAAAACATTGTTTGTGCAATGCTCGGTCTTGCATCCTAATAGTTCATGCAGTATTGTTACAGCTGAATTCACTACTGCTTGGACAGTTCACTAGCATGAATCAACAAACAGCACTCTGTCTTCCCAAGTATTGTTTATTTTAGTTAGTTTATATTTTAGTAGGAAGTGGTCAGGAAGGAGCCGAGTCCTCATGAACAACCCTGAAACCATGGCAACCCAAGAAGAAGAAAGGAAATAATTCTCCAACACAATACTGCTTTGAACATTTACTAGCATGAGCATGTATGAACAAATATAGCACCTTCTCTTCTCAATCAGTGTTTATCTTAGTTGATAGTTTAGTAGGAAGGGTCAGGAAGGAGTCAAGTCCTCATGAACAACCCTGAAACCATGGCAACCCAAGAAGAAGAAAGACGAAGAATTCTCCATTAATTAGACTGCTTGAACAGTTTACTAGCATGAGCATGTATGAACAAATATAGCACCTTCTCTTCTCAATCAGTGTTTATCTTAGTTTATAGTTTAATAGGGAAGGGTCAGGAAGAAACCGAGTCATAATAGACATGCCAACCTGAAACCATGACAACCCAAGAAATAGAGAAAAAATAAGAATTTTCCAACAATTTCTGAGAAACATGTAAAAGACTGTTTCTTGAAGGCATCACCGACTCCGAGACAAACAATCTGCATGGCGGTTTTGCCTACTCATTAATCAACCTTTGTGAAAAGAAGAGGATTAATATACTTGGTATAGGGGATTCTCATCTCATCTCCTATGATCGTGACCATTCAAGTGGATTTGGGTTATCCTGTTCACCTGTTAAAAATGGTCAATAAGTTTGATTTCCACCACTTTACAATCTTCTACCAAGAATGTCCCCCAACCAACACGAAGGACAACAACATAACAAGCTAAGCTACAATTACCAAATTTCAGCCCAAGCCTTCTGAACTTATCATGTCACAAAGTTACAGACTTTGGTCCTTGAATTACCTACCTCATTGTGTACTGTAATGCACACAAAATCTTCCTTGAGGATTTCTTGTTGATGATTTTAGTATTCTTCCTAAAGCAGAGAGGAGGAAACTTGCTTTTTAAATGCAGCTGATTGTAATTGTGTGAAACTGATGACAATGTCATCAACTTCCTAGACCTCATTTACTATCTTCACCATTCTGTCCTCTAGGACAATGTACTCGCCCATACAAAAAAAATCCTTAATATTTTAAACAACTCTTTGTAAACAGTCTTATTCCAACACTTGTATTATTGTACATCCAGTGATCTTGTCGGCCAATAAACTGCAGTTCAAGGCCACGGCTGAAGGTGGTGGTTCCATGAGAGAACGGTCTCGATATACTGTGCATTCACGGACAACACCTTGATGGGACACAACCCATAGCAATTAATAGAGATAGACTGAAGATCCGCTCTGTATTTTGCACCCAATGAAACGCGCGGTGCACAGCTGGGAAATGCCCCCAAAAGATCGAGCCTATTTAGCAATTACCATTGGACTGTGTACGTAGGCACGACGGGTTCAATTTTAAATAATCATCCTTATTCGGGAAAACTCGTAGTAAATAGAAATACATTCTGCTTGAAAAATATGGAAAATACATAAAGAATACGATAGTAAGCTTTTGGACGACAGAAATTCAGAGTGAAATTTATTTAAAATACAAAACCCAGTTGCGCGAGATGGGCCCTACATACCAGTACGGCAATGAGTCAGTAAGTAGGCCTCACTAGCACGAGGCGTATGTGCAACTGCCTGACTGTGCTATGCGTACCACGATCAGGTGGTAAACAGATAGGACGGCAAACCGGTGACTGGAAATTTTTGCATTTATCAAAACAGTAAGATTGCCTAGCTGCTCAGCCAAACTGCAGAAACAACACCTGGTACAGAAAACACTGTTTGTCAGTATGTATAGTAAACAGAGAAATGTGTTCAAAGAATGCGTGCCTCCACACAAGGCAGCCTCCTCCTGCTCCAGCACGTCGCCTCGCCATATTTCACATGTTGATTGTACTTGAGGAGACTGCAGCAAAAGGGTTCTTTGATGACCTCTATGAACCCATGTTTGACTGTGCTGCTGACCGTTTACCCGATTTTAACATGTTACTAGAGAACATGATCTGTGCAGAGATGCATTTAAAGTACTTTTGTGTGAAATTTCATACAATGGACCTTCGGCCCAAGTGGGACCTTGGACCAAAATTCCTGACACCCTGACGGTACGGCTGTTAGACCATCATTATGACTGAACATCAGCACTGTGCACCAAAATTTGTAGGAGATACATTTGAATTTTCACACATAAGGCCTATACTTCCCCTTTAATGAACCTTTGACCTTGACCTCCACAAGGTCAAAAATGTCACATGGGTCAATTAACATGTGTTCAGTTTGGTCGACATCCATCTGAGAATGACTGTTCGGGGGCCAAAAGACAGATGGATGGATGGATGGATGGATGGATGGATGGAGGATGGATGGATAGATAGATAGATAGATAGATAGATGATAGATAGATAGATAGATAATAGATAGATAGATAGATAGATAGATAGAAGATAGATAGATAGATAGATAGATAGATAGATAGATAGATAGAGTGACATGCAGATTCCAATAGCTCAACCAGCATAGCTGGTGAGCTAAAAAGACTTTTTATGCTATAGGAAAATAGATTTTCCCAAAGGACCTGCAAATTATCAACTTAGCATTTGCTGATAAAAAAATCCAAGATTATTATTACTTAGTCCCATCTTTAACATATATTAATACAAATTAATAGTACTAGACTTAACCTCTAATTTCTCCCATGTAATTTCCCCACTGTATAATCCATGCAGTGAAATGTCCACCATATCGGTCTAGTAGTGGTTATAGTCACTGTACCACTCACTATGCTAATCCTATTTCTAATAATATGTATAACATGCAGGTATCTGTATATTTTATTTATATCTCGTCTCTGAGGAAGATGTTAAAATACACTGTACCAGAAATCACAACAGTGCATAAATTTATTTGCATTTCCTGTATTTTATAATCCAAGAAAGTGTGTGTTATCTAATATCTATACAATCAACCTAATATAAGAAGGATCACTCACATGCTGAAAAAGCAGTCATTCCTGTTTTAGTGTTTTCTAGTGGCCTTAGACTCCCCAGCACTGCTCACAAAGTTCCTTAAAATTGCAGCAAGATTCTTCCATAATTCAGACAAGTTGGTAGGAGGTGAATTAACATTTTACTGACTGATCAAAGGAGTAAGAGAAGGCAGCAAGAAGAGTCCTAACTAAGAAGTGCTTGAAAACAGTAAAGCCTTTACAGCACATGCTTAAACCCACTCTACTCCAGTTTTGATAGATCAATGTTGGGGATTTTTTTGGCATGTAATAGCCTATACTCCCCTTGCAGCCTTGTTCAGGGACATTTCATTCAGACTGATTATGTCACTATATAGGCAGACAAGCACGTCATGAAAACAATGCATTGTTTCATCCGACTCAAAGTCCAGGGCAACCTATGATGTTGTACAGTGGCTGTCCTAGGGCTGATATAGTGCCCACCCACTAGTCCTTAAAAATAACCTGACCAATGAAATGAAATTAAAAATATATAGCATAATCATTCACATGACCATTGCCTGTACACTATAGAATGTATGGTTTTTACCAGATGTGACTCACAATTTTTGTTGTTGCAGCCAATAAACTTACTGAATACCTCATTGCCTAAATTTCCCCAATTTACTGTTGAAGGATCAGCTTTGAGTTTATTCGCCGCTGACCAATAGGCTGCAGCATCCGGGTCTGCCACCCTTGCTGCGCCTTGGATAGGATGATCCTCTGCTCGGCAAGTGTACCATTTGAAGAAAAAAAATCAGGCACTGCTGGCACAGTGTGCAGGATGGGGGTGCCTAAAAGAAATTAGACCTCCAGAAGGAAGACCAAAGACTGAATAATCCTGGAAACCTCCAAAACATAGACCCCAGCAACAGGTAGTATAAAGACAGCCAGAAGATCTCCCAAAGCAGCGGCGGCACCATGGATTTGCCCGATGGAGGGTCAGGTTCCTGCAGCCCTGATTCCCTGACACTATACCTCAATTGATGGCACTGTCCCTCTGCATGCATGACCATCAACAGCATTTTTGGCCTGTTAATTTCCCTTGTCCCCCACAACTTTCATTTCATGTCTCTCCTGTGGCTTTGAAATGTACCTCATCAGCATTCTTCAAAAGAGGGGAGGTGGGGTGGGGGGAATGAGAGGTAGATCTAAGTGACAACGTGGTGTCGCAGTCTATGTAAGCGGCCCTCCTCCTTTCCCGGCACCCCCAGCCAGCACTCCCTGTAGGTGCCGCTGCTGCCTCAAAGTTTTTTGTTCGTAATTTTTGTTAAAGCCTTCCTTTCGGGCGCACCCGTGGGAGTAAATCCGGAATAGCTGGGAATTTCATCATTTGCCACCGCACTACTTATTTGCTGGGGATTAATCTGCAGTTCATACCAAATGGTCTATGCAATTTGCTCTACTAGAACTAGTGGTCAATCAGATCCATTTGTGGCAATACATCTTCATGAAGGACCTAGCTATATTCCACTGACTGAATATGGATCTCGTTAGTTGCAAAAGGAGTTTGGTCATTTCATATCATAACCTAAAGTGTTTGAGTATGCCTGCCTATGTAGTTCTTCGCATCGGGCTAGACATCGCAAGCTACGTATGTAGGCCTAACGCTAAGCCTAGATGTATGCTCTAGTACGACTCTGGTTTTCATTAGCAGTGTGGAAGGCGTAGACATTATTTAAACACTAGTTAGTATTACCTGTCAAATTAGCCCAACAGACATTGTAGTCTGTAGTCTGTACATCAAGAAAATCACACCAAATTATTTTTTATTCCTTGAACTTTAGTCGAAGGAATCTATGCAGTCGTGACAGTTGTGTGTGTGTGTGTGTGTGTGTGTGTGTGTTTGTGTGTATGTATGTGTGTGTGTGTGTGTGTGTGACACCTGGCTTGTTAACACGAAAAATCGACCCCACCTTGGTGAATCAAGTTATTTTTTATACCTGGTATGTGGGTTCCTCATAATGAGTACATTGATCCCTATTGTTTTGGGGTCAGATCAAAGGTCATCTGAGGTCAATGAACTTCAAGGCAGTCAAGGAATATCACTAAGCCTCTCGGCTTTTTGGTTTGGTTTTGTCGTTAGGGTTGTGCTACTGTAATGTATTGCTTACTCAAACTTTGTTATTGCAAAGAACTAATATTGTGAGGTGAATGTGCAGTAATGATAGCGGACATGAGGAAACCATCAATACTGTGCACCGTCTCCCATCTCTGGTAAAACAAACACCCTCAATGTAAACCCCTGTGGTTAGCAAAAGCCTAGGGGTAAATGTGTTCCATCTCCATTGAGGTGGGGTAAATTTGAGAGAGTATAACCTTTATAGCAAATCTCACAAGCATAACATTTTACGACTGCAATCATATTCTTTTCATTTTGAGAACTGACTACAAGAATAAAAGTTGTCGCACACATACCAAGTGTATGATTCATAAGATGAAAAAAATGCATACGAATTCCGACTTTTGATGGCCCCAGGCATTCTCGGGAAATTGACTGTGGGTTAACAGATTTTTTTTTTGGACCTTCAATCGCTCTGACCTCAGATGACCTTTGACCTGACCCGAAAACAATAGGGATCAGATATCATTATGCGGACCCATATCCAAAGTATGAACTTGATCCATCCAAGCGGGAGGATTGAGTTAGCGGTTAACAAGGGAAAAACGGCTAGGCGGTCCACACACACACGCATAAATGTAACGACGCAGGCAAAGAGGACGGTATGTGTTCAACTATGCAATCGAGGACAAAGTGTGTATGCTGTACACTATGGAACCGCGGACACACCTGCAACCGTGGGACACACTACATGCATTTTAATAGCAACACGGGGGGAAAACACAAGGCCTGACTATAGACCCCCAAACGAGGATCTCGTTTATATACATTTTTACGTTGATTGCAATCACTCTAGCATATATTGAAACGAGGACTGTCCCCCATTACAGGTGTGTCCTCGGTTACACGGGTGGCAAAATCAGACTAACTCCGCGTTTCCCACCTATTACAAACGCACACTGTCATGACTGCATAGATTCCTCTGACTTTGTCAAGGAATAAAGAAACGTCCGGGTAAAAAACAGGTTTTGACCAGTAGGTGGAAAAAAGGTCAAACCTCAATGAACCAGATTTTTTAGAAAAAAATTCCTTGAATAATCACAAAGTAGACATTTACCCCCTCCCTCTAATGACACAATTGAGGCCTGGGGTTGGCTTCTGTCATTGCCATATGACGGACCCTATTGTTGCAATTTCATTTTTCTCTCTCTAATGACATGGGTATGTTTCTACCATTTTCGCTGTTTTTCACCAGTTTTTACTGGTAATTACGCATTTTTCAACCAGTTTCTACTATTTTAAAACCACTTCTTTTGGTAAAAACAGGTTTTTATTGGTAAAACCCAACCCCGATAGCAGCCCCCATATTAAATAAGGGTTGCTTTGACTCATACACAATAGATTGGATATCATAAAGCTGGTCAGTATTCAATTCATCATCGATCATAGTACATATGAGGTATTCATGACTTTGATGTAAAAAATCTGTAGGGTCAATTTTGGCCAAGCACCTTCTACACCTACAAAACAGATAAAATAATGAATGAATGTCAGTGAGTAATTTATTATTGACTGAAGGTAAATTAGGTAATTTAAGCAATTAAAGGACAAAGGTCAATTCCATCGGTCCTTTTGGAGTCATATGCCTTAGACACACTATAATATCAAAAGTCAAGCTGCTCAAGGTTCACGTCCCCCAATTTCATTTCATTTAAACAAATACACTTGGCTAGTGGGCTTGAAGTAACTCCACCTGCGCCAATTGCCTACTATAGGAATCGATCGGTGAGCCTTTGCCATTCACACACACACACGATTGCTAGGTATTGGGGCAATTATGGGCTCCTCGTATGCCAATGGTCAAGTCCCTACTAACATGATTTGCATCTGCGTGGTTTGAGGTTTTTTTATGATGGACAAAAGCATGCCGATCAGCTGTACCAAATATTTGTCTTGGGGGGGTTTGAGGTCGGAACCTAAGGAGTGCGCCCTCATAAAATCCTCACCCTCCCTATTGCAAATAAGTACACAATTTATGGGTCCTAGACACCTGCTGCCGCAATATTCGCTAAATAACGTCTGCAAAACCTCTACTGAACTGTAAAAAAAAAAATAAGTTTTTGTGTTAAAAATTTATCGATCAATTGGGTCATAAGGGGGGGGGGGCTCTGACCGCCAAACTCTCCCCCCCCACCCACCCCCCGTGGTATCCACTGATGTGATTATGTAGGACTATAGTAGGTTATTTAAGTAACTCTCAAATAAAATCCAGTGCATGTATCATAGCTATCTCATAAACAAGTGAGGGTTGTTTTTCGACAAGTGATGTTGGCCTTGATGTGCAATATACAGACAAGTGATTATGTAGGACTATCGTAGGTTATCTAATTAACTCTCAAATAAAGTCCATTCCGTGAATGTATCATAGCTGTCTCATAAACAAACCTCTTAAAACAAGTGAGGGTTGTTTTTCGACAAGTGGTGTGGCTTTGAATGTGCAATATAGGCGGTGATCACATTTTTTTTCCAAATCCCACCTGGAGCGCTTGCACTTTTTTCGAAGGGGGCGCTATTTAGAGTAACCACAAATACAAAGTAGCAGTGGCAGTGGCCAAGAGTTGTCGGGACTGCGAGAAAGAAATATTGTTCTATAGGGAAAACGTGTGGTTGCTGGGAAAGCGGGAACGGGAACAACCCCAATCCACGATTTCTACATATTCTTCAGTGATTGCAGGCGGATGCAGGGCCCCACTCACTGGCTTACAACACTTGTGAACGCAGACAATTCAGTTTTTGCCTTGATGTTAAAATTGCTCAGCTAGTTCACTGACATTCAGCCACTAGCACTGCGTGCAGGTGAATTTGTACTGCAGCAAAAGGACACCTTGATAATCTCCACACCACCATTAATTTCCAACTGGTTTTTTGCATTGACCCTGCGATCAACGCTGAATTGTTCGAACCGAAAGTCGTTTGTTTGCGATAAATATGCTGTATCCTCATGGACCTACAGCAGGCCTACATAAAAAATTCTCTTAGAACACATACCTCATAGAAGTGAGGATTTTCATCTTTTGTCCATGTTCTGGCCTTCAACTTTCATGATCTATTGGCTCAAACAATGTGAAGAGGAAACAAGAGTGCCAATGGCAAGGTAGTAAGCCTATACTTTGTATACGTAGCTACTGGCATTTTTCTATCAGTAATAAATTTGATGAATGATTGAATGTGTAGATGATACTGTACATGTTTATAACAAATTATAGCAAATTTACAGTTAGTGGGCTAGTTCCAATAGTGGCCTCTCCAGTATTAATTATAACTCCACTATCAACCATGCAACCACAACGCAGAAAAGATACATTTTTGCATGATTTTATATAATGGACCCTAGAGTGCCACACTGGCCAAAAATTTAAAAAAAACCTTGGGGTGGGGTCCAAATAGCCCATTAATTACACAGGGAACACCACTGCTCCCAAGTTTAAAGAAAATCAACTGAAGCTTGTAGGAGATGCATTTCAAGCACCATTTGCGTGTAATTTCCATAAATGGGCCCTAGGGCCCAATGGCACCTGTGACCAAAAATTTCCTGACACCGCGACGGTACGGCTATTATAGCATCATTATGACGGTGAACGATCAACGTGCACCAAAATTGTAGGAGACGCATTTTGTGGATTTCACATGATGGGACTAGGTCCCAGTTGGGACCTTGGACCAAAATTCCTGAAAAAAGGGGGGGGGGGGGTGGGCCCCTGAAGGTTATTAGGCCATCACTATGACCGACATCAGCACGGTGCACCAAACTTTGTAGGCGGAGACGCATACTGTCAGTGAGTTCACATATTGGCCCTAGGGCCCACCCTGGGCCTTTAGCCAAAATCCCGAACACGCCGATGGCCCACTCCCCAGGACCTTACATGTAACTTTAGCAAGAACAATTAAGCTGGTGTAAGAAGAGATCCTGTTCAATCACATTGTGTGTAATTGTCATAAATGGGCCATAGGGCCCAAGTTTAACCTTGGACCAAATTTCCTGAACACCTGAAGGTACGGCTATTAGACCATCATTTACCGAACCTCGCACTGTGCATCCAAATTTGTAGTAGCATTATGGCAGATTTTCACATGATGGCCCTAGGGCCCACAACTGGGCCGCGAGCCAAAAAATCCCGACCATGCCCAATGGCCCCCACCCAAGGACCAATACCTGTAATTTAAGGAATCAATGAAGCTTGTAAGAGTAGATCCATTTCAAGCACCCTTGTGTGTAATTTCATAAATGGGCCTCAGGCCCATTGGGACCTTGGACCAAAATTTTCCTGACACCGCCCAGGTACGGCTATTAGATCATCATATAACTGACCTTACCTGCCATCAAAATTTGCGCAGTAGAACATTTTGTCAAATGATTTCATTCACATGATGGGTCCATAGGGCCCCACGTGAACGCGTGGACCAAAATTTCCTGAACACCCCGACGGTACGGCTATTAGAGAACCATCATTATAACCGAACATCAGCATTGTGCATCAAAATTTTGTAGGAGGAGAGCCATGTATGTGTGATTTTCACACAATGATGGTTCCTAGGGCCCAAGTGAACCGGTTGACCCAATTTTCCTGAACCCCCCGAGGTAACGGCATTAGACCATCATTGTTTAAAAAATTGACTGAACATTAGCACTGCATCAAAATTTGTAGAAGGAGAATCATTTTGCAGTTTCACATGTGGGTTCCTAGGGCCCAAGTGAGACCGTGGACCAAATTTCCTGACACCCCTAAGTCGGCTTATTATACCATCATTATGACCGAACATCCGCACTGTGCATCAAAATTCGTGGAGGGAGAAGCATTTTGCGTGATTTCACATGATGGGCCCGAGGGCCCACCCTGGACCTTGAGTCAAAAATTTTCCCGAACACCCCCAATGCACCACTACCCAAGGACCATTACATGTACCTTTGAGGAAAATCAATTGAAGCTTGTCGAAGGAGAGGTCCACACTGGACCTTGAGTCAAAAATTCCCGAACACCCCCGATGGCCCACTAAACCAAGGACCCTTACTGTAACTTTTGAAGGAAATCCAATTGAGCTTGTAAGAGTATATCCATTTTTCAGCAACCATTGTGGTGGTAATTTCTAAAATGGGGCCCTCAGGCTCAAAGTGGGACCTTGGACCAAAATTTCCTGAACACCCTGAAGTACGGCTATTAGACCATCATAATGACCGAACATCAAACGGTGCATCAAAATTTTAGAGGAGAAGCATTTTGGCATGATTTCACATGATGGGCCCACGGATCCAAGTGGGACCGTGGACCAAAATTTCCTGAACACCCCGAAGGTACGATATCAGACCATCATTATGACCGAACATCCAGAACGTGCATCAAATTCGTGGAGAAGAGCATTTTGGTGTGATTTCAAGTGATGGGCCCTAGGGCCCAATTGGGATCCTTGGACCAAAATTTCCTGAACACTCCGAAGGTACGGCTATTAGACCATCATTATGACTGAACATCCGCCTGTGCTCAATTTGGTAGGCGGAAAGCTTTTGGCGTGATTTCACATTATGGGCCCTAAAGGTGGCCCAAACTTACTGAGCACCCCAGATGCCCCGTCACTTGGCCAGCATTGTGACCAAGTTTCATCACCATGATCATCAACACTGTAGAGGAGTAGCATTTGAATCATTTTGACAGATCGATTGTAGATAGATAGACATGCAGTATCACAATAGCTTCCCCAGCACTGCGGGGATCAGCTAAAAATATTACCGTCCTCCAAATTCACATGGAGGAATCCTTCCAAAACAAAAACAACGTCGAAGAAGAAGTGTAAATTGTGATGGGTTCATTTTTGCGTAGACCATCCGATCTATTCGGTAGGAGTAAAGGCCACTTGACCCCATTCAAACAAGGAGTGCCAATAGCACATTAGCTCACCCTGCCAATAATATCAGTACCTGTAGTATGCTATACAGTAAAATGTGTGTTTTTGATTGGTCCATTGGGGTCCATGTGCATCAGACTGATTTTTTAATTGACATTCCATAGGGGGGGGGGGGGGGACTCGTCTTGATCGAAATGGTTCCAAAAAAACAAATCTAATAGCTGTTTTTCGTCCACACGACCTCTGTTATAATTTATGTAAGAAGAATAATTGTCCGCAAACTTTTTGATAATGGGACGATCCGTTCGCAGAAGGCTTCTTTGGCCAAATGACCCCTCATGACCCTTTTGACCTCAATTCCTGAACAACCCCGTGGTGTACCATGGGTCCAATGAATTAGGGACCAACTATCAATGATCATCCAATGCAATCTGTATCTGAGCCGAAGCGTTTTGACTGTTTGACCCCAACAATTAACCTGTTTGGCGGGGGGGGGCCAAATGATCCGCGGCGGTGGCGTGTATGTGAAACCTTTGACCCAAATTCCCGAACACCCCGTATGAACCATTGGTCACTGATATCCCTGACCAAGTTTCCTGACATTCCGTTTGAACTGTAAGGAAGAAGCATTTCAGTTTTCTCTGCAAAATGGCTGAATTGACCCCTAGATGACCTTTGGCATCAAATTCCTGAACACCCTGTAATGTATTTTTGGTCAATGATGATAATGACCAACATCATGACCATTCATATTCAATCTATGGGAGAAAAGCAGTTTGACTGTTTGACCCCAAAATGACCTTTTCGGCCAAAATGACCCCTTGATGACCTTGAACTCAAATTACACTGAACACTGTTAATGATACCATTGCTCACGATAATACGCAGCCAAGTTTATGAAAATCCATAATTCGAACTGCTTAGAAGAGCAAGCATTTGCAGTTTGCGCAACATGGCCGAAATTCACCCCCAGATGACATTTGACGTCAACATTCTGAACACCCTTCCGCACAACATTGGTCATGATGAAATGACCAACTAGTCATAATTCCAAGTCAATTTGTTGCATTGGAGAAAGAAGAGTGTTTTTGACGTTTGCCCTCGAAAATGACACTTTTTGGCGAAAAAATGACCGAATAGATTGACCTCTTGATCCTCAAATCTCTGAACACCAGCTAATCGTATTGCACCACGATGGTCACTGGCACTGGGTACTAACCAAGATTCATGAGAACATTCCAATGGAACTGTAGGAAAAGGAGCATTTTGGCATTTTTTTTGCCAAAATGGCCAATGACCCCTTAGATGAACCTTTGACCTCAACTTCATGAACACTCTGCATGTACCATTGGTCAAGATAATAATGGCCAACTATAATGATCATCCAATTCAATCTGTGAGAGAGGATTTTGGACTGGTTGACCCCTCAAAATGGACCACTAGATGACCTTTGACTTCAAATTCCTAAACACCCTGTATGTAAATTGGTCACTGATAAACTGACGAGTTTATGACGATACGATTCGAACTGTAGGAGAAGCATTTTGCAGTTTCACAAAATGCTAAAATTTACCTCCAAGGATTACGTTTTTTTGACCCTCACCTTCATGAACACCCCCCCAGATGCCCCTATTCACTCAGGATCATTGGACCAAGTTTATCATCATCGACCACACCGTGCAGGAGGAGTAGCAATTTGAATCAATTTTTGACAGACAGATAGATCGATGATAGATATAGATAGGATAGAAAGGGCAAATCACAATAAGCTCACCACCATAGGCTGGGTGGCCAAAATTGACCCGCTGGTTGCCTCGAAAGTTTACACTGTCAATGGTAAACTGCTATGTAGGCTCTGTTCAATCGGCTGCGAAATGCAAATTAAAGCCAATTCTCCTGCTACCTATTTTCAGGTCTGTCAAGGTTATCATATCGAAAATTCGCACTTAGTGTGAGGGTTGGCGTTTGACCCAAGCCCTTCACTCATAGGAACATTCCATGCCAGATATTCTACACTTGGATTCAGTAAAGCTTTCGATTAAGTTGACCTCAGAATGGACTAATTAGGAAGTTTGGAAAGTCCTGTATATAAACAGGTTAAGTGTCTGTTTGGATTAAGAAATGGTGACTAACCGACACATAGAGTGGTTGTTAATGGTGCTGATGAATCATGGAAAAAAGGTGAGCAGTGGGCAAACGCGGCTGTGTTGGGTCCAACTTCATTCTTGGTGTATATCTTGGTGAAGATTATTGGACGATTTTAATCTGAAAGGAAGGTTGAAGTTTGCCGACGACACCAAAAGTTATGGAGGATGATGCATTGACTGTGACGAATGTGGTTTACAGGAGGATTTACACACGTTGTCTAAACTGGGCGAGTTTCGAATGACAAAAGCTATTTAATACGGGAAAGTGGTGTGTGCCTACAGGCAGGTCACTCCAAAATTTACAGCATGATTACTCCATGGAGATAAAAATGGGATGAATTCACTACAGGACAAGGGAGAGAAGGATTTGGGCATTCTAATAATACAATAAGATAATACAATCTGAGGTTCTTCAAATCTCGTGTTTCATCCACATCTAGAATATTGCATTTAGGCCTGGTCAACCGTATTTACAGAAGGATATACTTACATGAAATGAAGGTTTACAAGATGGTTCCAGGTTCTGTGTCACCCCATTACCAAAGAGACTAGAGAGTCGCTTCTGTCGATTGTTCAAAAACTTCCAGATGGCAGAGTTGTCACGCACAGGCCAACGTGGAAGTCTGGCAACTAAAAATTTTAAAATGTGCTTTTTTGCAACCTATGTAAGTCAATGGCCGCTAATCAGGATCTGAATGAATCAAATGGTAAGCCGAGGTGTTTCGCGAATCTCAGAAGGAAATAGGTTCCATTAGGTCTAGGATACAATGAATATGATGGAACAAACTAACTTAGCGTCTTACTAAGCACCGTTTCGTACTGAAACAAAATATTAGGGAGGTGAATGCCCTTCAGTTTGAAATCAGTATGAAGAAAAACTTGTCTCATTTATGGCAGTCATCAGTCAGAACAGGACAGCTTAGACAAAAGTTACATAACTCCGCGTATATTTACACTACATATCTCGGATGAGATGAAAAAATAGGATCTACAGAAAAGTTTGAATGCCATTCATTATTTCATTCCTTGGGCACAATGCTGCATGTGAAGGGCTTATTGGCAGATATGGTCACGATGTCTGTGCAATATGCAAGGTGAACCCAGTGTGGACAAAAGTCACATTTAGCCCACTCAATAGTATCTTGTTTACACTGGGCCGGGAAAACATGTTTACAAAAACCATCACATTTGCTGGGTCCAGGAATGTCAACTGCTCCACCAGATTTTGGAGTAGAGACCTTGTGTTTTGCCTTGTTCTAGTCTTTTTTGCAACTTTTTTGCCCTAATATTGCCTGGTTGCTAAACGCCATGTCTGCATGCTCACCATTAGCTGATTTTGTCAACTGCAAATAAACTAGCCTTCTCCTGCAGGCACCATGGAAAACCTGGCGTTTGGATTTCTTGGCATTTGTTTTTGTGTTCCTCCTCTTTTGATTTCCGGGAGTTTCCCAGCAAGGAATGCTTCCCTTCTCATTTTTCCTTAATGTAGTTCCATTGACAAGAATCACCTGTCTCAGTGGGAAGTGGGACTCGTGAGAACGGGCTGATACCAGCCTTTCGGAAGGATGCAAGTGTTTTTAGGAGTCATTGCGATGGAGTATGCACTCGAAATACGTCGACATAATACATATGTTGTACCTGTTCACAACCTCGCCAAGAGAGCCAGCCATGAATTCATAAGTGACCTCATTGTAAGATGTCTTGAGGGGCTTGAACAGACCAAACGTCTGATGGTTTCAGGAAGTAGCTGCTGTGCGGGAGGAGTACGAACAAAATTATGTTCCTGGCTTTTGCCCATTCTACAAGGGTGAGCATGCGATGTGTGACCATCATACAAAAGCAATACAGGTTCCCCATCATTTACTGCAAATTTACAGAAATTATCCTTCAAGTATGTCTTAAAAATTGCCGGATTGGACCATCCACTATGAGACAGCTGAAACCCTGACCCAGGTAATGCACCTTCCTTCAACTCTTCATTCATCGTTCCCCTTAAAAACAAAAAATGGTGGGAGTGCATTGCCAATTGCATTGACTGTAGCAATAAAAGTAGTGATAGAACCCTTGGGGAAGTGACTGCCTGGGGAATAGTAGGTTTCCCTTGGTGCCATTATGTATGGTGGTTGTGTGGCAAACAAGAACCAGTCTCGTCCAACATTGTATATCCGCTCTGGTTTGTCTTTGAGGCCATATATTCAAAACAGTTTCAAGTTCGCTTGTTAATTAGTTGTATAGTAAAGAAGTCGATCACGCTCTCCTTGGCACTCATGGCTCATGACATTAACAAAGCTTTCGGGGTCTGGACAGGCTTGGAGTTCCGGCCATCTGAGAAAGGAAACCCTCAACCAGCGGTTGGTCAATGGGGAACTGGCTAATACATCTTTCTTGCCCTTGGCAACAGCAAAGTCTGTGGAAACATGTTAACATCTGTCGCCGTGTCACGCCGTAACCGATGCCTGCACGCCGTGGCAAACTTGTACAGCTGTTGCTCTTCCTCCCGGAGAGGATGGTAGGTCTCCCTGGCATCCGCACTGAATCGAAGTTGCCCTCTTTCCTTACTCGGTCCCCAAGGTTTGCTCTGGTTCCCCACACTTTGCAGTGGCCCTCCGGATACTGTATTTCATTTTCTCACCATCTTGAAAGCCTTTCAGATTATGACGAGGGGTGGGGGTATATGATTGGTAAGCATGCCATTCGGCGACCTGGGAAAACAAAATCCAGAAATCTTGATTGCCGCTGTCTTAGGTCGACACAGACAAAATGAAAGTTCAGTTTCTATACAGGAACTCACTCACTGACTTGTGTGAGCCACAACCGCTTAATCACCCAATGACACATCTGCTGCGACCACAGGATGAGCCTGACCCACCCACCTAACTCCCTGGGGTACCAGCTTCCTGGCGCTTACTTAGCCGACGTCAGGGGGGCAAGACGATTATTCCAGAAAACAATTCCCCCCACCAGGTCGTTGTACGGAAGAATTTGTATTGGGGGTGGTGGGGGTGGGGGAGTTGAGGTCGGAACAAGGGAAGTGCACATCATAAATGGCCTCAACCTCCCTATTGGCAAATAATATAATTCATGTGCCCCTAGACAGGTTGCTGCAATATTTGCTAAATAACAGCTGTAAAACGTAAAACCTCTACTGAACTGCAAAAAATAGGTTTTGTGTTAAAGGGGGGGAGTAGGTCTGACCCTCCGACCCCCCCTTGGGTACGCCCCTGCCCCCACTGATTATGTTACTTGAACTTATGAGGAGCGTTAAGTCATTCCCTCCAATTGAACTATGAATAGTCTCAGGGAAACAATGCGGTAATCAAAAGGCGCTTTGTAAAATATTAATTGAGAACTAAGGATTCGGATAAAACTGACGAATGTAGGCACCATATATGGTATCCTGCTTGACTTACACCTGGTCCCAGAAGGTAAATATAACTAACAAGTGATTTACTCTTGACTTCTTACCAGTGGCGTACCCACGGGAGGGGGGTAGGGGTCCACAGCAGCCTGTGGCCTGGGGGGCCCCATAAATTGTACTTATTTGCCAATAAGGGGGGAGGGTAAGGCCATTTTTAAGGGCGCACTTCCCTTGGGTTCCATTCATAGGGCCTAACAGGTCACCATGTAATCAACATCAGAGATAATAATTAGCCTTCTCAAATATAGAAATCCCCAACCCTCCTCCATGTTCACCACGGCGCCACCCCGACCTTTCACACATGACACGTTCGATAACATCCACTCGCAGAACGAATTGCTCATGTTTCCGTGGTGTCATCATTGTATAGTTTTTCGTTTTCGTTGTGTATCGGCGTCCGTACATATTCATCGGAACGGCCTCTGTACAACCAGTCGCTATGCATCAACAATCCAATTGCTTATTTTGTTAACGATAATACCCACTGCAATTGCAACAATTTTTTGTGCTGCGGGTGGAGTTATGGTGAAAGTCTAGAAATGGTTAAAAAATCGTGAAGAAGATGCTCAACATACCTGCTTTTTCACCATGATGAAAAGATAACGAGTGCTTGAATAGTTTTATGGACGTCTACTTGCTCTAGGTAAGAATGAATGTGGCATACATAATTCGAATGATTGCGCGTCTTTGCGAAGTTAAGTTAGACGCGGAGTTAGGTTATTCTACCATACGATATTAACATAACATGTCTTGTTGAACAGTGTGTAATAATAAGAATGTTCTCCTTGTCCTCTTCTATGCTCCTTATATTTTTCTGTTCCTGGTATGTCTCACTAGGGGGAGTGATGTTAGTTGATACCTTTTTTTTGTAGTGAAGTTACTATAGGCGTCGACTAGCCTGCGCCACAGGCTTAGTACCTGTACTAAAGCCGGCGTTCACAACTTGAGGCCGAGACCGTTTGTTAGGCTAGCGCTAAGCGGCCCACTTCCTGTGTCAACTTCAGTTTCTGACGAGCTTATATCTCAATTAATATACCCAAAAGACAATTATTGTAGTTGAGATAAGGTTTAGAACTTATCTTCCCCATTTGGTCTTTGACATTAGAATTCAAGTTATTCACCCGTGAATCAGTCAGGAATATCCATATGGTGGCCCACAACTGAGTACAACTTGTTGTCTGTGTTACACGTCGCCACTCTAAGATATTAATATTCATGTAGATTTTCTATGATAATGTCTCGCATGTGCCCAATATGAATATAGATCCCCAAAATGAGCCCTTAGTTTGCCACCACTTACGTTTACAAAACTATTTTTCTCAAAAAGACAGGCATGAGGAAAAACATGTTGTGGTTTTCTCCCCCAATTATTATGGTCCAAATTTAGGACCCTGTAAGTTCAACTTTATACCACTGAACTTAACATTGCAGTGGATTAGAATGTTCTCGAATGATGTTTTGAAGGTTTAAGAGGGCTGCGTATCGAGGAGAAGTTGGAGGCATGAGGATGATGCGGATTTCGTCACCTTCAATGGGAAGTGCGCTACAGTAAAACTTCTTCTTCTGTACCTGACTAGGCAGGCTAATGGCCCCTGTCGGGACCGGCAGCTAGGCATATTGCATACATTAGTATGCAGTGTAAGTACGGAATACCGACTGGTAAGGGCTAGTCCTGGCATTGAGTGGCAAGTTGAGCGAGGCTTCCAGCCGTACGTATGGACACAGGAGTTAATCAAACGATCCGGGAAATTACCGAAGTTTCACACAAAGTGTTCGAAGACTTTTCGACCCAATTATGTTCAGAGTTCACAAAATCGTTGCCAGTTCTGGCCTAGGCCTAATCTAACAAAACTGGGAAGCATTATCAAACGATGAATTTCACCTGACGATTCATTTCAAACGTGACCGTACAATCCGCCGGACAATTTCCACCCGGACAATTCCCCCTCAACGGAATGTTTTTTACGGTCAGAATTAGGGTTAGGTCTAAAGTTAGGGTAAAGTTGGGGTTGGAATGGTCAGGGTGGAATTGTCCGGGGGGCTGTTGTCCGGCAACCTTTCAAACAGATTCGGAATATCTTAATCCCTCAACATCTCGGAATAAAAATGTAAGCTGTAGTGTACCAGCTACGTCACTTTTTTTTAAAGAAGATTCTGGGCAACTGCTGTAAAACACTCTCAAATTTGGAGTCCTATGGTATTTCTCAGACATTAACTTTCACGATTTTCATCTTCGGAAATGGAGAGAGTGTATGACTTGTTCTAGAGTGACAGAATTCTGCCCTTATTCTGACATATTTTCTTCAAAATAAAACCTGGGGAACTGATTGCTGACAACCGTTCTTGAGAAAAAAATAATGCCTCCCGTTCCATCGCATAATACACGCACAATTGCTGCGAACGAGACCCTGAAGTGAAAACCTAGTTTTTGGAGTTGAATTCACGTTCAAAAACAGTATCCAGGTTGGGGTAAGAGTCATTTTAAATTTCTGGTATTACGTTAGAAATGTTGAGAACATAGGCCTGCTATTAACTGGATCTTGCCTTATTCATTTATGATTGAAAATGGCCAGTGGGCAATTCAAGGATTCGCCGTTACGTTCAAGGTGTCGCACATCAGTGGCCTAATTGCTTTTGTTATGTCACGGTTGAAGGGCTTATCCTAAGCTTTTAAAGTCGACTTACTCCCGTTTTTCCGCTTGCGCGTGGCAATTTTTTTGCACAGCTAAAAATATTGATGGAATTATGTCACCTCTCTTGCCAACTGTAAGAAAACGGTTATACCCTATCTGAAAAGTTTGATATGCGATGTCAAGAAGCACTGTCCCATTGACTTTGTAAGGGTTCAGCTCTTGTTTAACGTTACGCCATCCACATGGATTAACATAGCTGTGTGCAGGCACCAGTTCTACCAAAATCACGAAAGTTATTGATGTTCGATAAAAATGGGGTTTTCTCTCATGCCCTGCATGTTTACGTTACGATGTCTTGTTCTTGTTCCAATACTTCCCAATTTCGCCCACAACAGGCATTCGATGGAGGTTGCCGGTGTGCAGAGCACTATTTGATGCCACGTCCAGCACCAGTTGGAACTTGCCCTCTTGAAGGTGTTTTAATTATCCAATTGGGCTATATCTGGGGGGAGCTTGTTCCCCTGGAATTGGTTCTTGGAATATGAGTGCCAGCAGCACCAACACTGCAGGAAATATTCTTGAAGACTGAGTGTTAGTTCTAGTACACTCTTTGTGTTGGAACAAAAATATTTGAGAAGGAACTACAAGGTTGTCATGGATGATTTATGACATATATAAGAGCAGTACATATTACGTCTACATTCAAGCGAGGGCCCCCAAAGTTGACATAATGTCAGTTAAGACTTCCAGAGCGCTTTGTTACTGCCAGTGACAAACCGGCCAGCCCTAGATTGGATATTTTCAAGTTTTACTTTTGCCAGTGCTAGTTTGTGGGACCAATTTGGGAGGCATACTCCAATTGGGGACGGACATAATACGATCTGCCTCTTTCCCCTTACTTTGGGGAGACCGTCTGCAAAATTAGGAAAGAAAATTCAGGACCTAGTACTTTTGCAGACATATTACTAATATGAGGGGACCACGAAATGCTTAGAATCCAGATTTACACAAAAACCAAGGTAACGGAAGAGTTCACAGACTCTAAGACTATGTCCTAACAACTTATAAGCAAATCTATAAGTTTACTTTCAAAAGTTGTATGAGGAACATAACCCACTTAATTGATTGAATTCCATACACCAGTCCCAAGACCACTCGGGAAACATCAAGATCCAATTGCAATAGAATTGATCATTGTGGGGAATCAATTTGCCGATAAAGCAAGGCATTATCGGCAACAACCTAATTTGTGACGAGACTACTTACTTCGGGGAGTCGTTTATATATCAACAAAAAACAAGGGGCCAGGACAGTGCCTGAGGAATCCAGAGATAACTGATGGTTTGGAAGAAGTTTGCCCATCTGATAAGGGTACACTGGTACGATTTTGGAGATAAAATTTGACCCAGTTTAGATAATTGCCCTTAAGCCTAAAAGCTCCACTTGTAAACAGATGTTTTTTGAGTCACCTTGTCGACGGCTTTAGAGCAATCTAGAAAATGCCATCGACCTCTGCGGCCGATTGTCAGGAGAGGGTCGCAAAGTCCGTTACAAGTGAAGTAACTGCGTAACAGTCGATTTTTGCCTTACGGACCCATGTTGATAGGGGTGAGAATGTCATTTGAATGAAGCTGATTCCTGAAATTGCTAACCACAATGGCTCAAGACATTTACTTAGAACACTTGTCAGAGAGATTGGACGGTAAATTTGACATCAACCTGGGAAACCTTTCTTCAGGAAGATCGGGGTTGGATATTTGGGCTTTCAACTCGTCAGGAAAGATACCCGTGTCAAGTGATTGTTGAAAGAATGACAACAATACTGGGTGATTTCAGTGGCTACCGTTTTTAATAGCACTGAAGGGATTTCCATCCGGGACCAGTTTGCTTTTTTGTTCAAGTTCGACGACAGTTTAAGAACACCATTGGGCATTACCACGATTTTTGGCATAGTAGGGAATAGAGAAGGGGCCTTTGTTCGGAATATTATTATGTCTCTAAGAGTGAAGACAGATGTAAAGTAGTCCGTTTAGCAAATTTGCTGTACCTTTGGCATCAGTGATGGTTCTTCCTTGAGGCTTTAGGGGGGGTACCATGTGATCTTTTAGTTTGGCTCTTAACAAACTGAATAAATGTTTTATTTGTTTTCGTATCAGTCGATTGCTCATCAAATAAGTTATTTTTGTAGTTCCAGGAGATTCCTGGAGAGTGTTTGTCAACAAGTTTTAGAGTAACGGATATAATTAATGATGATATCTGGTACTGGGTCCTCTTCTAAGGATAGTTAGAACGGTATAGACGTAAGACGGTGCCTCCTTGAATTTTCTTTTAAGCGAGTGATCCAGGGATAGCTGTATGTACCTGAGCTCAGTTTGGTGGGAATAATTATTTTGGCTCTCTAGAAGCGAAGAAAAGATTATTTGCAGGAAGTCTCATTTATAGTCCTAGCACTGGACTGCAGCAGATAGTCAGTAGCAAAGTTGGTAGTAGTACCTTCAGACCAGTAATGTCGCCCTTTTTCCATAGGTCGGGTTTGGCTAGGATTTTACTATTTACAGGAATAGTACACAGGATGTCAGCACAATATGTCTTGATCATTTGTAGTGCTCAAAACCAGGTCGAGAATGACGAACCACGAGTAGGGGTGGAAAAACCTTTGGTGGAGAGGAGATCTGAGCAATTTCAATCAACTTTCTGCAGGATTCAGGATGAACGGTCTAGGCTGGTTTGACAAGGTTCCCAATCAATATCTTTGAGGTTGAAATTCCACACAAATGGATAGGGGTAGCTACAGAGTGTTGGTCACGCATATCGGCTGTACTCTGACGGAGTGTGTCCTAGGAAAAGTCGGGAGGAATAATCTAACAGTGGGTCGGTTAAAAGACACTGGGCAAAAACGAGGGATTTAGTGTGAGTAGCGGAGATGTGAATCCACTTGATTTCGCAGTAGTATAATCACTAATCGTAGCGAATGGAGTCAGAGCGCCAAGCTAGAGGACTCCCCTCCACCACGCAGTACAGTCTTTTCTAAAGATGCGATAATTTGGAGGGAAAATTTCACTGTCCAGATGGCAGAGACTCACCTCAATTTTGTCTCACATCCCCAGGATAATATCAGGGGTCGTATTGTCAATTTAAGGCAGCAAGCGTTGATCTTTTGTTTAGAGACGAGACTATTAAAGTTAACAACAGTGGCCACAATTTTATCTTCATGTCTTATCTTGTTCTTGCACCTAGAACGGGACCTATTTCACCTTTGACTTTTGACGATTTGACCTTTGACATACTAATATCATTGTCTGAAACAATGATATTAGTATGCATACATTGTACAGATGACGCAGTCCCGCACCTTAGCGTAACACTAGTTGATAGTAAAACTACACAAAGAATATGGTTGGGAAGCCACACATGTTTTCTCTTAAAATATCTGATTTTATTTTTACACCTTTCTGGAGTGATTTTTTGACTGTTCATAATTCATCGCTTTCGCGCTGCCGCGGATGGGCCGATGGAGGCCGCCGTTGAAGGCCGCCGTTGAATGGCCATTTACCGCAGAGGATTAGTGTGTAAGGCCAATCGCGCTATTATTGAGATGTTCCACTGATAATATTTAAAACTTTATCAACGTCCATCCGATATTTGCAGAAAAGTGTAGAATAATGACACTTGTATCGCATTTGGGGCGACCGAATTGTATTGTTGATTGTTGTGTTGATTGATTATGTGTTGGCTTTGTATAATAATGGGCTCCGTAATACGGTACTTAAAAATACAGACTACAGATTGCGGTAGCCCGATGGGCATTTTGCAACTGAAATCCAGTAGCCCAAGGGCACGAGTGGAAGCCCTTGGCTACCGGCGCATAGAATTTTTCGAGCACTGGATTTGGTACCAGAAAATAGCCTGCAGCCGGCCAAATTCAGAGAGGCGAAAATGCTGAATTGTCATCAACCAGTTCATCCTTACAGTGGAGAACCAAAATGAAGTAGGCCATAGTAACTGATGCCGAAGCTAACAAGTTCTTTTGCAGTGTATTTACTATTGAGGATCTGGATTCAATTCCACGTATGACCATATATGGTATGCCGAAGACAGAAACTCTTGATAAAGTTACATAAACTGAGGGGGGATTAGGGGCTCAAGTAAAAATAAAAATGATATAGCGTTCCCGCTTTTTTTAAAAAAAGGAGGAGGCGGCCCCCTTTTTTTTTTTTTTTTTCTTTGGCGACCTGACCATTTCCATCAGATTTTCATATACCAATGGGTGTCCGCAGCTTAACTAATACTAATAGCCATTCATACCAGAAAATGCATATACCATTTCCTAATAATGCAACATGAGAGGAGGCAGCCTCTTTTATTTCTTTTTATTTTATGATTCTACAGGGTCTACTAACATGAAACATGCTTAAAATGGTTCCTTTGTTAAGAGCAAACTCATTTCATGGAGTTAGACTCTCAAAATGATTCTTTAAAAAAAAAAGTTATGGCATGAATGAAGAAAAAAAGAAATTTTCAGAATCCTCCAAAAAAGGAGGCAGGCGGGGACGCTAACCATGAAACGATTTTTATTTTGCCTTACAAAGTCATGATAATTTATTTTTTTTTTTCTGCTATTTTCTTATGTTGTCAAAAGAAGATATCACCATGAAGTAGCCTACCCATTCTATGCATGGCTTGGGCTACAAAGCGAGTGATTTCTATTCTCGCAAAAATCATAAACCCAGGAATATCAGTCTACTATTATTTGTGGATGGGATTGCCAAGAGATGCTTTTCATTTTAGCGAGGAGGCAAAATATAGCCTTGATCGCCGATGTTACCTAGCTAAATCTCTAGAGGCTACCTACCTTGAACCCAAGTGGGTCTTGCAATCACACTTTGAAGAATCTTTCTTTCTTTGTGTTCCATTTCCTTGACAGGCAGCCAAGCAGACTTGTTGCGATTTGTCCACTCGATCCATCACCATGCTTATTCTGAGATGCCTCTTCCAGCCGCTCTGTCAGAGACATCTCATTCGGGGATACGCATTCTGGCATGGTAGTAGAGTGAGGACTTTGAAGCCGTATGCAGCATCCATACACATCCTCAAAAACACTCCAGGATACCTACCAGGCTTCAAATTCAACCATGAGGGCAGCATCACTGCATGCTACCGGAGGACACAGTTCTGCTCATTATCGAGGTGGAACAGACCAGCCGTTCTAAGAGAACTTGCAAAACCTGAACTGTTGCGCCATCAGAGGTGCCATAGGTCCACACAGAGAACCCAAGACAACACAGGAATAGGACAGTGAATGTTATATGTGATAGCAGGAGTCATCCTTGTGGTTGGGTTCTCCTATGCTGCTGTGCCACTATACAGTGTATTCTGTCAGGTGAGTTCAGTGAACGCTTTTTACTCTCGTTGGACAGACCGTGCCATGGGCCAAAGGGATCTGAAGCCAAAATTAGAGACCTTACCTTTACTGTTAGAATGGGGTGGTGCTCAGCGGGTTTAGAGGAGAAGAGCTTATTGGGCCGTGATGTTTGCACCCAAGAAGGAAGACGGAACGAGAATGAGTATTTTTTCCTTTATATAATGTTTCATGTGGAGAAGAATGCCAAATCGTATCTAGCGCTTTACCTCCGAAGTGTTCAAAGCGCTTTGCATACATTACCCCGATCATAGGAGATATCGGTCACGCACTCCGACACTCCCAGAGAGTATATCGCAGCAGCTATATTATCAGCCGCGGTTTGTTCTGAAACCTCACGGTCCCCATTTGTGCATGAATTATAATAGTACTAGAGTGGATAAAGTACCTGCCCAAGGGTTACAACGTGGTGGCTCCAAACTCACAAACCTCGGGAACAAGCTTGGCACGCCTTAGCCAAAGTAGGCCACCAAGCTCCCATGTATTTATGTTGTTGTCTAGTCTGGTCCTGCTTGAGCATTTTTTATTCAAATCACAACATAACATTAACAAGTGGGGACTCGAAGCAGTCTGCTCACACACACACACACACACACACACAACACACACACACACACCACACACACACACACACACACACACACACCACACACACACACACACACACACACATAGATTTAAATTGGTACTTGATTGTTTAACAGTTCTCACTTTGAATCAATACTCCTTGCTTTAGTTCGAAATGTACCAAATCAAATAGGTAATGTAGGTAGTTGGAAAAGTTTGCCCATAGAGAATCATTATTTTGAAATTGCAAAACCAATACCTATCAGTTGAATTGGGATATTTCTATTTGCATATGGTTATAAATACTTGCCCCTCTGCCATAAGTCTGCAGTAACCCTGTTGAATGCACTCTGTACTTAAAGAGCTTACAGTACAGAAAAGTGCTGGGACACAGCTCTGCCCCCCCCCCTTCACCCTCCCTTGTTGAAATTGTAGTTAGGCTGCACGATCAGAACAGTATTGAAGTGGGGGTAGGAAGTTCAAATTGAGTTCCTGCATGCTTTTCGATGTTAGTGTCCCAAGCTTTTTTTAGCAAAATTGTAGCCCTACATAGTAAACACAACAAGTAGCTCTAACCATTTAACTGCGATAGCATCCATTATGTTTTGCAACAACAGGCAGCTGGTCAAGAGTAATCAGTGAGTTCGGGATATAGTTTAATGGTTTAGTGTATTGTATATTGTTTTGTATATTTAGAGATCTACATCACCAGCGACGAGGGAATCGGTGCTCTTACAAGTGTTCTAACCCCTGTAGGGAAAAAGGGGTTATACCGTCTCCATTTCAATGAATGTCATGCACTAATAAAAAAGCATCGGCATTATGACCAACTTCTCATTCGTATTCCTAATAGAGGCGTAGTGAAAACCAGAATGAAGTTTGTTGGCCATTTTCCTAATGGAAATGTTGCTATGAAATCAAATCTACAGTGAATTTCTTTGCGCTTTTGCTAAACAAGCATAGCGAATAATTGTGTATTTTTTGTGTTCATCTTTGAAGGCCCTGGTCTTGGGGAGAGTTGCAAGTCACTGACGGCACAGATAAGATTGTAAAATGAGCAGGTGTCCAGCGACCCAGATCGTGATCAGATTCAACGCGACCCCGGGCCAGCATGAGGTGGAACTTTAGCCACAGGCAGACAGACATACATGTTTGTAAAAAAAATTGTGTTGCTTTGATTGGACTTAATTGACAATATGTGATTGATCAAATCATTGATCATTATATGCCCGGGACACTGTAGTGTCCAGGGGTATTTATGTTTTGCTGCACCGTCGTCTCCGCCGACTCCACCTCCGCGCCGTGTTTCTTGTTAGCAGCGCTCTAGCTCGCCCACCGCATTGTCCGATTTACTTGAAACTTAGCACCCAGGTTCGTCATGTAAAATCTTGAACAAGTTTGAAAGTGGGCATGGCCAAACCCTCCAACGGCGGCCATCTTGATTCATTTCGGCGAACTGACTTTTTGGGGCATGACAGGCACTTTCGGAACAGGGTGATCTTTTTGGGACCAACTTTCATTCTCCTCCTCCGCCCCATTGGACCCCACATGGCAGCCATTTTGAATTTTTTTTAGCAAAAATTACCGCTTAATAATATTTTATCCGATGACTTTAAATTGTTGTACGGTCCGCCATAAGAATCTTCGACGATTGCAAAAGTTTGCGTGCCACAACCCCTGCCAACGGTGGCCTCTTGGATTTTTTGGTATGGTACTTGGAACTTGCCTCTCCTCCCACAACTTCATTAATTTTTTCAAAGTTACATGCAAGGTTCCTTGGGTAGAGGGTCCTTGGGGGTTCAGGAATTTGGCCCAGTTTGGAACCGCAATCTTTAAATTCCTTCAAATCTAGTATCTTTCTCCGGTACAAGTTTAGCACGGTTCTGAAGTTCCATCATAAAATGGCCATGACCATACCTTTGGGGTGTTAAGATTTTTTGTTGCAAGGTCTGACTTGGGCCCGAGGGCCCATTTCATTAATTTCACCACAATGGTGCTTGGAATGCATCTCCTCTCCACAAGCTTCAATTGATTTTGAAGTTACATGTAATGTCCTTTCGTAGAGACGCTTTTTTGGGGTTTTTTCAGGAATTTTGGGCGTAGCCAAGTTTGGCCAGGGCCCATTATATGGATACCACAAAACCTTGTATCCCTACAAATCTAGTTGCACCATACCGATTTAAGTCTAATGTTGGTCTAATTTCTGTCCCTTTAGGGTGCCCAGGGATTTGGGACCCACGGCTCAGTGTGGGTCGAAGGCCCTTATGTGGAATTACACAAAATGCTTCACCTCTTATATACGGTTTTTTCCTCCTCTGCAGATTTTGAAAAACCAGGACGTATATATGCTGTCTAACGTGTGTTTGTGGGGGAATTGTTTCCATGAATGCTTCTCCCAAGGTTTTAGTGTCAAAACCGCCCAAAACTTTATAGCTAGTTCAGAGGTTATTGTAGAAAAACCAGTATGCTGTCCAAAGGGTTTTTGTACCACTTGTCTACTATGCAGACTGCATAATTTACGCGAATTTCCAAACTTTGTAAAATCGGAATCAAAACTTGGTGATGGGGGCCTCATTTGTTCCTGACAAAGTTTAGGTCATTTCAAGGCCTCGTGGTCAAATTTGCATTTTATGTGAAATTTTTATGTGACTTCCATGGATTACAACAAAACTTGTTAGATGAAGTTTATCTTGGTTTCTGACCAAAATGGTGGTCTTTATGGTGTGTTAGATACTTTTTCCCGAATGATTGCTCAAAGCAAGGGGATATAAGGTGGCGGTTTACCTGCCCACACATCTAGTTCCATTTGCAATTTTTGCAATATCAAGATTACTGCTGTTGTTTCCTGATCACTCAGTGTAGATCATCAGTATAAACCTGTGATTAGAGTTCCATTCAGCCTTCATTTCATGTCCTCCTTTCCATCAGGAAGCTACCCTTACTGTAGTAATCTATTGTATGGCTGATATAAAAACCAAAATTGTATAAAAAAAAAATCTGTTGAAAGATAGTATAGATAAAAATCATAATTTCGTGGAATAGGTCTCTGTAACGAAACATGTATATTTCTTGAGGCCGGCCGGCTCCTTTGAGAATTTGCGGACTAATCACCATTTCTCCAAGAATAGAAATGATTTGAGTGCTGTAATTACTAATTTTGACTGAAGATCTTCTTGTAGATGAGGTATTTAACGGTAGAATTCATTTTGAATATCTTTGATGCCTATTTTCTTGAATATTTCAAAGGCTATTGTGGAACTTCAATCATCAACGATCATGAAGGGATGGGAGACATGTTTCCCCAACATTTAGGAAATTGCCAATGAACATTTATTATTTTGATTCCCCCTCCCCCCCCCCAAAAAAAAAAAGCTCCCACCCCCAAAAAACCATTCAGACTAAATCACCACTCTTGCATGCATGAATAAGCCCATTGATTTTGCTGACCTTTGCTCTTAGCCTCTCAGTCTCAAAACATGGATCTTTCAGGATAGGCCTCATTTAAGAGAAAATATCAGCTCAGATAAACTTAACTAAACCGCTGACCATCGTCCTGGCTGTTCTCCTTACTAAACCTCAGTTCCTGATGTCATGAGTCTGTGATCCTCTTAACTAAAACCTCTGGACCTAGCATTAGGCTGTGATCCTCGTAACTAAAAACCGCTGGACTATGTCATGATGCTGTGATCCTCTTAACTAAACCTCTGTCAGGACCTAGGTCATAGGCTTTGTGACCTCTTAACTTTAACTAAACAACCTCTGACCTAGGTCATGAGGTGTGATCCTCTTAACTCAAACACCTACTCAAAAAAAACCTCTGACCTAGGTCATGAGGCTGTGATCTCTCTTAACTAAACCTCCTGCCTGGTCCTAGGTCCATGAGGCGGTGATCCTCTTAACTAAACTCTGAAAAACCCCTTGCCTATCACATGAGGCTGTGTGATCCTCTTAACTAAACCAATTCATAAACAAAACCAAAATAACCAAAAACCTCCTGAATACACCTCTGGTCCTAGTCATGAGGCTGGTGATCCGCCTTCACTAACCCTCTGTCCTAGGTCATGAGGCCTGTGATCCTCTTAACTAAACCTCTGACCTAGGTCATGAGTCTGTGATCCTCTTAACTACACCTCTGACCTAGGTCATGAGGCTGTGAATCCTCTTACACTAACCTAACCTCTTCCTAGGTCATGAGGCTGTGATCCTCTTAACTAAACCTCTGACCTAGGTCATGAGTCTGGTGATCCACTTACTAAAAACTAAAAACCTCTGTCCTAGGTCATGAGGCTGGATCCTCTCACTAAACCCTGTTCCTAGGTCATGAGGCTGTGATCCTCCCCCCCCCCCAGCCTCTGAACGTGACACCAAAATACTAATGTTATCATGTCACCAGGTGAATGAAAGGTTGCAGTCGACAGGCCAGATGCTGAGCCAGTAATAGATGTCACAAGGTTCTGATATTCTGAGATTCTACAAGTAGATGCAAATAAGACTAGCAAAATTTAGAACTGTTCAGTTTTGACAAGATACATTACCTATCTTCTTGTTTGTCAGTATACCCCGGAGACGCCCTGGCATTCCTAGCTCTGAATCAACCCTACGATAAAACCCATCATCGGTTATTCAACATCAAAACGTGGTAACCGCGTCGATGCAGGCGTACTACTTCACCAATCCAGATGCTTCTGCTTCGAAGGACAGAGGCTGAACCCACATAGAGCAGGTAATGGACATTGAATGAAAAAAATTTTCACAGGACCATTTCAGGCTTGTCTACAATCTGGGGTATCATGGATAAATTGAAAACTATCTATATGTCCAAACCCCTTTCCATCGATGTCCCTATGTGGAGTTATGCCTTCGAAGTTTGGTTCATTATGCTGAGAAATCAGGGGAAATTCAATGTGCAATAAACGCTTGAACATCACACGCATGGACAACCCAGGAAGTTAATGTTATGTATTTCATTGTTTCAATTGTTGAATAGGTCAACATTTCACAGAGGTTCTGTTGTCTTTCTTTGCATCAAAGTAACCATCAACAACCCTTACGAACCCACTACTAACAGCAATCCTGCTCCTAGAATACCTGTTCAATGCATATTTCCACTTTTTTTGAATCTCTGTTACAGGAGCATGGTAAACTGATCTGCACCTTCTATTTATGAAGGAGTGAAAAATCAGCAATACTGGGTAACTCGAGGGCCAAATCCATTTGGTTCCCTTGTGACGTCATAGGACTCGAACAATTAACGTAGATAGCGCAGAAACAAAAAGAGTTCTGAACTCCCAAGTTAATACCAGACACTCTCCTTTCATACTAATCTCAAAGCATCAATTGCTATCTAAAAAAGGGGGCTTCCACTTCCACTGACCTTGAACATCTCATTACACATTACATGAGTTGTTATATAACTATAATCTACCTTTCAAATCCCCCCTTTCATAATACTATGTGACCTAGGTATGTAAGTGTAGTGTGGAAGTGAATAATAGCTGGGTATAATTCCAGTACTAAACGCAACCAGGCCTGGACCTGACTCATCCCCTACCATTCTGAGATACCCACGGCGCTGTCCGAACCGTAGCTACGGGGGAGGGGGGGGGGGGGGGGTGGTTGGAGGCCTATCATCGGGCAACCAACCTTCACCATCCCCACCTCCCCCTGAACCATGACATCTGACACACAGTCCTGCCAGCGGTAGCCATAGATGTGGGGACATGTGGTTGTCCAAAAAAAATACAATCTCCGCCTTAGCCCAGCTGTTAGCGTCCATACTTCACTAGAATATAGCTAGTCTAGAAACGCATTAGAGACAGAAACACAGAGCTAGGCTCCTCTGCTCAGATATTGTGATCGCCACACAGCAATATCCAATGAATTAATGACACAGGATGCCAGTCCGTAGCAAGAACCAAGAGAACGTAACCCGGGCCTTCGCCTTCCTGTTATCAGGGCCCGAGCATTTATTGTGTAGAATATTGGCGGCTTTGCTTGTTCTGCTCGTGATGTCCTGGATTCCTCAAATTAGTGAATTGAAATAACTCAACAAGGCAAAATGCGAGGACCTCTCCAAATTTGGGATGTAAGATTTTCATATGACCTCTTTTTCACCTTGCTTGATAATCGTAACCACGAATATTAGATTTGATATCTCTCCAAAGATCAGTTGATTTTGTTTTATTCCTAGGTGGACATGCCGGTCCTTCTTCTCATCGATCCAGGAGTGTGCAGGGATCCCAGATGAGCAGAGTGGACACCATCACGCTGTCATAACGTTCTTGAAGCAAAGGAAGGCCTGGGTTCTACCAGACCATTTGCAAAGTCCTGATGTATACCAGCTTAGAGAATACCAGTGGTGTGTGCATCCTGACATCAGCCCAGATTTGCTTCAGACTGTCCTAGATCGAAGATCAGCACAGTTGGCTTCGGCCTATCGCTGTGCTGGACGGTCTGGGAACTGTGAATGCCAGCCATCTGGGAGGTGCTTTCAGCCAAAAATATATTGTATGCCTTATTCACCCATTGATTGAACTCACTCACTCTTGGGAGGCACATGACTCATGCGGCCTCAACCAAGCGAATCCTAATGACACAGGGACAATGGGAAGGATTCCCTCTTCGGTTGGTTGTGTTTGCTCAAAATAGTTGCGGACAGCTAGGAAGTGCCAGCTTATCATTGGCCAGTGTGGGTGTTGCTCAATTTGAGGATGAAGGTCTTCTGGGGTCAATTTCCTCCGAAATGTTCGAATGATCTAGTGCTCTGTGGGAGATCAGGATATGAGGGAACTCAGTTGTAACCGCGGGTTGGCGCATGTTAGAGCGTATATCTCTACGCCGAATCCCGGCGGGTCATACCAAAGACTTGCCTCCTCGCTGGTCGCTCAACACAACGGATTGAAGCAGGGACAAACGAGGGGTAGTCATTTGCAAGTTGTCGTCTGCGTGTGAACCCCACCCCGCATTAAGGTACTGCCGAATAGGCATTGCATTATTCGGTGTAGCATGGTGTGAAGGAATTGCTGCTGACAATTATCCAGGTCTGCACTTTTGCTGGGCCTTGAATAGGTTCGATCCTCATGCTCTGACCAAGGTATACCATAAATGAGAGGCATAGGGTCAATTTAGGCCATTTTGTTGAACGGTCAAGCAAGATGATCATGATATTTGTCAGCATTATCATTGATCTATGGTTGGTTTGCGTGTTCAAGAATTTGATGTCAAAGGTCATCTAGGAGTAAATTTTGGGCCATTGTGCACTCATGCAGGCTTTGGTAGTTGCTTGAATGTTCAAGACACCTTAAAGATTTCATTCAAGCAAATTGGAAGTAAAGTACTAAGCATTACAAGGTGAGCTACTGTGACATTGGCCCTCTTCTCTAGGAGTAGTTTGGATCCTACCATGGTACTTCTTGTTAGTTGGGTTGTTCCTATTGATGAGCTCATATGTGCATGGGCATTCTTAAATTGCCTTGGAATTTTCTTGGTCAAATGTCCGCCATTTCAGATTCCTTGTGTAAGTCGAGGTAGATTTTTTACTTCGCAGTTCATGACTGATTATTATGAGTATGTCAAATAGAAGGCTGTTTCCCAGGTGTGATAATGGTTATCATACCTTGAATGGAACACAGCATCAGAACAGTCTGGAATTTGGTGGCCCCCAGTGTTTGTGTGAAAATCGATAGGAAGTACATGAACTGGAATAGGACAGAAATCATACGCTTGACTGGTACCAGCTTTCACTTCATTTTCGCAGTCTGGCGTAGGTCTCCATTGATCTGGGAGGTGCCTTCAGCACGTATCACCCATTAGATGGACTCTGCTCGGAACAGTGACTACGGCCAGTACACATTCACATGTTGGACAAAGGATGGTAGGTGGTTGTCCCATATGAACGATATGAGCGTGGTCACACTTCCATACACATCTCTGTAGCAAAGAAAGGTCTTGTTTTGCCCGACCCATTTGCTGAGTGCTGATGGACGCCAGTTCCCAAAGAAGGGAAAAGTGGCAGGATTGGTAACAGTGACGCTCTGCAAGCATACATTCATAGTAAAGCTCCCAGCATTATTAGTGCTTTCCTCCCTATGTGGCTGTACGTGTATTTGTGATGGGCGAGGTCTTGGTCTCCAATTCATAGTTCCGCTGTGATGCAGTGGACTTGTGGGTTTTTGAGGTTTGTCCTGGCATATTAACAACAAGTCTTGTCAGTCAACTCTGAGCATTGGACATGAATCTTGTCAGTCAGCTGTGTGTATGTGCTAGTGCTTTAACGGGTTATAGCATTCCACACTAAAAGATATTTCATGGAATCCGTTGTTGATAAATGATACTATACTGCAAAAAAACAAAAAAAAAATCAAAGCCATTTCAATCAGCATGTTGATTCATAGTTTACAGTTAATTTTGCACTAATTTCATTTCATCATTATGCCTTTTCTTTTGTTGCTGATATGAAGTAATTATGTTGCTAGTGCTTTAGCAGGTTATTAGTATATTACACTAATGAACTGTTTTCATGGAATTCAGATTTGATCATAATATTGAACCCCATCCTGCCATCCACTTCACTAATTCCTCCTGTCTATCTCAGACATCGAACAGTGCCCACTTTACTATTAAAGGATTTCACCAATATCAAAATTATCAGCTGATTTGCATGTTACTAGTGCTCTTGCCGAGGTAATTCAAGTTCAAGTTTTATTCACCACACTTTCTCAATACAATACATTATGTTCATATATAAATAAGTTAGAATGGAAGGACCAGAAATAAGTGAAAACTTTTCGAGACTGGCCCTAAAAAAGAAAGAAACTGAATATAACAAACTAGTTAACGTCATATGCTCACCTATATAACAAAAGAAAGTAAAGGAAAAGGCAATCCAACAAATCAAGGTGGGATGGAGAAGTGAATTAAGACTTAATTATCATTATGGGTCAATAGGTTTGCTAAGAAGATGCTGCCCTAAATTTCCGTTTGAATACATTCACTGAACTTGCGTTTTTTAAATCGGTATCGAGAAAATTCCACAAGTGAACACCAGTGCTACGTACATGCATTTTATTTCGAACTGTCCTGGAAAAGGGGTAGCTCAGATAATGTCTGCATCGGGTATTAAAATTGTGAAAGCCTGAGTTGTTAAATAATAACCACTGAAAACCTCAGGTAGAGCACCTCTGTGAAATTTATACATAAATATTCCTAATTGATAGTCATAAAGGTCGTATATCGTGAGTACATTGAGTTCACTAAAAGACGTGCAGTTGCATTGAGTATAAGGCACGTTACATAAGTTGCGTATCACGTTTCTGTGAATCTATCGCTATAATTACTGGATGCAATGGACAAACCCCCATTAATTTCCCATTGTGTCTCATCTCAAACACACTGGATAGTGCTCCCTTTACTCTTTTGATTGATCTCCCATTCATGCCAGTGCTCATGTCAGCACATTCTGAGCTCGAAGGGGGTGGGGGGGCACCTGATATCGAGAGGTGGTTATCTCAATTTGCCCTTTTTGGTATTGTATATTTACACTTCACCCTAAAAAAAACACCCCCACAGATGTTCGCAAATGCATTTTCAAGGCAAAATAAATGTATTTCGATTCAAAGTATGATTGATAGGGGATAGCCCCCTCCCCCTCCCATGGCAGCACAATGCCTGAGGGTATCAGCAACGTCCCCTCTTAAACACTAAGTCTGTTCTAATTCCTGCCTGTCATACTGTACTGTTACATAACAGCACGTCTTTCCACCTTCTAGTGCCAAATTATCCTGGAGAATCACTGCAGAGGTGGAGCATTGTCATGCCCAGCTAGACACTGCCCTTCTCTGCCAAGTAGGTGATAGATAATGGAGAACTGTCACAGGCAATTTATGGTAATACCCATTCAGTAAAATGGCTGGGAGCCCGATTGGGCTTAACGGCCGAGGTGATATTTTTTTATCCCTTTAACAAATGAAATATTTTTTATTAATGTAACAAGAAATTGTTATGCAGAAATAAAGGTGTTACATCGATTGCAATATTTTCTCTGGTCCATCTTTTTTTCCAGGTTATCTGTATTCAGACCACAAGTTATGCCTGGTGTTATTCACCCAACCTGGCATTGTCGGAAGTTCCTCACCTAATTTGGACACCCTTTCAATATTGCAGACCATTGCAGATTTTTCATGCTGTACAAGGCTTGGGGTCTGATGTTCAGACCAATTGATCGTGTGAATGTTCTTTCTAGACAATATAATCCAATTTTGTCAGAGATAGTGCTAATCCTACCACATGAAGGTGCTCACTATTCTAATAGTTTCTTGTTTCTAAGGCATGGTTTCATGAAGCAAGCTGTGCAGGTGGTTGGTGTTAATGTTTACTTACTATCATGCTAATCCAATGAGCTTGACGCCCAAATTACTATTCTTAGCTCAAAAAACCTCTCGATGCCGAGAAGCATGTCAATACAGCGGCAGTGACACTCCTCTCATATAATTAACTCCGAACTGGAAATAGATGGCTCTGGCACCGAATGTCACGTCAAACTCCAACGAGCATCATTCGATGTGGCTGCAGTTTCAGGTAGCAAACTGCCAGTGCCGAGATATGGTGGGCATGTTATTAACCCGTTGAGGAGAGGCATGTTAACCTGTGTGACAGGGAAGGAGTTGAACAAGTCCCCTTTACATCACCATACATTCTGCTTCCATGAATTTACCTCGGAGCTTCTGTGCCAACGACACTTCGAACCTCAAATCCCTGGTCCACGGTTGATACATTTCACAGGAAATGACCTGAAAATGACCTTATGACAACAATGCACAAGTGTTCAAAACTGTCAATTTGTATGGAATGGACCTTGGATGCATTGATTTTAATACTGGGTAATGATAACTGCGGACAAACTATCATTGAGCCTTTCAACATGAGGAAAAACTGTTTCATTCAGACATACCCTCAAAATAAAAATCCATCCAAACTGATCCCTAGATAACCTTTTAATTCAAAATCCCTGTTCATAATTACAGAATATTATTGTAGGCAAGGCATTTGTATATTTTTACAAAACCCGCCCAAATTAACCCAAGGACCTTTGATTTCATGTTCCCTGGAAGATTGTCAGAGTAGCTATTTAATCAAGTGTGAACGGACACCCGAATACTATTCAGAATGGATCACAACAGTTCATTCGAACTTATCCAAGCGATTAAATTCAGGACCATTATCCAATCAAGACAAGGTTTCACAATCTCCCGTATTTAACACATCTGCAGCAGTAAAGGTTTACGATAGACGCTGGTGAACCCCCCCCCCCCCCCAAGAAAAAAAACAGAAAAACGGGGGCTAAACAAGGCATTCATGTTGTACTTTAGCTCTCCGGACCACCATCTGACAAGCCCGTTCAGTAGAAGCGAGCGCAGTTTACTACCACACTCCTGGAATGCACTTCCTATGCAGAAGCATGTTAATACTGAGTTTGGGGAGGAAGATTGGCAGAGCAGTATCAAATGGCGTTTTGAAGTAACCATTCTGGTTCAAATTCAGTAGTCCCAAACTTTCTTTCTCCTAGGTGGCTTGTACTTGATTTGCGCTGGGGATGGTTCCGGTCTTCACTTCATGGTTCCGCTGAAATGCAGTGGACTTTCTGGTGTTAGTTACAACATATTGGCAGTAAGCCTCACTGGTCAGCTGTGAGCAGTGAACCTCGCTCTTCCAGGTTCCGAGAAAGTGGTCGGCTCCTGGGACATGAAATGGCGGTCCTGGGGATTGGTTACACCCTCTTCAATGCAAGGCATTTACTCTCTTGTCTGCATCACACCAAACACTCACAGAGATATTGTTAAAGAAGAAAAACTAAGAGGAGAATGATAGTTTTCAGTTTTCTCTGCCCCCCCCCACCAGCACTCTCATCGATTTATTTACAAGCTGTACACTTTGTACAAGTTTTGCAGGATTTTCATGATACAACATATACAATGCATGATACTCAAAGAAGTCATGTTAACTTGTTGGATACTTGTCAACTGATTATAAAAAGCTGATAAACAAAACACTGTTCAGAGAATGCTCTAAGTCATGTATTGCACTGGAAAATCCCACAGACACCAGAAAGTAATTTTAAAGGAAGACTAATTTTTCGTGCAGTCATCTGCAAGCATATCACTGTGTGAGGGCAGACATGTGCAGTTTATTTTATTAGGACACTCCGTGTCTTATGGAACTGCACAATACGTAATCTGGCATAGTTAAATTATGAAATTAATATATCAATTCAGTTAGGCGAACTATTCAATTCTTCAATCAGAGCCAACTGGCTTTATGTAAACGACTCAAACATTCATTATAGATAGATGTAGCTGTATGTAAGAATGCAAAAATGCTGTAATCACATCTCGAGTTGAACCACTTAGAATAAAAGATCAGTTAAAAACACTGACACTGCTCGTCCAAGAATATGCTATGTAGCCAAATCCTTCCATTATATCCAGGTGCATACAAGGTTGACACATCAGTGACTCGCCTAGACCATGTTCGTATCACCAGACCCCGATAGCAATTTACACTGGAATTAAATCTGCACTATAAATCATAGTACAGGTACTGGGCCAGTTTCAGGTGGTATATAGCTTTTGAATTTCTAATCTATTTACCCACATGTTAGTTACAAATTCTGATCCTCATGTTCAAGCTATCAATATAATTTTTTTCCAATTTTAGTTCTTGAAATACACAACTATTGGCCACAGGCTAATTTGTAGTTCCTACTTATCTTCTAATCCTATTGTTAGGATAGTCAATTATTGTAAAACTTTGCCAACGGTTTGAAAGGCACAACTTTGAAAATTGAACATAAAAGAAAACATGCTTACATAGGTTTCAGGACTCAATACACCCTTCTGGTGGGAAAAAAGATACATTTTTATAGTAGCATATCTGACATATCCTCAGTCGAGGACGGACGAGGCGCAGCCGAGTTCGTTATTAAGCTAAATTCAGAGTCGAGACTGTTTATGCACCAGTGCAAAAGAAAGTCGACTGCTGTGTCATTTCTATTCTACAACCCACAAACAGGATTACCCGAACGAATTAGAGATATCTATATCTCTAGATCTATATCTTTGTATCTCTAAACAGTAAATAAGCAGCTAGAGTAACTATTACGTTAGTTAGATCGAAGTGAATTGCATTGCGCACCTACACAATATTGGCAGTGCAGTGCGGTGCGACTTTCACGGAGCGCACTACCAACCTCCGTGCGAACTGGGGGGTTCTGCACGTGTGAAAATGACGTTCACCAATGCAAGGAGCGACGCATCGTTTCCTCCGTTTGTATTCCGTTGAAGCAGTACGCCCTTTGAAGCGTGCGTATACTGGAACAGGATCTGCGCGTGTAAACATAAACTCCCAAGGTTCACGCACCTCACATTTGCGTTTTGAAAAGTACTCTGCGTTTACTTATGACCCAGCCAAAATCATCAAGTAAGTCTATTGTTGTGTTTCTTACGAACAGCTGCGTGGGATTCCAAAATGACCGCCAACTTGAACAAGTCTAATATAGGATACTGACTGTTGTTGCAGAATAAAGGACAGTCGCGTGACTGGGTTTAGCCAGTCAGCATGTCAGTATTCCGTAAAAACACGGAGTAGGGTTGTAGAATAACATTTCATGTCATGTGCCGTGGATGTTTCAAAATTTACATGGATAGATGTATTCATAACCCCTAAATCTCAAATTTGACGTTCCAAAACTAAACTCATTTCTTTCTTCTCTGTGTTATGTACAAGTTTAGGTCCAATGACGTCACAAGGGGAACCAAATAAATGGTGCTATTTGGGTTTCACATGGTAATTGTTTGTTTTTTCTCTGTAAGTATAAAGTGCAAGGTCTTTTTTTTTTTTTACTCTCTGAAGTCAATAAAGGCATGAGTCTATTTATTCTTCAAAATTCTGTGGATTCTCATTTAAAACCAGGACACCATTCTCGATTAGTACTCTCTCATGTACTCATGGCAAACACTCAGCCGACAACGGGAGACAGACATTTTCCATCAGAATTGACCCCTATTCCACTAAAGCAGGCTTGCAAGGTTCCCAGACTTTGGCATCTGGTGACCATAGACCTGACCCCAGAACAAAAGAAAATCATGTATACATTCATGGGAGAACCACCACATACCAAGTGTCCATCCACGCATCCATGTTTACAAGGAAAGTACTACACACCCACACATACAACATAACCCATGTACCTCTCGACTGAAATCAAGGAATCGGTGACTATCTGCTGCTCTTCTGTGTGGCATACAGAGGTATGCCACTGCCCCCATGGACACTGCATCACATAACAAAGAGCTATTTAACAACACAAAGACGTGTCGTGAAGTATTACGAAAGTTGGAATCCTTTCTTGAGAGTCAATTTCTGTGCCCAAACCAGAAAAGTAGGTAGATGTATCCTTTTCTATCCCACTTGCATGTATCGTGGGAGACACACTGACTGACTCGAATCAACTAAAAGCAATAATGCTTTGAATACAAACCAAAATCATTCTGAATTCTAATTAGCCTCGTCATCATCTTCGCGCTCCCATTTGGACAGTGGCACTTCCACTATTTCCTCCTTCACATACTTCTTTGTTGGTTCCTCCTTCTCCACGATGCCCTTCTTTTCTATTCCACTTGCCATCTATCATCTGACTGACTTGAACTGACTGACTTGAACGAACCAAAAGCAATGCTCTGAATACAACCTAAAATCATTCTGAATTCTAATTAGCAAATGGCACAATTTTTTAATATTCCAAATGAGGGGAATGATCAAGTGGCCTGCATTACTACATTTGGTTTGATAATATATGACACACCAACTGATCCCAACCAACACAAGGTAGAATACAGTCCACAAACAGAAATGATTAGCGAAATTAAATGCTAACATCTATTCCGGTTAAGAATTTGAGCTTAATTATCGCCACAGAGAGAACAGCTACTCTGCCCCCCCCCCCCCCTCCAACAAAGTGGTTGAGTGGTTGAACCCTTGAACTGAACCTGATTCTGCATCACCAGATCTTCCACTTTTAACACCTTTTGAAATGGGCACATGCAATGTTGATGAAACCCGATTAGGGATGGAATAGCCTTCTTGTCAACATTGTGTAACATTAGTTAGCCTTCTCCATCTGTGCTGGTTTCCATCACTTGGCCCACTGCTATTGTTTCCATCCATTTCTTCCTCACGCGACTAATGTTCACTTTTTTTCTTCTTCTGCTTGATTTTCTTTGTGTTACGGGTGATGGGGTGAGTATGATTTGCTCTCTGACCCTCTCCTCATTGCTACTGCTGCTACTCTTCTTTTTGTGGTGTTTCTGGTGTTTCTTATGTTTCTTCTTGTGAGTTTTCTTCTTAGAACTGTCAGACTTTCTCCTCTTCTTCATTGGGGATGGAGACCGTGATGATGAGGCTGATCGACTGGCAGTCTCATCGCTCTGCTCACTCCTCAGAAAAGGGGTCACACCCTCCGGGACTGGTATCAGACTCAGAGCTCTCTGATGAGCTTGGGGATGGGGATCTTGCCTTCTTTTTCTTTTTCCGTTTCCTGTCTTTCTTTCGAGGCCTTCTCTCCTCTTCCTCAGATTCTTCCTCTTCTGGATTCTTCTGATTCTTCCTCCTCTTCATCTTTCATCTTCTTTTTTCTTTTGGTGATCTCTCTTCTCTTTTCTGGAAATTTCAATCTCATCTTCACTTGCGCTTTGGCCTCCTCTTCTTTGATGTCTTTGTCATCTTTGGTTTCCTCAGGTTTGCTGTCTCCTCCTCACCCTCCAACTCTTCTTCATAATCTGGCTCGAACTCCTCCTCTCACATGAACAATATTTGTTCTTGTAGTTTCACCTTCAGGGAAGTCTCGCTGGCCTCGGGAACAGGCTCCAGTGACTCTTTGGATTCAACTGTTGGTTCTGGTTCAACTTGTGTGTCATCGGGTCTCTTCTCTTCGTAGTTTTCATTAGTCAGCAGCAGTAAATCCTCAGTTTACCCTCAATATCCTCGTCATCATCTTCACGTTCCCATTTGGACAGTGGCACTTCCACCATTTCTTCCTTCACCTCCTTCATTTCCTTCCTCATTTCCTCTTTTGTTGTCCTCCTTCTCCACGATGTCCCTTTTTTTTCCTTCTTGACCTTGGATTCTTTTTTAGATTCCTTGCCTTCCTTCTTCACTTTCATTTTTTGTTTCTTCCTCCTGTCTTGCTGCTTTTACTGGTCTTCTTCGATTTCTTTCTGGTTTTGCGGCTTTCGCTTTTGCGACAACCTCCTTTGGCTTTTCTGGTTCCTCTGTCTGGTTCCTGGCGAACAACGACCCTTCGTTCGTCCTGTGCATGGGGCTCTGGAGTTGCATTCACAACACTGGTTATCGATGAAGCAAGCTTTGGCTTGGAGTGTTGGTGGTCACTAGGGCTATCATACCCTACAAGATTCACAGCAGACTTTACAGGGCCTCTTCTGCTGCATTCGGATTTACTCTTGGTCACTTGCCTATCGTCTCTGAGTTCAACATCCTCTTTCGATTCAGCCTTGACCTTTTTCTTCTTCTTCCACTCTTTGGCTCTGGCTCCACTTGGTTTTGATCAGTGTCCTCATCTCCCTCTTGGATTTTTTTGGTCTTGGAAGACTTCTTAGAAACTTGCTCCATTTCAGAGATTCAGCTTCTTAAATTCCTTCTCCTCTTCTTCTTGGACTTTTTCTCTACTGTTTCTTCATCACGATCAGCCTTCCTTTCTTTCTTTCTCGGATCTTGACTCTTGCTTTCTTTCTTTTTCTCATGCTATCCTCTTTGTGATGCTTATCCTCTTTGTGATGCTTATCCTCTTGTGATGCTTACCCTCTTTATGATGCTTGTCTTCTTTATGTTTGTCATGCTTTGACTCCAAGGTTCTTTCCTCCCTCTCATCATCATGGTGGTGCTTGCTTTTCTTAGCCTTCTGTTCAGTTTCGGGTAGGTCTCGGTCTCTGGAGTGGCCTTTGGAATGTTTACCTCGTGACTCTTTGTGGAGACTGTCTTCTCGATAGTCCTCCCGGGGTTTATCCCTCTCCTCCCTGGGGTACCGATCAAGTCGCGTTCTTCCTTGCTATGCCCTCTTTCTTCACGCCTCGATGCTTCCATCCTTTCTTCATCCTTGGGCCTCCTATCATCCACCCCTTCCACCTCCTGATTTACGATCATCTGGGTATCGATCCCGATCATCAATGGGCCTGGAGATCCCAGGAGGAGGCGGCGGTGCCCGGGAGTACCCATCTCTCTCTGCATAGTAATCCGGGTACCTGGGGTCCTCAGGAGGAGGAGTTTCTCCGGGTGGTAGAGGCACCGCATTACCACCAGTTGCTGCTGGATATGAGTATTTGCTATCATGAGCATAATAGGGGCTGTAATCATACTGTGGTGCACCCTGGTAGTATTCTGGCGGATGTGGCACTTGGTGCTGCAACTGACGCTGGCAGCATTATATATGGTCAGTGTAATGTGACTGCTGATCTGGATACCGTGGGTCATAGGCTGGGGCGGCTTCCCCTCTGCTTTGGTACCGTTCAGGAAACCTGCGGTCATCCCTGTAGTCATATCGGTCGTGCAATGGGTAAGCACCTCTTGGTGGTGACCTCTCGTCCTAATATCTTGGTGGAGGTGATCTTGATCTAGGTCTCCCTTGTGCATATGGCCTTTCCCTAGGTAGTGGGGGTGATCGAGGTGGTGTCCTGCCACGACGATAGGGTGCAGGGCCCCTAGCCCTTGCAGGTGGGGGAGAACGACCACTTTGCAGAGGATACCTCGTCCTGGAGGGGAACGGCTCCTCCATCTCCTTGGTGACCTCCTCCTGTCCCGCAAGGGGGATAAAGGTCGAGTTTTCCTCGGGAATGACCCCTGGGTGAGCGTGACCTTCCTCTCGATCGGGAACGAAGCCGTGCTCTAGACCTGCTTGGAGACTGTTTCGGTTTTGACCTGGGGACTTGCCCTTCGATTTCGATCGAGACCTGGAATGGTCTCTCCCTTTAGATTTGGAGCGTGTCTTCCTCTCCCTAGGAGAGGATTTACCTTTTTTGGAAGAATCATCCGATCCCTTTTCCTCCGTTTTTCCTCTGATGAGATCACGGTCTTTGATTTGAAGGATATGCTTTGGGCCGCTCCAAATTGGAGGGGATTTCTCCTGTCGTGGTGGAGATTACCCCTCGATTTAGATGGTGACTTGCCCGGTGACTTGCCCTTCGACTTGCTCCTGACTGGGACTTGCCTGGCCCCTGGATTTGGACCGTGACTTGCTCCTCTTGCGTGGGGTCCTTGACCTGGACCTACTTCCAGTGCCAGACCTGCTCCTCCGTAGAGGCGACCGTGAACGGCTCCGAGACCACGACTGGCTGGATCCCCTGGAATCCGACCGTCTAGGAGCCGTGTTGGGACTGTGGGCTGCACCCTCTGCTTCTCCTTATATTCAGGCAGTTTCCTGGTGAACTCGAGCGTCATCTTCTCAATCGGATCCAGGTCCAAGTCTTCAGAGGCTATTGCCCTGCAGAGAAAACAAAGGAAGCATTAACAAAAGCGTGCAGTGAGCAAAAGTTATTTATTTGATGTCATAATGCTCTGAAAGATTTGACTTTGAACAGACTGACACTCCATATGTGTAACACAAAATGTTTGGTGGTAAAATTTAGTTGCAGTATACATTCAAGTTTCCTAAGAAACATCAACCTTCAACAGCCTATGTCTCCCTACTACAAGAGTACACCCTCTACCTACCAGACCTTGACTAACCAACCCTCGGTGGTTAACAGAAGCATGACAACCAAAAACTCCTGATTCTGGCCGAGACACCGCCCCACTACTGAACTGTCAGTTGTAGTCGGTGATACAGACAGATCACACACTTTGCAGTGAGGCCAACCCATGTGTATAAGTGCTCACATTGTGAGGTGACTTTCGAAGAGTGCAGTATGTGGCAGCCCTATTGGTTATAAATGCTTTTTTCACTAGTCCACACTGGTTTGTTAGTTTCGTTACATTCCCCTAATTTGGTATGAAATCCAGGCCTATACAAAACAGCATTATGAGATAGGGGCAAAAACTTTTGTCTCACTACATTGGCGGTTTTAATATTGGGGGGGGGGCTTGGGCAGGTGTACCAACACATACGATGCGAATTTTACTTGTGGATCCAAATTGAACAGAAACTACAATAGATAATTTCCAATTTCTCAGCTGTGTTTTTCAATAGGAACAGTTCATAGGAAATTTCATCTCTTAGTGACATTCTTTACTAAGCTTTTGACTGTTCATTACAAATTTTGAGCAAAATTAATAGTTTGAAATTTGGAGATCATGAGACTGTTTAGCTGGAATTGCCCATAGAAATCATATTCCATTTTTTAAAAGTCTTCAACTGGGCAACATATTGTGTTATTAACGATGAGGTTTGTGTTTGGTTCTTCCTCTTTTGATACAGATCAAGTCATACTACATCCTTGCAAAACCCTTTGAAGAATGGTCACGGTCACATCTGCAACCTGGACCAGGAAACATTCCCCCATTACTCGCGGGGCACTATATACTTACTTGCGCTTGAACTTTTCCAGGTAGAATTATTCCTCTGTTAAGGGTCTCCCACCAGGTCCACCTGGGGGTGGTGGGGCAGCAGGGACAGGCCTCAGGACCGATGCAGATGGCACGTTGGGACCCCCGGGAAGACCATCTCTAGGGCCACCCGGTGGAGGGAGCACATCTGAACCGGGCGGAGGTCTCGGGCGTGGAGGGGGAAGTTCTCTAGGGGGATACTCCGTCCCTGGAGGAATTGGTGCACCGGGTGGGCTACGCATCCTTGGTGGACTGTGTCCCCTGGAGGGCTTCGCTCCTTGGAGGGGGTGGTCCCGATGGTGGATGGGAGGCGGTGGTCCGCCTGGTGGTAAAAGGGGAGGCCCAGGCTCTGCGACTGCCACAAGAGGAGCGCCAGCCTGGCATGTGGTGGTGGTCTATCTGGTGGTGGCCTGTGGTAATCGGGCCTTGTTGGGGCAAGCATGCGCGGAGGCGGTGCACCTGAGGGGGGCGGGACCCAGGTGGTGGGGGCCACGTGCATTGGTTCCTCTGGACGCGGCCCATGGTAACTTGGATGTTCTCCATACGGTGGGCGGGGCGGTCTGTGGACCAAGGCATTTGGCCCTCTTGGTCCCTGTCAAAGAGAAATAGAAGTGCATTTAGCTTACAGTAGTAGCCAACTGCAAGAATATAATAATTTGCTCAATATTGATAGCTAAACAGATACAATGACTGCAGAGGCTACAAATTACAAGGTTTGTTACACTGACACTGGAAAACATCAAGTTATATCATCCCAGTTCTCCTCATTCAGCATTGGCTGGCCAGTTTCTCGCGTTCTCAAATCCTCCTAGTGTCAAGTGTGGGACAACATGGCAACACCCCTCTTGCAAGATCTCATCTGCCCCTATCAGCCAACAAGAACTCTTCGGTCTCCTGGTCAGAATCAACTGGAGATACCCATAATAGAAACAAACAGCCATGGAGACAGAGCATTTTGTGTGGCTGGGTCACGCCTCTGGAATGAGTTGCCACCAGAAATGAGAGCGGTTTCCAGTCTGATAACTTTCAAGAAAGCTGGGAACCTTTCTTTTCAGAGAGTATCATGGCAATTTTAGATCTTTCATGTTATTTCTATTTTTGTAATCTTTATTCTTACATGATTTCATTCAACACAATTGTTATATAATTATTAGTCACTTATCTTTGTTTTGTTTTCTAGCGTTTTACTCTGGATTTTACGCCTTATTGGTTTTTATCCAAAGAGTGGTCAATTTGATCTACACACAAATAAATACAGAACCTACCACATGTTAGATATGAGTCAACTTATATGGAATAGCACCCTCGAAACAAGGGCCTAATAGAATCATTTACACTTGTCTAAACATTTGATTATCCTTTTCAGTTTCCTATGCAAAACTTGACTGAAACAATTACCTTATCAGTTGTTCTGACCCTCTCAATGGGTTTTCAATCCAGAGCTCCAAAAACATAACCATGCAGCCAGCGATAACAGAGGAGTAAAATATTTCCGATAGTGTTGATCTGACAATGATCTCTAATATGATCTCTCATGTCTAATTTTAAAATTTCAGGTTTTATGGCAGCATGTTTCTGGGTGGTGCCAGCACTTTCCCATAATCCACTGTAAGTGCAGCACTGCACCACAGGCTTCGAGCAAAGATGTTATATCAGATCCATCATACAGCAGAGGGCAGGGCACCTGGTTCGGTAACTACCTGCAGTTTCAAGCAATGGGCGCGCCAGGACTGTCCTATTGTAGGTTGCATTGACCCATCAGGCTAACATCTGCCAGTAGCCATGCTGGACTGAAAGAAGGCTATTTTACCATTCAAACGTTTCACTGCTCTGTCAGTGTCAGCCGGCAGCTGCTATGCTACCAACCTGCTGTAGTGGTATCACAGTTAACCAGAACACCCATATTCTGTTGGAATCGCAGGGTCTTCGAATTTCTCCAGGGGTGTCATCTCATAGCCGTTATGTTGATTATAATTCCATACATAGCGCTTCTTTTTTTACTTATTTTTTTTTCAATTTTCACACATTTATACCTTAGTGACACTGAACAACACTTGTGTGCTGATGTGTTGTCAACATCAATCATAAGTTCCACCATAATCTGTTCTACTTACTGTAGTGACCTGGATGATCTCCCCGTTCGTAGCGTTCCTGAAAACAAAACAAAATGAACCTGCTGATCAGCGATCATGTAATTCCCGCAGCCCACGATTGAAATAATATATATGCACTTAGACCAACAGTAATCTTAGAACATTTAATTCTCGCATTCTTTTATTATTGAGGAAATGAAGATTCCAACTATTGTAATTGAGTCACTTTGGAATCCTTGGCAAGTCTTGACAAGTGAACCCAGACTTTTTAGCACTTGGGTGAATTCAACTCATTTGGGAGTCATTGACTCAGGTTGGGTATTTGGAAAGGAAACAAGAGTGTCACTAAAGTATGATTGCTCGAAATAGCCTAGAAACATTTTCTAAACACTTCAAGAATGAAGTACCTGATATGTAACTAAGTCAAACTGGGTTGGGACTTACTTGGTAATGGTAATCGTTGCCAACAGTTGGTATAGCACTCCAGGATGTGGTGGCCTTTGAGGTGCTTGATGGCGTCCGTCGGAGGGGGTAACCTCAGGTTGGGTGGTGGCCCTACAAGTGGCGGTGTCCTTGATGGGATGGTGGTGGTCCTGGATGGGACAGTGGTGGTCTCTGATGGGGCCGTGGTGGTCCTTGGTGCGGCGGCGGTGGTCTCTGAATGGGAGGTGGCAGCCCATGTGGCCCACTGACAGGTGGCTGCTGGATCACATGTGGTGGTGGTGGAACACCATGCAGTGGAGGTGGCATGGCTAAATGCTGAGGTGGCGGCCCGGCATGTTGAATATTAACAGGCCCGCCATGTTGAGGGGTTCTAATATCTTAGGGGGAGGTCCAGCATGTTGTGGGGAGGTCCCAGCAGCTGGGGTGTGCGGTCCAGGGCTTGGGTGGTGGCCCAGTGTAAACAGGAGGTGGTGGTCCAGTATGGTGAAGTGGTGGTGGCCCAGTATGAGTAGGGGGTGGTCCCCTGTAGTGAGATTGCTGACCTCTTTGGCCACTAATCCAGAGGCACAGAATGCTGGGGAGGAGGCCCAGTATGCCTAGTGGCACAGCAGCAATGTCCTGGAGGCAGAGCATTTTGCGGCTGAGGTGGTGGCATGGTGTGTCTGGGTGGGGGACCATTTTGCTGGACTGGTGCTGCACTCACTTTGACCCTGGTGGTGGGGGTTCTGATTGTTCTGTGTGTAGTCCAGGTTGGTGTAGCTGTACCCAGATCTGTGAAGCAGGTGGATGGGTTGGGGGAATGCTCTGTGGTCTGGTGTCAGGTTTCACCGCTGGTGGAGGTGTTTGGTGTTGCCCTGCCTGGCTGTGTGGCACACTGGTAGCAGTGGTCTGACTTGGTGGTCCATTTGAGACGGGCACTGGGCCATTGCTTGGAGCAGAGGCAGGCTTGCTGGGCGCTGAAGATGTAGGCCCAGTCATTGATTCAGTCTTGACCGTTGTTGATTGGGTTGGTGCGGCTGATTTGCTGACTGCTGCAGACTGGCTGGTTTTAGGAGGGGCAATAGTCTGTGGGGGTTCCTTCAGAACTTGTGCGCGAGGGACTCGTTTTCTAATTTCCTGGGTGAAGCCAGTTTCCGTCTGGAAATTCATCACAGCCTGTGTGGGAAATAACAGCAACAATTTAATTGAGAAGGCTAACATAACGATTGGAGAAAATAGTTTAAATTCTGAAAAAAATTCCTGAATTTACTGTGTGAAGAAGTAATGCCTTACTTACAGACAAGCTGACATCTGGACCTGATCCCATACCAGCGTTTGAAGTAGTGCCGGACACTTGTGTCGCAATTTGGGGAGGAATTGTAGAAATCCTGTATGCTGTCTATAGTTTTGTGTACGAACTGACTGCTATGCACTTCCAAAATGTGTAGCAATCTAGCTCATTGAGAAGCATTTTTGCGATGCTACACCAGCTAGTTCGAACGCTGCCCATGAACCATCCACACTCACATTTGCTTTCAAATTCAAATTAGTGATTTGAAGCAAATGAAGTGATCTAAATCAAATATATCCGATTTGAATGAACCTGACCTTCAAATTAAAATTTCTTCCACCAAGTGCTTATAAATGGCAATTTGGATTGGACCTGTTTTAAATCAATCAACCATACTCTCTTCAATGGACTGGGGGATGTATAATGTGAATGGCCAAACAGGTCATGAGGGATCTGTAACTTGCCTGTTTTGGTCTGTTGTTAAAGTTCCAGTTCAGCCTTTCCACTATCGTTTCCACAACAAAATTCAAATGTGGTTTTTGTATCAGTCATACGATGGATTACTACTGTATGGGTAGCTCATGGCTGGAAAGGAGGACATGAAATGAAGGCGGATGGATCTTAAAACATAACCTATTAACTCAATGGCCATAGTTCACCTGCAGTAGAGTTAAAGGAGCTTCTAAGAAATGATTAAAGGTGATATCCTTACCTCCCTCACCCTTGTTTGCGCCAGTGAGTCCGGTGACACTCTACCTCCTTGCATGAGGGACACTGGGTATCCTCTGTCTCCAATAAGTTGGTTCTTATACCTGGAGCGAAAGAAGCAAGATTCATATCAGCACAGATCGGACGTTAGTGGTTTGGAATAGTTCCAAAAGACAAAATATTGATTGTCTGCACCCGTCTTGTTTTTCAGTTCTAGTCTTGCCACTGGTCCCCAGTATGCCCTCAGCAAGGCACAATCGAGGCATCAGTGATAAATGCACTTTATCATTTCACTTATTATTCTTTGGAGAGAACCAAAGCAGTGGTATGATGCTCAACCTAGCAAACTTTTCAATTACGTTTAACCACAGCTTCTGACCTGAGATAAACCTGATAGCTTATACACATAAATATTTTCAAACAATTTTCTAAAATATCTCCGGGTTACTAGCTCTACCACATCCTTCATGATGTGATGAGCACTGGATTTTTTCCACATCTCTGATGCTTATGCAGAATGCCATACACAATAGCAGCAGGCATTATTTCAGGTCTTGGGCTTGACCCAGGATTGAACTCCAGACGTCCCTGGATGCTTCATCCACTTTAGAGCTGGGGATCCCCGATTGTTGCATTGCATGTCCAGTATCGATGTGGAAATCACATATTTAGGAAACTGATATAGGTTTATGCGGAAGACCCAAGTATGTAGCAGCTCATGCATATTGGTCGTTGAGTGGGCTTTTGAGGAAGATGTTTCCATAAAAGCCATTCGTGGTGATACGTATCCTAAACGCAGTGGTACTGTGTTTATTCTGCCTATTTGGTTTTGGTTTGCTTCATTTAGAAATTGCTTTGCCCTGGTAACAAATGACTAGCTATCTCTCTTTGCAAACCAGGGGTCGCGTTTTTGTGCTTCTGCGCGTCCAGGACGCTTTGTTTACATTGTGGATGCATAAAACACAATCCCTCCCAGTGCGTCCAGGTCTCCCTGCTCAGACGCACAACAATTTTATCCTCAGATTTTTTTTCCACGGAAGTTTTGACTTGCCTGATTTTTCCCCCTACTTGTAGTGAAATAAAAAATGTCATGAAACCAAGCCACAACGACGTTGCTAGGCTTATTGAGTTGCTAGCTGTTCAGTTTCCACTATATGAGGCTAGATTATTCTCTTACTTAGCTAACTTTGACAAGGGGAGTGATGATCAATTTCTCTATCTTTTGATGGTCACAGCACAGCGTCTCAAAATAATATTAGTTGGAAGTGCTTAGTTGGCTAAAATTCTGTCACGGATGTGTTGGCGAAGGATGGTTAGGCTATGTTACCATAATCTTTGTGTACTGAAGAATAAACACTAGGCCTAACATTAGTCTCTTAAGCCCGCTATCGACTGTTGAGGGCATGGGCTACTTTGTAGTTAGGTTGATACAGCTACTCCACTACTTTACCTGCAAGTGCCAAAATGGGCTAAAGGATTTAGGCTATTTTACACCAACCAAGATTGCTTTTAAATAATGGGTAGTCTTCGTGAGCAGAGGCTAGGGCAGTAGTATACAGGCTTGGGACTTAGCTTAAATATCAGAATGTTGCCAGCTGGCCTCACTCTTGTTTTGTTTTGTTACCGAAGCGGATAGCCAACGTACGATAGCTATAACATGAAACGTGAGGCCTTACGGGACAAGGCTTGGGGGCCTAACTTGAGCTACGTAGAGATTATAATGATTGCTATTCTTAAAGAGAAACTTCTCTGACTATGCATAAACAGAACAACATCAGATCAGTAAGTACAGGTGAAAATAATGTATGCTACAAGTTGCTCAATATCATTTTCCATGTGAACTCACACGAATGGTTGAGAGACTTTTTTCGACTTAGAGTATTGATGGTGCAGTATATTGTGGGGTATATTCCTGCAGCTTACTGCTGTGCGTATCTTACAAGCCTCTTAAAATCATTATTGGCTGATGGTGGTCCTAGGAGTGTTGTGCACTTTGATAATTGTTGGATGGGATACGTCCCCATCTTGATTGTGGGCAGGCTACGGGGTTAAAAATTTAGGCTAGGATAGTAAATGACAAGTCACATCAGTTCACGGCTGCAAATAATGCATTGATAATCCCGACTATGGGTGGACCCAGGAAAATAGAAGCTGGACCCCTTTAGAGTTCAGAGATGTGAAATTTCTAAGGGGGCCAAAAGCCTATGCTCTGAACACTAAATTTTGGTCTGTCTTGGCGTACCCTGTTGCAAACCACAATACGGCCAATGGTACTTCTCAGCTAACAGGAATTTGCAAATTTTCACATGCATACCAGACCCACATAGGTACAGTGAGATTCCTAGCCTTACATACAGCAGTCTCGAATTATATCAAGTGTTTTGGACTTCAGCCTAAAATCGTCAGAGTGCGATCCATTGACTTACAGTCATCACAGAAGCTGTTTAACCGCAGCAAGGAATCACAACTGGCATCTTCAATGAGAGCCGCAGAGCCACACGGAGTTCTGGGGGATCTCGATCTCAATCTTAATCGGCTTGGAGAATTGCCTCGTACCAAAGGGGGGCCTCTCCTTCTTGCCAGCGGCATAGGCAACCTGTTGAGAGAGAAATTGTTAAGATGTTCGTAACAAAAAAATCCCAACTATAATTGCTGATGTTCCAATTCAGGGGGACCCGAGCTATGTGTACAAAAGGGTGTACCAGGGGGATGAGACAATACCAACTTTTCATACAAATTCTCTCTTGCATCATTCATGGTTTATTCGGTCTATACTGGAATGTATTAAAGCAGGACAAATAGAGAGGCGGTAAGACGGCTATCAAGGCTGATGACCACGCATCAAGCCAAATAGTGATGCCAGGATGATAACACAAAAGATGTGATATTGCAGGAAGGAAATTTCAAAATGTTCCAAAGTAGACCAAGGAACACCAAGAAGACACTAAAATATAATACAAAGTGCTGGATTGGCTCAGCAGTGGAGTTTTAAGGAATTTAGTAGAGGGACTCACTCGTCCATTTTGGAGACCACCACATTGCCTTGGGAGTCACCCTAGCACCTTGGATACTGTACTTAGGGCACATGGTCGCAGGAGCTCTGGGTGGATCATCCCTGAAGTGTGTTTGAGGCCATCTGTATACGGACCATCCTCAGATCCGGTTGTCTCCTGTGGAAAAGACAATACCATATCAGATGGTTGATGCGCTCAGCCCAGTGCTATTGCTACCTACGTATAGTTAGTTACGTCTTGATTAATAGTTTCAACATTAAGGCCAACGTTATATCAGTAAGTCTCCGAATAAGTCTATAACATAAGTGACTTTTTTAAGAGAATCAAGATCGTGAGCGAGAAATAAGACTGTTCATATTTGCATTCTATCGTTAATAAAATTACATGGCATCAAGGTCATCGTGTATGTACTCGAACAAACCCTGCCAGACCAATGTACTGAACGATCTTTGGGACTCCATTATGAAAATGATCCATGTTACAACACTACAAAATTCCCTCGAAGAAAAATTGATGATTTGAATTCATACTCAAAGAATGGTAACCGTATTTGCCCTAACAATATATCACTGTGGGGGGAAATCTTGTTTATAGCAAGACTTACTTTTTCAGTGTGAGCACTTTTTTATTATTATCATACGTTTTAGAGTGTGATGTAACAATGATTCTGTGGAATTAAATCCAAAAATATACAGCATGTGTGTGGAAAAAAGTATGACTAGGCAAAATCAGCAGTCACATTACCTTGGACAGACTCACAGACCACACCTTAATTTGGTCGACATTTTATCCCGTAGAGACACTTGGTACCCTCCTGCGGAAGATTAAGGTCGTTGATTCAGCGGACAGGCTTTGATGAATGTGACCCGGTTTTCCACATTGGAAACAGACAAAATTACCAGGACTTGGCCGCTCTGTCCCGGGTGTTGATGTAGCTGTGAAGGGGAACGATCAGAACATTAGATACACGCTCGTCAGAACATCAAAAGGAAGTTGTTGCTTTTGATAGCTCCAATTCTTCCTTCTGTTTGTTTGTCTGGTTTTTGTCTTAAAAGAAATATGGAACAACAGGCAGTACTACTCAATTTGGGGAAGTCTACCCGTATTGTCCACATGTGTCCATATATATTTTCATGGTTGATAATCCCAAATGTTCCCAAGATTCAAGTTTTTTCATTAAGGTTCACTGCTCCCAGGGGCTGAATTATACGAGATTGAGGGGGGCTGTTCCCAGTCTCAACTTCTGTTCTGATATAGGAAGAATGATCAATACAATTAGTCTATCGCGCTGTCTTGGAACCGCACCATACAGACTGGAAAAGAGGCCACCTATGCCATTTATACAAAAATACCATTCCTACCGCTTGTCTACTCTCGAGGGTACCTGTGCCCATATTCTAATGACCCACAGATACCACAAAATTATGTGCTTCTGTAGAACACTCTACAGGGGATACACTCAGTCCCACACTTACTTGGATGAGATCGTAGTCTTGACCAGCTTGCTGTATCATTGCACGGATCGTCGAGTTCTCATCAGCATTGGCGCTAGCCAAGTCCTACAGTCTATGGGAGAGGAGCATGTTTATCATAATAAATATCAATTTTGAAATTTATTAACATCCAATTTCCAACATGACACATGACCGTCATCGCCTGGTCGTGTAAGAGTGTGTGCTTAGCCTTCAAAAACTTCACAACTTTGCTCCGGGTGTTTGATGTGTCTGGACGCAATTGCTGTTAGTGTTCAGCGAACACTCGTATTAAACTTAAATTCTCAAGATGCCATTCACTCATGCACAGATGATACACGGGGAGAGAAACCAGAGCTCAAAAGTCTAACTGTTAGGCAATCAGATGCTTCGTGAATGGCTGAGTTCCCGCTTCATACGTCTGTTTTAAAAGCCTGCCCCTCAACACTGTAACAAATTCTGACTGCAAGGCTTCGGTCCGCTCATTCTCCCTGCGACTGTAAGGGAAGCTATAGCCTCAGACCGTAGTCATCACACGCAGCCAACCAGCTGTAAAACCTTGCAAACTTTGACCATGTTTTGTACGAGTCCCAATTTTTCAAATGATTCGCAAGGCCCCCAACATAATTTTATAGGCAGAATAGAATCCTGTGCATTGGGAAGTGTTAAATGTACACACTTTTCAGTCAATCTATTTATGTTGGGTGTGGTCCAACCTTCTCAGTAATCGTGTCGGCCTCAGACCGTTCCTTCAAAATTGAACAACTCTCTGATCATCTCCTCCTGTGAGTTTCTGTGATGTCCTTGTATACAAAAAGAAAATTACCACAAGCGAGTTGATACAACATACGCATTTGCAAGACCCCAAAGACTATAGCACAAAGCATATTGCTCAAACAAATATATCAGAACTGTTATCATACAATATGACGAGATACTGCATTATAATGAATTGTACTGAGGCGTTTTTTTTGTAATGGTTTCTTGTGACACTCGTGTCAAAAGATGTTGTCGTGCTGAACCAGTCGCTGTAACAGTGGGAGACAGGCCTTCTATTCATCTTTGACAATAGGCAGTGAACACGTGCATATTATACTGATTAAAACCCACAGGCAGGGAAATGCCTTACTGGGGAATTTCCTTGGAAGAAGGTAGTACAGGGGATTAGTGTCCCTGGGTGTGGAATTACGATGTTCAAATGCGTCAACATACACCCCAACCAACCGAGCTTAGCAAACTCAACGTCACATTCTTCCATGTGTTTCATCACAAATCATAATTATTCAAATAACCTATGGCAAAGCTAAGTCAAATGTGAAGTTGAATGCTCTATAAAGCCTGGCTCTAATACCTTTGGCCAGAGAATGGAAAAAAATTCCACTCTCTGTCCCACTCAACATGCAAGAGTTGGGCCATCCGATTGAAAGAGTGACAATGACCTCAACACAAATGAAACATAGAGCCATAGACTTGGCAAAAGAATGGGATAGCCTACATAATTGTACTTGGTTCATTTTTGGAATCCTGGTACTTTGTTTAGACAAACCTTTTTCACAGTTCCCTACAGGTCCTCCTTGCTGTTCCCCTGATGGGACAGATACAAATCAAGATAGTCAGCAAATTTAAAAATGTGATAATTCCTCAACTCTCACATTGGCATCTAAGGAGGGGAAGGAGATAAGGTAACTCACATGAAACTAGTTACTCTTGTATCTCCTTTCTCAATAGGGACTAACATTTTCCGCCCCAAAATTGAAGAATCATCCATAGCTTCATGTGGCTGGACATAAGAGTTCATTCATGAGAACCATTTTTAGGTCCCAGGTGTATTCAGATTTCGCACCCATAGAGATCATGTACTTCTAAGGGAATGGAGGGGATGTTTAATCTTTTTGGAGTTCCTATGGACATGTTCAAAATACTGCACCCCACCAGGTCTATGTTTCACAAGCACCACAAAGGAAATAGTCATTAGGATTAAGGAAGATATATGGTGATGAAACCTGAACCATCTCTGGATACCGGATGACAGATGCCTGGAGTCTTCAGTCTGTAGGCATCGGTTGCACGCTCGTGAGGCACATCTCTCCCACTATCATCACACAGGTTTGACCGTGTCACCCAGTCGGTTCATCTTTCATTTTATTATTGTCACAAAACTACTAGATTGACTGTCGCAGCGTCAGCTGTTTTTGTGTGGAACCAACGGGCTAATCTGGCAAAACCCACGAGGTTGCTACAGCTAACAAAACATGGGGAAAACAATAGGCTTCAGTGCTTGGGCAGCAAATGAATGAGGCGAACACTGTGGTTATTCCAAATCATATGTTGTACTTTTCTCCAAACTTGGCCAAACTAAACCTTCCCAACCAGTGATTAACATTGAGGCAAAAATAACTCGACATCACCTCATTTTTTTCAAAACCGCTTGCTAGTCCACTTTTTGAAACTATCTACTGGTTGTGATACTGCGTTATCCCGGCTACTCGTCTACTATTACATGTCCATAGCAACAAGAGACAACGACCTTCCATGAATCAGCTGATCAATAAAGTTACAAAATCTGGTAGTACGTGCCATGAATTATTTGTTTTTTTAGAATATTTTTTAGTTGGTTCCAACGTCGATCTCAGTGGTTGAAGAGCATGATGGTAGATTGCTAGTTACAGAACCTTACACATCATAGACTCTCCATGAACTGCCATTATCTCAGCACGAAGGTGACTACATCTAGAAGCTGAAAAATGATATTCACAAAATTTAAGAAACATTGCATAAATCGTGCAAAACTAGGCAAAATAGATGACTTCAAATGATGAACTCGCATTCTAAAATACATCAAGGTCAGGCAGACCCCACCACCATTGATTCACCAGTTTCATGGGAATCTTAAAAATTTCTGTATTCACATAAATTATGGAATGGACACATTGAAAGTCCTGGAGTGACCCCTGAATTTATGATGAATTTCTCAGGAGTGAAGTGACCTTATCTACCGATTTTTGTTTGTGGGAATTAACAAACTTTGCATATTGCATAAATAATTTGCTTTTAACTTAATATCCCTATCTAATTTGCCATACACATGTCTGCAACTCATTTTATACGCCAACCAAGGTTAAGTACTTTAGGGTTTTGATTCCCCCCTGAAATAGTGACTTTCATGCCCATAATCTAATCAGATCATTTTCACCCAAAACCCCGCCAAAAATAAAAAGTTTCATGCATGACCCAAAAAGCCAAAAAGCTCATTTCAATCAAAAGGGCAACTGGAATTGTTGCCATCCATAATGGCATGCATGAAATCCCCCCTCACAAATTTCAATTTTTACCCGGACCACCATTCAACACAGTATGTTCCATAACCTTGCATGAGACAAGGCCATCGCCAGAAAGTTCGGTGATCGTTGGGTTTCATTATTCACTAACTAACACATTATACACCCAACTATTTCATGCAGACCAATCTCATGTCAACGGAACATCACACACAACAAAATATTTTGCACATATAACACACATAAATTCTAAATAACTGACCAATAAGTTTGACTATTATAACAAAAGTCCCCTTAATTGTTCGTTTTTTTCCGTTCTGCCCCATGCCCCCGCCCCCCGCCACTCTTCTCCTTTCTCTTCCACTCTTCTCTCCATAATACCCCAATTTGAACAAAGTATTTACACTCAGCAACTCACTTTTGACCCAAAATTCAACTTGGAATGTTCTAAATCTCCTTAGCATCCTGTGCTTCTTGCCTTTTAAAAATCATTTCCTTCATTAGTCATTGCTTTTTTTTCCACGCAGCCAGGATGCCCCCCCCCCCCCCCCCACCAGCAGCACCACCCTCCCCGCTCTCCCACACACCAACATAATATCCCCACGCAGCAGTCGACGATGTCTCAAAATATATCTTTAGGAAACCTCCACATTTTTCGCCAGTCCCCAGGCAAGAAGAGAGGAGAGAAAAAATTTTACAGTATTTTTGAATGTATAATCACCAAATCAATTGGTTGGGTAAGAGAGTGTTTGCTTGTGGGCAGCTTATAACAGCGCAACTGTCACAGGAGCTATGGTTAACTAGTTCCTCAGTGCTTTAGTCTATCTAAAAAAGCCATTATATGATGGGATTCATCAAATTCATGAACATCAAACACATCAGATCTCGCATAAAATTGCAAACGGAACCATACCTACCGAGTTTGGCCAAAATGCTTACCAAGTTGGAAATTGGAATATATTATGCAAATTAGGCAACATACGAGACCAGCTGCACCTTCAAAATGATCTGGATCAAAAGGTGGATCACATCTCACCAGTTTGTGGGAATCCATCGAACTTTCAATAATTGCAATAAAATATGAAAATTAGACACATTAAATGACCTCCAAGTGACCCCGACTCCACTTTTTAATTTCTCGGAAACCATCGGTAGACCACATCCACAAGTGAAAATCCGACCAACTTGGGAAATTCGCATAAATATGCAAATACACCACTTAATTAGCATATTTCAGGCTGAAAATCTAATCAGTTCATCTACCTTTCTCCAGGTCCTACACACCAAATACATACCTGTAGCACATACGGTTCTTGCGTAATCTCGCTAACGAGCTTTAACAATAAATTACATAAAATAATCTAATTACCCAACTTAATTAATGACTTAACTGCCCAAAATCTAATCAGATCGTGTACACCCATCCCTGCTACACACAAATTTTGTCATAATCTGCTTCACAGTTTGTGATAAAGTCCTGCTAACACGAAAGTGGGACACACACAGACAACCAACACATTCATAGTGACCACTGAGTCTCTCCTGAATTTCATTCAGGCGAGGCAAAAACCACACAGTAAGATTCCACGATCAGACAAAATAAGCTGAACTGAAAGGATTTTGAACTTTACAAGGGATTTTCAACTTTTACCCTTCTTTTGACCTCTAGCCTGACCCCACAACAATGGGGCTCATGTACTCACTATGTGAAACACACATATGAAGTGAGCTTCATCCAGCTAGGTGGCTTTAGTTAACGTTTTCACAAGCTAAAATTTGCCAAAATATCATTTTTGCAATTCCATAATCTTGATGAGAAATGACCCACGATCCACTATACACCAAAACAATGGTGTTCTCTGTTAGCATTCTCGATAAGGAAGCTACTCAACAAATTTTCACTGGATCACACCACCCACCTAACGAAGATTTCAGATGACCTTGAATGAACCACTGACCTCCCCCCCAAAGAACTAGGACTCATCATGGGCAACATACAAACCAAGTATAAACTGGATCCATTCAACCTTTTACTATTGTTTACAAGCTGAAATTGACCAAAATATTGATTTTCCATAAAAACACTCCACTCCCCCCAGAAATAACCCCTATCTTCACCAAAAACAAGTGAGCCTGATGAGGTCCAAAGTTATCCCAAAATTATAGAGTTAATTTACTCATATGGGGAACACACAACCAAGTATGAGCTTAACTAATCAGGGTGGGGCAAAATTTATCAGGATTGCAGCTGAAAGTGCTCAAAATATTGATTTTACAAAATTTCCATTTGCTGCAAGTGAACTCTATCTACACTAAAAACAACCAGGGTTTTTTCTCCTCCTCATCACAAATTTAAAAACACCAGGATTGAGTCAGATCAAGATTTAAGGATTAGGATTGACCCAGATGACCTTTAACCTGACACAGAAGTAATAGGGAACAGGAACTCATTATGAGGGAACACAAATACCAGGTAAGAGCTTCATCAACTCTAGACCTAATCAAGTTATCGTGTCTACATGCTGACAACTTTGTCGAGGAATGATAATTTGTTCTTATGGTTTCAGAGAAATCCTGCTAACAAGAAAGTGTGACAAACACACACACTAAAGAGATGGCTAAGTCTTTCATTTATTAAGGCAGGGTGTAACACTGGGAGTGATCTTTGATATGCACCTATGAATTCATCTAGCCGATCTTATCAAGGGAACCCCGGCCATGTGATCAACAGCATCTTGATTCCTGAGCACAAAGGATTGTGTTGTCCATGCTATTCATCAACTTCAAGGGAAACACTGATGAATCGCTTCTGGGGGACCAACTATATATCAATAGGCATGTTGTTCTCAACTGGATCCGGTCATCCCTCTAAAAAGGTCATCCTCAGCAGTATACAGCCAAGCATCCAACGACCGATTAACAGTCACGGCTCCTGTGTTTCCTCTCTAGACACTATCTACTTACTGTACTCCTGGATTTGTTGCCCTCATAACTAACCTTTAATATCTGTTAGACTATAACTGTGCCAAAACCTCAGAACAATCATTCTATATTCCACATGCAGGCCAACCTGAACCCAATCCTATTGTGGGTTTGAATCTCTGCAATGGGAGATTAGCTTATGTGTTCTCCAATTCATTTGATGTTGAATTTTTTCGAAGCAATCAATGGATTATAGCGTCAAGTCCTTGAATGAACAAGAGCCCAAGGGCACTGTGGTTCTTGCCTATGCAATTCACAAGGTTGGACATGTGGCTTAAAGAGGAAAACAAACCAAAATGCATAATGCATGAATAAGCTGTTTTTCCTCTTCGCTGATAGCATAATTTTTCCCCCAAGATGTTTGTGGCAATTAACGTGTGCAGCTCAATCAGTTTCGCACACGGCACCTTCAAGTCGAACTGCTATTGTTCCCTCATGACTTTGACACAATATAATTATCATCTCATTAACGGTACATGACATGCTTATGCAATACCATTGCAGTTGTTGACACCCTCACCCGTCACCAATGTCATCAAAACAAGTTTTGGTTGTCCAGATATTGACATTCTTTAACTTCTAGCCCTGCCGACTGAATATTGTTCAAATCGGCAACGAAAACAGGGACGGACTATCTACTCACTATGGGACATCCACCAAGTATGGGAGTAAAATCTCCGTCTTCCACTTATCGTGCTTACAAGAAGAATTCCAGCAAAACTACCCCACCCTCATGAATATTAATGAGGACCAACAATACAATACCATAATATTTATTAACACTCCTAACTGATTTCACCAAAACAAGTTGCCAAATCCGGCCTATGGTTTTCCGAACGCCCCAACATTAGCATTTTATAATTTTGCTTTTGAGGAGGCCCGCCTACTCATGAATGTCAGTGAGATCGGCACTAACAAGAGCACCAATGGTGCTGTAGCTCAAACCACACAAATGTACCAGGAAGAATGTACAATTATACATTGTTAAATGTTCAAGATCATGAGGCTAAGAAGGCAGTTTCAAACAATGCCTATTGTGCCTTGACAATGATCTTCATATCATATGACCAAACAGGTTTTAGCAGTCAATGACCAGGGTTACTCACTTTGGTCACATCCCCCCATCAAAGAAAGCCCAATTGAGAGAGAAAAAGGCAATTTTGCACAATGACCTATTGCGCCCCCCCCTTAATTGACCTTTGACCTTCACACATCACAAAAGTCATGAACATTGGGTCCAAGTTTGGTCAACATCCATTAAAGATGTACTGTTTTGCTTCTTTTCATCAAATGTTACCTTTTTAATTCTTATGACACTATATGATGCTGTATCCAAAATGTGCAAACAAGCTGAAAAGAGCATCTCCAACGGGTGAACATTATGACACAGTTGTCAAGAAAATCTACTTCTTTGTGGAGGCCCAAGTGGGTCCTTGGACCAAAAATCCATAGGTGACCTATCCCATCATTATGATCAAGCATCAGCACTGTAGGAGGAGAAACATTTTGCGTGATTGCACGTAACGGGCCCTCGGGTTCAAACTGGGCACCAAGTCAAAATTCCTGAGAGCCCTGAAGGTACGGCTACTAGACCATCATGACTGAACATCAGCACTGACTTGTGCATCAAAATTTGTAGAAGCATTTTTGCATTATTAACATGGTTGGCCCTAGGGCCCATATTGGGCCTTCAGCCAGAAGTTCGCAAACACCCCAATGGACCACTAATCAAGGAGCATCACTTGTAACTTTAAAATAAAATCAATTAGTACTTGTGGAAGGAGATGCATTTCAATTACCAATGTGTGAAATTGCATGAAATGCGCCTCCCGGCCCAAGTGGGACCATGGATCAAAAATCCTGAACACCCCAAAAGTAGACTGTTAGACCATCAAGTATGACCGATGTCCCAGTACTGTGCAAAAACTGGTAAGAGGAGAAGCATGTTGCATAATTCCACATGGTGGGCCCTTGGGCCCACACTAGGTTCTTCGCGTCCTAAATCCCTGGGTACCCTGAAGGTACGGCTATTGACCGTCATTGTGACCGACATCACCATTGTGCAACAATTTGTATGAGTACAAGATTTAACAGTATTTCATATAATGGGCCCTAGGGCCCAAATTGGGCCCTGGGCTCAAAATTTTCTGAATAAATCCAATGGCCCTCTACACAAAGACCATTACATGTAACTTTGAAGAAATTCAATTGAAGCTTGTGGGGAGGAGATGCATTTCAAGCACCATTGTGTGAATATCATAGAATGGGCCCTCGGGGCCCAAGTCGGACCCTGGAACAAAAATCTGAACACTCCAAAGGTACTTCTATTAGACAATCATGACCGAACATCAGCATTGTGCAACTAGATTTGTAGGAGATACAAGATTTAGCATTCTTTCACATAATGGGCCCTCTGGCCAAACTGGGCCCTGGGCCCAAAATTCCTGAACACCCCCAATGGCCCTCTACCCAAGGAACATTACATGTAACTTTGAAGAAAAATAATTGAAGCTTGTGGGGAGGAGATGCATTTCAAGCACCATTGTGTGAAATTTCATAAAAATGGGCCCAAAATTTGTAGAAGTAGCATTTTGCAGTTTTCCACCTATTGGCCCAATGTGCCCCTTTATGCCATTTGACCTTGACCCTTTAGTGGTCAACGAAGACCCATCAGTCAATAAACATTGTGACCAAGTCTGGTCGAGATTCATCAAGTCAAGACAGTCTGTGGCCCAAACAGCAAAATTTTATGGACTGGATAGATAGGAGGATAGATAGAGTGACCACGGGCCACAATCGCTCACGCGCATAGCTGGTTTGAGCTTAAAAATGTAGAAATCATCTACTCACTATGTGCCATCCACCAACCAAATATGGGAGTAACAACTCTTTCCATCCTCCACTTATTGTGTTCATCCTGAAATCTTCAGCAAAACCAATTCAAGCCCCACCCTTATGAATATTGATGAGGACCAACAATAGAAGGGGCCAATACCACATATTTTAGTATTTTCAAAAGTTTTAACAAGACGTTAAAACTTTTGACCTCATTGCCTTCGGACCTGACCCAAAACGGTCACTTACTTTGCTGCATGGGGCACTAACATACCAAATTTTGAGTTTCATCAACACAGGTAGGGTGGAGTTATGTTCACAAGCCAATATTGACCAAAACATCCATTTTCTGTGAGAGTCGCATATTTTTTTGAAACTGCAGTTCTGTTGGTGTGCCGAATGTGCCTCGGAAGCTGTTCGATAATTTTAAACAACTGGAACATTAGGCGTTCTGTGTGGTTTTTTACCCGAGTGAACTGAGCACCATGAAAGTACAGGCAAAACATTGCGGCACTCCACCCGAATAGTATTTCCTGTGCCATCTTGCATTCCCCCCCCTCCTTTGCATATAGTTTTCAGGTCATGTGAAAACCGCACTAGCATCAGCTATGTAATCATGAGGTCAGTGCGGCATGACCCAAAAAACCTAACTCAAAAAGTTGCCCACTCATTTCCTTCAAGCTGTCACGATGTCTCACATATGTATGAGAGAAAACCCCACTTTGACTGCTGTTGACCATGAGCCACTAATTTACTGGACGTAAACCTACATACTGAGGATGAGCCCTAACTGAACTGATCTTTGCCGACCTCGAGTTATCGTGGTTACAAGGTGATTTGGAGTAACCATTGTCAACCATAGGTTGACATAGGCTCCGAACCCCAAACCATCTACTCCACATCGTATGGTTGACATAGGCTCCGAACCCCAAACCATCTACTCCACATCGCCAACCTACATGCTAAGTGTGAGCCCTCTATTTGTAGGAGATTTATGTTTACAAGCCTTCCACCTCCATCGTGATCATGTGACCTCAACCAAACCCAAAAGAGAATAGGGACTGTCTACTCTTCAGACCAACAAAAAATCTCAGTTATATGCCCTCTACATATTTCCATTGAGCAGCCACTATGAATACCAGATTTCAGATTGACCGCGTTAACCCAAGTGACCTTGAAACTTCCCCCAAACTATAAGCCAGTTCGTAGTTCAAAGTGCGCATGCTCACCACAGAACAATATCGTTCAGCTTATTTTTAATTGTCACCACTATTTGAAAAACGCAACCACTTATACATAGTTTTTTGATGTTTGTTTGTAAGAATGGGAATCTTCGAGTTTTGGTGATGACAAGTTTGGTAATTTTCGCAGGGGAGTTTCAAAAGATCGTTCTGCACACTGTTTCTTCAACGTCGAACTGCGGTCATTCCCCTATGACATTTGACACAATTCATCATCATCTCATTAACTGTAACTCGAACTGGATTATCAGGAACATCTATGCCACATGACAAACCTACTTGCCAAGTTGACATACTGTTGCGAACCGATTAAACTCGGAGAACCACTGCCAGTTAACAATTCTCGTAGTATTTGAACAACTTGATTTGGTCTCTCAAGCCAAGAAATTCGCACGAAACATAGCCAGTGGACCAAGTATGGTGCCAAAAAGAACATTGACAAAGGCCTCCGGAAAAACCTTCAAGTGTTGTCAGGCACATTTACGTCTGAACATTCACATCTGTGTGAGGTTAGATTGATTAAATCATTGATATCTGGATGGGGGCATTTCTGTCTCCCCTCTGCTCCAGGATCGATGCCGATGGTTACGTGGGATGTGACCACTGTACAGTACAAATCCTGTGGAATCAACGTGTAAGTATACCAAAATATGCATATCGCAGCACTCCCATATTAGTACTAACTAGTTCAGTAACTTTTTACAATCCTGCCTCTCTAATGAGAAATTATGTATTGAGTTAATTAGTACTGTTCGAGAGTTAGGATTGCTCTGCCGACCTAGGTGTAAATTCGCACAAATGTCCACTATAGGGAATGGGGTATATGGTTTTTATAGTGATGGGTTGGACAGTGGACGTTGTTTCATCACAATGACTGCAGGCCATCTTGGATTTGGATTAAAGTTATTCCTTCGTAGGGCGATGGCGTGAAAGATCGCTTCTCTGATCTATCTGGAACTGTGTAACGGGTTGGTATAGCCAAGCGTACACTATGCATGCACATTCAAGGTTGCTTTGTCTCTGTCAACGGAACTAATGAGGGTGCGCGCATTTTTATCCTCTCTACTGTTGCAGCGAGTTTCACATACTCGCCCCAGCATTGTTTTTATAGGTTGTGCGTGAGCCAGTGTGATGGGGATTCTAGTGCGGTGTGTACGCAGAGGGGACATCTTCATGAACACTGTGTTGATGTGTTCTGTCTGTAAAGTTACTGATGTGGCAGGAGGTCAGGAGTTTCACATACGCGCCCCAACGTTGTTTTTATAGGTTGTGCGTGAGCCAGTGTGATGGGGATTCTAGTGCGGTGTGTACGCAGAGGGGACATCTTCATGACCACTGTGTTGATGTGTGCTGTCTGTAAAGTTACTGTTGTGGCAGGAGTTTCACATACGCGCCCCAACGTTGTTTTTATAGGTTGTGCGTGAGCAGTGTGATGGGGATTCTAGTGCGGTGTGTACACAGAGGGGACATCTTCATGAACACTGTGTTGATGTGTTCTGTCTGTAAGTTACTGATGTGGCAGGAGTTTCACATACTCGCCCCAGCATTGTTTTTATAGGTTGTGCGTGAGCCGTGTGATGGGGATTCTAGTGCGGTGTGTACGCAGAGGGGACATCTTCATGAACACTGTGTTGATGTGTGCTGTCTGTAAAGTTACTGATGTGGCAGGAGTTTCACATACGCGCCCCAACGTTGTTTTTATAGGTTGTGCGTGAGCCATGTGATGGGGATTCTAGTGCGGTGTTTGCGCAGAGGGGACATCTTCGTGAACACTGTGTTGATGTGTTCTGTCTGTAAAGTTACTGTTGTGGCAGGAGTTTCACATACGCGCCCCACGTTGTTTTTATAGTTGTGCGTGAGCAGTGTGATGGGGATTCTAGTGCGGTGTGTACGCAGAGGGGACATCTTCATGAACACTGTGTTGATGTGTTCTGTCTGTAAGTTACTGATGTGGCAGGAGTTTCACATACTCGCCCCAGCATTGTTTTTATAGGTTGTGCGTGAGCCAGTGTGATGGGGATTCTAGTGCGGTGTGTTCGCAGAGGGGACATCTTCTTCATGACCACTGTGTTGATGTGTTCTGTCTGTAAAGTTACTGTGGTGGCAGGAGTTCCACATACGCGCCCCAACGTTGTTTTTATAGTTGTGCGTGAGCCAGTGTGATGGGGATTCTAGTGCGGTGTGTACGCAGAGGGGACATCTTCGTGAACACTGTGTTGATGTGTTCAGTCTGTAAAGTTACTGTTGTGGCAGGAGTTTCACATACTCGCCCCAACGTTGTTTTCATAGGTTGTGCGTGAGCAGTGTGATGGGGATTCTAGTGCGGTGTGTACGCAGAGGGGACATCTTCATGAACACTGTGTTGATGTGTGCTGTCTGTAAAGTTACTGTTGTGGCAGGAGTTTCACATACGCGCCCCAACGTTGTTTTCATAGGTTGTGCGTGAGCCAGTGTGATGGGGGTTCTAGTGCGGTGTGTACGCAGAGGGGACATCTTCATGAACACTGTGTTGATGTGTTCTGCCTGTAAAGTTACTGTGGTGGCAGGAGTTCCACATACGCGCCCCAACGTTTTTATAGGTTGTGCGTGAGCCAGTGTGTGTGATGGGTATTCTAGTGCGGTGTATGCGCAGAGGGGACATCTTCGTGAACACTGTGTTGATGTGTTCTGTCTATAGTATATTTCTGTTCAAAGTTTTGTTTGGACCCAGGTCACTGATGATTACGTATCATACTTCTATTTGCTGATTGATTTCATCTGCTGGCCAGTCAGACACTGCATTCATATTTTAGTAATCATAAATCTTCAATTCAAACTACAAATTGTAGGGGTGGCATGATATCATATGGCAGTTAATATTACATTGATGATTTCTATTCATTCATTTGTTGTTCTTGGCTGGCTTTCCCTCGGATCTTCATATCCTATGTAAAGTTTGGGGACGAGTCAATACAGTCCAGGGCATAACGGCGGTAAATCTACAGGCCGTTACGACCCAAACTGCATCGGGCGAACCTTTCCGACAACAAATGAATAAATAGAAATCATCACTGTATGAACTTGAAACCTTTTTTTGGGGCAACTTTTACCACCGAGACTTCGAAATCACTGCCGTGTTTTCGGAACGATCCAGAGTCTTGATTCTTTTTGCGTGAAACCCTCAAATAGAGAGCAGCAGTCATGGCACAGAACCCACTTTCGAACTCCTCCGAAATTTACCTCGGGTGGACACCTGTGCCAAGTTTCGTATCCATTGTATGAAAAGTTAAAACCTACTGCGCTAAAACGTTAAAACCTACTATGCAGCTGAAAGTGCATTTGCCGTCTCTGCTAGAGATCCAAGTTTCCAGATATTATCATTTTCAGGGATTAAACTAATGAAAATAATGCCAAGGGAGCCGACATGGCGAGGCTCGGTCACCCAGGATTTGCAGATAATGCTGGTTGCATGCAGATTCACTAGTGAATGCTCTTGAACCCGCCGCCCCCCTAATGAGGTATTGGATCCGTAGGGACCAAGATCAAGTGGTGTACCTTGGAGCAGGAGTTCGAAGGTGTGTGTACCTTGGAGCACAGAGTTCAAGGTAAACCCCATTGGGATGGATCAAGTCCTGTGGGGGATCGTGAACATGTGAGACAGTGTTGGGAATAGATTCCGAGTCTTTCCTACTACCATGGTGTCAAAAGTGACTTATTGTGCAAAGCAGGTCAGAGACTCCTCAGATTGGCAAATTGTTTCAAGGTCACTGGATAGCAACCTCTGATTTCAGCCCGAAAACACATTAGGAAGGTTCAGCTCTATTGTACTTGGTGAGGCATGGATGCCTACGATCGGGGCTGAAATCTCAATTCTTTGCAGCATTCTTTGCTACCACAGGCAACATCATTCCAGAACATCAGAGTGCTCAGCGAGGCAAGGGTCATTTCCCCCCGGACTCTCGGCAATCCACTGCACTTCTCCGGGCACATGCATGCCTTCTGTGGTCCAACAGATGCTGCATTCGGTCTTCTGGTACAGTGCGTCCTCGTAGCCCCACTTTGTACTTCAGGAAATAGGTAGATGGATCACTTGCCTGGAGGTCAGGCAGTCTATGCCTCAAATTGCATCCACTATGGTATTTCTGATCTCTACCTTCTGCAGACCGATTAGAATTTTGTTAATTCAGGTTGTAGCCAGATATATGCCAAGGGATGGGACAGCCAGTAGAGAGCTTCCAGAAGCACCAGTGGTGTTTATAGGAGGTACAATTATACATTTAAACATTGGTCCTTGCGCCATGCACATATGCCAGCTTCAGACAAGGGCTCAATATTTTGGATAGTTAACACTCCCAACTCCGATCTGATATGGTCACTAACGGCACGGGTGGGATAAGAGCGAACAACGATACAAAAGGGCACCCCAGCACTCCCGGTAAATGACCTCGCTGCGGGAGTGACGCATACTAATCACACGCCACAGGTGCCCCACTAGAGTGCTCAAAAAATTGGGTTAGCGTGAGCACACGGACCTGCGAGTGAACAGAGCGGTTAAAGGCAAAAGATAGTGTAATCGTAGCATTCTTTGCTACTACTGGCATGATCATGTCGGATCATCCGGGTGCTCAGCGCGGCAGGACCGGTATCCCGCTGGATATTTGCTAGGGGATGGGGCAGAGCCAGTCGAGGTTTCCAGAGTATCAGTGTTTCATAGGAGGCACCACAGGAATTGTTCTCAAAAATTAAAGTTGCAGACTAGCCATAGCGCCATACTTGCTCACGAGTCTGTCAACTGCGCTATGCATATAGGCCAGGATTGGACATACAGGTTTTTGCATGGTTCACCCTTCCCCATGGTGGGATATTGATCCGATAGGGTCACAGGGAGGCAGAGCACAGGTGGGATGCTGACGAACGACTGAAGATGCACCCAGCATTCCAAACAGACTGACCTCCCCGACAGGATGACATCACACCAGTCACGCTTGAAAGGACTGGGGAAGCGTGACCTGCGGGTGAACCGAGAGGTTAGGTGAGCAGAGTGCTCCCATGACAAGAGTTGCCGGCGGATCGGATCGTCTTGTGCTGTCGCCATTGTTCACAAGATGTCAGTTTGGTTGCGTGTGCTTTGGTTTGGAGTCCACAAGTCCAGCGTGAATACAACATTCTGACATTGCCTCCTAACCAAGAAGGTGCACAGGCATGCGCCATGAGGTAGTACACCAGCCTCTGACACACATCTCAGACCCCAATTTTGGCGAATCTGCACTCCCAGGTGGCATCTCAACCCTTGAATCCTTGAAACGTGTTTGGCACTTGGTACTTTTGCAGTCGCCCTACTCCCTGTTGCAACAGTAGCTCAGGTTTGGGGAACCCAATATTCCAGGATGGCACTAACCTACTGAGAATGTACGCATTTTTGCAAAAGCCCCTTCAACTGCAACTTCGATCGGTGGCTCAAAGGATGCGAACAGTCTCTTCAGATTTAGCGAAATATGCTGTATGCTGACAGAGTGTCACAACTTTAGAGTGACGCCATCATCCGCATAACCCGGGCAGAGCAGAGTTTACGTTCCGATTCCATGGGCAGGATTAACTTTAAAATGCAGAGGATATGGGTTGCTACGAAAGAATGAAGCAATCATAACAGTGACACACTACCTCCTAGTAAGTCCATAAGGCAAACAAATAGTTCAAAGAACTATAAAAGTCATACAGGTGTTTATGTTTATTTTCCTCCAATTCTCAAAACTTGTATACTGGCAATATCAAATTTCAGATTAGAATTGACCTTCCATATAGGAATGGAGAGAAAAATTCATTCAATATGAACTATCCAACTCATCGATACACTTGTGAATTGGATGCATATTTCTTTTTGCATATTACAATGTTAATAACATCAAAGAACATATGGTAGGATCCATGGAAATAAACCATGACCAGATTCAACGTTCAGTGAACTTCATTCCAAAATACACACAGGTAAATTCATGATTTTCACCCCCATGTATAGCCAAGACTACTCAGAACTAACCAAGTTGTTATACACTGATATGCTACAGCCATTGAGAAGATTTCACCAATGCAGGGGTCCAACAATTTCGCTGAGAGGGTAGAAAGTGGTTAATAGATATAATTCCTGACAAGAAGATTGGACAATCACAAGCACACTATCACAAGTTAATCCAGGTTTTTGTCATGGCTTAATTAAAACATACTATATTAAAACTGCTGTTACGGATGAAGTTCTCATACTAATAAAATAAATTTGAATAATCTGCGGTTACCAATAAAATTTGTATCATGCTGCGATATATACCACTCGAACAAATTGGCCCACTCGGTTCCTAGTATTAGTAATTTTTTAAGATCTATGGTGCTTCCATAATTAAAAATGCCACTCCAGCAGTTGCATCAATAGGAGTATGAGCAAGTGTTTTAACAAATCAAATTGAATACCATCCGGTCAACGCACAGTATGGCTTAGCTCGCATGAAGCCATGTCTGTCCACATCTCTTGCTAGATAATGGCCAACACGTAAACATAAGGCTAAGCTAGTCCTGTTAGCAATACTAACATGTGTAATCTCACTGCATATGCAGGACAGAGTAGGGATCCTCGTTTGCAGCAGTTCTACCTACAATTCCAAGAAATTTACAAGATGACATAGTGAAACAATTGACAATACAAACAAGTTTGCTATAATAATATGTCTGATTCTCAACAATTTCAACAGACCTCTTTGAATAATAGCGAATATTCAGGGCTGTTGTTAGCCTACGTATTAAAGTTGACCCAGTTGGAGACGATCTATTCTAATGCATAGGCGGTTGGTCAAATCTTGCTTTACGTTAACTTGAAGGGTTTTGTAAAGGTCATATACAAAAAGAAAATCCATGAGACATGACATTACATTGCATAGAACGTCAGGAATAGAGAATTTCTGTGTATATGTTGATATGTTGTGCCATTACTTATAATGAGGGAAGAAATCTGTCTGCAGTGCTCGAGCCAGTTTTCGAACATACCAAACAATAGGATAGATACTATCGGAATTAGGGTTGTTTGGTACACTCATAAATTATCACAATGGAGGATCTCTTGGGATCCCAACTCACAACTTAGCAACGGGATGTATGGATTAAGTTTGCCTTCCTCCATATTCCAATACTCATTATAGGTTACCTTTTAAAAACCCTTCAACTCTTCCAGCGTGAAACTAGAGAGAAAAGACGTGATCATATTTTCTTCAGTTCTGATACACATCAGAAGTGATTTTATCGAAACTAATATGACACACACTATCAACATGCCTAGTTCCAGCTATTGACAGTAGTAAAGTTGAAACTACATTGTGTTACCGACTGCATAGACCTCCATTGAGCGGCTAAAAATACAGGTTCATTGCCAGCCCATTCCACCAAATTGAGGACGAAGAAGTCTTACCGATATAGGATTAGATTATATGTAACTTGTCTCACAACTGCAGCTTTCCAACATGGCGACATCTCATGCATAGTAACCCAATCTATGGATTACACTATGAGACCAAGTACAACTGGGCAAAACTATATGGCTCATGGAAAAACGGTACCATTCGAACCCGCAGTCACTGGGTATTTACAGTCACCGCCAATCCTTGAGAATGTGCATCACTGCAAGGCTGAAAGACACTCCCGATACAGCTCTTTATTGTCATGCTATGGAATGGTCAAGCACCGAGTACTGCTGGTGATTTACCCCAAATAATACGCATCCATGCCAGCGACCTACCAGCAGGGTTTTTGATGAACGGTAGTCCTGCACTTGAGGCATCAATTCTTGGTTTCCAAGAATCCATCCCAAATGGAATATTCCCTTGATCCTGACACATCCATACCATAATTTTCAGGAAACTCGCAGGATTAAATTGAAGGGTTAAGGTAATGATAAATCTTATGCAAGATAAAGAATGATGACAGTTGCACAAAAATAGGTTTTATGGGACCTAAGTTGCTGTGGCTGCACAGAGGTCACTGACCTGTCTGTTGTGGGTATATTAATCCCTTTTGTCAAATACTCAAATACAAATGTTGAGTCCAAGTTAACATCACTTTCACTGAAACAGTCATAGGTAATTACCAAAACAACATGCGTATTCCTTTGAAGCTCCAGTATGGTGACAATGTCCGTATCAGCCACCTACAAGCATACCATCAAGAATTATCTCAGCTAGGAGCCAGGCTCCTGTGAAATATGTGAAACTCAGGGGTACAGGGTCAATTATCATGTATTGTTGTCTAGTCCAGAAATTGGAACCTGACAACTAGCACTTTCATCGCCCTTCAAATATACCAAAACTAAAATTCTCGCTAATAACAGGTTATGCAAACCAGGATGGGAGACAAAAAACTTCACCATGAGAGAAACTAAAGTTACTGAACACTTAAACATGTCCTCAAATACCCAAAATCAAGCTAGACTAGAGCGAATACACATTCCAACAACCACAATGCAGTCCTTAATTTATATGGAATTGATGATTTAAATTACATTACAGAGTTCCCAGCATTTCATGAGATCGAATCCCACAATTCCAATAGAGATTTCAGTCACACGGAATGCTGGAACGATATACAAACACCAGATTTAAAAATACAGCAGGGGCAAGTTCCCCCTCAATGTATTCCCCAGGTATTCTTGATACCCAGACTCACTGGAAACCCTGCATTACGAAGTCCAGAACCAATGACCAAACACTGGTAGCCAGATCACAAATGATTTTCCTAGAGAAAAAGTATCCCGCATTGGATTGAAACTTACAATGGTCAGAAACTAACCAAATGATAACCTGGCAGTTATCCAACCTAAGTGGGCATGTGGAACACCAATATCGTAAAGTATTACGGGAAATATTCAAATATTTGTCTGTTGACCACTAGACTACTCTCTGTAAACACCACTGGCATCAGTGGCTGTATTACAAGCTTCTACCCAAAATGCATACAAGCAAACACTTGTTTCAATCATAGTGCCCTACTGAAGAACACAATAGATATGCATTTTCGTAATTTCATCTTACTGTACCATCCTCGCTAGAAATGTGCAATGGGCATCCTACATATCAAGTGAATAACAGTAAGCGGATCATGAAAGATGAAAACACTAAACAAATGCAATACAAACAAATCTCTTGGAGTAAATTAATGTGATAAGGACTTTTAAATTGTATTGCTAGTGACAAGTCATGTTGAAAAAAAAAGTGTAAGCGAAACTAAAGGTCCAAACAACACCTCCATGAAAATTTTCCCATTACGAGGTTTACCCGTTATGAGAAACATTACTGCACAATGTGTTCCATAACAACACTTAAATTTGTTTTTGCATTAAATACTAAAACAGTTCGCAAAAGTAGTACCAGTTTAAGTATCACTGCCTAACTAATGCACACACACGTAATGATAATTTGAAAGTGACATTCCAATTCAAACAGGGAACGAATATTTGCCTGTACACGTAAGAGTAGAGGAATGACAACATTTGATACAAAATGGTTAAAATGATGAGCTTTCCATTTTGTGCAATACACATGCACAGACTTCGTAACATTATACGAGCGTTACCGATATGTTCCAGTTCTTCCTAAATATTCTATTATGTTATCTGATACTCAATCCTGCCTATGTCCTCAGAGAATATGGAGACCATGCTGCAGTTCTGAATGCCTGTCATGTTGATGAAACCCATATTTTTAGATTTCGTAGCCCTTCACTAATGCAATACAAACCGTACATGGATTCAATAGCTACAGAATAAATCCCAAGCAATTTCTCCTCTGGGTTTAAGAAGGTAAAGTGAACGATGATAACTACACAGACCGTTTGGTGGCTAACAAGACAAGGCATCTTATAATGAGCAGTGCTAGTTCACACATTGAGGACATCAGAAAGAATCAGTTTTTGCAATGCCAGCATGGCACATTTGGATTACAATAATCTCTACCAATGTATGACAAATTCCACCACGTCGTTAGTTTCATTGAAATACGACAATACGGAGGAATTACGCTCGACAAGCACATGAAGAATGATGATTCACCCGCGAAAATCATTTGGCTTCTTAAAAGCCAGAATGGTAAATCATCCCGAGTACGGTCTTCTCACCGAATATATTGTTCGTGTCGAATGTCCCGCAGATGGTCCACTTCTGCAAAGAGCTGACAAATAGCTATAAACTGCTACGGCTTGCTACTCTTCTGAGCGATTCGCTAAACCTTCCCAGTCAATAGTTCACTTGATGGCGTGAATTAGCTTCTTGTGAGGCTTCAGATTCGCGAAATGTTGCACTGCTGGCTATCAGTTTGTCTAATGCCCTAGGTAGATCTGCGTCTCACCAGAGAAGAAATGTGGGAAAAACCACCCTTTCTTCCGCAATAATGTAACCATAGGCTAAACAAAACTTCCATCAAACTGAAACATTTTCATAAAATGTTCTCACTATAGAGATACAAGACATGTCTGCTCATATGCAAAGCAAAGACAAAACATTGATTTCAAATGGAGTAACATAGAAAATTTGCTACCTTACCACTATAACTGAACATCTCACAATGATCAACGTATGGAAATGAAGAAGAAACATCACCCAATCTGGATGGTCTTACGTACTGGTTTGGAGGGGTTCCCAGCTTTCGTTGGTTGTCTGCAGGAAGAAAACAAAAGTCCAGGTCAAAATTCATGTCAACCTGAATAGTTGCGATGGTCCACTACTGAGCAGTCTGAAAAATTTCAAAGAACCATCAGTCTGAACAATACACTCACTCATTCGGCTGGTGATCGCACGACTATACCAGGCCATGTTTGGCAGTGCTCTAGGCCTACTGCACCCTTGACATGAATCAAGGGCTCTGCTGGTTTTCAATAGGCCACTAAATATATTTATACTTTCAAAACTGATGATGCAAGCCATTCAGTCACCCTATTTGACCCGCACTGGTCACTGCTAGCCTGTGCACACCTCTGAACAGGAAGGCATTCCTCTCACTGGATATGGCTTAGGGTTCTACCGACCTTCCCACATCAGCCGATGTTTGATCGATCCGATGTTTGATCGATCCGATGGAGGGCATGAACTATTATGTACATATATGACCAGTGGGTTTTGTTCCATTGGGTCAGTGTATCCGTGTATGGTTGTATCTGTTGAGAACCTTTACGAAGAAGTGGGCACCCACACCCTTCGACTGTGAGCCATTCTAAACTAATTATTGATAGAACAATTTGATCACCTATCAGCTGAATGTTTTTCATAAAGAAAACTTGCTAATTGGAAGCGCTTCAATCACTTTGTTTTACTAGCATTTAAGAGCTAAAGCTAACGTTATTCACGTAATGGCTGAAACTCGTCACATGTGCTGCCCTGAAGTAATTACATTTTAAGAGCTTCAAAAATATCGCTATGTCTGGCACTACCTCCAGGCTCCACAAATCAGTACAGCCTAGTCAGTGCTGCTCTGAATTAATTACATTTAGTGCGCTCCAAATATATAGCGATGTTGTTTATCACTTTCATCGTAGCATATCCGCCTACAGACGACTACACGTGTAGACTTAAATGGCGATGTGAGTGGCGAGTTTGGGTTTTTGAAAGTTAGGCCTGGTTTTTCCTCAGAACTATGTGATTCGTGATGCAAATAGTTAATAGCAAAGAGTGACCACTGCGGGCAGTTCGGGTTAAACCCCAATTTGTGCTAGCTGACAAGCTTGCACCTTTGTTCAATGCAGTTATGAGTGCCTGTGTGGAGACTTGAGTTATTCAGTAGCGAAACATCGGTAATTTTGTGGATTTGCTCTGCCAATCCAATGTTAGGCCGGTGGTGCTAATATCGGCCCGATTCGATGTCCGATCGATTATCGGTAGAGCCCTAGATATTGCTAACACAATTCAAGCAGTCAATCAGGTACACTGTTGTGAGGCACACCCTAACTGAATCGATCAGGCTCAACACTTACCCAGTGATGTTAGCTACCAACCCGCCAAAAGGAACTCTTCTCACTTGGCCGATGCATCTTGTGAATATAGGCAGTATCATCCTTGTATTATGACAAGGGGAAAATCATTGAAAAATAAATTTAGGGACGTTTGAACACCCTGACCGGATTGAATGAGTTGTTCCAAGTGATTCAGTATAGAAAACTCTGATGTATCATGTAGAGATGCGTCACATAGGAAATCTGTAATCAGCCCACACACCATGATTGATAGTTACCTAGGAAGTAGTGCATTGGTGAAGTGTCATCGTTTCCGTTTATCTTGATGGGGATGGAAAAGGGCACCAATGATGGTGCTGTGGCTCAACCACAAGATGTACGAGACGCACGTACAATTATGTGTTAAATGTTCAATGTTAAAAGATAATCAGGCCAGAAGGCATTACAATCAACAGCCTGGGGCCCAGGTAATGAACTCTGACCGTGATCTTCATATTGCTAAAGATGCTTAGCAGTCAATAAAACATTGTTACGCAGTGGTCAACGCCATCGGAGAATGACCAATGGGCCAATTACAGTGCCCCCTATTGTGCGCCCCTTTTATGACCTGACCTTCACATGGTGTCACTATGTCCCAGGTCAATGAACATTGGGTCCAATTTTTGGTCAACATCCATCAAAGAAAGGACGGTTGCACCGAGTCTGAATGCTGGCTTTCATCAATGTTACTGTTGTACTCTTTATGGCACGATATATGAAATCTGGGAACAAGCGGAAGTAGCATCACCCAAAGAACATTTGGACCCAGTTTCAGGAAAATCTGATGTATAAAACTTTACGGGGATACATTGTGAATTTACACTTTGACGCCCTATTTGTTCCCTATGTCCTGATTTTCACCAAAGTCAAAAATATCATGTGGGTCAATCAACATGTATGCAAATTTGGTTGACATGTTTCCCCAACTTATCTTGCCTCTGAAGGTCAGAGGCATCAAATTAGTGAGGCACTCACATCATACGGCCTTAGAGGAAACCGTTCGACAATCATCGAGGACTAGACATCTGGAGGCGGGTAAACCCGCCTACGTGAGATCCCCGCATTAAAGGCAATTCAGTGGGAGACGGTGTCAATCTTATTTGATATTAAAAAGGCCTCCCATAGACCCAAAACACACATTCATGGTTAGGTCAATCGACATGAGACCTCGAATGACCTTCACTCATGTCGGGAAGAATTGTAGCCCCATCCACAACATTGGGTTCAAATCTGACAAACTTCAAATTTTCGCACAAATTAGGCAAGAGGGGGAGCATTGATGCAGCGACTGCCCACCTCAAAACCCTATCCAACTTTGCCAGGGCGACACGTGTGCCAGTTCATGTCAATCGGACATAAGTGTTGAAGGAGTTATGCCGCTAACGGCAGAGTTTCCGGATGGCGGCTACACCCCCCAAAAACCATAATTTCCCGGACACTTCCAGTGTCGCGGGGATATACTGACCGCGTGGGGGCTAAAAAGGCGATGTTGACAACTGGGTTGATAGAGTAGACAGACGGATGGATAGTAAAATCCATGCAGTATTCATTCTTGCTAAATATGCTTTGTGAACTCACCTTCACCAGTCTGTGCATGTTATACTTGGAGATCAATACCGGTGGGTTGAGCTTCTTCTGCCGCATGATACTCTTCTTGAACCGGCCAGCGAGATGTATAGCCCACGAAGATCCGTGTCATAATGTATGGCTTCTTAAACTTGTAGTGCACTGATGCCATGGTGGCTCATCAGAGGTCGTCGCAACCTGCAACCAGGACATAAAAAAGAGTTCAGTTAATGTTCATATCCAAAGAACAAATACATATACACATGGTAACCTGCACCATTGATTTAGCAAAGCCAGGATCATACCCAGCAACAACCGCTCCTATTTAAGGAATACATAATGAAGCAGAATTATTGATTAAAGATGATCACATCTTTAATTAAAGACTCATCAACACTAGGCACAGTAAATGATAGCAATTATATTACAATCAAATTTATACACAGGGTCCCAAGCTGTGCTAGGCTTGGCGTGGAACAAGCGGCCGGCATGAGCAATGGTGTCCAATTTAACATATGGCTTAGCGAAACAATCCACCATGGGCATAGCTATGGAGTTGTGCAGTTTTGATGGTGCTAATGCTATGGCCAAGTGGAAATTTTGAGCGAGTTTAGGGAGTTTTTGACAAAGGGAAGGGTAGATGGTAAACTACAACACATGAGAATACAACACCAATGGCTATTAGCTCCAACCCACAATGTACCCGAATCTTGAATGAATGTGATTATTTAAGGACGCACCGGTAGGGGCGTTTTCTTTATAGGGGTGCCTCATACAATAAAAAGCTGCATTATTGGAATGACCCATTTAACTGTACGCGTTGTCGCTTCACAAGGTTATAAGTCTCTTCCACGAATATTGTCCGGTTCATGTTCACCAAATTTCTTCAATAAGAGATGCGGAGATATAGAAAAGTATGGCGGTTTACCCGCCCTGACATTTTCTAGTTGTATGAGGCAACCCTACAGCCCGGACAAGGTGAGGGGTCTTAGCCAGAATTGGCAGTAGGGGTCTCACTGTGACTGTTGCTGAGATAGACTATCCATTCTGGCGGCCGACGGCGCCAGCACGAGCGCGAAGCGCTAGCTATCAACGGTTGGGGTTCCAGGGGGCCAGCCGTAGGCACCTGGAAAGCCCAGCCTTTTTCAATGGGTTTTTTGACACAATTGAGGTATTTTCCCCTTGTTCTTGAGTAAAATGCATGCTCAGAAAGGTGTGAAAACACTATAGCAATCCTGAATTTTGGGCATCACAACATAAAATGGCTATGAAACTAGTTCAAAAGTGTACGGGCCATGGTTAGTATAAAGTAATAATCACAGGTCACTTTACACCGCTTTGCTTGAATGAACGCGCCTGAAGCTGTAAACTTTCTCCAAACACCACGATGCTCAGATGCTAAGTAGAATATATAACTCATTTGGCAAAAACTTTTCCAGCATGGCTTGTGTAGCCACTCATTGAAAAAAAAACACTAATCGAACCAACAGCAAGATGTTTTCACAGATACGTGTCGTGTCGCAAGCTGCATGGCGCGGACGAATATTTCGAAGATTGATCTAATAAAATGAGGGAAATTGTTTTTTAATACTGTCGGTAGCATGAATTATAAAATTATTTCAGGCCGACGAAAACACGCAATATTACCTTATTGCCTTCGATTAAAACCTAAGGGTGGCATTACGGTTCGGATGAACGTTAATATTTGTGTTTTGTTGCAGCACTGAGCTTTCGATTTGTGTGTGCGGGTGTTGTAAACAGCGGTCACATGACTGGTCAAATATAATGAATTGGACATTGCCCTAACTAGGCATCATGAAACAAAAATCTGTGTCAGACCCCGTCAGGGCCGCATTAGCCGGTATCGCATCGCAATTTTATGCCTTAATGAGACCGATTGCGACACACTTGTTTTTTTTTATTTTTGTTTTTGACGATATAAAACTACAAGTTCAGGCTGATTTTTATAGCATCTGCAAAACAGTGGATTAGGGTTGTGCGGTATACCCGAAGATATCGATATTATTACCAGTACTCGCAGCCCCGGTACTCGCAGTAGGCCTACTGAAGTAAGAAAGCCACCGTTACTATTCCGATACGGCGGAAATTCAGCTATACCGGTACTAATTGAAGAGTTACCAAATCCAGTGAGTTGTTTGTATTTTGCCAAACAGGCCGCCGCCGCGTAACATCTCACTTACGGCCGTCGTTAAAATTGCCCCAGGTGTGTTGCGAGCTGTGTAATTTGCATTCATTTGCCGAATATCCAAGCCGCTCTCGGACAGCAGCTTCACCTTAACGTGAGCAAAGCTGTATGTTGCTGGCTCACCGACCCGATGTTTGCAATACTTTCAAACATGGGCCTGTTCGGAAATGTGGTCACCACTTACTGATCACGAGACATTCAATGTGTTCCCAATTCCCACTGAGTGCTAACAACTATTACCAGGTCTACGGACCGACAGCAACGAACCTATCCCACACACCCAATCGATAGGGATTTCCAGTTGACTATGGGGATTTATTACGATTAGTCGATCAGCGATACTACAATATAACTTGCGTAGCCTACAATTCTATGAATGAACGAAGTGAATAATTAGACAATTGGTGTATGAAACAATCATACATGAAAGTTTAGCATTAATTTTGTATCGTTTACACTATTTTAGGTCGTGCCTTGCTTCGGTTGTCTTGCTAAAAAGATAACAGTTACGTTAGGGTAATAGTAGCGCCTGTTTTGGACGGCGGGGTGAGCCTTACATACAGATAATACTATGAAAGAATGTAGTAAGTTGAACATGACAGGTCACCAATGTATGGACAGTAAAAATAAAAAGTTGTGGCAGACCAACGGGAGATGTTTTATTCATACAAAAACAAAAATAATATCGCGACACAGTTAGGCGAGCGCGCGACGGTACGTTGCCTGGGCTAGTACTGACTGTGGCGATGGCTAGCGATAACGTTCACGCGACCTCGTATCATGGTGTATATTCTCCATTCCGATTTAGAAATTTATGAGTGCCGCAAGCCATATGCCAATGATGAATTGATCAGCAATGACTGATTCGGTTTATAAATAGGCCTAGGCTAGGCAAGGCTATGTTCGTTCTCCAAGTTTATTTACGTTCAATTGGGAGGCTGGACAGATCCATCTATATAGGCGTTCAAAAGCAGTTCTCATCCGAAATCGGCCACCTCATTTTGATCAGCCGTCTCAAAGGACGGCGAGACGCATTGCTAGCTACAGCCCATGACAAGGTGCGTCCTTAAAAAAACACATTAAATCAAGATTCGACCTTAAACCACATGGGCCACCCGACAGAGGTCAAATTCAGATCGAGGTCACACACATGAAGCTCAACAATATATCACAATGGTGAACCATACAGCCTTCCAGATATTCAATTTTCCGATTATAGCCCAAAAACAGTTTTTGACCCTAAGTGACCTCAAATGACCTTCAATGATATGACAGATTTTATGAAAATGGTTACTCCTCATGTGATACATCCACTCCTAGGCGCATTTTGCATTCTTAACCAACTTTGACCAATGGAACTAAACAAAGTAAGTGTCCGATCGAAGCGGAGTGTTTCTCTCAAAAAAGCAGCACAAAGCTCAATCAACATATCAAAAATAACCAGTTCATTTTTTTTTGCCGTAACTCCTAAATAAGCACATTGATTCAAGATTCGACCTTACCCACATGACACCCGACAGAGGTCCAAATTAGGTCAGAGGTCACACACATTGCAGGTCACAAATTTAGCACAATGGTGAACCATCCAGCCTTCGCAGATATTCAGGTCTCCGATATAGCCAAAAAAAGTGTTTGCACACCCTAAGTGACCGAATGACCTTTAATATGACAGTTTTTATGAGAATTGGTTACTCGCCATTGTGATACATCCACTCCTAGAGCATTTTGCATTATGATGAACACAACCCAGTGCTAATTTACCGAAAAAGTACTAAAATCAGTTTTGACCCTAAGTGACCTTATGACCTTCAATGACCTGGCGGTTTATATGAAAATGGTTACACTCCATGTGATGATCCACTCCTAGAAGCATATTGCATTCCAATGAACATGTCCAAGTTATTGCTGGTAAGGTATCAAAACCAATCGTTGACCCCTTGTAACTACAAAAGTAAGTGTCCGATCGAAGAGGGAGTTGTTTCCCCTCCATAAAGCACCACAAGCCTAACACAATCCAAAAAAAACAAGTTCTATTTTTTTTGCCGTAACTCCTTAAATAAAATAAGCACATTTATTCAAGATTCGACCTTTAACACATGACCACCCGACAGAGGTCAAATTCAGGTCAGAGGTCACACACATGCTGGTCAACATGATAGCACAATGGTGGATACCCATCCAGCCTTCGCGATATCAATTCCTCCGATTATAGCCAAAAAACAGTTTGACTGTGACCGAATGACCTTAATGATATGCAGGTTTTATGAGAATGTTACTCTCCATGATACATCCACTCCTAGGAGCATTTGCATTCTGATAAACACACCCAGTGCTATTGCCGAAAAAGTACTAAAGATAGAGTTTTTGACCACCCGTTGGGGATAGTGACCTTTAATGACCCTTCAATGACAGGCGGTTTTTATGAAAATTGTGCCTCCATGTGATACATCAACTCCTAGAGGCATATTGGATTCCAATGAGACATGTCCAATGTATTGCGAAAAAAGTTTATTTAAACTCATCATTTGACTGATCAGCACTAAAAAGCAAATTAGTCCCACAAATTTACCCTCGGTGAGTCTGATGCTATTGCATAAAGTTATCAGGACTGGTAGGAGGTCCTAATCACAAAGTTTCGTCAAAATCTCTGAAAAGTTGAGAAAATAATTGGTTAATTATTCTAATTATGCACCGAATATGGTAAATTAACAACAACTAAGACCTTTCAGTGAATTCAACGCAATTGAATAAATTGATCAGGACTGTTAGAAGGCCTACTCACCAAGTTTCTTGAGAATCAAACAAAGGTTATAAAATTTGCCTAATTGCTAATTGAGCAAATATTATGCAAATTAGTCATTGCAAGGTGACCTCCAGTGAGCATCAGCCATATTAGGAAAATTCAATGGCACTGATAGTGGCCCTAGCACAAGTTTCATGAAAATCCATGAAGTTTGGAATATCAAATACATATTGTTATAATTGGCTACTGGCCAAAGAAATGCAAACTTGACCTCGGATGACCTTGAAATGGTCGCCATGTTTTTCGGCTCAAACAAACTACCCACAACCACCACGTTTCAGTTTCATCGCACGAAACCTGAAAGATTTTGCCGAAAACTGCCAAACTATAGGGCAAAAATATCGATATAGACCATTTTGAACTTATCCGAAGTTTTTACTCATACGACATGTTTGGTTACCAAGTTTTGGGTCAATGGATAAAGTGTTTAAGGATGAGAGCGCTAACGCCTAAAGTTTCCAGCGGGCGGCGGCGGAGCCGGCGGCGCGGAGCCGGCGGGACCACGGCCAAAACCATAATATCCCCGAACTTACGTTGGGCGGGGATATTTAATTAACAAGGCATTATGAAGACCATTTAACCTTACACGTTGTCGCTTCACAAGTCATAAATGACTTCTTTCCACGAATATTGTCCGGTTTCATGTTACCAAATTTCTTGAATAAGAGATGCGGGGACATATACGTCTGCGGTTTACCCGCCCACATATGTCTAGTTATTGATGAATGTTCAAGATCATGTAGGCAATAAGGCAGTTCAAACCAATGGTCAATTGTGCCCTTATAACGACTTTGACCTTGATCTTCATATGCCAAAGATGTCTTTGCCCAATCAATAGACATCCCACCACTAGGCCTTGGGTCCTTCAATCATTGAAGCTTGTGGGGATGTCTATCAAGAAGTCTGGTGGTACCATGAGCCAAACACTTAGGCTGGGTCTAAAAAATATTCTGACGCCAGAAATGTAAAATAAGCACACGGTGCACACCCATGGACGAAAATTCAGCAAGTTATGTAGAAAATGTTTGTCGTATATTTTTGTTTAGATATCGCCTCTTTGGAATGGAAAGATTGGAATTTTCTGAGCCATTAGCCTAAAGCCGCGTTGTATGATAGTTAACAGTGTTATCGTGAGTCCAAACACTTTTCGGATTCAAGGCAAGCAAGCAGTTAAGAAAAATTATGCAGGAACCAATGAACATATGTAAACTTTTGTCTTCTTGTTAACAACCCCCAATTAGTTGACAGTGATAAAAACGTTCCTTTGTAGAATTTTACGGACTTTTCGAGTGCAGTTAATATGTCCTATGGAAAAACAATTTCATGACTAACTATTCAAGGTAATTACAGTCTCTTTTAACAATTTTGTTGCCATTTTTCGTATCTTATTAGCGGATAAGTTTAGAGAATTCACCCAAAATTTTATCACCAATGGTTTTATGATGTTTTTTCAGGGTGTTTGTCTCATGATACCCCTACTACACCATTGTGGAAAAATTTCAGAAACGAGCCTTTGAGCCCAAGTGGGACATTGGAACGAAAAAGTCCTGAACACTCCAAAGGTATGGCTGATTACTGTTTGACCATCATTATTGACCCGATTCAGCACTGCACCAAAATTGGCATTGCATAATCCGAAGATGGCCCAGGGGCCACACTGGGCCATGGGTTCCGAATCCCTGGTACCCTGATGGAGGCTATAGACCATCAGGAGTGAACAATCACTTGCATTGTGTGCACAACCAATTTCTAAGGAGATACCAAATATTGGGATATTTCATATAGTGGGCTCTATGACCCAAACTAGGCTTAGCCCCACATTTGCCGAACACACCTAATAGCCCTCTACCCAAGGACTGTTACCAAATTACGCAATCGGTCGTTAATAAAAAATGTACAGCATCCCCATCCGCTACTCCACTTCCCAGCGCTCATGCAGATGTCTCGGCCAGGTTGATTGATACATTCCTAGTAATAGTAAGTACACCGTAGACTTACAACAGCGAGAATAATTTATGAATGAGTCACTGGAACTACACAATGTTTGGCGACAGATCAGTGTGCAATTGTTGAAGAGTTGACAAACGCAGGCCTGGAGATTAGTATTGATAGTATTGACTATTCATGGATTCGGCGTTACCTCACAGCGCGGGTACGCACTGGTGGGCCGTAGCTTATGTGGTGTTGCACACTGAAGGTGGCGGACGCCAAAACCTTTTAATGTCGGATTACTCACTTTTGTACTGCGCTGTGTATCAACATTTTGGCACAGTTACAAAATATTGATGAAAACATTTCAGCTGTTAGGTGAACTGTGACAAGTTTTGAAAAAAACGCGTAAGTCCCATTGAGTTTGTACAGAGATTTACACCCACTGATGTCTGTGGCCGGCTGTGCGTGATATTTGGCTATTGTGACGTATGTCGTTAGCGCCTATTTCGGATCCATGAATTGTATACGGTGGTGGTGGGGGGTGGGGGGGGTCCAAATTCCGTTCCTTGATTACATTGGCGAACCAGTCGTGTATTGAATCAAGAAAGAAACTCTACAATGTGTCCTTTATTTTTGCAATCTTTTTATCTTTCATCTTATCGCCGGCGGAACACAAGTTAGAGGTTTGTCCTCCAGCTGTGAAAGTTTTGGCGGGCATGTCCGAGATAACCATAAACTCATTAGGGTCCGATTTCCGTTACCAATAAAACTTATGGCGCTATTCTCTTATAAATCCAATCTGAATTATATATCCTGGGCTCTATAAAGAGTACAGAAACGTCGGCTTCTCACATGGAAACACCAAGTGGTCCACAATAATATAGAACGACAATAAATATGCATGGAGAGTGACGTAACAAATCGGTCAGTCAAAATTTAACACGGTTCTTCTTGCCCGTCACAGTGGATGGAGCGTGCAGTCTGCGTCGTTCAAAAGATTCCATTGCGTATTCTTAGCTCATCAGCGTGCATTACGAAACGCGCAATCTAGGATCCAGTTACGCGAAAAATTCTGGTAACAAAATTCGGTCCACTAACAAAATTCGGACCTTCCCTGTACTGTAGGCCAGGCTAGGCTAGCTGCTCTCGCGGTCTTTAGTACCTGTACTAAAGCCTGCGTTCACAACTTGGGCCTAATCTGTTTTTTAGGCTAGCACCTACGCACCAACTTTCGTTTCAACTTCATTTTGCTGACAGCTCCATCTCCATTAATAAACCCAAAAGATCAATTATTAGAGTTGAGGTGAAAAAAAATTTCAGAACTTATTCATTCCTCAGATGGGGCCTCTGGTCGGAGAGAATTTCCAAAGATTTTACCCAAACAAGTAAAGAATCCCCCTAAATGCCTTCAACCAAGTTCAAGTTTGTGTCTGTGTTACCGTTGCACCTAAATTAATACTCTTCAGGCAGATTCTGTAATAATGTCCCGCATGTGCCCTATATAAATATAGGCTCGCCCCCCCAAAATAAGCCCTGAGTGGCACACTTCTGTCACAAAACTATGTTCCAAAACAAGACCGGCTGGGGAAAAACAGGTGTGCATTTTTTCCCAATTATTACAGTCAAAATTAGGTTTTTGTAAGTATCACTTATACCTAATAGAAATTTTTAACATTGTAGTGGATTGAAATGTTTTCTTGAAGTTTTTTGAAGGTTAGAGAGGGCTGTGTATCGGAGGGAGAAGTTGGAGAATGAGGTGACGGTTTCGTTCACCTTCCATGGGAAGTGTGCTACAGTAAAATTTCCTCTGATACGTGACTAGGCTAGCCTTTGAGAATAACGATCAGGCAAAGGCACTGTGCTTACACGCACTACGTGAACAGCGAATCATATCATTTTCATTCGGGGGATCATAGTATTTCGAATGAGTTATGTAGGAGCTAATAACTACTAGATTTGTCTTGCAGTTAAGGCCTGGCTAGGCCCTGCGGCCGAAGAGATTGTTTTCACTGTGTCAGCGCCCGAGTTTGAGTTCCTAAACGTTGGCCTAATGTTATTATTTGTTGTGTACATCGAGTATGCGGAATCGATGGACTGAAAACGATAGCTACGAATCGAAGGACCGGATTTTCGAGACGAGCACACCCCAGACCGACTTAGACCTTAGCTCTCGAACGATAACAACGATACATGTTGCGTGGACCAGTTCTGTATCAATGGAAATGTAGATCAGTCAATGAATTGATAAGCTGAAATTTTATGCAGGCCTAGCCGCAAAATCGGTTAGGCGTGGCGTCTTTCCCAAGTGATTGTTAATCTGCATATTTTGCATATTGCATGCATTCAGTACAGTGAACTGCTACATAATGTACGTACAACACACGTACGTCTTTGTTGAAAGACATTATGGGCAATCGCAGCGGCGTGTGCTTTTTTCCACCAAATAAGAAGAGAAGGGTACGGAACCGGTGTTTGAGAGGTCAGGTAGCATTTCAAAAAAACTCTGTAATTAATCGATATTTTCACTATTGTAAAAACTTAAGAGGAAGCACTACATTACCAGAGGTGGTAGTTATTAGAGCTTCTTTCATAACCCAATCGGCTCGATATCGAAACCCTTTCTTTTTCACACAACACGGAAGCGCGAAAGTTCATATTAAAAATACATTAGGCTCCCCTGATCTATTCGTGAAAAAACAAAAATTAGGTGTGCAGCGCATGTGACGCAACGACTGTGTGACGGGTTGTACCAGGAATTTTTTAAAAAATAAGGCTTTTCAAAGTTGTGGTCGAGTCAGAGTATTATTATGTGTAGCACCCTATTGACAAGCCAGGCATGCCAAAGTCACGAAGAGCGATATTGCAGAGCCAATTTTTAACATTATCGGATATTGACATATAGTCTGTCTGGAAGCTGAAGGACTCCGCTTGACAGTCACAAATCCCCCAATTTGAATTCTCAGTTGTCAATCATTTCGCCAGATGTACTACACTAAAAAGAGGTGTCATGGAAGAATATTTACCTAGGACCCCTGTAAGCTAGAGTCCACAGGTCCTATTAGGGGGGATCATGCACATAGCCAAACACACTGAAATTTATTTTCACCAGAAAATCATTTCACAGGTTAGCTCTAAACCTAATCTGTGAACTTCGACAGAAAACCTAAACTTTTAAATAAGGTCTTGTGTCTTTATTTCTCTTTCGAAAAGTGAGTAGTGTGCGTGCTGTACGCAAGCATACTAGCCCAGGGAAGGCTACATCTAACGTAGCATTTCCCTGCTACAGCCGCGCTACAATTCTGTGGCAGTTTAGCTCACAATTATTGTAAATTCAACCTTCCGGTATTTTACGAGTTGCTAGGTGCTATGAAGTTTTATGGAACAAGTATATAAGGAGACTTTCAGGGACCTTCCCCAATATGTCAGGGGGGAATCAGTCATCAAAAAAATCCAGAAAATTTGAACAGATGGATTAGGCCCAGGGGCGTAGATTTTTGTTTTGAAGTGGGGGAGGATTTGCTAGATTAGAAATATTAGGCGGAGCGCCACCATAGGTTGGCGCGGAGCGTCTCCAGAAATTTTTGCTTTCACAACTCCCAGACGCCCGGAAGGAAACGGCAACTGAGGGTTTTTTTTTCAGCTGTGTTACGCAGATCCAAGAATGAATATATTATCTACGAATTGTGGATTGTTAAAGAGAATTGTGCATCTTTGAAGCTATATGACATTTGATCAGTTAAAATGACAGCAAGACCAGTGAATGTGTAAGAACAAAAATAACCTGTTATGTTTATGAGGGCAGACCTCACCCACAGTCAGTCACAGGCAAATACAAAACTAAGTGATGTACGATCAAGTTTTACATGGCATGGGCGGTGATGGAGCATCCAGTGGAGGGGAGCTCCTCTGGAAGAGGTTGTGGAAACACATCATATCAGACGCCACGGGAAGTGTTGTTCGAAACAAACACTTACAAGGCTTCCCGTGCTGCAAGAAAAAAGCAATCGAGATCTTAGCATCAGCGCATAATGTGTTGTGTGGTGAATTATGTTATCCAAATGTTGAAATGATATTATAGATACCAGGGCATTACCAGTCCCAGCAAATGCTTTCGGAGTAGAGTCTGTGCAGTTCGTTTCAAAATCTCACTACGTTCATTTCCCCAATCAAATGGCGCAGCGATGGTGAATGAGAATCATATTTTAAAGGTTGCCAAGATGATATATGCAGATAAACCAGAACTGAGGAGATTAAAAGTTTTGGGATATACCTAGAGTGGAATATTAATTATAAGTTCCATTTTTCATGGATGTAGGTGAGATATATTGTGGTCCTTACTCGAAAACATTTATCGGTGGAATGTCAGGCAAATTCGTGAGGAAAATTGTATAAGAATTTGAAACCATCGAAAGAATCATTTCGACAGACAGTTTTGAATGGGTCATTCTTGATCCATACACAATAAACTGTGCAATTTCACCGTGCACCTGCAGCATATTCAATGTCAAGTGTTCTACTCAGTTAAATCTAATTAAATCCACATTGTATTCGTGTGGGACCCATCGGAAATTCTATGTTTGGGACAAAAATCGCCCCCCGCAATATACCGCAATACCGTGGATAATTTCTCCTTCCAGTTAGTGAATCCGACTTTCTGACACATTACACCTTTAAATCCCGACACCCGCGAGATACGTCACAGTAAAAGTGAATACGTTCGATATTACCTGGCCCATAGTTTTGTGATATAACTATTTGAAAATTCAACCGGTTGATGAAGTGGTGAATCTAACCTGAGACAGTTTCTGCCTTGAGAATGGTCAATTATGAATGACTATCATTTGTCAAAAATAATTATGGGGATGACAAAACTGGGGGGGGGGGGGATTGTTTGTACAGGCCATCCCCCCCTACCTCAAAAGTGGGGGGATATATCCCCCGCATCCCTCCCCCCCCCCCCCCCCACCCCCCCCCCCCCCCCCCCCCCCCCACCCCCCCCCCCCCCGCGATTTACGCCCTTGAATAGGATCTTCTATTCAGTGACCGGCAGCCTGATTGAAGAACAACAGCAGGATGGGATGAGGCTGAACTAGACACATGCTGGCTGAGTAAACCGCCAACGTGTATATTCCCCACCTCGCGATCAGCTGGTGAAGATGGTTATATAGTTGCCTGGGATGATGAAAAGAATGATAAGACTAGCTTTGATATAGTGCAATTTTCACCGCGGATGTGTCTCAAAGCGCTTTACAGCACCTACCAACTGACCAAGTTTCGTTGAAATCCCGAAACAAATTGCGATAATAGCGTATTTGCCCTCTGGTGGACCTTGACCTTGAAATGACCTTCACTTCTTTCAGGAGCAATAATAGTCCCCCCCCCCACTACCAGTTTCGTGGAACGGACCACTTTCGAAAATTCGCGGAATTAATGCGAATTAAGCGTGACTTGTGTGACCTCTGATGACCCGAAATGTCCTCCACTTTTTTCGGGACAAACATCGTCCACACCTACTAAGTTTTCATTGAAATCCCGACAGACTTTTGTAACTCACGTAAATTTTGTTTTTTTTTGTTTTTTTTGATCAAGGATTGACCTCTGGTGACCCTTGAATGACTCCACTTTTTTCGGGAGGCCCACAGCATATTCCCACCTACCAAGTTTTCGTGGAATCCTACCAACTTTTGAAATTGCGCAAATTATGCAATTACTTGACCCTCAGCTGTGCAGTGCGGCGAATCCACTTTCGAACCCATCTGAGATTCACTTGAGCTGACATGTGTGCCAAGTTCGGCTCAAACGGACTAAGTTTTGTATAGTTATTTGATTAGTGGGCTACCGGGAAAATCGTCGCAGTCGTGAAATCAAGCAAATAGCGACCCGTTCATGTGGCGACGCCCACTTTCGAAACTCATCAAGATCTTTCACTAAGCAGCTAAGGCGGCATGTGTTCCAAGTCTCGGTCTTCCAACGGACTAGTGTTGGAGAGTTTATTGCTCTAACAAGAAACTCGGCGGACGGCGGGACGCGGCGCGGCGGAGACGGCGAAGCCAAACCATAATATCCCCCGAAGTGTGGATATAATCATGAAGAAGCCTAATATATTAGCTGGAGAAAACTGAGGACCAACCCGAAGTTTATCCGACTTTCCTTTACGAAGTTATGTCATTTGAAGTTTTGCATGGTTAATTGCGCAAGATCGAGAAACCTCCCATCATGCATAATAAACTAAAACTCATGTGCAGGCGGGTTAAACGCGCCCGAGCGCCGACGTGTATATCCTCGCAGAAATGGTCTTTGTTGACCTCGTTTGAAGAAGACACATTGGGGTTTTGTCCTTTGACCTCGGTGACTTTAAAATGGCCTACCTGTTGTTCAAGACAACTGTAGTTTCACATTTCTCCAGTTTCGTTCAAATCTTGAAGAGTTAGAAAAATCTTGATTAAAACAACAAATTTGACCTCTGTGACTATGAAATTACCGTCATGTTTTTCAGGACCCATTTTTTTCCCCCACTTCAGCAATTTTCCATGTAAATCCAGACTAACTCTGTATGTTAAGGCAAAAACGACAATTTGACCTCCAGTGACCTTGAATCACGTCTTGTTTCCGGCACCATTTTTGTCCCCGCCCACCAAGTTACATGTAAATCGACCCAACTCTGTTTTTTCGTTCAAACCTGCAGAATAGAGGGCAGCAAACATGCAGTGACGCCCACTTCCGAACACTCCGTCCCCACTTTTCGAGTGAGGGTGCTATCATATCAATTTCCCCCCACGTTTTTGATCCTCGATGAGACGAAGTATCATGTCCGTTTCATACGTATTGGTCTTTCCCCGACCAGATTGTCGAAAATTTTCCGCGCGCTGCGCCGCCCAAACGACTTTCTGACTTGTTTCTATGGTGTCGTAGCGATGCATTTTGAAGTAATCTTCCGGCAATATGAAGCTTTTTGCAAGTTTTCTCACTCAGAAACATAATTGAGACTATTCTATTTTTTTGTACACTGGTAATAAATTCACAATAACTTCCATTGGTATTATAAACGTAGCGGCGTTTGGCATACTAGAGCGGAAGGGGAGTATTCCTCCGAAACTTTAATACATTTTTTGTAAATGAATAACATTTACTATGGAAGTTAAAGCATTTGTCAGATCGATGACCAACTGCTTGGTACAAACTAGCACAATTCAGGCAGACAAACCTGCCCAAGTGGATAAATGGCCCACTATGTCAGCAATTGCCGATTTCTCCTGTCGAAAGCCCGATAATTGATAGTTTTCTATCTTGTCCAAGTTTGGACGTTTGTGTTTTCAGTCCAGAATGTCAGAGGCCAATATGCATAACTGTAATAGGCGCTGCCTGGAAAAATGGTTCCCTTCATCCGCCTTCGTCTTCTAAATACTCTTCTTTTTTTCACAGTTCCTGCAAACGCCGTAGTACTTTCAACAAGAGTTTTGTTTTCGTGTGCTGCATACTCCTTCCCTCAAAAACATGTTTACCTATTGTTATAATAACTATTATAGCCCCGAGATCTTCGATTTTCATATGGAACATGATATGTGCAGGCGGGTAAAGCGACGACGTGTATATCCCAGCAAAAATGGCCTTCGTGGACTTCTTTTGAAGGAATCACTTGAGACCTCTGACTGTGAAATGACTTTGAAATGACCTTCATTTGTTCAGGACTCAACAACATTCACAATCCCACCGGTTTTCGTTCAAATCCTGACAAATTTTCGTGTGAAAACCCACAAAATAGAGACATGCTGCTGTGATACCCACTTTCGAACTCATCCGAGATTCCCTAGGGCGGACCTGTGTACCATCAAGTTCCGGATCAATCGGATAAAAAGTTAAAGAGTTATTGCGCTAACGCCCAAGTTTCCGGCGGCTGCGGAGACGGTCGGCTATACACCCCAAAACCATAATATCCCCGACGCTTAAAAATGTTGCTGGAATGAGTACATTCTGATAAATTATTCACATGCACCGTGCAAACACACTCTTCATTAGGCTGTATCGACATACCGTAGCGGCGAAACTCAAGGGTCTTAACGCGCTGTTCACACTGTGCATACGATACGATACGATAAATTTATCGGATGGAGTGTTCACCTTTGCGCGATAAAAAATGTCGTACGATAATTTTTTATCGGCCTTTTTGTTCCTAAACATAACGGAGAAGTAGTGGGATTTTAGTTTAGAGAAGCACAATTTTTCCCCTCTTGTCGCTTCAGGCGTGGATGCCTGGTCGGCAGAGTTTTGAGTACCAAGAATTGTATTTCGAAGCAATTCGAAGCTTGTGTCTTTCTCAGTACTTGTAGGGAGGACTTGAGAAGCGCAAGTGACGATCACGAATCAGACACCTGACCTCACCATCCCCGCCTACCCTTTCGTTAGACACCAGTCTTAATTAGCATCGGTATCCTCCAATATCGGCGAAGTGAGGTAGCCAAGAAACATTCAGCCAATTGAGTCAATCAGCCAATTGAGCTGAAAGTTGAGCTTGTTTACTCTGCTCAGAACAACATGTAAACATAATGCCTCTACGGCTCCATCTGTGTACCTTACTACTTTTCCTCACTGATCTGCTGATCTACAAGACATGATTAACGTGGCGTTAAATCGACATTAATACCCCCCCCCCCCCCCCAATGCTTATTTCCGCTCCTCTTCCGTTTCTATTCAGCCTCTTTCTACAACATAGGGTGGGTGTAGTTTTTTCCGTCAATCCGTCAGGCCTGTGGATCGAGACCCTCTGAAAAACCCTCCTACCTGCTCCTCTCAAACGCTACCAAAACAACACCCCCTCCCGCACTCACTACCGCCGCATATCTCCTGCCTTGCATCTCACATAATACTTCGTGGTCGCCGGCGCAACAGTGACCCTCCCCATTACCGCCCTGTCCGCTACTTATCGTATGGGGAGGTCTCCATGGATTCGAACTGAATAATGGTTTTTCGTAGGTCCGTGCATGCGGCAATAGGGCCGAGAAGCTCTTCAGAGGCCAATGTCGTCCCCGGATACGTCACCTACCCAAACATTCATCAAACCCTGATTTCATCCCTGAAACCCACTTTTCACGCAACTTCCCCCCTGATCTGTTTTGGCCGTTCCATATTCTTTGCCGAATTGCCGCAGTTTATACTGCATTGCGCAATTTATCGCTCCGATAAATTATTTATCAAACGAAAAAGTTAAAAATTTTTCAACTCTACAGTCCGTTAATGTACGTATCGTTCGTAGCGCACAGTGTGAACCTTCCTTTTGAAAATACCACTTTTTACTTGACGCCGATAATTTACGCGTCCTAAATCGATCGTATCGCAACAAATTGAACATCCCTAAGGGGTGTCTGACTACTCAAACTCGCGAAAATGTGACTTTGCAAGGGCGAAAACCTCTTTTGTACGGCCATCTGTCCCTGGGTGCGGACCCCAGTGAAGATTGTGAAACCATTAGGGCAAAAGTCGAAGATACCCATGTTTTCCTACCTGAGTTTCCCGATTTTAATCGAATAGCCCAAAGTGCATAAATTTTCGCACGCCATGTCGTTTTTTACTAGCGTTGTGAAATATGGCCATGTATGCTTCAAATCATTTGTTCACTCAAATAATCTCAGAAGCCTTGGAGGGCAGGCTTCCCCCCTTCCCATTTTGCTGAGGGTACATGCCTCCTAACACTTTTGGAACGTATTGGTGAAAAAATCGCGTGCTTGGGCAGTAGCGGAATCCAGAGGGGTCCAGGCCATCCGGACCCACCCCTTTCTAGTCAGAGCTTTTTGAAACCTAATGCACCTACCAACAGTGTGATGTAATACCGATTATTGGTGATAGGCACCCCCCCCCCACCCTTCATGTCACATGCAGTAGTCGGCGTTGCGGGATTGCAGATGCTTTGGCAGTAAACGATGCTTCCGTAACTGTCAGGAATAACGAAGCCGATTCAGGAAATCCTGATTTTTGTTCTGTAAAAGCCCTGGTACTACTTGACATAGCATACTACCGCCACGTCCAGCACACTCGTACGATAAAATTTCCGCAATGTGTTTAGTGTAGACAGCCGGGGCGACCCGGCTCCGAAATGCAAAATCAAACCGAACTATCCGCATTTAGCTCACCTTGTTGACACAGGCGTTTTGAGCTTTGCATGTTCACCTCGTATCATCCTCATTCACTCATATTGCAGGATGACCCTTTAACCAATCGACCGTGGTATATGACTAGATGATAACCCCCTCTATTTTAGGAACGGCTTCCCCCTATCGTCTGCTGTTAAGCTCAGTTCATATTTCGACGCCGGACAAGTCCGACGGTGAAGGAGGCGTCCCTGTTCAACACGTCATACTGTTTCCGTTTTCCGTTGTTTACTCTCATAGGCTCACCGCGCAAATAGACACGTCGTTTCACGCTGCGTTCCAATTCCTCATCCCGGCGGTGATGCTTGCGCTTTTGCTGGTCCAAGTACACATAACGGCACAATTTTCCCAAGATATATATCATCGAAATGATGGATTCTGACAGTGAGGAATTATTTGCGCTGTATTCGTGTTTGTGAATCTCAAAACAAGAGGGGGGGGGGAAACATTGGTACATGAACCTTTTAAATATCCCCATAATGATGAGTGGCGAATTTCACTCTTTAGTGACTGATTGCGTAGAGTGGCAAGATGGACGACTTCGATTCTCCCGCTAATGTTAGAATGAGCCCTGATTTGATGACCTACTACCAGCCGTATCGCCCCGCTGATGAATCACGAGGACACTCATGTCCCCTGTGTCCCCAGCTGAAAGGCTTTCGGTAACACTGCGTATCTTAGCCAGTTGAAATTCGCAGCAGAGTGTAGTACCTGTTGGGGAAATCCCCCCCACATAAAAACGTGTATTCCTACAAACTGTTACATCCCGATTTTCGACCCTCTCTAGTTCCGCGACCTCCCTATGTTCAACAGAGTCGCGTTTTTTTATTCGAGAAAAAATCGTCTGTATGTGTCCGACCTCCCTATGTTCGACCTCCCTATGTTCCACCAATGGGCTGAAAATAAAAACGTTTTTTCACTCGAAAAAAAATCGTTCACTATATTCAAAAGACCCTCTCTATGTTCCGACCTCCCCATGCTCTGGTGGTCGGAATATAGAGACGTTTTCATTCGAAAAAAATCGTCTCTGTGTTCCGTTCCGACCTCCCTGTGTTCCGACTGATTGGCACTGGTCGGAGCATATAGATTTTTTTAGCGATGAAAAATCGTCTCTATATTCCGACTGGTCGGAAAATAGAGACGCCCCTTCCCACACGAGGGTGAAAGAGGGGGGGAATGGAAAGCGACATTATCTCATCTGGTCGACTACACTTCATCACAGTTCATTAACTATGACGTTCGATTATTTAAAACTTGACGATATAACCGACTTGAAACATTATGGAGGCTGGAACAATGGGAGGCCGAAAATATAGAGAGTCGGAATTTGGGAGGTCGGAATATAGGGGTGTACCCTTCCAACCTGCAAGGATTATGAACAGCTATGCCTAATTTTAATTTTCATTCAACAGAGTTGTAGTATTTTGCCAAAATCTCACACAATATACTTGCAATCTCGTTTTTTCAGCCCAAAAGTATGTTAGTTTGTTTGTTAATTCCTTTATGGCAATCCATAAAAGCAATGCGTTCCGCAAGTCACCGCGTCAAAAGATAAAACTGATTCATCTCAGACGGAACGGACACGTTGAAACGCTGCGTCAAACAAAACAGACCGGAAAAAAACGAGTCGCGGCGAGACCGCGTCGTTGCCCTACTTTCAGTGAATTCTGGCCGGCGTACGGCCGGCGTCCAGAAATTTCCGTCGCTTAGTGGCCGGCGGTGAAGTATGAATTGGGCTTTAGCAGGTACACAATAGCTAAGAGAAGTCGTGAGATATAGTTAGACAAATAAGCAGAAGTAAAAGAGTCATGCTTATAAGGAATGTCTTCTCTGAAAGAGAAGAGATTGACAGCACTTAAGGACAGTGGCGTTTCATTGGGGGAGGGACAGAATACCCCCCCCCCCCCCGACCCAACTCACATTTGTATATACAAAAACAGACGAAATCATTACTATTTTCTTACGATTCAGTGAAAGTTTTGCAGTGCTATTCATAAATATTGATTTACTAGGGTCTCGAAACCTCAAAACCCTTCCCACACCACTGCCACAAGCTTCCTCATATCTAGGGGTTCCCATGAATGAACCGAAAGTGGCCGTCCGCGGAATAATGTGGCATCACAAGTTGGTGGATCCCGCTAAACTGATACTAATTTTCAACAAAATTGCACATCATTGAAAGCTCCAGCTTCATAAAACACGAAATGCCTTTTGTTTATATGCCTATCTTGGCATCAAAAAGTGCGGTAAGTGTTACGTGAAACGACACATGTATATGAGAGGATCTGAAACCAAAGCGATTTCGCATTACCAATGGATCATTAACATGGTATCGGGCGTGGTATTTATTTTCTGAAGTTTCAGCGAAATTCTTTGCAGTGGCTGATCAAGTCGATGGAGGAGAGAAGGCGGCTTCATAATTATTAGGGACTACGTATCAATATGCGCTCTACATGAATTACCTGGTCATTGTGCAAGCCGCGAAAACTAGCAAAACACAGTTGGGCCAGTTGCTGGCAAAAGTCCGCCGCGTCCTTACAAGTCTACTTCGCGCCGTCCATGCTTGAATGCATGGTTACTGGATAATGGGAAGTTAGTAGAGGGTAGATAACTAGCAACCAGTGCAAAGGAAAGAGCGTCTAGATGCGCCGGGATTCGAAATCGCAGTCCTTCAGTAACCGCACAGCGCCCTATGAGATCAGGCTGATTCCGTTCTCCACCAATGATACTGTAGCGGATCTGATGATGTGCACTGGCCAAAAAGACAGAGACACAAACGCATTTATAATCTGGAAATCGAATTTCAAGTTTTTAAATCAGTGCTATAATGCCTATCTTTGCGAAAATTTTTTGTCCATATTTGCACTCCTTGGAGCGGAAGAGGGTTCTCTGGAAACTAGCTCTCCCGGAAGAAGTAGGAAACATTTCTTTATCCGTTGGAATGAAAATTCTGGGGACATATATTCTCAATGTGTAGATGATTAGGACACAGCGCAAATGGATTGGGGGGAATGCCGTTTCCGCAATCTGGGGGGGGGGGGGAGGGGGCCCCAAAACAAAAACTTCCAACGCTACGTGCCAACGATTGAGTGGGTGGTGCTCCCTTGGTCTCTATCGATACTCTATATTTATGACTACTACTTGCAACAAAATTGTCCATTCATAATAGAGTGGATCAATACAGGAGCTATTATGTCTTAATTGGACCCATCGGGTAATCTTCCAGTAGAATACCTTTTTGATGTGCTTCCTTAACGAAATTCAAGGGGACTGCCATTTCCGGTCATCTGGAGGTCTACCTCCAGACCAAAGAAATATTGTGCGCTCCGCACAAATATCTGGTGGCGCTTCGTTCAGATGGTCAATGATTGAACTCACATGCCTTCCCTCTTACTTCCAGGCCCTGGACCCATGGCCCGCCTCCTGAAAGATCTCTAGCTAGTGCTACGCCACTGCACCCCGAGGCTTTGTTAGGTGTGGAATGTCCGAAGAGTCCTCCAAAACACTCTTCCGCTGTATTAGAGGAATCCCAGATTTTTTTTCGGACGATAGTTGACGGAACCTATACAGATATCAGGAAACAACCGGAAAGCCACTCGCCCAAATGTGACCGATTGGTCCCGATACGCACGCAACTACCATCGGGCAGCCTCTGGGCCCAGGGAAATGATGGGGCATCAAACCTGTCCGGTGATTCAACGCGATGTCAGGCTGGAATGAGAATCAGGGCAACCACTGGCCCATATACACGCATTTGCGGGCCCACGTACCCAATGATCACGTGGCACGTACGCCCAAGCAAGGCCAGAAGAAAACCATTCATGCAAGAAGCACTCGATGCGCCGTGAATGATTTGACGTTGAGTGTGTTTTGAGGCTGTTGGAAGCCCTTGACACCATAAGGCTTCTGGTCCTCATAAAATCCCAGCCAAAATGTTGAAACTTGCAGCAGATGAGCTATCCCCTGTCCTAAGCTTTATCTTTCAGAGGTCACTTGCATACCTACGAGATCCTGCTTCATGGCTTCAAGCGAATATAATACCCCTATTTTCAAGAAGGGAGCAGAACTATCACTTCTGAAACGCTCATTCAGCAATCGATCTCAAAGTGTATAAGTTATAGTGGAGAAAAGTCCGAGTGGACACAGGATCCATTACTGGTTCCCTGGTGGTTCAGTTTTGGGACCACTCCTTTTTTCTACTATATATATCAACGATCTCCCCAACCAACATAAATTCCTCTGTCCGCCTGTTTGCCGATGATTTATCATGTGCCGAGAAGTGCAAGGCAGACCTCAGATCTGCTCCAGAATGATTGTTATATTTACGCTAAATGACTGGGCGACAAGTAGCAAATGGTTTATACGTGTTTTTGGTTATGAGACCTGCCCTGCATGCTAGGTCACCCAACTGTACTCGTCACACATTATGTGATAATACTCATCGTGAACGACCCTCACCATATGCAACTGCTAAAAGTATTCGTCGTGTCGCAGGACGATACGTGAAATTGAATGCCCTCCACACGATTCGTGCCATCGCAAGCCCTCGACAACTTCAAGAGCGCAGTCTGCAGTCGCTTGATTTCCGCAAAACGGACTAGCACGACCATTTTTGTTTGGCGGACAACCCTACACTGACCGTCTGGCTCCTTACAGGAGCGTTGTCCAGTATCACTCCTCCTCCATTGAAGTCTTGAAGTCCTCAGATTGGTTATATAGAGTCAACATGGTCTATCTGCAAAAACAATGCCAATTTTGCAAATTTCAGGATCTACCCATGCAATGAATGAACACTGCTATAGTTAGCTCGGGAACAATGGATCTTGCAACGCATCAACTAATTTTGACCAACTCATGCCGCTCGAGCTAGCGAATTGTAGCCCACAATGTGTGAGCGAGGAAGGCCACAGGTGTTCAGTCTGGCAGGCTGAATTCCCTCTTCCAATCCTCGTTCTCTGGTCTGTTCTGGGAGAGGCCTACACTGAACAAGAAACCTCAGGCCAAATACCAGACTGTTGAAGGATGTGTCCAATGTGGCAAGTCCAGAATCAGCCTAACCCAACTGCTCATTATGAGTTTCTCTGTCATTTTCACTGACAGATAAATATATATCCAAATCTAAGGCTGGTGTACATGCAGTCTTGGAACACACGGGAAGTGCTGTTTCCAGCCAGCCATCTGGGGGTTTGTATACCAAAATGAATGTGCGCTATGGCTACGGTGGCATCGCCGAATAGATACATTAGAATGGTTTTCCAGCCCCTTGAACGTTGGACAATTACTGGCTCGATCGGGCCGGTTTCACGGACATAACAAGACGCAACTCTGCGGAGTGATCCTTGGCCTTTTTTTCCGACATTTCCTTACTCCGTCTATATCAAAACCCTGCAAGATGTGTGTTGCCAACTCAAACCACAACTTGACGCAAAACGATCACCTGCAACATTTACTCAGCGAGCATGAGATTAGATACTTGTTTCTTTTGACCAAGGTCAAAAGTCATCTTAGGGCCAATATGAAATGAAGTTTGAAAATAACCTGGTAAGTAAGTATCTCTTGAAGAGTTAAGGTCAGTCACGAGTCTAACCAGCGAGGTCCAATGTTTTCCATTCAGTATGGGAGTCCCAGCGACCGTACCACTAATTCAGCAGACTGTCATGCAAGGCCTTACATGATGAGAGCACTTTATTCACCATTCATCGCATAGTGACTGGGGTGTGGTCAAAGCCGATCGATTGGATGAAGTGGCAGTTCTTTGAATCGGACGACCAACATCATTAACAATGTGAAGAATCTTTTTTCGGGGTCTATTGTGGGGAAGAGAAGTGCAAATACGGCCTATATATTATCATTTTCACCCTCACTACCACCACTGACAATGCGAGTCATTGTAGGTACAGACAGTGTCCAATAGCATGGGTGTCTCACATGTTGGTCATTGCACCATATGTCGTTAATCAATATTGACTGAGGGGTAAGTCATTGCCAATCAATCGTTCCAATTTGTACTGCAGAGTATCTGTGGTCCTTTCAAAGTGACTGTTGGTGTTCAATTTCATTATTTTTCAGGCACACGTGACTGAGGGGTGCATCCTTTTGTTTGAAGTGCAATGACTCGCCTTGTCTAGGGTACAAGGGGTGGGTCATGCAATTGACAAGTTCATAACTTCAGCAAGCTTGTTCAATACCATTTTAAAACCAGTCCATCAAATGTCTAATTGCTATTTTTAGGGTCAAAACTTTTCACAAGGCTTCCAATTCACATATTCTCTTCTCTCCTACATTGGTCGGGTTGCGGAAATTCTCTCTATAATACCCACCCAGGCGCACCATCCCATAAAGGTGTCACAATATAATCGGCTGCACGATATATACAAATAGAACGAGAACAGACAATCTCTTTGCAATGTGACAGTCAACACTCATCAACACCGATAGAGAGTGCACGGGAAGAAGAGAGCTACTTTATAGACTTAAACCCCTGCCCATTCCTGTCTGCCTGGGTACATGGTAATGCCCGCACTTTTTGCTCATGGTACAGGTAATGCCCTCAACATTTTTTCTCAATAGCAAAAAATGCCATAATGTTGTGCCCTTTCCTTACTTTCAGAAGTATCCTTGACCCTTGTCTTTCTCTTCACCCTCCTCAACGTCACTGCTTGCCTAAGCAACACACACCACAGGTTATCCCCTCATTGGCTTGTCTATGAATCACAGGTAAAAGTACCCAATGTCAGTCCTGCCGTGAGTCATTCCCAACCGGAAGTGTGCTTTTTCGCATTCCGCATTAGGGCAGTGTAAACAATCAGATAATCAGTAGACTGAGGTGCCACATAGAATATTGGATTACCTACCCCCTCTCAAATCTCTGGACATGCCAGTGCCATGTACCATTTCCACACGGAATGTCTGACAGACAGTCTAAGTTTATTATGTGTTTGTTTACTTCTCACTTCTATTTCAGTCTCCATACACCTTGAGAGATTAAACTCCTTTTGAGGATTGGGAACGTTGACCATCAAACTGCAGCTTATTATAGTTCACACACAATGTAGACAGTTGGTGAAGGTACTGGCTGGCTAACGAGGTTTTCAAAATGAATTCAGCAGGACATTTCCTGGTGTGCATTTCCGCTGCAATAACTATTAAATGGGAAATTGAAGATCATATGATCAACCGTTTTCAATTAATGTAAAGCAACAACTTTGCATTTTCCCCCGGGTAAATATAATATACGCCGATGGCAGAATTGAAGTTGTCTACCCGCTCATCGTATCCTATTATCGTATAGAGTATACGGAAAAGACGTATCTGCCTTGCATTAGGAATTTGTCCAATAAGTCATTGATGCAGTCTTGCAAATACGGGCTATATTTTCATTTTCTAGGCTGCCTATAAACCTGGGGGAGGGGGGGGGGTGGTGCCATGTAGAAAGAGGCTTATCGCCTTGCATTCCCACGCCACCCATAGCACAACACTTGACCACTACTGATCAGGAGGTACATACACATACATAGGCTGGTCACTGTGCTAGTCCAATATTCATCACATATCATGACATAATAAAATGACAATTGAAGAATTGTTACTGTCTTCACTGGGGGAATACTTGTATTGGGGAAGGGGTGAAGGGGGGGGGATGGAATCAACCCAGATTTTATTAAGAGGGCCAACACAACTTGGGGGTCGAAAATGTAACACACTAAATAGAGGAGTAATACGCAAGCAGACGTTTCTGCTTGCAATTAGAATTTGTCAATAAATGCAGTGATGGCGGCTTCAACAGTCTCATTTTTAAATTTTCATAAAGCGGGTCTATTGAACCTGGGGGGGGGGGGGGTGCGCGCAAGTACAAATTGCCAGCCACGCCACCCCTAGCAACACCACTACTGATCTGAGGTACATATAGGCTGGTCACTGGGGGCTAATAATAAAAGACAATTCAAGAATTGTACTGTCTTGTCTAGGTGGAAATATTTTGTTCCTATTCCAATACTCAACACATATCAGGAATAACAATAAAATGACAATTCAAGAATTGTACTGTCTCACTGGGGGAAAGATGTGTTTGGTTGCTATATGCGTGTTCTCACTCTGTACCTATGATTGTTGCAGAGATATAGGATGTCCTATGTGACCTGGACTGACCTTGACCTGATCCAAAAACAATAGGGTTCTTCCTTCACATATGTACAATCCACACACTTTAATTGAACTTGATGATACTTGCTTCTTAGATATCCTGCTGAGGAGCAGATCCTCAATCCCAATTTTATCCACATTCCATGTTTTAGCTGTCATCCTCCACATTCATTGAGATAGCTTGTGATAAGAGTATAGTAGTATGGGTTGTCATGACTTTCTCGTTGTCTTAACAAGACGCTTCCGGCCAAACATAAAAAGCCTGCGAAATCACCAGTCAAAAGGTCAATGAGGTCAAAAGTCATGGTCAAATGAGGTCAAATTGGTCCCAGATGTATGTCACCGCACAACCCAGACGAACGAAACTTCATTATGACAGTCCTCCGAAATGTTCCGTTGCCGGGATATATGACGATTTTAGCTGTCTTGACTTTCTACCTTCATTGAGATAGCTTGTGATAATTGTATCGTATATGGTAGGTTCATTGACTTTTTTGTTGTCTTAACAATACCTTCCCGCCAATACAAAAAAACCAGCAAAATCACTAGGTCAGAGGTCAAATACTCAGAATGTCAAAAGGTCCAATGATCAAAGTTCGTCACCAGTGTATTTCAACCAGAACAACCAAACTTTCTTTACAACATCCCTCTAAATGTTTCGTTGCCAGATATATAAAGATTGAAAGATTGCCATAGGAGGACCCTAAATGACCTTTGACCACCTCACACCAAAACAAGAGGGTCACCCCCGCCATGGGTTACACCTACCTAACCAAATATGAAATTTCATACCTCTTTCGATCATTAGAATCGTGGCGGAAACACGTTTCAAGTTAACCTCTCATGACCTTGAACGACCATCGATTTGTAACAAAAACAATAGGGGTCATCCCTCCATGGGTGACACCCTACCTACCTGATATGAACATAATACGCTTGCGTTTGTTAAATCGCGGGAAACGAAGGTGTCCCACACACACAACACACACACACAACACACACAACACACACCACCACACCACACACACCCATACACACACACATACCACACACACATACACACCACACACATACACCACACACGCACACGCGTGACTGCATGGATTCCCTTTTGGCTTCGCCAAGAATCAAAATCAAGAGCCCGCTTCTCCCCACGGGAGCATCTCCTTGGACAGTGTGTTATTTACCTTGAAGTTGTTTCAATCAAATTGTAACTTGAACGGATTTTTGAACGTGAAACTCGAAACCGCGACGGTGGAGAGGCTAATACTTGACCAAAATGAAATGTCTGGAAGGAATAGTATGGATACTATTTTTTTCTCTTACTCAAAAACCGAAAAAAATCCACAGGAAACGTACAATACGAGCATCGGCCGACAACGAAAATATTTCACAAACGATCACTTTTCCAAACTTTGAACTCCTTTCATATAAACTTTTAGTCTGGCGTTTCCAGCTCGAAATTGACCGATTTTGATCAGTGAAACGTCTATTCCAGTCTACTATTTGCCACGATCCGACTTCGACAATGAAATGAGAAATGCGAATAATTCAATCATTTCATTTTGATAAACTAACTTCCCAGTTCGCATAAAACCACAAGAATGTGGCACTGTCGTTAAGGAGGGTCATAATCTATGTCACTGCGGTTCAAGGGGCGAGTTCTAATGAGTAAAACCGAGATCCATACCTCCCCCGCCCCCAATACCTCCCCCCCCCCCCCCCCCAACACACACACACTCTGCCTTAAAACGAATCGCCGCCCCTGCCTGGCTGATCGAAGACCCTAGATTCCATAGACGGGCTGATTGAGTGTGAGCGTGAATGTAGAATCGACGTTTTCGCATGGAGAGTGTTTTTTAGAAGTCTTAAATGTGGGATGAGATAAGAAGATCATAAATATCAAGCAACTCAAGGACGTTTAAATCACCTAATTACGAATAGCCTACTCCATGGCATCAAATGGCCGTGATGCGGCATCCTGCGCCTTGGTACGCGGGGTACCCTTGCCTCCTCAGTGGTTTTGTTTTATTAAAACGATTAACCATGCTGCTCGTTTAGGCACGTTTCATGCTTTAGTGGCGTGAATCCCCTTTCATGGTGTCTCGCCGCGTAGAGTTACAACCCTCGCATCCATGGAATCCTATTTCTATTTTGTTTCGTCAAGTACACACCCGCGTTCACTCGGCAAGCGTCCACAGCCCAACAGTGTGACAACTTGAAAAGTGACTGATAGTGCGTTAGTGACATTAACGAGGTCTGAAGTTTGGAGAGATGGTTTTCTTAGGCATGCTCTCTCTCGTTTCCCCGCAGTCTATGAGGGGACATTTAATTTCGCTTCACCTTACTTACAATCTTGTTCTTTTCTTTTCTCCAACTTTAAGAACATGACCGATTTATAAGGCCTGGCCTACACAATAGTGTTGATAATGCTCTATATACAGTTAGGCCCCCTAGCTCTAACGTCGCTAACTTCGCTTGGGCTCCCAATAGCTTAAGTGAACTGGTGCGACATTGCAGACATTCAATCACACGCCATCTGGACTTATCACACGCAATCCAAGTGAACAGCCTCCCTGAGTTGGTTTATGCTGCTGAGGCTAGGCCAAAACCTAAATCTCATGTTAGCTGCCCATTACAATATTTTTGGGTTTTCATCAACATCCACTGGTAAATGATGATTCCTGACAAGTTCATGCCTAGGCTGCTGTGTCTAAAACGCGGTCGGCTCGACCCTACCAAGTAGAGTAAAACTACACTTGCAGTGCAGTGACCTGGTAGCCCACTGCTGACGTCCGTATGACACAGAAACGTGAGCTATTTGTGCAATGATTGCCGCTAGGGTGCCGTACACAGTTGTAAGATGTGTTTTCATTCAATCGGCGGTCAACAGCAAAATAAAGAAATTTTGATCGGCGAAAAAAGAGGCAGGTTGTTCCAAGTCTCATCATTTCCTTGGAAAAATGACCGAACGGATTCTGGTGCGACTACTCAACTTAATTCTATTTGGGTCCCCTTAAGTGTTTTTATTCAATGTAATTTTTTTTAAGTTTTATTGTAGTATCCTACTTTTTATTGAGAAGTGTCTGTCGATAACGGTCCAGTGCTTAAAATTTTACTTAAGCCCTATACTCCCGGGGCTACTCATAAGTGCAGTTCGGGCTAAAAACTTGGCTGCCCTGTACGGGAAAGTTTTTTTTTGTTTTTTTTGGAACCTGGGAACTTAAGCTTCAATCTGGGGGGGGGGGGGGTATTAGAAGTGTGTACCCGTCACTGGTCATTGCCTTACTACATTTCATGTTCCATTATGTGATTATACCATAGGTGATACTTAATAAAACTTTCTTCTCACTGCATTCATGGCCCTTTTGTAGTTTTACTATATAAATAACTATAAAATCTCAACATAAAATTCCACCCGAAAACTGAAAAAGCAATGCAACCATTTTGCATCTAGACATCCAAAAAACGAAAAATTTTCAAAATGGGGGGGGACCCCCCTCCCCTTAGACCCCCTCCCCCACTTGTGACAGCCCGGTGTTCATAAGGGTTTTTATTCATAGGTCAGTTTGTCATAAGGCTTTTATTCATAAGGTTTTTGTTTCTAAGGCCCGTTATTCATATGGCCGAAAAGGCTCTTTATTCATAGGTGCCGATATTCATAATCACAACTAGAACACGTCCGATATTCATATAGTAAAAACGATCCGTTATTCCTAATAGTGAACCCGGTCCGTTATTCATACAAAAAACAACACCGGTCGTGGTATCTGCCAGGGATCGCAGCTGACGAAAAGGTGCGTTTTAGGTTTACAACAAATCCTTGTAATCCTTGCCGGACTCGCATGGGTAGAAAATCATCTGCTTGGCAAGTATGTCATTGAAAAAAACACATTATAATACGGACCTTTTTCGCGATTATGAATAACGGACCCTTTTGCTATTATGATTAACGGACCCTTTTCACTATTAATGAATAACGGGCCTTTTCTGCGATTATGAATAACGGACCCTTTTTGCTATTATGACTAACGGTCCCTTTGCTTTTATGAATTACGGCCCTTTTTTTCGCCATTATGACTATCGGACCTTTTAATCCTATTATGAATATCGGACCTTTGTGCTCTGTTTTGAATAACATACCCTCTTGATATTATGGAAAAAACGGCCTTTTTGGTCATTATGAATAATCATAAGAAAAAACACCCTTATGAAACACAGACCCCTTTTTTTATTATGAATATTGGCCTTTGTGGTCATTATATAACGACCCTTTTTCCGAACATTTGCACGTTATGAATAACGGACCTTCTTTGCTATTATGAATAACGGTCCCCTTTCGCTTTTATGATTACGGACCCTTTTCCGCTCATTAACGAATATCCTACCTTTTTTCCTATTATTATATCGACACCTTTGTGCTCTGTATGAATAACATACCCTCTTGATAATTATGAAACGGGTCCTTTTTTGGTCGTTTGAATATCGGACCTTATGCACAAAGACCCCTTTTTTTATTATGAATATCGACCTTTGTGGTCATTATGATAACGGACCCTTTTTCCGAAAATTTGTCAACTTATGAATACGACCTCTTTTGCTATTATGAATAACGGTCCCCTTTCGTTTTATGAATTACGGACCCTTTTCGCCATTATGAATATCGGACCTTTTATCCTATTATGAATATTGGACATTTGTGCTCTGTTTTGAATAACAGACCCTTTGATAATTATGAAAACGGCGCCTTTTGGTCATTATGAATATCGGACCTTATGAACAAAGGACCCCTTTTTTTATTAATGAATATTGGACCTTTGTGGTCATTATGAATAAAGGACCCTTTTTCCGAAAAAAATTTGTCACGTGAGATTAAAGGACCTCTTTTGCTATTATGAATAACGGTCCCCCTTCGCTTTTATGAATTAAGGACTCTTTTCGCCAAGAAATATCCGACTTTTGTCCTATTATGAAGATCGGACCTTTGTGCCTGCTTATGACAACAGACCCTCTTGATAAATTATGGAAAAAAGGGGCCTTTTTGGTCGTCGACTATCGGAAACCTTATGAACAAAGACCCCTCTTTTTTTTATGAGATCGGACCTTTGTGGTCATTATGAATACGGGACCCTTTTCCCAAAATTTGCACGTTATGATAACGGAACTCTTTTGCTACTATGAATAAACGCCACTTTGCGTTTTATTGAATTTCGGACCTTTTCGCCATTACGAATATCGGAACTTTTTTCCTATTATGAATATCGGACCTTTGTGCTCTGTTATGAATACGACCTCTTGATAATTATGAAAACGGGCCTTTTTGGTCTCTAATCTCGGATCCTTATGAACAAAGACCCCTTTTTTTAATTATGACTATCGGACCTTTGTGGTCCTTATGAATACCGGACCCTTTTTTCTCCGAAAATTTGCACGTTAATGAATAACGGACCTCGTTTGCTATTAACTAGCGGTCACCTTTCGCTTTTATGATTACGGACCCTGTTCGCATTCGAATATCCGACCTTTTTTCCTATTATGAATATCGACCTTTGTGCTCTCTGTTATGAATAACAGAACAACAGACGCCTGATAATTATGAACAACGGGCCTTTTTTGCTATTATGAATACGGACATTATGACCAAAGACCCCTTTTTTTTATGAATATCGTACCTTTTTTGGTCATTATGAATCACGGACCCTTTTTCCGAAATTTGCACGTTATGATACGGGCCTTATGAACAAATAGGCCTTATGATAAAAAGGCCTTATAACTCGGGCGGTCCCACTCCCCCCCCCCCCCCCCCCCCACTGCCACTGGTCACACTCATAAAATTTCCACTATGTTGGGAAGTCTGATATGTGACGCAAAATGATGGTCTCTACTTACCACTGTATCAGTGGAATAAGGCCTACCCATTAATGCGATTGAACCCTAACTCTCAGATGATATAATTTTATTTACTGTCTAGAGAGTAAGACCCTATTTCTAGATGTAGCTAATATCCCAATCCGTTAATCTCTCACCATCACCTCATCAACCCCAACCCTAATTACCCCCTGGACCCACTCCTAATCCCTAGCACTAATCTCATGCATCATTCAGTTTACATGGGGTATACTTATTTCACTCCACCCCTAATCGGGAACCAGCTAGGTGTATTGTCCTGCAATGTAAGGGAATATACAGACTGGTAAGGCTATATTCACTCATCCATCACCAATTGAGATCTGTCAGCTGGCTAATGTGCAATGTGACACAGGCCTAATCCTTTTTTTGTAGGTAGGTTGTTAGGAACAGAAAATTTAATTCAGTCGGAATACACTCTCAGCAGGTAGAGCTCTTTAGCCCGTCCACCCAGTCTCTGGGGACATAACTTCTCACCATTTGAGGCGACAGGAAGGGCATCAGTCTCACACAACTTCCTCGGGTAAAATCGTGCACTGTAAGGGTGGGAGCTGATTGCGAGCGCCCCCGAAGTCAATCCGCTATCACATCACAAACTACAGATAGCTTGTTTCCATTCCACATGTACAATCAAATTTTATGTACTGCACTGTAAATGGATGCAATGATGATGTTGTTGTATAACTGAGAAAAAGGGTTTACTCATTTGACCCTAGAAGAAGTTAGCTGGAAAGGAGCATCTGCTGGAATGCATATCATAAAGAAGAATGAGATGATTTGGTGAGGGATGTGTTAGAGAGGATAATGGTGCTGCTCTGGATGACACAAAAACGAAAAGAGCTTGGCAGAAGCCACCCGCAGTCAACTTCCACTGAGACGTTTGACTGGGACCCGGCAGTTTTGAAGGCGTTGAGTCTGTTTTGATTTAACCATGTAAACATTGTAGAGATGAAGTTAGTCTTCCTTTCGTCAAGCTAGTCGTCTGACATGTTTTTCCCTAAGTCGAGAAGAAGTTTTTTGGCAATATATCAGTGCTGGGGGCGGGAGAATGTTATTTGACTACAATCCTGAGTGTTTGAACAATTTGAGAGAACTGCTTCCCATTCTTAATTCTAGAGTATTCTCCTTTCATGTTGGAATGGGAAAATTTTCCAGAAGAAATTCCTCAGAGATTTTAACATTTACGTTCACTCTGCATTTCAGGCATTGAGAGTTGAAACATGGCTACCAGAGCTCTCCTGCAGAAAAGCCCACCATTACTTGGAAAGGGGTTGCTGATTACGAACATGAGGTAAGTAATTCAGTATGTTCCAATTAGGGTTCCACTTTGACCTGTTCTTTCAATTACACAGTATAGAGGTCCCTGGTTCAAACCTTTGTGTCGACATTGATACATCTATACAAGTTTTTACCCCGCTCATTTCTCCTGTGGGAATGTGACTGCACTTGAAAACTGCACTCTCGCTCATCAAATGGGTATGTTTTATCCCGATCCTCCCTGCTTCACCTGCACAAGCGTTGCCAGCGATGAACAAGGGCGCGAGTGACGGGCCTTTACTCACCACATCCTGTGGCTTCAGAATGATGCAGTGGACAGATCTGTTGGAGGGTGCGCTATTCACCATATGAGCAGGAACACAGTGACGATCACAAAACTGGCAAACCGTCCTCGCCAACCCTGTCTCCCTGAGCACCTAGACACATCGTCCTGAGTGAAATGAGCGGGTCACAGTTCAGTATCTACATCATGATATTCATCAAGGTCAGCAGTGGGGTACACTCAGTAGTCTGACACAAACAACCAGCTGGACGATTTCTCAAAAAAAATTGACCAGAATTACATACCTTACCAACATAAACCTTGCAAATTTCCTCTCATACTCTTCATCACTAACAAAAAGCAAAGATGGAATGAATGGTGTTGCTCAGAGATAGTGAGTGTAATGATAGCACTCTGGAGAATGAGCTTTCTGCACCCTTGGTTCTGCATCATGGTGTTCAGTGAGAGTAGTCTGGACCTGGTGCCATTGTGGTTTCAGCATTCTTTGATGCATCAAGGTGTTGTGGTTAGTGTGAACCTGATGAACCCATTTTTGGCCATCTCTGTGTTGTCATGGTGTTGTAGTTAGCATGGACTCTCTGCACCTGTGGTTCGGGCATCCCGTCATGGTGTTGTAGTTAGCTTGAACTCGCTGCAGTGGCTGCACCCATGTTTCTGGCATCCCTGTTTTGCATCATGGTGTTGTATTTATTATCTAATTCTCTATTCGCTTTTCCCCATCCCTTCAGAAAGTAATGGATGATCGTGGTGTTCAGTGTTAGTCTGAACATGTGATTTTGGCATCCTTGGGTGAATCATAGTGTTCCAGTTAGTCTACAGTTTTTCCTTTTTTTTCCATCCCTTCAAATAATGTAGGCACGTCCCAACTCCATCACAGTTGGCCCGAGGAAAGAAGAATTTGCCATCCAAGATGCTAATGATTTTGAAGAACGAGTCATGAAGGTGAAGAAGAAGCTGACAATTGTGGACTTCCATGCCCGGTGGTAAAAGCAAGATAGCATTTAGCAACATGTAAGGGAAAACTGGTACAAAGCAAACGGAAAAGAACAATCGCCACCCCATTACAATGGACAAGTTACATCATGCATAGGGGGGGGGTAGGGGCGGGGTGAAGTGGACAAAACAAAGTAACTAAAAATAGATGAGTAGGATCATGATTGTTTCGTAGAAGTTTGGAATGCGTTCTACTTGAATCATTGTACCATATTTTGGAGCAGCCAAAAGCCCATGGACCCCTCAGATGACCTCTGAAAAAAAATTCAGTTCAAATGATGAGCGGAAGAGTACTGTGTATATATACGAATCAACATGGGATGCCCCAGGGCTGAAGAAATTCCGCTGACATGGGGATTATTTATAAACGCAATGCCAGAAAGCCATCCTGTGTGTAACACACAGAGACTGGCTGACAGATAACATACCACTCCTGAGTCCTGACAACAGGAAATTACCCCAAGCAAATTCACGACATTATCCAGAAAAAAAACTCAAGATTCGGCCATGTAGCAAAGTCGTCCTGCCAATAGCTGGCCATGTACAAGACATTATACTGAAGGTTTTCTCGTACAGGCTTGCAAACAGGATTCCCAACTCAAATCAATGAGATAAGTGAATCAAGTATGTGGGGACACAGTGCTCTCGTCACTACAAAGGCCAACAAGAATGTCAATGGCACAGTAGCTCACCTATTGGAGGTAGAAATGTGCATAAGTTGTAGTGGTACCTTAGAAAATCTCACTTGATCTGTAAGGGGCAAAGCATTTTGTGTATTTCCCCAAAATGGCCGACACTGACTCCAGATGACCTTTGACCTCTATTTTTTTTAACACACCGTGTCTCCAGAGATGAAATTACCACATAGCATGATCACCCAATTCAATCGTAGGAAAGGATTTTTTAATGTTGCCCCAAAAATTACCCTTTATGGTCTAAATGACCCAAAGATGATCTTTGATCAAGAATCCCGAATACCCATGAGACCACTGGTCAATGATAGCAATGGCCAACTATGAAGAAATTCCAATTATCTGTGAGGAGGAGAAGCATTTTGCGTATTTTCACAAATGGCTGACACTGGCCTAAATGACCTCAATTGTTGGAACACCAGATGGCCTCGCTGGGTCATCACATGACCCAAGTTCCATCATGATCACCATGGAGAGGAAGGAGTAGGCAATTTGAATCACCTGTGAACAGATAAGGGTAGGTAGAAGAAGGTAGGTAGGCAGGCAGGCAGGTAGGCGGACACTCTCACACTTCCCGTAGTGAACGAATGGAAAGAGCAAGGAGACAATGATCTTGAGCACACAAGACCAGGTCATGTCGATACTTCACAGTTCTCTATGGAGTGGTGAATTGATAAAGCGATAAATTTTGTTTGCTTATGAAACAAAACAATTTTTAGCTATTCGACAATGTTGTGGGTTGTTATACATGCCTTGAAACAGGACCCATGTTCAACCTGGCATCCACAGGCATAATTAGACATGGCATTTTTTCTAGCCCGGCCCACAAGGGAGACAGACAGACACCTTTATTAGTACCACTAATTACAAAATACTGGCCAGGCTCACCTGCTTGGCTCTGTTGTAGCATATCCTCTTGTGATATGCATCCCCCCACACCCCAAATAAAATCTGGCGATGAATCTGATCCAGTTTCTCCGTTCCAACCAACAGCTGGTGTGGTCCATGCAAACTGCTCGCACCACGATTCACCAAGGCCCTGGAGAAGGTCGGCGACAAGGGCAAATTAGCCAAGGTGGGATGTGGACAACAATTACAGATCTGGCCATGGAGTATAAAGTGTCCTCTGTGCCCACCGTATTCTTCTTCAAAGACGGCAATGTCGTCGATAAATTTGTCGGAGCAGTGGAACAGGACACGATGAGCGACTTACATGAGAAGCACATGTGATTATTGTATTCTGCTGTAGTTTGTGGTACCTATCAGCTATACTGTCTATTCTGTAAGGAAGAGCGCAGCTTGCAGTGCATGTGATTGATAACTGTTGTGACGGTATGTGTTTGTGGTACCCACAAACTATGCTGTCTACCCATGATGCCCAAGGTATTTTGTTGGTCAGTATAGGTTACGGGGTACCACAAGCAATGCTGTCTACTCACAGTGCATATGGTATTGGCGTCGGTAGATATTTGGTTTGTGGTACCCACAAACTGCACTGTTCAGCGGCAGTTCATATGGTATTGGCGATGGTGATGATAATGGCTTGAGTGCCGGTCAGACTGGAAGTTTGGCCCAACACATCCATATTAAACATGGGTGATTATTAGAATGATAGCTGGTCCATTATGATTACCCATTGAAGATTGTCGTGCACATCTCCCATGATAGAGGGATGGACATGTTGCAAGGCATTGATTGAGTGAAAAAAAAAAAATGGTTGGATATCCCTCAGCATGTTGTGGATGGAAACTAGAAGTTAGTAAGAGAATTTGTAACATATCATACATATGAAGACAAAGACATTGTATAATGATTTATAAATGATATTAACAGTAAAAGTGTACTGTCCATTATTTGCCGGCTAGGTGTCATGGGGCGTACTGCCTCTTTAACAAACTAATAAATGATTGGCTATTGGTGGTACATTTATTCATTCATGTATGGAAGGCATTTAAAGGGAGTGTATGTAATATCTTACATCTTGTTATCTGATTCATCTAATGTAATATATATTCATACGTGGAAAAATTAGTCAGAATGACCTTCGTTGGCTTTGGAGGTATAATCTCCGAACTCCGAAGCCAACTATGGTCGTTTTGACTTATCTTTTTCTAGTTTTAATTGGAGTATATGTGGAACTTTCCTTTATTATATACATATATATTTATGATTATACTTGTGTTCCTGCTTCAGTAAAAGGCAACCAGATGGAAGAACTTTGACAGTAAAGGAATGTTTTCTTACTTTGCAAAGTAATGTCTATTCTCTGGGCCCTTTTAAAGCTATTTCTAAAGATTTGGGTTTTGGAGCTCCCCTGCTATGCTTGTCTCACTTAAAAAACAATAGTTGGAACTCTTTGCCTTGTCAATACACTGTATCTACTGAGAGGTTGGCACAGTTGCTAGAACGTTGGTCTTTCACCCATGAGAAAAATTCTCAGCTGACAAAGACGTATTAAGGTCCCGCACCTTTGCCAGGCTTTGGATATGTTCGATCTTCTATATATCAATAAGTTATCATGAATGGGGTTGTCACAAAAAATATGGTAAAAACAACTATGGATGGTGAAGAAAGCAAGAAATCCTGTCTCCTGCCTGTAGTTCCCCTTCAAATGTAGAGCTGTAGAAGACATACCTGTGGTTGAGTTACATAATGACTGTATCATACCAGGCCTATTACTTATGTGTGTGGTGCTCCATATGGTCAATTCACCTAGTAGTCAGTATGTTGCATTGCTTCTTCAAACCAGGCAGGTACAAAATTGCATAAAAATTGTGTACATTCAATAACTGGTCAATGATTGCCCAAAGGTAGTACATGTGCATAAAAATATATTGATTTATAAGACTATTGAACCTACTATTTTGGCAAAAGGTAATATTCTATGTAATTCCCCAAAGGTCATATGCAAAACACCAGGGATAAATACAGCAGCCCACATTGGGCAACTCCGGGAACAGAAATATGGATTTACTTGTCCATTTCCATGTTCTTATATTCTCCCAGAAACCCACTTTGTTACAGCCTTTTGGACTACTGGAGGTACATGCTGGTATGCATGTGTGTCAGTGTGTATCCATGCAGGGATGGGTGAAGCTCACCCAACTGCCAGTAGTGCTGCAATTTTCTCAACAGGTGTATACTTGTGCCTTTGATCATGGATTCAGAATAAAGCGGGGTGCCTGGCAAATTTGCAGGATAGAAACAACCAATCTTCATGGAGGGATGAAACCATGGCTCTACAAATGTGAATCCCAGGTACTTTATGGCTATCAGTTTTGCCGGTCCTGTAAAGTGACTGAATTTTCACATGGTGGGTGCAGGACACTCCTGCAGTCAATGGAAATTATTTATGGACAGGACCATTTATGTCATTAAATTATTGAGGTGAATAAACAAATGTAATTGATGTCATATATTGTGGAAGGCAGACGTCCAATTGATTTCAGAAGAGGAAGTTGCACACCAATGGAGTTTGTGGAATCTGGCATGGGACCAGGGGTTATTTTAGTAGGACCAAGGGCTCTGATCACTTTCTCGACTTCTACGAGACCAGGGCTTCAAATGAGAAAATTCACCCCAGAGGCTATAAAACCTAGCTCACATGCACTACTACATACACTGGAGTGTCGTTTGCCAAGAAAACAATGGAAATAGTGCTAGCTGCATTTATTAGTTACGCCTACCTAAATGTGACCAAGTGAAGACCCCGGGGCTATTCGTCTCCCCCACCCAAGAAACAACTAGACCCGGCGTTATACAATTCAGTAGGACCTGGGGTTATTGATGTATTTTAGAATAGCCCCTGGGCCCCATTTATCATAACCCTGGAGCCTGCTAATACCTTAGTCATATGTCAAAGGTCAGCGCAGGGTATAAATAATTGGAAAGTAACCTGGCGAGATTACATGACCTACCAACCCCAAACTTGGAATATCCCCTCGCGAATTGTAACTCACTAAACTAGAGAACCCAAGCACAACCTGTACAAATTAAATTGAACATTTGTGAACAAGCTGAGAGAATCACTGCCCAAGGAATAGTCAAGAAGCCCCAACAGATCAAATGAAACAAGGGTTAATATCTGGCAACATCCATCAAAGAATGAACAATTGGGAGCCAGAAAAGCTGTTGCAGGCAGTAACAGACAAATAGATGGACAGTGGACTGTCTTATTGAGCCCAGCCATTTCTGGTAGCTAGACCATTCACCTGCCTCAATTCACACCCTATTCCCTTACAACAAACACCCAGGGAGTACATCAGAACAATCCTGCAGTCCCGGGCTACCTGCACTCAACAGACATGAGGTAATACAACATGCCAGATGTGTAAAAGCTAAACAGGGAATCTATAGAAGCAAGAAAATCCTCATAGATCTTCAATCAACACATGGGGAGGAGCAGTCAGGCTTATCTAACAGTCGCCTGGGATCGAAGCCGGACATTAGATTGGAATATTATTAACTCTGCCCATGATACCCAGTGCCTCTATAGCATATTTCCATGTCGGAGACGTTTAAAGGGTATCAGGCTACTCCTGATCACCAGTGACTTGTCACACCCATACTATCCACGTACCTCCTGCTTGTTCGCTTTCAACAAACTTTTTCAGTGAGATCATCTTCTGCCACATATGGTGCTTGCTTTTTTTTCACCAGTCACCTTGCTAGATAGCCAAGTTCGTGTTACGTGTGGTAGTGTAGAACACTCCAGGATATAATGCCTCGTGATCGAGTAGTTGTCACAATTGGTAGAGCATTGGCCTCCTACTTGGGTAACCAGCCCCAACTCCCTGTGGCCATACCAAGACTTGAAGAAAAAATGGTACCTGTTGCCTTCTCACTGGTTGCTCAGCACAAGGGATTGGCAATTTAGGATTGGCAAGCTGCCATCTGCGGTGTAATACCCCCACCCCCACATTAAGGTACTGCCAAAGAGGCATTGCCTTGTTCCGTGCAGTGCGTGTTTGTACCTGGTGAGAAATTTGCAGTCGACAATAAGGTGCGGTATGCAGGACTGCGCCCTTGAGTAAGTTCAATCTACTGTTGCTTGGCAAGTATACTATAGAAAGAAGAAGAATATCACTGCAAAACGTACTGGCAATGCTTTTTGCGGTGACTGAGCTAATCCGCTTCTGCTGAATTGGCATCTCAAATCTCTGTTTAGGCTATCATGACATACACAGTTTGCTTAATTTCATCTGTCCTGATGAAAACTCCTCAATAGCTCCTGTCATGAAGGAAAAACTGCCCAATTTCATCAAAGAGATGCCAATACTCCAAAGAGGCAATATTGTCTCACAACGCCTAGCAAAAAAGACAGTGACAACAAAAACCATTATATCAACTTAATAGTTATACCATAATCTATTTGGAATTGCATCAAGTCTCTGTTGTGCATCATGCAAGCGTCTCCGTTGCTTAGTACTTTGATCATGCACACTCTATTCACCAGACGCAGATGGATGCGACTGCCCAAGACCGCGTAATCTCCACGCCATCCTCTATGGATCAGCCAAATCCCATAGTGGATCCATCCTGCTTTGAGTATTAATGACATATATTTTGACAGACTTACAATGATCACGCAGAATACTAAAAGATGTAATTATTTCATAATATATTTATTTGTCGGAACTGAATGGAAAGCACCAAGGGCATTATTTCAGACTCGTTTCTGTTATAATAGACATTCTAAAATAATATGTATAAAAAAAATTACTAATGGCTTACGTACAGATGATTGCTGATAATAAGTGAAATAAAAAAAATCCTGGAAACCTAGGCTTCTACTGGCTTTGGGCAAAAATGGGATGCGACTAGGGCAAACCTTCATGGGATGGACCCATCTTAAGGGTCTTTCGCAACAGGAGAAACTTAAATGTGTTATCAGCGAACCGAAAGAAAGAGGGCTTCTCATAATAATAGCACAACACTTATAAATATTTACCAACAAACATTTTTACAATTCAACAAGAAACATCCATTTGCTGATAGGTGTAGCCTATTTTGGAATCCCCACACTATGCATTCAACTCATGACATCCACTCCCTTGATGTGTAATAACTTTATCATGAAATTGTGAGTGTTACTGGGCTTTTAGTCTTACTGTAGTTGACAATTAAAGCTCAATATTGACTGCCAACATTTGATACACAGTATATCTTCTCTAGTTTTGGGAAAAGCCATTGGTAAATTTCCTACATTGTTACCGGACAACTATTCACCACAGTGACCTATTCCACAAGTTGACAAACTTCGACATGGAGGCTACTGACCAGTTCATGGTTTAGTGGATGACATGTTCACACCAAAATTGTTCTTGAGTGTAATCAAAATCCCAGAGTAGTTCCGACTGCAACAGATGACGTAATGTTTTACCTACTGCTGCGCATGCGACCTCACCAACTGCCGTACTACGTCAATCCACGATGGGAGTCACTCATTTTCACGTTGTCCCTACGACGTTAACTTGAAATCAGCGTGTTGGCTTCATTCAACAGGCAATAAACAATGAGATTCAGGATTTGACGTCAATTCTCAAACACGCCAATCGTAAAACGCACGCATCTACATTATGCAACAGGCACACTGACACTTCGTAGAAATCTAAAGCAACCCTAGCCAATGCAGTTGCCGTCGCCTTTGTGAAATCCAAAACTCTCTATTTTTATCATGCTCCGAAATCAATCCAATGTATCCCACTGTTGATGATCTGGGTGTACTTGAGTGTGGGGGACTATTTACCAAGTTCCCAGTGACATGTGTGGTCAGGGATTTATTGCACGCATGATATTACCGAGGAAGGTATTGTTTTGATCTTATTGTTTAAATGGGACCGGTTTTATCAGCTTTTATTCATTGTACAGTTGATAAAGCCTCCAGGAGGAGGCGAAAATTTCTGTTAAAATTAAATTTGTGGAAAAAAAACCACACATCTTCGCTTCATCTATATATATATATATATATATATCTATATATATATATATATATATATATAGGGGCAGCCTACTGCATTAGCTGAGAAATGGTTAAAAAATCGAACACCCATAAGCGCATCAGGGCCACTGATGAGCATCACTCAATGTGGCTGCCGTTTCTGGTAGCCAACAACCATGTGACGCTGACTGTGATGTGAGTAAAGACATAGGTCTGATATGGTGGTCAAGTGATAAACCTGGGAACACCTCACATGCGCTGCTTGGGACACTTCTGCCTTCTCAGAAATAACTCAGGAGTTGGGGGGGGGGGGGTAAATTATAAAAGGTAAACTGAAAAGGTAAATCATTCAATAAATTGAATATTTAATACATATTCATAATGATGTAAATAACATCTAGTATTTATGAAGTGCCATACCCATGCACTTTACTCCACAATCTCCCAGAGTGCTATTATTTCCATGCAGGCAGTGCCCGAGGGCCTCAAAGATCCCCGAGTAGTGCCTGGGTTGGGTTGAAATGTGTATAAAAGAAACTTCCTATTCATGGTAGAATGTCTTAGTATATTACTGAATACCTAACAAGGTAACTTGGATGCTTGATATTCAAACATTTTTAGTTCAAGCTTTTGTAATACCCCCTTTTCATCATACTAATTCTGCTGATTATCCAATCTAACCTGCAGGAGAAGCAGCTTGACCGGTCCGACAAATCAAACAAATCGACCTGAAAATCCCATTCATATGACTCCCAAAATGACACCTTTGATCCCAATTCCTGAACAACTTGTATGTAGCATTGGTCCTGGATAACAACGGTAGTACTGACTGACTTTCACACGATCATCCGACTCAAACTGTAGGAGGAGAAGCACAAATTAGCAGAAATTGACTCTGGATGACCTATGAGCTCGATTTTTCTAACACAGGTCTCAGAGTGGTCATCACTCATCAATGTGACCAGTTGCATCATTAGGGGAGCTCAATCTTGAACACTAACCTCCCGTCCTAATTCTTACCGAGAATTTCCAAAGAAAGTTGGAGCATTCATAGCATAAAAGTTACTGCTTTCAGTCAAGCTATTCCAGCTTCCAACTGCACATGATCGGGAATTATTTGCCACCACCAAAAACTATTGTGGGCATTGTGGAATTGTTCAAAAAACCTGGACAGTAAGTAGTAGTCGCAAGATTCTGGCCGGTTTGGACACTTGCTTGGCGACCGTCTTGAGGTCATCGACTCACATGTTTGTGGTCACAGGCGTTACGGAGCATGACTGTGAGTTGCAGCCTTGCAGTCCGCAAGCAAATCCCATAGGTATGGTGTGGGGCAAGCGTGGATCATGTGCATTGCTCAGTAGTTCACATATCTAAAGCATGCCATGCTTTGATGCCGTCTGCAGGTTAACCACAGTGAATGAGCGTTGTAAAGTTCTTTTGGACTGCTTCTTCCAACCTCTCACGGTATTCCAAATCCTAGGAGACAGAATAAAAGGACGCATACCTTTGATGGAGTGATGACGAGTCACGGTAAGGCCAGATGGGGGGGTCAGGACCCCCTCCATCAATGAATTTTTGACACGAAAACTGAAAACTGAGTCAGTGAAGTTTTGCAAGCTGTTATTTAGCAAATATTGCAGCAGCTGGTCTAGGGGCCAATAGATTGGACTTGGTCCAATAGGGAGGTTGAGGCAATTCATGAGGGTGCACTTCGTGGGTTAAAACCTCAAAACCCCAACCCCCCTGCCAGACTCCACGTTTGCTATTGCACTGAGTAAAGATTTCAAATTTACACAAACACAACAAATTTCGATAATTTGTTTAGCCTCTTTGTACTAATTGATCATGTAGTCATATATGTGTGTTTGTCTTTGATGTCACCTTTGGGTGCGTGTGTGACACTTTTTTCCCCAAAATAGGTAGAGGAGGCAACATTAGATTGTGTCCTGATTGGAATGGTAGTCACTCGCCAGTGAATAGCGCCTATTTCTTTTGATGTAGATGCAGTTGGGGCGATATCTTTAAGGTGTGTGGCTTGACATATTTTACTGCCAAAATACCCATAAATATGATCACTGGAAGAGGCTAGGGCTATGTTCTATATGTCGGGTGGATGATCTGTATTGTTTTTTTTTCATGAGAATAATTAATACATGCTTATGAGTGGGCAGGGCCTGAAGACAAAACCTGACCTGACAAAGTCCAGACAGAGAAAAGAAATGATAAATTGACCAGTCATGTGAGTAACGATGTTTTTCTGCAATTTCTATTTGCCGCAAGGGTTTGCAAAACTTCACTTCGGTGGCCACGATGACCCTGAGGCCACTTACCTGCAACAACCAGAAAAACGGGTTCGTGGACTCATCATGTGGGAACTCACATGGCAAGTATGAGTTTCAGTTACCAGATGGGGCTGAGGTTCATGTTACAAGTTTTAATTAGCAAAAACATCAAAAAATCAGCAAATGGTCTATTGCGATAAAAAAAAAAAAAAAAACCTCAAAGCTACTCACCCACTCACTAAACTGGATGCCAAGCATTCCGGACTTACCTGTCTACAAGGATTTTTTAGGATTTTCAGATTGACCTTAACTACCTCTGACCTGACTGAAGAACAATAAGTTCCGCACTCATCACAGGAAACAAACACAAATACCCATTATGAGTTCCATCCATCCGTTAGGTCATTTATCATGTTTACAAGCTAGAATTTGCAAAAGTTCAATAATTTCAAATACTTTAGTTTTCTCATTAGGCCATGAACCCCGTTGTCCCAAATATCTGCGGTTCAGAGCTTTGATGCATGAGATGATTGGATCTTTGGATAAGGTCCATGGATAACTTGTTGAATCGTGTGCAGAGGGCATTACTGTGGAGATACATAACGACCAAGGCAAATGTCTGGAGAAATTGCTCCTCATGGGACGGATAAGATTACAGGTGCACATGGTGAAGATCAACCATATTCAATCTGTTTCAGCCTAGTATTTGTGCCCTACGAAAAATAGCCCATTCAGACATGTAACGCCCCCCAGGGCACCCATTATATATAACATGGTAACAGTTATCTTGCATGCATGGCGACCATCTTGCCAGAGCACCAACCTAATATCAATTCAATTAATCAATATTCATTAATATACCTTATAATTGCACTCTGGTACTCCTCCCAGACCATAGAGAGCACCCCACCAGGTACAGCCAATCACACCAGTGGAGTCATTATCACCCCCATGGAACACACAGTGGTCGCAGAACTTCTCCCAGGAATCTCCAGCAGCTAGAAGAGCGTCATACCTGAGAAATATTGAATGAATGATTGATTATAAGCCTAATAATTACATCAGCACATATACATTATCTTTAAGTTATAAGGCTACGATCATGAGGTTTACACAAAACATCCTTATTACTTAGCTAGGCCACAAGATCTTGTTCATTGCATCGTCTCAGGCTGGGGTGGGATGACAGCAAGGGACCCATTAAATAAGTAGGTGTTTCATGCAAGTACGAACATGTGTTGCCTAAATAGCTGCAGGAGGTTGGCAGAATAGAGCCAGTTCCTAGTTAGCAAAAAATTCCATCAGCACTTGAAATGGAGGGAACACTGAGTAGGCAAAATTTCCACATGTACGGATGCGGCAACAATTCCACATAACGGCAAATTTTTTCTATGGACTATATTCCTAATACAGCAAGTTTGCTAGATATTTATGGCCAGTTTTACATAAATATACAGTTTAATTCCTCATAAAATATCAGCCTCCCTCGCAAAATTATGATTTCAAAATTCATGCTGCCTACCTCATCTGCACCTATGGAATCCCACCTCATCATGCACTAGTGAGGAGCACAGCAGACCTGCTTCCACAATCCTAGTATCATCCTCTGACACCAGTTAGATTGCAACAAGCTACGAGTGCCTATCTTGTTTTCATTGTTATAGAAGTGCACTACCCGAATACTAATACTTAGGCATGTGCATTCATTAGAACATTGAATCCTTAACTAGCTAATGTATAAAATGATATGCCAAGTCCAGCGCATACTGCACCAACAAAATTAAATCGAGGAGGGTGAACCGGAACCCCAATTTACTGTGATCAGGACTCTGAGGTCTGATTCTTCATTGTGTCCTCCAGAGGATTTTCCAATAGGGTGCGTAACAACATACAGCCCTTAACTTCTACTTACAGTAATCTGATGGGTTTACTCACAGTAACCTGATAAGTTTACTCACAGTAATCGATGTGATGTGATGAAACTACTCACAATAACTTATGGTCTAATTCACAGTAACCTGATGAGCCTACTCACAGAACCTGATGAGTCCACTCACAGAGACCTGATGAGTCTACTCACAGTAACTTGATGAGTCTACTCACATAGACCTGATGAGTCTACTCACAGTAACCTGATGGGTCTACTCACAGTAACCTGATGGGTCTACTCACAGTAACCTGATGGGTCTATGCACAGTAACCTGATGAGTCTACTCACAGTAACCTTATGGGTCCTACTCACAGTAACATGATGAGTTTACTCACAGTAATCTGATGATACTACTCACAGTAACCTGATGAGTTCACTCATAGAAACCTGATGAGACTATTCACAGTAACCTGATGAGACTACTCACAGTAATCTGATGAGTACTCACATAACTTGATGAGTTTACTCACAGTAACCTGATGAGCCTACTCACAGAAACCTGGTGAGTCCACTCACAGAGACCTGATGAGTCTACTCACATAGACCTGATGAGTCTACTCACATAACCTGATGAGTTTATTCACAGTGATCTGATGATACTACTCACAGTAACCTGATGAGTTCACTCATAGAAACCTGATGAGTCTACTCTCAGTAACCTGAGTCTACTCATAGTAACATGATTAGTTCACTCACTTAGTAACCTGGTGAGTTTACTGACAGTTACTAGATGGGTCCATTCTCAGTAAACCTGACAGTCTATCACAGTAACCTGACAAGTCTATCACAGTAACCTGATGAGTCTACTCACATTAACCTGACGAGTCTATCACAGTAACCTGACGAGTCTATCACAGTAACCTGACGAGTCTATCACAGTAACCTGATGAGACTATTCACAGTAACCTGATGAGTCTACTCACAGTAACTTGATGAGTCTACTCACAGTGACCTGGTGAGTCTACTCACAGTAACCTGGTGAGTCGACTCACAGTAACTTGTTGAGTTGTTACGCTACTCACGCTATCATGGGGGCATCGTGACCACTGGCTCCTCCCCAACCAGAGAATGATACCGACTTATAAAAATTGTCTCTCTCCTCCACACCATATTTCTCAGGGAACGCCGGTTTAGTATGTCCATCTGTGAGCCCCCTCTCCTTCAGGTAATCTCTCCACCTGTCTACAAAGTAGTTCCTACAAATGAACAGAAAAATACCAGTATCTATGATGGCATTTGGCATCAATAAAACACAGGGACACATTACAACCTTGTATTGAATGAGTGGCCTATTATCTCTCTAATTTCTTCTTTTTGTCAGCTTAATTTAAACATCTGCACCTATGTGGCCAGATTTCATACTGATATGAACTATATCTGGTTTCAATGGAGGAGCTGCATTAATGTAATATGGGATTCTGGAATATCTATTCCTCATTTGAGTTCCATGAAATCGAGACCAGCATTCAATTTAAAATCATACACGTTCCCATACAGCATGGGCAATCCTTTTCTTGTGATAACCTACTATACACAGAGCACAGGTCATGCCACAGAATATATTTGCTCATGTCTGTCAACCTGCCAAACAGGTCCTTATAAGCTATGCTGAAGTATTTAATAATATGCCAGGTAAAATATCATATATGCACAATCAAAAATCGATTATACCTCGGAGATGTGACTTTTGAATTCCCTTTCATGTCTCACTAGAAATACATTTTGTTCATATCTGTTGTTCACATTTCCAGTCTCAAGCACTCATTTGTGGGAGGTGAAATATAAAATATGTGAATTACAACTTCTGTGAATGCATCATGAGATACTGTATCCACTCTAATAGACCCTCAGGGCCTAATATATGTCACCTGTATTGTCTGCCACTTGTATCCTGGAACATGACTGAGGTCAGAAAGTTTTGACAATCAGCTGACCAAACACTTGAGCCCTGATTACATGAATTGTTCTTTCATTGGTTTTCAGTTGGACATCAGTCTGTGCTAGGTCCTTGTTGTTTTTTTGTCTAATAAACGTGCATGCGAGTGCTCCTATTCGCATGGTGCTTTCACTCCATTAGAATGTATAGGGTATGTGATATGGAACAACAGAGCGAAAGCATAGTCAACTATACTCACCAGTTCTCCTCGTTTGTTTGACATCCTGAAAACCTTGCGATGTAATCCAGACAGTTGGCAGTGTGGCCATTAGCTCTGCGCCCCAACCTTTCCACTGAAAAAAAAAAAAAAGGGTGTAGGAACTAACACTTCTATGAGCTGACCCAACTAATTGGACTCTCCAAGGTACATTTTTTCATACCAACCTATTTGTTAACAATAGGTTGTCATTCATTCTGAAGTCATCCTGATAGAAAATTGACTATAACAAGTTTTGACAAAAAACAATGCTGGCAACCCCAAGTAGTTGTTTCAACTTATCTATAGGATGATGTGTAGCGTGTAGGGGGAATATCCTCTTTAGAGATGCAGGTGATTTAATGGGTCAAATGGAATGCTTGTCTGAACAATACCTTCAAAACATTCCTTGATACATATAACATGATTACAAAGTCTCAAGATTCTTAGTTTTTAGTTTGGGGATCGTAAGATTAACATGTTAAGATTAACAGTGGTGGGAGAATAGGAGCGTGGTATCAGTGACGCTTTACAGGCAAACATTTCAGGTTCAAATTCAGCAGTCCCAGACGCTTTTTCTTAGTGCTGTTGTTTAGTATGGAAACGTCCGATAAAGAACCAATTTCTCATGAACGACCCTTAAACAACATCCAAGAAGAAGGAAAAAAAAACTCCAGAGGATTTTTCACATAATCCTGACAACACGTCCACGACTGTGTCTTGGAGGCCTTAAACCCAACTCAGACCAGACAACATCAGCAGGGAGGCTATTCCACTCATCAATTCACTCGCTAAGAAGAGAGTACTTTCAAATATCTAATTTGTAACGTTTAACCATGAGCTTGAGACAGTAGCCCCTGTTTGTAAATAAGGATTGAGTTACGACCATGGTCAGATCTTCACTTCAATGTCTGCTGTAATGAAGGGATTGTGCAGGGCTTCTGGGGTTGTTCAGAATTTTGCAAGAAGTTCTTGTCGGTGGCTGTAAGAATGTCACAAAACCAACTACAGAAACCAACAAACAAAAACACAAAAAAAGTTGACGACATGAATCTCCTGCTCATCAAGATTCCAAGGAGTCAGCTTGAGATTGGTTACACTCCTGCCTTGTATATCATCTAACATTAGTTGAGGAGAGAAGACAAATAATCGCCAGTGCTCATCCACGATCGATACAGCCAGGGTTCATTGATGAGCCTTACTTGGCTTCCTAAACCCGTAGAAATAAAATCGAAGGATGCCCACCTGGTTTACGCTGTACTGCGAATGATGTGAATATGGCACTAGCTACAGACCCCAGGTACCCTGTGGGACAGTTGTGTGTCATCCTACCAGACTCGACGGCCACTGCGATCAGATCAGCAAGTTGATCCTTTGATGGGTAGCGTAGACCTATACACATTGACCGCATAGCGCCACCACACCCTCCTCCTCTGAAATGAAGAAACCACAGAACCATTACCTATGTAAGGCATATTTCTGCCTGAGAGAGTACCATCAGTTCGATAATGTGTCTCTGTAAAGTTTTTTAGCTGATTGTCTGCGGGGGAACCATGGTCCCTTCTTACAGGCGCAGCAAGAGTGACTCATGAATGAGAATGAATGTAGACAATAGGCCCTAAATCGAATATAATTGTATTATATTTTTATATGTTGTCTTTGCATGAATCAGGTCAATCAAAACAAGAGTGCTAATGGCGCAGTAAATCTCACCTACTAATCTTTGTAGTAAAATGTGATGAGGTTACTTTGAATTGTCGGCATGAGCAAAATGCAGCAACCTACTAATGTATTTCCATGCATTACTACCAATTAATTCCTGAAAACCCCATGTCAACCACTGGTCAATGATAATACTGACCACTTGCACGTTCATGCAATTTACTTTGTAGGAGTAGAGATTGCTTGACGGCTTGAATGAAATGGCCAAAACCGACCTGATCCCTGCATATCCGAATTCAATCGGCGAAGAAGAAGCATTTTGTTTACATGACCCTCAAAATTACTATTCTAGTCTTAGCAACTACCCTCGATGACCTTAGAGCTCAAATCCCTGTACAACTGGTTTGTAGCATTGGTCCTGATAATATTGACCCTCGATTATCAGTTTTTACTTCATATTGGTCCGACCAACCAGCAAGAGGACAACAGGTACCATTTTTGAAGTCTTTGGTATGACTAGGATTCGAACCCCCGATTCCCGGGAAGGTCGACGCTCTACCAATTGTGCCAACCACCTAGTTAAAGTGGCATACCTACTCACCTTCCATTAAAAGGGACAGTATAGCCTTTTGTGTCTTCCAGCTTCTTGATGGCAGTCACTGTTGTGTATCCTGTCAACAAAAAATATTGCAAGGTGTAGGAAAATATCAACGTAACAATGCATATGTATGTGATTCATCACCTTTATGTTACAGTGCTGATCACAGAGTTTGCAAGTTCACCCCAAAATGCACATTTTCCAAAGAAGTTTTCACCTGGTGTCCTTGTAACAGTGATCTAATTTCTAATTTACCCTATTGACATCACATTTCTCCACGTGTGGAATGAAATGCACACATTCTTTACTATGTGGATGGAGAGTAGGAACAACACAGCATTCCACTAGTTTGAGAAGAAGTATTTTAAAAATCCATGTTTGAACTCCAAGACATGTTTAGGTGTGCCACAACATTTTATCTATCCCACCTACCTACCTATAGTATCTAACTCAATATAGTATTGGAAGTGTCCAATTCCGTACTGATTTCCAGCAAAAATACTCGCTCATGCATGACAGCTTGGACGGGTTATGTATCGAACGAGCTGCCCTGATTGGTGGCTGTATGTGAGGGAGCTCACACATCAGTACAGATACCCGGACGGTTACAGCACCTCAGCATTTGGATCAGAGACATGCTGTGAGATGATAATAATATCTTGTTCTTATATCGCTCTTCCATGTCGAAAACATGCTGAAAGTGTTCTACAGATATTACCATGGAGCATTAGTGACTTGTCACAACAAAGTGGCAACCCTTCTCTACACCATGCCATTCGACTTGTTCTCTTCGCGCGCCCCTATGCACAGAGTTTCGGTAGGTCACTAAAAAAAAATCATGTCCCTTGGATGGCTTCCCAATAGGGCTGCCACATATGGTACCCACCCACTTTAACACATGGTGGCATGGAGATTTCAGGAGACAGGCCTTGCCCAACAAGACTGCGGAAAAGTCCTGGTCTTTCAATGGCCTTCGAACTCGCAATCAACGTTTTTGCAGTCTGGAGCTCTAACGACTGAGCTGCTCTGCCTCCTGGGTAGATGAGCTCAGTCGTACTGAGAGCAATGTGGTATACTAGGCTAGGTGGAACGGATTGTACACAAGAGTCAACAGCAGAAACAAGTAGAATGAGAGAGCCTAGATAATAGCAAACAAATAAATGATGATTGTGATTTTTCTGTTACAAATTTGGAGACCTTCACGTTTGTGCATGAGCATATGTACCGGAATAAAATTAATCCCATCACACAACATTGAATGTTGTCATATCCGAACAACCGTATTAACGTTTAGCATTTATTCCACCATGATACATTGCTATGTTATTAGTACTGATAGTTACTTTGATATGAGGCAATATCAACAAACAATGAGAGGCAACTCCCCCCACCCCCCCCCTCTGATTCACGGATTTGACCGCACCCCATAACATTTTCAACTATTCAGTCATTCCAATCACCAAATATCTTGCAAATAATGGAAATTCATCAAACATGGCTGGAAATTTTATTTATCTCATATTTGTAGTAATTTCCACATAATTACTGGAAAAAACACATTTTTATTCACTTTTTCTTAATTCATTTCAAAATTCGAAACCATTCCATACTTCCACTTCCTAGATATATTGAAGAACAAAAATCTACAGTTTCTTGGGGTTTTTGTCCAATTGCATGGAGAAACCCTTTGTTTATTTTTACCTTGTAAAATTTGAAAAAAAATTCTGTTTTTGGAATTAGCAGAAACTAGCAGGAAAATAGTGAGGAAATTAGCAACTAGAAAGCCAAATGGCTTAGTGATTCTTGACTGCCTTGATGTATTGACTTCAGATTACCTTTGACCTGACCTCAAAACAATAGGGTTCATGAAACTCATTATGGGAAACTCACATGTATGAGCCTAATCCATCCAGTGGAGTCACGTTATTGTGTCCACAAGCCAACTTTTACATCAAAGTATAATTTTTCCCAAATTTTTCACATTGATCACTGGAAATGACCTCCACTCACAATAAAACAGTGAGTTCCTTGTACTCTCCCATAAGAAAGCCACATCCCAAATTTCAGCTTTATCAGACCAAGCCTACTCATCTTCGACCTGACTGACTCAAAACAATATAGGGTTCATGTACTCGCTATGGGGACAGGCGTAACAAATATCAGTCGCGTCAGTGGGGTGAATGAGTTATTGGTGTTAACAAGTCAAAATTAGCAAAACATCTATTTTTCATAATTTCCATGATTATAACAAACATGTCTCCTAATTTACACTGGAACCAATAGGCTCCTTGTACTTACCACAAGATGGCTGTGTGCCAAATTTCAGCTCAAACCTACTACCATCATCAATTTTTTACTTACTCATGCCAAAATTTATATTTATTATATTTATAAATATAAATTTTCCACAATTCTCCCACTTTTCACCCAAGTGACTCACAACTCTTCCACGACTGGATTTCCTTTTCTCCGTTATGGGAGGGGACTGCATACCAAATGTCATCTGCTTTTACAGGCTACCTACAGGCAAACAACCTCCATGAGGTACTCATGAGGAGACAGAGGACAGTGAAAATCAGCAATTAATCTTCACACCCCCCCCCCTCTGGAGAACTCTGACATTTGACACGCCAATGTCCATGGGGTTAACTCGCTTCAGAGGGCTAATCACTCCATGTCTGAATCTCCATAACTATTTGGTAAAATTCACCAGGGAGGATATTGACCTGGACAACATATGTATATATACGGTTTGAAATTTAGGTGATTCCTGCACGATTTACATTTTGACACCAACCTGGTTCGCGGCCAGCCAAGTCCTTCGCCCTTTCACATAGTGGAAGGCTATCTCTTTGAATAACTCTTCTCCCACCGGCTTGTCAGTTATGAGTGCTGTGAGTAGAATAATGACAAAAGTAATCAATCATGAACTCATGAATTTTCTTAGCTAATAACATTCTGGAGAATTCCAGTATCAGCAAAGAGAGCCACTCTTGTCAAGGAACAGATAAGATACCTGGAGCTGGAACACTCTCCATAATGAGGAGCATGCATCACAGCCACAACTATTAACACCATGAAAAGACACATCACTGACATCATCCAACTGGTTGATGGGTCCAAAAACCAAACGCTCAGCTGAATGGATGAGGCCCTAAATCTGATTTCATGTTGATATTTACAGGCATAGAAAGCAAGCCGTTATAAACAAGTCTCTAAGTATTGCTGCCTTAAGAACCCCCATTCAATAGGTGAGTATCTAATTTTGTGAGAGGCGGTAGAAGCCTGGAACTCACCACTACTATGAAAATAAAGTCAAATCCTAACCAGAAAGGCTAATAATCTCAATCAGCCCACAGAAGGCATCAAAAACTACAGAACCATTTTTCCACAAAGGATTCAGGGAACTTGATTTAACCTGCATGAAATCTTGTATTATATACGAGCCCCCAGTCCTTACCTCTGCTGATACAGGTTGGTTCTTCCTGTGACAGTGCGAACAAACTGGTTGCTATCTTCCTCCTAAGTTCTTGAGGGGTCCATAGGCAATGAATATGACAAGCTAACAGCAACTAAAAGCTACATTATACCTGCTGGGCTAAGGTCCAAACCTATGCATCATAACAGTCCAGTCTACCAGATCACACAGTTCACAAGCGGAGATCCTTCTTGAGTTGCTGAAGCAGAGCTTTTATGGTATATCAACCAATATGAGGAAGAGGGGGTCTCCTGACATGCCGGCTCATGATGATAAGAATGGGCTGCTTTTCCATATCAAGCTTCCCTTCTTAGTCCATCTAACTGATTACACTTCTTACTGGTGGCTGAAACCGTCCAATCTAGCAATCCAAATATGCTAGACCTGGGCTGAGCCTATCATTCTTTCAGCTTAATCCCGGTTGCCATTCCTGTCGCCATACTGTTGCCATCCCATGTGCTCTCACATGACGTGATTGGAGCATGAACAAACATGGGTTATGGATTTGATGAAGCTGGTACTGCCAAAGAGGCATGGCCTCATTCAGTGTACTTTGTGAAGGTTTCACAGCTGGCAATAGAGTGCAGCATCCAGGTCTGCATCCTTGAAAAATGTCTCGATTTCCAGGTTGGCTGAAAATTTGTGTTGGGCAATGGGAGTGATTCTTGAAAGCACTTCATGTAACTGCATGCCCCCTCTAAGTTAATAGTAATAGTTGTACCACCCCATCGGAGAACTGATCTTACCTTCTTCGTAGCGAGATGAAGGACTGTGTCCCAGCACTGAGCGGCCATCCGGCACTGAAGGAAGAGAGACAACAAAGACGATTAGGGATGTATGACCGGTATGCCAGATTGGCATGAGGCATATTCTTTCAGGCCTTCCAACACTCTGAAGCATACTAGGACGCTACATGTGTGGATGGTGAATCACGGTGGCATGCCCCCAACTAGAACTAGTAGATCAGAATAAGCTACATGTGCAATGGTTGATTCCCCCAATGAGAACTGGATCATGGTATTGAACATTACCTAGAAGCTACATCTGTGATGGTAGATGCCCTCAGCTCTTGGCCGTCTGGTGACTACACAGTAGAGCATGATGAAAGATCCATTGTAAGTGATGCCATGTTGTTTCAGAAAACATATACAGTGAAGTCTGGAAAGGATGAATGCGTTCTTCATTTGAATCAATCCACTGGGTTCAGGAAGCCAAGAAAGGCTCATCACGTCACTCTGCCATATTGATTGTGGATGGCACCAGCAATACACCTTTTCTTCCTGTACTACTAGTGCTCAGATGATGATCAAGGCAGAGGTGTGTGAGCATCCCCAATCTGTTCCCGGGACCGCCATTCTCATCCCCTTCGAAAGGACAATCAGTGAACTCCAGTATCTGACAACTTTCCCCGAACCTGGAGGAGCAGAAGATTCATGTCCAACATGACTGCTCACAGGTGACTATAACAAGAGTTATTGCAAGGATCCTGAAACCCATACACAAATCCACTGCATTACAGCCGAACCATGGAGGACCAAGACCTCGCCCCTTGCAACTGCAAGTAGAGCCACCTAGAGAAAACATTGGTTGACTGATGGAATTCACACCTGGAATGGTTTTGCTTGCGAAGCAGCACAGCTGAACTATCTGCCATTCTTCCGCACAATTTTTCAGACAACAGCCAATCACCTTCAAATCCAACACACAAATGTTGTGAGCAAAGTCAGTAATCCATATGCAAATTGGGGTATGTCAATATAGGAATATAGTAAGTGCACCATCAACCAATTACAATGTATAATATACAGTAGACCTCTGCGTAATGTCTTGACTTCCCCATATTTTGACTTCAATTCAGATTGGATGCTTTTGCCAGAGTAGTTAAACTCCCATGAGCCGTCCCGGTAGCCCAAAGCGTCCCCGACCCCCGAGAGCTACACATAGGCGGCCCTTTAGTATTTATCCATGCTGCAAGGAAATCCAAGACAATTAATTCAGAAAATCTCCCAACTCTGCTAATCTTCTACTGGCTGTTGTACATATAACAGTTAGTGGGACTCGTCTATTAATTGGGAGAAGTCAGAAAGAGTAAAGAACAGTACCGCTAGATTACTGTGTGTAGTGTATATGTCCGTATGTGATGACAAGATCCTTTCAAATACCCATCTTCCAAATGCTTAACTTGCCATGGCTATGCCATAGACATTCGATTTGAATACATGCTGGCTGCAATATACTACATGATATGGCAGCTTTTCCAGGGTTTTTTTCTTCATTATTTGGCCTGGCTCGGACTATTATTCCAGTGTTGTAACAAGTCAATAATTTCATGACTCGAGTCAAGGACAAGTGACCAAGAGGTCACTGATTCGAGTTTCCGTACTTCCAGTCTCTCCTAATAGGAAAGAGTTCAATGAAGTTGCTCTCGGTCATTGCATTTTTCAAAAGAGTGACTTGAGTCGTGACTTGTTTCACATACTGTTATTTCGGGGGATGAATCATGATAGTTTGATAACCCTTTCAACCCCGTAGCAGGTTTAGCTGACATCCCATATACCTCTACACCACGCCATAGGCGACTAGAGTCAACATAGCAGTTTTGGGCAGGATTGATTAGTTTGTGATTGTTGAAGCTCCCCGGGCCCTCTATTGAAGGTTAATGGTCATGTAACAGAATTGTTTAAAACTATCACAGGTGTTAAGGAGCCATATCAAAACCCAACACCCCAAATTTGAAGGTCCCATCAAGTGCCTTGTGAGAGAGAGGAATTCCAATTTACTTTTTTTAGGAATCCATGACATCACCAAGGGGGAACGATGCAAAGCTCCGCCCATGTACAGTGCTGCATTCTTGCAGCATGATAACGGAAGAGGAGAAAAAGATTTCACCTTAGAGAAATGCGATTCTTCAATTATGGAGGGTTTTGTAGGTTTTTCGATGAAAACGTGAAAACATGTAAATGTTCATAACAAAGTCTTCACATGCAGTACACCAATAGTAACCCCATTAGCTCCATTGAAGGCTCTTGTTAACTAGTTTGCAACAATATTCCCAAATACTCGATAGGTGATGCACACAAAACAAGCTGCACTGTAGGCATACTTGAAAGTTGAAGTGGGAGTAAGACCCAGTCACTCACAATTGAATCGGTAAGTTAGGCCTAGCCTACCCCTTCTTACGCAACAGCTACCTACCTAGCCTAGGCTAGGGCAGCCTGCGCTCAACGGCTTTTAGTAGCGTACTAGCCTAGGCCTGGTTAATTTAAAACACTACGATCTAAGCTGGCTGGGTCTCTTAGTCTTATTATTGGTGCTACTGTGTGAAGTACTGTGTTGAAACGGCTACGATTTAGCCGCTGCAATTTAGCCGCTACGACGTCCTTTCGATGCTGCCGAGTATCGACGTAAACGAAACGAGACTTTATTAACTTTTTCTTCATTTCAGTCTCCATAAAGTAATAAACATAAATGCGATCCATGTACCTAAGTCAAGTGACTAACTGCAGCTACTTTACGACCGTTCCCTAATTGGGCTTCTTAGCTATATAACCTCAATTCACAATCAAGGGGTCCAAAACCCCAAAAACATAGGGATAGATTAAGCAGAGTATGCGAATTATCTCTCAGAAACGGACCTTCATCCTTTTTCTGGAAATCTTTCTATAAAATTCGATTTTGAGACAAAAAATTTTCGCGGTCTCATACCAGTTGCATTTAAATTATTTGGCAGAACGACATGACGTAAGTCTATATAAGACTTAATCAGGCACTATAACACTAAAATTCCTCATTCCCCAAACGCGATTCAGATTCCAGGTATTCAGTCAATCAATTTCAGTGGCCACCGCATTGGCATTCAAGTGATCCCCAGCATGGACTATAAACAGTTACAGGGTAGACACACGCACCCAAGCACTAACCCTAGACGTGGGGGTTGAACGAACGTTCCCTAGAAGCGTCATGTCAATAAATGGAGCGCCACTGTGGCGGTTTGTTTTTTCATTTTATTATTCGTCTTGCACCTCACACTGGCCCAAAGTATGTCTGAGCATTAACAGCCAGGAAAAATATGTGGTCGCATTCCTGCATTTTTTTCAATTCAATGAGAAAATCAATTTTATAGAAATTCTGATGATCGAGATGATACAAGGAATACATCTATACGCATCCTCTTCACTATTCATTCCATCTGCCAGTTTCCATACCGCATATCGCAAGTTAGACTTTGTCCATCAGCCCTCCATAATGCCTACATGTCCCAAACTTGTCCGTGATTCGAAATCATAGTACACCGCACTGATTTGCTAAAACTGTGACATCGTCGTCAATATATTGGACGCGATTCGTGTGTAAATATTGGTCAGGGGGGGCATACGTGGTTAGTACCAATCTAAGTCGAGCGCGTAGCGTTCAAGAGAATTTTTCGTTCACCAATAATACAGCGCCCCAGGGCCCCACGCCCGCCCCCCCCCCCCACCCCAAGATTGTCAGGAAAGGCACTTCCCACCCTATGCCGTGAGCAAAATCACTGAATTCACAATGATATTTCCGAAAACTGATAAATGTTTACTTCTTACACTCTTCATCGGGCCTTCTTCCTACAAACCTCTCTGGTTTTAAGAGTCTTCCGTTGCCCCAAAACCCCTCCAATTGGGTTTATATTGGGGGCCGCATCTTGGGAATTTGCTCGAACATCACTGTCGTGAAAAATGTGCATTTCTCAGGTCTTTGATTGAAAAATATAGAGCCAGTCAGTAGAGAATTTTGTCATTTTTTCAGATTTGTTTCCGTTCAAATTTTTCAAGTGGTCAAATTTTACATTTTCCAGAACTGTTTTGTCCCGCCTCCGCACCTATATTTATATATTATATATATAGTGCCAAACTCAATCATGATAACCTCCATACTGATTACACGCTCCCCGTGTCCCCTGCCCAGTCGTTTCAGGCCCCATGTAGGGCATCACAACCCAACTCAATCCTGTATCAGTGAACATGGAAACTCCACTTGGAACACAGCCGGTGAGTCCCCCCCATTGCCTCATTTCCGTACACCCATGAATGTGTTCCACCCAGCCAGCACCTACATATGGGAAAGTGATGACAGATCTACAGAGACAATAAGATAAACATAAAATGTAAACCAAACTATCCATTCTCTCACAGAGAGCTCAATAGGAAAAGCTGTGGATAGACTAATTGGGGTAATTAGGTGATTCATGAAATCGAATGTACTAAAATAATGCAAACAAAAATGTCACAATCATTAACAAACAGGAAAAGCCAAAAGGCTTCGTGATTTCTTGACTTATCCTGACTTGATCAAGCTGAGCATTGTCAAGTTAATGATGCTTACAAAGATTTTGAAATAGAATCATGTAGTAATGGGACTCACATACAATGTATACCAGAACTGCAGGCACTTCTGCTTCTGGCAAGTTACCAAGATTTTCAGACTTTGGATCTCTTGACAATCAGAATGACCTTTGACCAGACCTCGAAAGGGATCATGTAGCATTATGGGGAAAAAACCCCCCCATAAACCTGTCTGAGCTTCTTCCACCCAGGTGTGGATCGAGTTATCGTTTAAAACGCTCTAACCTTGGCCAAATTATTGATTCTGCACAATTTTCCATCCTATCCCAAAACTGACCCTCTGTCCACACCAAAAACAATAGGGTCTCTGTCCTCCAATAAGAAAATGTTTATACCGAATTTCAAATTGATCGGACTAACTATTTTGGACTTACCATGTAACAAGATTTTCAGACAATTACCTCTCGTGACCTCAGATGACGTGACCTGACCCAAAAACATAGAGATCATGTACTCATTTTGGGGAACCCATATTTATACCAAGTATGAACCTTCAACCATTAGGTGGGATTAGAGTATCGAGACGGGGGCACGAAGAAACGCAGCCGCGAGGGGAGTTCTTTGTTTTGTCCATGCATCATTACCCTCGTATATAAGCAAAATACAACAGTTCTGAAGCTACATGCCAGTGTCCTTTAATGAGGCTGGGCGTCACACACACCTTGTCAATGTATAAAAAAAGGTTCTGTGTCAAAGCCAAAGGACTGGAAAGAATAAACTGCTCTGGGTCGGCCAATTTGGGACTGTTTCTTGGCCAATCCTCCAAGGCCTACAATCTTCAATGAGACAGGTTTATCACATAGGATGAGTGCTGTGATGCTGGAGCAATTCTATGCCAAGCGCGCACAACATGCGATCACTAGGATTCCATAAGGGTGGTATGAATGTGAAAAACCTAATTTTGCGGGGGATTTTGCGTATTAGAAGGAATATTAAAACTGTATAAGGGCCATGAATATCTAGTACCTCATGGATGAGGAGGGTTAATTGCTTTAGTAGGAATTAAATATTCCAAAGAATCAATTGCAGTGAGCGGCACTACTTGCGGATCCGTACACATCGTAAATTTGCCTACTCGGTGACCGGTCCATTTATTTGGAGGATTTTCTCACTGTTACGGACTTGTCTCATCTCTGCAAACTCGCCAAAACAACCGCGCACACTTTAGAAAGTGTAATGTTCGGACTCGCAAGAAGCGCTATTTATCATTGCCAGCTGTCGCATACGAAATCCGCAGCTATGGGTTCCCAGCCTTAGCTTGATTGAAATCACCCAATTGTGACTTCTACCCAAAATTGACCCCCCGACTGACAACAAAATCAATAGGCTACTATACGACATAGGGAAGTTATAATCAAGTTTGAACCGCTGATCCGAACAGGAAGTCTGAGTTGTTACAAGGTAGGTGCTTCACACAGACGTACACTCACGTGCGCGCGCACACATACACACACAGACAAACACGCAGTAACGTGTGAAAAGTTGGTAAATTGGGGGGATTCCTCCGTCCAAATTGATAACTTGAAAATGTAGGTTGCCCGCATATGGAGGGTAGAGCCTCTTTGCTTTTGGTTCCTGTTGAAGGTCGCTCAAGGTAAAGAGAGGTGAAAACGAAAACACATCGTGAGCATGATATCAGGGGATTGCAAGGATCAATAAAATCCTAAGTGAGAATGTAAGGTTTTGGTTATAGTTCAAGGTCATACCAGGTTATAAAAAACGGGAATACTTGTGAGCACAATATCGTGAGATGTATGCATTAATCAACAACATTAAACCAACAAGTAGAAGTGTAGGTTGCAGATATCGAAGTGTGAAAGATATGAAGATTGAAGTCCTTGAACTGGGAAACCTGTCTAAAAAAGAGGAGAAAAGCCAGGCTTGTACTCTTCGAGTTATCAATGGCATGGTGGCAGTTCCAAATGGAATGAGACTATGTGGGTGTGGCCACTACATCCAAACCCCCCATAAATTTCAAGCCTTCCAGTACACTGTCTGCTCTCGAACTATTAGAGACTGGGATTGAAACTACCAACCCCTGTTAAGGAAAAACCCCAGTTTTGAAGTGTTAATTAAGGCCAGCCTGCCCACACACAGTTACTAGTGCTGCCCGATGCTCACTGTACAAACCAACATCCCCGCTGCGATACCCGAGAAGTGTTTTAGCTAGTACCAAGCTTCTGCAATGTCAAGAGCACAATATCAGGAGGTTGAAGGCGCCAATGAATTTCAGGTCAGGATGTAGACTGCAGATGCAGAGTCTTCAAGGAAGGCCAAGTAATGAAAATACTCAAGAACACAATATTCTGGGGATATTCAGCAACAATGAACATCTAAGCATGTCGGTTGCGGAAAATGAATAGGTAAATCCTGGATATTTTTTTTTTTACTAAGGAGGACAAGGTGTTCAAGATCAGGGAAGGTCAAATACGACAATGCTTGTGAGCTTGTGGTACCAGAATATTGCAATCATCAATCAACTTTGAGGGGGTGTGGAAGTTGCTCTTTGAAGTGGGAGGTCATCCTGATCCAATGTCAGAAATGGCCCTTTTTTTTTATTTCCGAGAGGAACAGAACTTGTTAGGACGTAAAACACTGGAGCTAGGTAATATGAGGATGGCCAAGTCCTTTTTTATCAAACCAGTTCACAGCCATCAAAGAGATCAAATTATAAAAAAGCTCGCCAGTATGATATTTGATGGAGAGACCAACATTTATCAAGTTCACTGAGATTAGACACACATAGCAGATATGAAGAGAAGGAACCCCATTACTTTTTGGCCAGTCCAAGGTCAAGCAAGGCCTCCCCCCAAGAACTAGCCTTGAAGAACACAGATGTTGATTGAGTTTCAAGTAATCATGTAGCTTTCAGATATGAAGTGAACAGGTCCCATTGTTTTAGGGGCTAGGTTTAGAGGTAAAATTCGGCATCTGGAGAACGCAAACATTTACTTATTAAAATTAGGCAAATAGTTTCATATGCAAATGAAATAATGCCACCTACAAGCCGGACGACACCCGAAATGCTGAAGGTTAGTAATAGGAACAGTTGAAGTTCGCAGGAGCAGAAATAGTCTTATTTATTTCAATAAAACAACTTTTAGTACACTGACACTGCACACGCAGCATAAAATGGCTGGAATCTAGTAACCTTTTAACGTTAATTCACACACTGTTATATGAAGCACCGTATAACACACTGGGTATAGAATATATGATTTTACTTTCATGTAATATAAATGAATAGCATATTTATGGAACCTTGAATGTCCTTCGCCTTGTTCGTCTAGAAAAGAAATAAGATACATCTCCTATTTACAAAAACAGTTGACAAGGTGCAGAGGGTAAGGGGGACAAGGTGCTCAGGTCGTTATCTTTGTCGATTATATACATCCATTAAAATGCTAAAATTGAAAAGTTGAATATTCAGTAGGTGCAAGATGTGAGTGGAATGAACTGCGAGAATGCTTGATTAGAATAAATTCTATTAAAAAAGCAACCAGTCATTGTTAGCTTTTAATGGAAGCAACGTGCAAGCAGATATACTAATGAATTGGTCTGAGAAAAAAAATACCTATTATCAGACATAATGAACACTGGAACTAAGAATTCATAACCTGGTAACTGATCGAAATTCCTTTCTTATGAATACACAGATGCAAGTAATTCATGCTGAATATTCCGTCAGTTTTTCAACTTATAAAAAAATGAAATATCCTTTGGTACATGTTCCACCATTGAAAGCAACCTAGCGGGTAATGATCAGATTCAACAATGATCAGATGAAACAACTCTCTAAAACTGATTTGAGTATTAACTCATAGCAACCTTTACTCAACTTTAATAGCAACTACATTTTTTTCGGGATGCTTTTGCAACCTCGCCATCGACCTATGCATAATCAACACATTGTAGGGACGCTCTTTTTTCTGCACAGAGGGGCTGCAACAACATTGTCATCTTGGAAATAACCTCCCCCTAATTTTGGGCAAGTGTTTTTCAAAATGGAATGTCTAGAGCATGAAATATTCCACAGTGGTTACAGGTTACAGTTTCTGGCAATCCCTAGAAGGCCCCTGGTGGAAGCATCAAGTAGTTGCAAATATATGCAATGTGGGATACAATACAATTCAACAAATGTCTTTTCAATAGAAGTATATTGGTAATGGCATCTAAATAATTATGTGGACCCAGGAGAAGGGATGAACCACAGTTCATTGTACCGGAATGTATAACAAGCGCTGGTGTTTTTTCTGAAAATATTTTTTCTATCAAAATTTTCCTTGCGGATTTACAGCACAAGTTGATATTACATATTTTATACAGCACACAGCGAATAATGAAAGCACACAAATAATACATTCAGAGGGGTAGAGGAACGTGATGTCTTTGTATAGACGAAATAATTAACATGAATAACTGAAGAGTGTTTCAGCCAAAAATAACAAGTAGTCACTGTAGTTCTGAAGACATTGACTGATACTATATTCATTTCAATAGGATCGAGCTCTTGATCAAATAAGGGCACACATGCATTTTTGACTAACTGTGATTCTTGCGTGCTTATAAAAGCACTGTCAAAATCATACAGAAGGGTCAAAACAAAGTTTGGTCAAAAAGTTTGGGTGTTTCAACAATCAGATTAATGGTTATTCTTCGCATGTTTGTCTTTTCGTTGGTATAATGTGCCTTGGACATATGCGTATGATTTCATAGTTCCGAGAATCTATGTTTTAGTAAACGCGAGTGCTTCATTGATTGCAATCGCGGCAGCAATGACAATCCCTATGCAGTCACTTACGCCCCAGGACCATTTATTCATTGTACAACAGATATAGATAATTCAGCGATCGGTTTCTACAAGCATACAGTCATTTGCAGACATTCTGTAATAATGCTATTGATTGCGACTCCAGTAATACCAACACACTACAGATCCACAGAGGACTTAGTCATCTTCGGTTGGGATAAATGCCAACGTGTGCGAATTCACTCACACTTGCGAAAATCAGTGTAATGATGTCATTGAAAGTGTGTTCATGAGCCAAGGATATGTTGGGCAAGAAATTTATCGGGCAGAAAATTGCCAAAGGGGCATCCCCAAGGTATTCGTACAAATGTGGCAAATTAAACATTTGATGACCTCAAAGTGACCTCCACTTTGGTCATGACCAAATGTTACGCTGCATTAACAGTTCTGTGTAAGTATGGTTTAGAGAGCTATCGCGTTGATGCGAAAATCTCTGGTGGAAAAGAAAAAAAAATCTCAACATGTGGGATATAATTAGTAATGTGAGTATTCCACAAGGTACTGAAGTCAAGATTTAGGACTAAGAATAAACTAAGTAAATTAGTGATGCTCCCACATTATTGTTAAGGGGGCAACAATTCTGGAAGACAATGAGCAATACGTATAATATTATTCTTCAATATTGATGTTGTGACTTAGCCTACAGTATAGCACTCTTATGGTATATATGTACAGAGGAAGGTGGTGTTTTTTAAATATTTTTTTTTATAATAAATATGAATATTTACAGCCCTTTTAGAATGGTTCTCTCGGTGGTTTATTTTCTTTCCAAGAATATTGTTGAATATAATTGTATTCAACAATACTAAGTTTGAATCTCCTCTTCCTACAGTGACACCACTATCTATGCCATTGTTGAAATACACTCACACTGGGTGAATTTGTGAAAAAACAATTACTAATTTAATGGACGGTAAGAGAATGACCGTACACACTTTAAAGAGGAGATAGCTCATTTACAAATTCCTCATTCCAGACCTCCAGGCTCCAAAATCTCATTCAGCATATTTTAACAGCACCAATATGCCTCAATGTTTTGTACTTCAAGTAATGACAATATGCTTTACATTTCCCTGCCAATTAAAATATTGTTATATGTTAGTATTTAAACTCTCTATATTACATCACATTTAATTCTCTCTCAAATTGCATTAAGTATAACTATTTCTGATAGCTTGAAATACTGTTTATATTTCAACAACACTCTAATGTAAAATAAAATTGTCAACAGTTACAAACACCAACTCATGCTTATAATTGCATTTTTTTTCCCTCTCCACACAATGACAAATCATGACATGCTACTATATACAGTGTCCTGACAATGAAATTTATTTATGATAATAAATACAAACCTCTTATATAACATAACTTCCAGATGTACATTCAGTTCAGTGTCACCAATATTTCTGATAATTTGAAATACCAACTATAATTACAAATAATACATCACTCAATAAATGCAATTCACTAACATCATAAATATAAATCTTTCATCATCACTAGTCATTCAAGCTGACAATAGCGATGCCACAACCCTGTTAATCCAGTGGGCTCTCGGTCCGTTTAGATGGTAGAAGCACTGGAAACAATGACCAGTTCGTTAGAGTGCACCGTGGTCGAGGGGTACCAACGGGCGCTGGTCTTGTTACACGGGGACGTTGTAGGTTGGCTTTTTCTCAACTTACCTTCATTCCAGGCTTGAGCCAGATATTGGAATGTATCAACGAGGAATCTTGGGCAGTCGATTCTTTTATTACCATCTTGTCACGGTCCCACCTGGCGCCCTCTAGAAACAGCCCTGTCATATAAAGGGTTGTTTAAGAGAGTCAGTACACTTTACACAACAATGTCTTCTTGTTTTGAGGAATCCACATGAGAAATTAACATGGGCATCATTTAACGTTTAAGAGAAATAATTACTTACCTCGCTCCTTCTTTGGCCTCACACTTGCCTCACACTGCACATGCATGGATTACCCTTCGTCTTACAATCTCCCGCTAGGCTGGAGCTTCCCTCTTTGCTTAGTCCCTTTTGTGTGTGTGCCCCTCCTCATGTCACTTTGCTAAAAAAATAAAATAAAATTTCCAGCTCCAGTTATTTCTCTTACTGCAGTAACTTACCAGAAACGCATGCCCCATCCTCCGGTCTCGCAGTGATGTCCCTCTCATGTTTTGTAACCTCAAACTCAACCGAGCGATCGATGGGGATGTGTACTTCTTGATAGTTCTGACTCACACCTAGACCAGAAAAAATATACAGTGGGATGAAATTGTTATAAATGGAAACATTAGTGAATCAGTTTTTCACACACAGATGAAACCTCCAGCATTGGATGGCAAGCACTCTGCCAACTGGATATGATGACCATGATATTCAGTTCACATCATCATTAAGGAACCAGACATAGTGGCAACATGAAACAAATGAAAATGGGTTGGGTCTTGAACCAGTAGCTTGCTGTTTTAACAGCTTAGAGGGGGATTTGCCTTTGGCAGATAATAATTAGAATCTAAAGATGGAATCTGGATGAAGCTTGGCTGGAGAGTTTGGGAACTGGTGATCGAAACTTTCCCTTCCCGGGTTATACCCTTGGGCAAGGTACTTTAGATCTCCAATTGCACTCACCCCACCCAGGGCATAATTGGGACCGCTGTGAGGAATTTGAAGTACAATCGTGCACCCTATAATGACATCAACGTATACTCTCGGGATTGCCGGAGAGCGTACTGGTTTCTGAGAGCAGGTAATACTGTAATTGTTATGATGATCGTTTAGCTCATCATTACATAGAAAATATGCTATTATCATGAAAACATAGGGGGACTGTTCTACATCGGGATGGTTCAGACATTGCGATTGGTCCTTCATATTGCGCGGGTATTCAGGCCATACTGATAAAAGACTCGTCTTGATTATCATACACGACACAACACTGCTTTTCGGAGTGTGACTGGCTCTGCGGGGTAAATAACCATGCGAACAGCAGATAACTATCGTCTGCGCTCAAAATGAACGATTGGGATGAAGTTACTCGCTCAATGGCATGATAAGGACGGGGTTTGATCAGCTTGACAAACAAAAAACATTCAATTAACTGGTCCCACTTATGTGACTAAATATGCAACTCAAAAATTATTGACTGGCCATAATTCAAAACCATTTTCCTCTCAATTTGTCAATGGATGAAGCACCTTTGTGCCAATTAATTTCAGTGTCCGATGATGACTCTGATGTTTTGGAACTTTTTGAAAGTATGAATATAATAAGAATAATATACAGCATTGTGTATAGCGCTCAATGCAGAGCCTCTGAGTGCTAAGAAGGCAAATCCTAAAGGGGAAAAATGGAGTAAAGGTGGGATTCACCCGAGACTTGAAGAGTCAACACTTGGTGACATGCAAATGTCCGTTGGGAAGGGTCATTCCCCAAATAGGTCCGGCCCAGGAGAAACATTCGCTCTCCATATTTACGTTATTTTGTCCTTCTCTGGCCTTGTTTAATAGATTGAGACGTGAAGATGACCGTCTGGTGCGAGAATGCGATACGGCGTCAATGTATTCATAAGATAACTCGGAGCGGGTGCCATGATATCTATCATAAGCAATATCTCTTGAAGGGACTACGGGCCTGATAGGAAGCCAGTGGAGGTTTTCCAGCACGGTGTAATAGGTTGCCCTGGTTGACAACGGGTGACAATCCGGGCATCCGCATTTTGTGATTGCTGAAGCTTTGGTGAGTTTCGGAAAGAGGTAGACAAAAGCAAGCCATTTACAAGAAGTCGAGGTGGCAGTTAAAAGGCATGTGCAACTTGCTCCGCAGTTTTCTGATCAAAGAATTTACGTAGCTTTTCAAGAGTAATGACGCCTACCAGCCAGTGCGACACATGTTACGATAATTTTCTGGACGGTAAGGAGAATGACCTACACACTTGAAAGAGGAGATAGCATTTACAAATTCCTCATTCCAGACCTCCAGGCTCCAAAATCTCATTCCAGCATATTTTAACAGCACCAATATGCCTCAATGTTTTGTACTCAAGTAATGACAAATATGCTTCTACATTCCCCGCCAATTAAATATTGTTACGGTAGTATAAACTCTCTATATTACATACACATTTAATTCTCTCGCAAAATTGCGTAAGTATAACTATTTCTGATAGCTTGAAATACTGTTTATATTTCAACAACACTCTAATGGAAAAAAAATTTGTCAACATTTACAAACACCGAATCATTGCTATAATTGCATTTTTTTTCCCTCATCCACACAATGAAACATTCATTAATTGCTACTATATACAGTTTCCTGACCAAATGAAATTTATTTATGATAATAATACAAACTCTTCAATAACATAAACTGCCAGATGTACATTCAGTTCAGTGTCACCAATATTTCTGATAATTTGAAATACCAACTATATTACAAAAATAAACATCACTCAATAAATGCATCACTAAAACATCAGAATATAAAGATTGCAATTCATCATAGTCATCAACGTGACAGAGCGATGCCACACCCCTGTTAATCCAGTGGCTCTCTGGTCGGTTAGAATGGTAGAAGCAAGAACATTGACCAAAGTTAGTGAGTGAAACGGTGGTCGAAGAGGGTACCAAGGGACGGGCTTTGGGTCTGTACACGGGACAGTGAGGTTGGCTTTCTCAAACTTAGCCTTCAGTCCAGGCTGGCCAGAGTGATGGGGAATGGTCTCAAAGCGGATCTTGGGCAGCGATTATTGATTACCATCTTGTCACGGTCCCACCTGGCGCCCTCTAGAAACAGGCCCTGTATACAAGAGGGGTTTTTGGTTTAAGAGAGTTCAAGTAAACTTACACAACAAGGGTCTTCTGTTGAGGAATCAACATGAGAATGAACAGGGGGCATCATTAACAGTTTAGAGAATAATTACTTACACGCTCATTCTTTGCCTCACAGCACATGCATGGATTACCTTCGTCTTACAATCTCCAGCTAGGCTGGATCTTCCCTCTTTATTAGTCCTTTGGGGTGTGCCCCTCCATGTCACTTGCTACAAAATAAAATAAAATTTCCGCTCCAGTTATTTCTCTTACTGCAGTACTTACCAGAACGATGACCCCCATCTCGGTTCGCAGTGAGGCGTGCTCATGTTTCGTAACCGCAAAACTCAATACGGGCGATCGATGGGGATGGTGACTTTCTGCATAGTTCTGACTCACACCTAGGACCAGAAAAATATACAGTGGGATGAAATTGTTATAAATGGAAACAGTAGTGAACAGTTTCACAACAATGAAACCCCAGCATTGGATGGCAAGCACTCTGCCAACTGGATATGATAGACCATGATATCAGTTCACATCATCATTAAGGAAACCAGACATAGTGCAAACAAAATGGGTTGGGTCTTGAACCAGTAGTCTTGCCTGTTTTACGCTTACAGAGGGGGATTTGCCTTTTGGCAGATAATAAAATTAGAATCTAAAAAGATCGGAAATCGGATAGCTTGGCTGGTAGAGTTGGGACTGGTGATCGAAACTTTCCCGTGGACCCTTGGGCAAGGTACTTTGGCTCCATTGCCTCACCCCAGCCAGGCGATAATTGGGAACCTGTGAGGAATTTGAGTACACTATGCACCTATAATGACATCAACTTATACTCTCTGGGATTGCCGGAGAGCGTACTGGTTCCTGAGAGCAGGGTAATATCTGTAATTGTATGATGAAATCGTTTAGCTCATAATTAAATAGAAAATATGCGATTATCATAACATAGGGAAGGAATGTTCCCATCGGGATGGTCAGAAAATTGAGAATTTGAGTCCTTCATATGCGGGGGGTATTTCAGGCCGACTGATTAAGGACTCGGTCTGATTATCATTACACCGACACAACCACTTCGTAGTGTGACTGGATATGCGGGGTAAATAACCATGCGAACAGCAGATAACTAATCGTCTGCGCTTCAAAAATGAACGATTGGGATGAACGTGACTCGCTCAATGGCATGATAAGGACTCGGGTTTATCAGCTTGACACAAAAAACATTCATTAACTGGTCCCACTATGTGACTAAAATATGCCACTCAAAAATTATGTACTGGGCCAATTAAATTCACAACAATTCTCTCATTTGTCATGGATGAAGCACCTTTGTGCCAATTAATTTCAGTGTCCGATGATGCTCTGATGTTTGAACTTTTTGAAAGTTGAATGGCATGTTTCAAGTCATGGATCAAACTTTGAGAGCTTTTACCAGTAAAAAGGAAGTGTGAAAGTAGAATCCAGCGAGCCAGAAGATGGGGGCGCTCCACCATCGATCCAGTCCTGGAAGAACTCAATCTGGAATAAGGCAGAGGGTAGCAAATGAATGGTGTATCATCATACATCATCATCATCATCCAGTTTTAATACGGTGTTGTCTCTGAACGCGAGGGTGGCCGCCAATACGTGTTGTCATCTCGTAGAGATTTTTTGAAGCAGTGTTTTTTTATGACTGAATGCCCTTCCTAATGTCAACTTGTTTTACAGATCAGGAACTGGCTACTTGATTCGGGGTACCACACTAGATTGAGTCGCAGACCGAAAGCTGGAAGAGCTCATCCACCCTCAAGCGTTTGTCAATCAGCGTTTCCCTCCCCCTCCCTCCCTTCTCCTACGTGGAATGCCTCGCGACGGCTAGGGAGCCCCACCTACCCCAAGAGGACGTAACCCCGCCAGGAGGGCACACCGTGTAGGCCTTGCCCGAGGGCCACTGGGCTAGCAAGGCACAGGATCCGGATTCCCTGTGAGGTACCGAATGTACCCGACATACCTTATCAGATATAAAGAGAGGAATTTGAGTACTAGCAGTTCAGTAAATTGAGAATGCAAGTGAATGGGGTTACAGCCTGTGATGGAATCTCAGTTTTTTGGGATATTCAAGGATATTCTCTAGTATTTTTTTCTCACTAATCCCAGAGACCAAGTGCTGGCTGTGTACATGCCCTTTCATAGACATGTTATTCATTGCCAGGATATGGAGGAGCCTCCCATATACAAACTAAGGTTGTATGCGGAAAACAATCATGAAGATTTTCTATAAGACTATTCTGAGTTTGGTCCAGTCATGATAATTTTTGGAGTAGGCCAGGATGGGTCAGAACAAAGAGTTGGAACAAAGTGGTGTAGAAATGTGATGCGTCATGTCAAATTTGGGGTGGTCAGAGGGGGGGGTAGTATAGGGTTTGAAACACCCAGGGCTAGGATCCCTATACGTGAATGCGGGATGCCGACATGACACAATGATAGTGATTGACGCGAGTACGAACATGAGGGTACTTAAATATTCTCAATGGTTTGCAGAGATAGAGCAAGTCATTAAAGGCTTATAATCAAAAAATGTAATGGGAATCAGAATATCAGAATATAAGTTTGCCATGCCAGTGGTGCTCTTGGATTACGTCAGTGAAGAGCGAACTGTATATAAACCTGGACTTCACTGTAACATATTCCCTAACCCCCTTGCAAGGAGGTCAGCCACATACCCTCCCAGGGGTTTGAGGAGGGTTAAGACTTGGCCGCCCACATGGCTGGAACTTCCCTACCCAGCATGCTGTCCAAGGACATCCTCTAGCGCTGATACATTCACAACAAGACCTGCAAACATAGGGATGAGAGGATGAAGCAATCAGTGGTGGCGCCTGAACTCTGCGATAATTAAAGTTAGAGAGGATTGATACGATATGCTACTGTAGGCAGTTCAGTGGATCGCCGAGGTCAAGGGGCCTGGCCTTTGGGGGTCCAGAGGCAAAGCCTCAGTGGGGGTCCCGCGAGCTCCATGATTCTTGAAACTGTGCATTTTGGTGGCAGTAGTATTCAGACAATTTAAAATAAATGAGCTGCACCTGGGAATAAGGATTCTTCTTTGTGTGTCCCAAATTTGCCCGGAGCAATTGCAAGTTTTAATTTTTCTCTAGTCACGTGCCAAAACTGGGGGGGGGGGGGACAAAGGGGGAGGGGGGCACGACGAAAACGGAAAACCGACAATGCAACAATACAATACAATGTGTAGATAGCAGTTAGCCAAAATGACCATCGTTTAGCATTATCAAAGTATATAAGAAGGTTAAGTCTGGTCAGTTGTGGTTGTAGAGTAAAAAAAACAATGTTTTTATGTAGTTTTTTCAAATGAACCAATCAATTTTTGTTCAGAACTTGAACTTGTTTGTTGGCCTTGAACTGATGAGCTCACAGCCCTATCATTCACGTAATTGCAGTATCATCACTCAGTGAACAATATGCTATAAGTTGTTTGTGGCGTTGCAAGAGTGCTAATACTTCTTCTGTCTTAATGCCCTGAAAGTTAAGCCTTGGTATATCTAGACACTTTAAAGAAGAGAAGGACAGTAGTCGCTAGTGTCGATTCACGTTCACATAGCCCGGGTTCCCAGAGCTCTTGAAACGTGTCCTGGAGCCAGATGTCAAATAAGAAAGTTATGGCAATTATTTATAATACTATGGATACTAAGCATGTACCAACACATACCAGGAATAGAGGTATAAGCCTACTGGTGATCGAAAGAGAATACCAAAATGCCATTAGTTACTCCTACTAGCTAATCTCCCCTTCACCCCTGTAGTCACCCTGTCCCCCCCCCCACACCCTCTCCCTCTCATTGCACCTAGTACATTTGCTGCTATTTGCAGCCAAATAGAGTTAGAACCATGAGAGTCAATGGCATGATAAGGACTCGGGTTTATCAGCTTGACACAAAAAAACATTCATTAACTGGTCCCACTATGTGACTAAAATATGCCACTCAAAAATTATGTACTGGGCCAATTAAATTCACAACAATTCTCTCATTTGTCATGGATGAAGCACCTTTGTGCCAATTAATTTCAGTGTCCGATGATGCTCTGATGTTTGAACTTTTTGAAAGTTGAATGGCATGTTTCAAGTCATGGATCAAACTTTGAGAGCTTTTACCAGTAAAAAGGAAGTGTGAAAGTAGAATCCAGCGAGCCAGAAGATGGGGGCGCTCCACCATCGATCCAGTCCTGGAAGAACTCAATCTGGAATAAGGCAGAGGGTAGCAAATGAATGGTGTATCATCATACATCATCATCATCATCCAGTTTTAATACGGTGTTGTCTCTGAACGCGAGGGTGGCCGCCAATACGTGTTGTCATCTCGTAGAGATTTTTTGAAGCAGTGTTTTTTTATGACTGAATGCCCTTCCTAATGTCAACTTGTTTTACAGATCAGGAACTGGCTACTTGATTCGGGGTACCACACTAGATTGAGTCGCAGACCGAAAGCTGGAAGAGCTCATCCACCCTCAAGCGTTTGTCAATCAGCGTTTCCCTCCCCCTCCCTCCCTTCTCCTACGTGGAATGCCTCGCGACGGCTAGGGAGCCCCACCTACCCCAAGAGGACGTAACCCCGCCAGGAGGGCACACCGTGTAGGCCTTGCCCGAGGGCCACTGGGCTAGCAAGGCACAGGATCCGGATTCCCTGTGAGGTACCGAATGTACCCGACATACCTTATCAGATATAAAGAGAGGAATTTGAGTACTAGCAGTTCAGTAAATTGAGAATGCAAGTGAATGGGGTTACAGCCTGTGATGGAATCTCAGTTTTTTGGGATATTCAAGGATATTCTCTAGTATTTTTTTCTCACTAATCCCAGAGACCAAGTGCTGGCTGTGTACATGCCCTTTCATAGACATGTTATTCATTGCCAGGATATGGAGGAGCCTCCCATATACAAACTAAGGTTGTATGCGGAAAACAATCATGAAGATTTTCTATAAGACTATTCTGAGTTTGGTCCAGTCATGATAATTTTTGGAGTAGGCCAGGATGGGTCAGAACAAAGAGTTGGAACAAAGTGGTGTAGAAATGTGATGCGTCATGTCAAATTTGGGGTGGTCAGAGGGGGGGGTAGTATAGGGTTTGAAACACCCAGGGCTAGGATCCCTATACGTGAATGCGGGATGCCGACATGACACAATGATAGTGATTGACGCGAGTACGAACATGAGGGTACTTAAATATTCTCAATGGTTTGCAGAGATAGAGCAAGTCATTAAAGGCTTATAATCAAAAAATGTAATGGGAATCAGAATATCAGAATATAAGTTTGCCATGCCAGTGGTGCTCTTGGATTACGTCAGTGAAGAGCGAACTGTATATAAACCTGGACTTCACTGTAACATATTCCCTAACCCCCTTGCAAGGAGGTCAGCCACATACCCTCCCAGGGGTTTGAGGAGGGTTAAGACTTGGCCGCCCACATGGCTGGAACTTCCCTACCCAGCATGCTGTCCAAGGACATCCTCTAGCGCTGATACATTCACAACAAGACCTGCAAACATAGGGATGAGAGGATGAAGCAATCAGTGGTGGCGCCTGAACTCTGCGATAATTAAAGTTAGAGAGGATTGATACGATATGCTACTGTAGGCAGTTCAGTGGATCGCCGAGGTCAAGGGGCCTGGCCTTTGGGGGTCCAGAGGCAAAGCCTCAGTGGGGGTCCCGCGAGCTCCATGATTCTTGAAACTGTGCATTTTGGTGGCAGTAGTATTCAGACAATTTAAAATAAATGAGCTGCACCTGGGAATAAGGATTCTTCTTTGTGTGTCCCAAATTTGCCCGGAGCAATTGCAAGTTTTAATTTTTCTCTAGTCACGTGCCAAAACTGGGGGGGGGGGGGGACAAAGGGGGAGGGGGGCACGACGAAAACGGAAAACCGACAATGCAACAATACAATACAATGTGTAGATAGCAGTTAGCCAAAATGACCATCGTTTAGCATTATCAAAGTATATAAGAAGGTTAAGTCTGGTCAGTTGTGGTTGTAGAGTAAAAAAAACAATGTTTTTATGTAGTTTTTTCAAATGAACCAATCAATTTTTGTTCAGAACTTGAACTTGTTTGTTGGCCTTGAACTGATGAGCTCACAGCCCTATCATTCACGTAATTGCAGTATCATCACTCAGTGAACAATATGCTATAAGTTGTTTGTGGCGTTGCAAGAGTGCTAATACTTCTTCTGTCTTAATGCCCTGAAAGTTAAGCCTTGGTATATCTAGACACTTTAAAGAAGAGAAGGACAGTAGTCGCTAGTGTCGATTCACGTTCACATAGCCCGGGTTCCCAGAGCTCTTGAAACGTGTCCTGGAGCCAGATGTCAAATAAGAAAGTTATGGCAATTATTTATAATACTATGGATACTAAGCATGTACCAACACATACCAGGAATAGAGGTATAACGCCTAACTGGTGATCAGAAAGCTGACATACCAAATGCCATTCTGTTACTCCTACTAGCTAATCTCCCCCTTCTACCCCCCTGTCGTCTACCCTCCTCCCCCCCCCCCCCCCCCCCCCCGCCCCCTTTTCCCTCCTCATGCACCTAGTACATTTACTGCTATTTTTCAGCCAAATAGAGTTAGAACCATGAGAGTCAATCAGGCAATAGATTTCTAACTTATTTAAAAAAATTCCCCATTCTTTCTATATGGAGTATTTAATTGCGACATATGCAAGGTCTGGCAAGGGTATTATCTGTGGATACTACACTTCCGTCAACTGCGAGTCTTTACAAGGACACAGAATGGGCCAGTGCCAGTGATGTGATAGCGATGTGGAGGGGTAATCAACCCATTAGGCCAAAATGATTTTATCTGATTTCATACGGATTCAGAAAACCAATTGAGGCTCATCAGGACCTTGACTGTATTATTGAGGCTGACACCAGTGATAACTTGCCTTCTCTCCTCTTCCCCAGATGGGATATCGAGGCAGGGGTGTATCCAATCTGACCCGCTCCTGGGACGGTCGTTTCAGGTTCCCATCGGAATCTGTGGTAGCGCGACGTTACACCCCACAGCCAACCAGCAAGACGATTGCCAATATCCAAACATCCTCAGAAAATTCCCGGCACTACAGTGGAGCGAAGGACTAAACAAACAAATTGACCCAACTTGCAACAAGTACAACCACTTAGGAAAAAAATCCTGTGACTGCTGGGACTCAAACTTGGAATGTTTGTTTGAAAAGCATCACTAAACCACTCTAATACCACACTGCCACTCTTCCACTCGCTGACTTGAACCAACAAGTACGTGAGTTTATACATTTATTACACTGTACCACCAACAATACTCATATCTTACCTTTAATAGCCTTTTTAATGTTGATGAGGCTACTTCTGATGACCGACGTCAACCTGTTTTAAATCTTATGAGTTCTGCCTCATACGTGTTCATTGATTCCTCATAGGTCACTGGGTAACTGTTCATGACCTAGAAATGGAACGAGAGTATACAATTGAACAATGATTATAGCTATTCAACCTCTAATATTTCGTGCATAGTCATTAGACTGCTTGTGATGACAGACATCAATCTGTTGAATCTTATCAGGTCTTGCCTTAGTACATGTTTTCATTGATTATTCATAGGTCACTTGGTACTTGTTCATGACCCATATGATAAACCATAGTAATATACAATCCAAGGTATAGTTGGCTGATTCCTTAGATCATGGTGAATGAAGACCACTCAGTGCATATATGTAGGATCAGAGGCTGTACTGTTTTTATAGGCTGGGGGGTTTCGGCTTAAATTAATAGAAACTAATGTTGTTCGTTCAATGGTTATTTCTCTTTTGTTATATTGTGTTCCTGTGTGGCTCCGTCGTGTTTCGAAACTCAACTTAGTTTAATTAACAGACATCTCAGAAAGTATTATTCTATAGAGAATCAGCCTATTGAAGAATTGGTTCCCACATCACGCAAGGGGTGTTTAAGCTGATCCTAACCATCCTTACATCAGTATTATTTCTCCCCTTGTGGGTTGTATACCTCCCTTGTATGCGTACTGTCTTAGACATTCTTTTTTACCAAGGAGTATAAAACTTTTAAATTGTAACATAACTAGGTAATTTATTTGTGGATAGTGATTTGTATATTTTTATGCTGCATATTCCTTACTATGAATGATATCAATATTTTTTACTTACTTACTTAGGGTCAAATCAGGTTCGGATAGGCCTGAAAACATTTCTCCAGTTACAAATTCCCATGAAAATGTGTGTTCACTATTTATCACATTCGACATTTTAAAATGTGATGTATCCCCCCCCCCCTCTCTCCCCCAAAACAAACACACAACCACAGTTTATCAAGTACAGATGCTTACAAACTCCATGTTGAAATCATCAGGGAGCTTGGAGAGGATATCTTCAGCTAGGTCCTGTATGGTCTCCTGGGGGATTTCCCCTCACCAGCTGACTGACGAGGCAGGGTAAGCAGGATACCGTCAAATAGCTGTAGAGAGAATCAGAGACTTAAAGGCTATCTAGATCAATATCTGAAGTAAAGCGAATACTAATAACATGAACTTTAGTTGACTCCTGTTAGAGGCTCTCCACTTCCTACAGTGGATTACACTATAGCCACCACACTAATTTACTTTGTCCCCCCGATTACAACAAAGTTACGTTTCTCTGCCAATTACTAAATTACAGTTACCTAGACAGTCAATCTTTTTCTACTCACCTCCCTCAAATAATGGAAACCAAGAAATATTCAACATCTACTGAACAGAAATTTTCAGAATATTATATAGTGATGCTTGTGTTACAGGGAAGATTTTTATCCTACTTGACATATTTCTTTCAATTTGACTTATCAAATTCAAAATGTCAGTTTTCATGAACGGTGAAGGCGTTACCAGACTTGCTGAAGTTGTCTCGTTATAGTACAGAAACATGCATAAGTATATATGTCACACAGATAAAAAAAAAACGCCTGTCCGCAATATGTTTGTTACCCTAACATACCCAACCTGTAAAAATCTAGAAGAAATGGCCTCCGATATTGACTTTGACAGCTTTTATCGCCTAAATCATATCTGGACTACCGAATGAAATTATTTCATTCATTCATGAATATTGTATTTAAGGTGAGATAGGGTCTTACACCTTTTCCCCACCATAATTCCATGACTTATTCACCCCATACTGCCAGCTGCCTGACTGACAGAAAATTGCAATGAGTACTCAGTTACTTAACTATCAAAAATATATACATGAAAAGTTCTCCCCATTATTGGAATTCCATGACTTTACATGACTTTTGAAAGGCCCTATAGGTGTCAGGAATAAATTCCATGACTTTCCAACTTTTCCATGCCGGATGAGAACCTGTAATAGACCGACACTGCGTGAATGTAATTAAGTGGGCACGCACACAGCACAAGAGTAAATTCGCAGAACTAGTACATAGCATGTACATCATGTATTCATCCCATGAGAAATGTTGCCAAGGAAGGATAGCAGAATAATCTGTCAATATAGAGAAATCACTCTTCAAAATGGAACCCTGAAAAACCATTCTTTCTCAATAGTTCATTTTAACTGCATAAGTGGTTTCATTGAGAGGGAGTTTACTTATGAAGAAGAAATATGCATAGGCTTGGGTGGGCTTCTGAAAAAACTTAACTGAATACCACCTCCCATAGAAATGGTACCTGCATTGTCTCCTGGTTGTCTTTAGTGATGTCAGCATTCTCATGTAGACCATACACCTCAGGATTAGGTATGATAGGGAGGCTTCGGATGTAATCAATATAGCTCTGATAGGGGCCATGGTCGGGACAGAAGTATGTCCCACTGTCAGAAAACCTGTGTCACCATAGAACAAAAATAATTGCCAAGTCACAAAAAAATATACAAAATACATTAATAAGATAGGAGTACCAAATAGACATGGACATGGAAAAACTGTGAGTTTCAATGGTTCAGTTGCTGTTTTGATAACTTTTTACGATAATAAAATTTTCTCAACCTTTTTTTTAAATTAAATTGGAAAAAATACCATAAAATTATCTGTGTGTTGGACGTGCTGTCAAGGTGACGGGTACCAAAGACTTCCTAGATAATAGGTCCACCTCATAATAGAATCTGTGTAGTTGCAATTATTTCTCAGGCAACATGTAGATTTGCAGTCCAATTACATGCTTCCAATCCGCCTGGCTACAGCAGCTCTGGTCTGAAATGAGTGACTCTGTATAATCCTATTCCCAGAATAGTTACATCTTACTTTCTATGCCTAAAAATTGTCTCCATTGATGAGTTATCACAATGCACACAGACGCTTCTAACCGCAAAACTAAAAAAGTGTTCCACATTTTGTAATGTTCGTTAGACGGAACCAAAAAAAAGATTGATAAAAGTTTGATAACCAAAACACTGCTCCACAGAAACAAATGTTTCACCCAAAACGGGTGGCAGTGGCTGCCATTGTCACAACACAAGTTACAAGCTTCAGTCATTTCCATTCTAGCCTAAAACACACATGTTATTGTTTTGCATTCCAGTCACCTGTGTACTTAGATCCAACCATACTGTGCATCAAGCACAACACCCACCCACTCAGATCGGACCACACACAGGAATGCAGATATAAAATATAAATATAGAAGTAATGCATCACAAAATCAAGTAACAATGTGATGGCCATCTCCGGAATGGCCTTACCCAACACTGATGTGTCATTGCACTATGTGGCAGTGCACGAGCATGCCACTCAGCGACTTGTAATAAATGACACAAGAATCTTTGATACTTACGCATATGATTCTTGTCAATGACCTCAGGATTACAGAGTTTCAGGAGCAGAGAGAGAGGAGAGAGAAAGCAGAGTGAAAGGGAGGAAGGAGCCTACGTCTTTTTATTCACTAGTTGACACGACCCCCGTAGTACATTCTCTGTTAGGTATGTCAACGCATCGAAGGGGATTTCATCGTAGTCATTGAGCAGCATCTGGATAAAGGCAAAGAAAATCCGAAAATGCTGACCTTCAACTAGTAGCCTCTGCAAGCAAGCAACTGGCTGCAAGCCTTACAAACTTATGACTGCAAGGTTTCAATGAGTTCAACAGTTCTAGGAATTCTGCAAGGCCCATGTAGTTTTCTGAAAACAAATAATTATTAGTCATGCATAGTTGGGAACTGCGAATAGCTTAATTGGAAGAAGTACCTTTTACGCTATGAGTGGCTCGACTCAACCTTTGTAATGTGAGAAACTCTACTGGGTCTTCGGCTTTGAGCTTCTCCAGTGAGCATCCAAAAAACAATATGGTCTCCACTTGCGAATGCTTACTGTCGATGGTGCAATTGAGCATTGCAGCACACTGCAGCCTTACAGCAGTGAGGTATAGGCTTCAGTTTACATTCGGGTTTTTACACATTCTCTGTCCAAAACTATTTCCTGCTCCACCCTATCATACTGGGATCCAAGAGAAAGCAAAGTAGCCATTATGCATACATTTGAATCGAGGTAGGCAGAGCTGTTAGTTAGTGTAACACAGAGGGTAAGAGGGAGGGGGAGGGATTACACTGTCCACCTATTCCAGAAATAATGAACAAACCATTAGGCTACTCATGACTCATTGAGTCACAGCTTATCATTTCAGAACATCTGCCGTAATGTGTTGCTCTGATTGAAAAAACCCAACTTCATGTGTCTAAATAGCCCCTGGGTGAAGGAAAGACAATGCAGTAGACAGACTATACCTATAGACAGCATTGCTGATAAAGCCCATAGGTGGGTAGGGATTAAAAATTATCATCACTTGATACTCAATCCTGAAATCTACAGAATACAGGGCTCATAACTGTTTTCTAATCCATTCCATATAGTTATAAAGATATCAAATTTCCACTGTTCATTATTATTATAACTGATATCTTACCAGCAGCTGCGTCATGCTGATTCTGAGATCGGATCATTGAACTCATAGGGGATGTTCCATCCTAGAGGGCCAAACTTCCTCCTCTCCTGGACCGACCATGGAAGAAACAGAGGCCAAACAGGAGCTTCTGCCAGTACTCCGGCTGCAGTCATGAAAAGAAATAAAGTTTCAACAGATAATGTGGTACCGGCTACCACAGTTAGGCCCCTATACCCTGCCCCTTTAGCCATTCATCAACAGAAAGAGTATAACACCCTCACCCTCCAGTAGACAAACATAAAAGAAATATGAACAAAATTGGCATACCACAACTGTCACTTCTTATCGAACATCATTACATGATAACTACAAACAGAATATGATCACATCTGTACACATTGAATTTGTTGGGGGGAGATTCCAGTAATGTTTTGACAGAACTATCTTCTATTCAGATATTGCGACCCAGTTATGACAGTGTGTTGTGGTCATTTTTTTTTACATGACAAACAAATGACACAAAGGAGCTGCAATCTGTCATAGAGTAAAGAGGATGGTGAGGAAGGGGGGGGGGGACAAGGGGCAGAGGCCCATGATGTCTTGGGATTAATAAATTGGGCACAAATAGGTCACCACTTGGGCAGAGATCACCAGAAAGTGAAATGAAGCCTGGTTGTTGATGGAAGCGAGAATAATGTACTGGGAATGTTCCATACGAGGATTGGCACCACTCAAGATTCAAACTGTTTTGACCTGCTCAAATAGGAGGTGACCAGTTCCTCATATATGTAATCTAATGATAATATCTAGAGCTCGTATAGCATTCTACCACATTTGAGACATGCTCAAAGCACTTGAGTACTATGCATGATCATCAGGACTTGTTACACCATACTATACAGCATGCACCTCGTTCTTTCAGGGGTTTAAACAAATGTAGTGACGTTTTGTAGAACAAGCCATATACTAATAGGAGTCAAGATCGCTGGTTTCAAGAAGACCATGCTAAGAAAGACTAGATACAGTGAACTAAAAGGGTTAAAAAAAAAAGTATATATTACCTTATTACAGCCTTCAAAGAAGGTAGAGTCAGAGATGGGATCATTGAGATATGACCTGAGGAGGTTAGCCCCAGTCCCTTGGGTGGCTCGTTAGTCATCTTGACACCTATTAAATGACAGAGACGAAGAATACAAGATAATTCAATAGAGTGTAAATTACATATAACGTGACATGGATCATTATCACTTGAAAGCAATCTTGGTAGAACTGAATATCACACCGTATTGGTTGACACCTCAGCTCCAACACATGTCTGTTCAAAGCAGCATTAATTCTGTTATACGATAATATGAAAATATCAAAGTCAGGGTACCGGGTTAGATTTTCGGTAAAATCACAATTGTTGGTTTTACTCTCATCTCTTCGGCCAAGAAAGTGGCTACATTGGAATCTTACCCATGTTTCGGTCAGGTGGAGTGACAGAACGATGGCCTTGGGAGCAGATGCTGCATGCCGTGATACCATTCATAGAGAGAGGTATTGCAGAGGAGGATTGGCAGGGGGGGTGGCGCCAGGGTCCCCAGTTGGGAGGGGGCAGATGGAGAGGTGGTGATCTTGAATTGGTGACAAATATGGGTTGGAGAGGGGTTCAAGGAGAGGTGTCGCCCCCCCCCCCCCCCCCCTCCACCCTCCTTTGGTAAACCATTGATGTTGGAACGTTCTAGCACAAGTTGGTGATTCATATTCAACAGAGTATGAATGAACGCAAGTCAAACAAGCAAATCATGCTTTTCATCCAATTAGAAAAATTCTAGCTCAGAATAAAAAAGGAATGCACCAACATACCATTCTGTAGTTTGGACATTGGGAATGCCCAGGATAATGGTACAAACATACATTCTGTAGTATAGCCACTGGGAATGCCTCTGATGGGGAGCTGGGTCAGCCCAGACCGGAACTCTTTATGGGTACCTAGGGTACAGGTCCTTCACAGATCTTCTCCAGTTTTGGCATCCAGCTGGTCGCCAGATGACAGGTTACGCAGGACCATCCCCAGGTACCCGCCTTCTGAGCATTCCTCGATCATATTGCAAAGCAATTGGACCCTTGGCCCGGCACCAATGATATGGTTTGAGAGCTGGCCCCACCCATTCACGGTCATCAGCAAAAGTCAGCAGGCCTGACATGGGGTCAGCCCGGAGAGAGCACAAAGATCAGAGGGGCACAGCAGTGGGAATCGGCGAATGCTTCCAGCAAGGCAAGGTGGGGCTCGATGTTTTAGTGGGCCCATGTTGGTGACAATGAATTCATGGATGCAGGGGTACAATCTGGGCTGGCCTAAGACAGCGGAGGGGATGATGCCCTCTAGCTAGCCCCTTAAGGGCGCCCATGCCCTGTATAGGTTGCTCTCGTGGGGCGTGGCAGAGTCATAGACTGCCTTCCAGTCCAGCAATGTTGGCCTGGAAATCTGAGACAGAAGAAAAATTCACAATTTAAATGTCAAGAACCATAATTAACAGATAAATGAATGTGGGTTTGAACCAACAAAGACTGAGATGACAAAATTGTTTTTTTTTCAGAAACAGCTGGGTATAACTGCAAACTTGAAATTTCAAATGGAAATGGTCTACAAAGGCCACAGCAAGTAGCGAAACGGAAGTGTATGAGGATTTGTAGAAGGACAGCACTGTCTACAGGGCAACTAATGTAAAACAACAAATGTCTATTTGTGTATCTAGACAACCAAAGTTTACAAGGCGCCCAGGACAGCTGAAGGCTAGTGATTCCTAACTGATCCGGACCTATATGCAGCATGCGACTTACAAGTGTACCAATAGTGTAATGATCCGTAATTTGCGAAGATCTCCAGTTCTGCAGGCACTGCTTACATGCTACTTCAAATATCTCATCTGGCAATCACGTAATCATCAGGATCACTTGGTATGCTGGTGAACAGCTTGTTACATGTATATAAACTTCAATTATTATCCTCTATATCCTCCTATTTAGTTCATCTAAATATTGACGTAGTTAATTCTCTATAGAACCCCAATGTTGAACTCTCACAAGTGCCTTATTAGTAGTGCCTACGCGCATGCTTTGTTAGTTCTGGCGACGAAATGCTATTATTGGCTGTAATTTTGGCGGCAATTCTATTCCTAGTGGTATGACACCGAGTTGCTATTCATTGACAGTCAGATCAGAGATTACACATCTATTGTATTAGAGATATATTAAATAGCAGTTTAATATGTAAATAGGGGCGTGGAAGGTCTACGGCTTTATGACGAAAGACCGTTTCTACTAGAGACAAAATATTCTTCTTACGGACGATAACTTGATAGTTTTTAAAGTCCTTTAGTCTAAGAAATTACAGGAAAGACTCTTGTAAATTGTCGTTTGTAGGCGATGTGGCTGTTTATTGTAAATATAAGTTGAGGAAAGAGTTTCGATTGTTCTCCGTTATTGTGTACTACCTGGCCAATCAATATAACATCATCTTAGGGCCAAGGACATCGCCTGGCGCTACTGAACATGACACAGGAGCTAGGGAGTCTCAATAACTCGCAGGTAAATCAGCGTTACATGGTGGCAGCGGTGGGATTTAATAACTACTAGGGTAAAAACTCTTTGATAGTATGTTGAAAGCGAGTTCTTGACTCCGAAAAAAGGACCGTTTTTTTTTTTTTTTTTTTTTTTTTTTTTGTTGTTCTGACATGGGAAATTTAGTGCGGGAAATGGAATCCTGCGAGAGGAGTGGAACATTGTTGATGAACATGAGGGGGGACTAGTGCATCTGGAAAACTAATCGCCAAGTCACGAGGAAGTCAAGGGCCTAACAATAGGAACAAGGCGGGGGGTAAGTAGAAATGAGTTACATTCACAACGGTACGAGGTCGAGAATGGACCTCCGTACGGCGGACCTACTCGACCAGGCAGGGAAACCATCCGGTTTATTCTGACGCCCCAATTTGCCAGCCCCATTGGACTATGCGGGGGTGGCAGGGCAGTCCCCTATCCTTCGTCTGGGGGTGATAGTGGGATTCATGCGGAAGGACACATCATCCGAAGAGGGGATCCACCCAGATACCTCTCACAACCCCACTTAGATCAGCGCCGTTCGGAGAGTGTCGAGATTAATAAAAGTGCCCTGCAGTCTACGGCTATGGAGTGGGAAAAAGGCTCCATACGGAGACATATGACAGGCCAAGGCATGGTATCCAAGCGGCGCCCTCCCCTGAGTCCCTCCAAAACCACCGGGCCTTATCGGAGTCGGCTAGTTGTTACCGGGTTCGAAGGCGGACCCTACCAAGGAAACCAATGTGAATCAGAGGGTCAATGGGCAGCACAATGCATTGGCAACGAGGATCTGGGTGGATGTGGCGAACCGCGAGTCATGCGAAAACCACCCAGGCTAAGAAACTCCATGGGTACAGAAACCATTGATGCTACCTGATAAATTTGAGGGTCTCAGCCATGGGGCGGATACAGATCCCCCCCCCCCCCCCCTCCCCCCCCCCCCCCCCCCCCCCCATCATCAAAGCGTGTGGGATCAAGCCTGAACGAAAGCAAACAAGGGTTTTTTTAGGGGCGAGTTTAAAGGGCCGGAATTGGAATTGTCTGACTGAGATTCCTGCTAATTCTAAATGGGACTCCCGCCACCTGTACGAAGAGTGGAGAGGAGGTTTGGCCATACTCACCAAGGCCCTCTTTTTTGCGCAAGTTGGCGATGAGATCGAGAGGGAAAGGAGGGTCACTTCAGCAGATGCACAGGGAATTAAGGCTTATCCGTCAATAAACAGTCAGCTAAGGACGACTTGGCGATGGAACAATTCGGATTTCCCTGGATGATTTAGAGTTGCAAAAGACGGTTTTTATGGCGAAGCCGAAGTCGATGGCTGAGGCGGTACAGGGCGCGAAATGGAAGCCTCCCAGCACGCGTTACAGCAGCATAGACCACCGAGAGTAAATTTGTACGCGCAACGAGACTGTGAATGATTCAGATCACCTGACATGCCAGTAATCCTCCAGGTAATGAGGGGATGAAGGAGAACCTTGCGAGCTCCAGGCAGGGAGATTGTCGTTGTCGAAGGGGGATTGTGGACCAGACATTCCGCACAATGGACGCAATTTTTCCTCATCAGGACAAGAGACGAGGCGTTGTTATAACTGCGGAGAGATAGGACATATCTACAGAAGAGGCCCATACCCAAACACAGGCAGCTCGCAGGAACAGGTCGGAGCCGCGCTGCTAGGTCCTAGCTTGGCTCGGTGGGTCCACCAATGGACATAAGGAGGGATCCCGGCTGCTGAAGACGGGAAGGGTTCGATTTCTGGTGACAAGATTACTGATTTATGTGTTGATGTTACCATACAAGGAAAAATGTTTCACTTCTTGTGGATTACAGGAGATAATCAGGGACGATCCTCTCGAGGCCGCTTTTGACCAACTACCTATGGGACATGCGGAAAGCTAAACTCCGGCAGGACACAAGACCATCTCTGGCTTGCTGATGGTAGCCAACGGAGCACAGCGGAACTGTGTAGCGAGATTGCAGATGGACCAAAGTTGTTTGTGCAGGATGCAAAAGTAGCGACGTGACGAGATGGCATGGGGGCCTTGATTTTCATGGTTAGGAACCATTAAGGAGATTGGAACGAAAAAACACCTTTTTCTAGATGGATTGCGTCAATAACATGAGGAAAGCCAGGAAAACAGCATTTTCAGATTGAAGTGAAGGAGACAGTAGTGTATCCCCCCGGTAACGAGGCGGATTGGCCCGCCGAAATCGTTAGGAATGGCCGGATGGACGCAATATAAGTGACCATGGGGGGCGGATGGGTTGTAGTTCTCTTGCCGCGATTTCTTAATCGGCATCAAGTCGTAGTTGCCATGACCTGGTGGACGCAACAGAAAGAATACCCATTCGAGTGTACAACCCCACTGACGAGGACGTAACATTGTATCGGGATTCCCAACTGGCGATCCTGGAATTTGGAGCTGAGGAAGTTTATGGGGCCAGGTTGTCCTTACCATACCTAGGAAGGGGACAGACAGATACGTACGTGTTGCGCACGCGAACGGCACGTGAGAGGAAGTCAACCTGTGCCAGGGGCAGTCCGGGAAAAATGATCATCTAAACAGACTACTTGAAGGTATGTTCGGGATCTGTATGATACCCAAAGGAGTCAGGCGGAGGCAATCTGCGTGGAAGTCAAATGATCTCTTCATCCACACTAGCCGGGAAAATCGGCGAGAACAGACGTAGTCAAGACAAATTGACACCGGCCGGAAGTGCTCCAATTAAACAACGACCTCGAAGGATCCGATTCATAAGAAAGCGATGAAGATGCGAAGTTGAACGCATGTGAAGATGGAGTATAAACACCCTCCGAAAGTCCCCCCCCCCATTGGGGGGGGGGGGGGCTTTCTCCAATCGTGCTGGGTGAAAAAGAAGGACGGCCGACCAGATTTGTGTAGCTACAGGCAAATCACGAGGTCACCATAAAAGAGCGACCCCATCCCAAGAGATAGAGATAGATTGGAGTCCCTGAAGGATCAAAGTGGTTTTCGCCGCTCGATTTGGCCAGTGGATATTGGCAAGTTGAAATTGAAGAGGAGACCGGCCAAAGACAGCCTTCACCCCCCAAGACGCGGCCTTTACGAATTCACAGTCATGCCCTTTGGTCTATGCAACGGCCCCCAGCAACTTTCAACGTATGATGGAGAGAGTCCTCTTCAGGTTTGCATGGAGGAGGCTGTGCTTATTTGATGGACGTATCGTCACGCCCCATCTTTCAGGAGCACTGAACCGCTTTTGATTGGTACTGCAACGGACGCGAAAAGACAAACATGACCTTGGAGAACAGAAAAAATGCTGCCGGTCCAGAGGCAATTGGAGGTTTCTAGTTCACATCAGTCTGGAGCGATGGGGTTACAAACCAAATCTGAAGAAGGTGGCATTCTTGGCAAACGGCCTAACTCCGTCTAAACTGAAGGACGTACAAGCTTCCTGGGACCGTGCGACATATCACAGACGGATCATACCGAGGATTTGCCCACATAGCTCGCCCTCTGCATGCGCTTACAGAGAAAGGAAAGACATTACGGTGGAGCGACAGTGTTGGCAGATGCCTTTGATTGCTCTAAAGACCACGCTAACATGCCCGAGCCTTGTGTACTCCGACTAACGAGGATGAAGTCTACTGGATAGGACGCGAGTAAATGGTGCATCGGAGCTGTCTCTACAGCGCGTCCGGAGAAGAGCGGGTCATTGCCTATGGAAGTCGATTGACCTCACCAAACGCTGAGCGAAAACACTGCACCACTAAATGTGAGCTGCTGGCGGTGGTCCATTCTGCCAAGCAACTTAAGGCACTACCTCCTCAGTAGAATTGCCGAAACGGACCACGGAGTTTAGATGGTTATTTCATTCAGGGAGCCCAACGGGCAAGTAGTCGTTGGCTGGATTTTCTAGACACTACGAGTCAGATAGACCACAGGGCTAGCTCGAAGCATCAAACCGCCGACGCAAGGTCGAGAGTTTACCTTGCTAAACAGTGTGGAGTAGCTCTACGACGGAGGGAAACGAAACTGGTGACAGGTCGGGAGTCGAATCCAATGATCAAACAGTACGGAAACGTCTACCAGGAGACTACAACCCAATGCTGATGACTGTGACTGACAGGAGGAGGAGAGCAGACGGGAGCGCTGAAATAGAGAAGCATGGACACCGACGATCTCCGTGCGGAGCAGCTCAAGGATCCCGAACTGAAGAATGCTTATGGAAGCGTTGGCCAACAAAACGCATCTACCTGGGAGGATAGTATGGGGGACGCGCGGCAGTAAAGGATGCACACCGGAGCAAAGCATCTTAACAAATTCTGGTTCCTCGGTCGCCTACGGAAGACGATACTTCTACAGCTCCATGCCGGCCGGACTGATGGCCACCTGGGTTTCGGAAAGACCTGGGGAAAGGGCCGGCGTGCACCCGTATACTGGATGAACATGCGGAAGGATACTTCTGAAAATTGCGCGAAATGTCATCAGTGCGGGTGCGAGGAAAGCACAAAACACAGAAAAAACAGGGGCACCGATGCAAGAGTGTAGAGTAGGAGCAACGAGGAAAAGGGTGGCAGGGATATCGCCGGTCCATTCACCAGAAACCGTAAGAGGGAACGATTCCATCTTGGTAGTCAGCGACTCTACTTTACCAATGGACGGGGCCTTTGCTATTCCTGAACATACTGCCGAGACGGTGGCTCGCACTTTCGTAGAGGAGTTTGTGTGCAGGTTTGGGACACCAAGAGAGATATTTAACGGACCAGGGCCGTGAATTCGAGTCGCAACTTTCCAGAAAGTTTGCGCGGATCTGGGCAGCAGGAAAACGCGGAGTCCCCATCCATACCCAGTCCCGAGAGGGATGGGTAGAGCGTTTTCAATCGGACAAGTGGAGTTATGCCAACAAACTAAGTTCCACAGGAACAGAGAGACTGGGACGCTCACCTACCGTTCATAACGCTGGCATATCGAGCAACTGAAGCACAGCACGAACCAGCGAGAAGCCAACTATGCGGATGCTCGGCAGAGAAGGGAGCTCCGTTGGACAGGGTAATGGGGTACCAACCTGCGGCGGTGAGGTCAAACTCAGAACATGCAGATGGGACAAGCTGGTTACGCTGAATGTTATACGGAGAGAATGGAGTCCTGTTTTGAGACGGATCGCGATAATGTGCAGAAGGGTAGACACGGCAGAAACGGACATTGCGACAGGGCCAGCAAGGGGTGCACTCTCTACTCGCAGGGTGAGGCGGTATGGGCTGCCTTCGCCGACGGGACAGGTTGGCAAGCCCGAAGCTATGTCCAACTTGGGACAGTCCCTACGTCATCACCAAACACTCAGTGTGGGGGGGAACGTAAAATACCAGATCAGGAAGAACCCCCAGATGCAAACCAAAGGTCGTCAACAGTGATCACTGAAGCCTTACCACGGAGCGAATGTCTCAATTTCGTGGTGGAGCGCCATGGAGCAGCCTGAAACATCTTACGAGCACGGAGGGACATGTAACCTTACCTGATTCCAGTGGACGCGACTCTGCAACCCCTAGTTCGGTGGATACCCTGGATACGAGAACAACTGATGACTCAAACAAGCTCTGTTTCGGTGAAGCCCCTTGGCTACGAGCTCACTGACAACTGCGACAAACTCTATTTCGGTGCAGCCCCTGGATTACCAAGCTAACGTGACGACTTGGCATATAGACTGGGAGATATGGGCACACAGCGGACAAGGCATGAATCTTCGCTCCCGCGTTGGACGACGGCTCTAATTCGGAACATTGAACGGTAAACAATGGAGGAATCTGATAATGCGGGACGAATTGAGAAGGTCTAGGGATAGAATGAAGGCTAAACCCAGAGGATCATTTATCGGTGAAATTAATCCATCAGTCGGACTTAGATTTTCCGCTTGAGCGCCTTAGATTGGGAGATAATCTTTAGTATTAATGGCGTAACTGGGGGTGTAGGCTCGGAAATTGTCAGTCGTTAAAGTTCTATTCACTGTGATCTACGGCTGACGATTGAAAACCCAGGCGCAGAGGCCTGTCAATAGTAAAAGTTGGAAGTGAGCTTAGTATTTGTTCAGTAATACAAATTAGGTTACAAAATAGTCAAATAAGTTGAGCATGAAACTCGGATTCAATTGGTAAACTGTTACTCAGGGATAGAGTCGCATGTATTGGACACGAATATACGTCGTAGTCAGACCTCACTACACATTAGCTATGTTAGTCGTCTACAATGGAGTGTTCTGCTGGCGGGAGAAAATTCACAGAAGAGAAACCCCATTTTAGGCGACATCAGAACCACAGTTGCGATCGAGGGGGGGGGCTGGAGAACTAAGGATCAAGAATGTCATAAGTGCGGGGCAAAATTCTATAGAAAGGATGTGAGAGACATCACCAGACGTGTGGGGGCAAGCGACGATAGCGCGATCACTCGGATCGCGCTCGCTCCGGGTCGCTCCGTGGACGCGCCCTGGTCGCGGACCTGCTCCATTTGGACGCTGGGCCCAGCTCACAGGATGCAATGGATATTGGCATCGACCCCACGGACGACCTGGAGGTAAAAATCTGGGGCAGAGGGACGCCCAGACCAGTGCAACACCTCCCCGAAGGACAGGTAACATAAGCCTCAAAGCGGCAATGTGGTAACCGTGGCGGGCTCCGCTAACGCCTGACAGGAGATGTGCTGACACAGGCAATCGCAAAAACATCAGATACATCAGGTCTGGATTTTCAGAATTCCGGAATTAAAAATGATTGAATTGGGGTTTGGACACCGAGGGAAACCTTATGCGTGCACCCGCGGAACTCAAACCTACTCCTGTCCAGTGAGAAGTTTGGACACCTACGGGGGGCCCGTATAACCAATTCTTCGTTTCGTCGGAGTATGCTCCTCGCCCAGCATTCGCGGGAATAGTGCCACCAGGGGCACACTTGCCGCCTCGACTACCACTGAATAATGGGAGACATGGTCCGGACAGGAGACAGCTCGTCATGCTCATGGAATTTGAATGGACAATGGACAATGACACTGAAACGATATTTGCATGATTGAATTTCTTTATTTCTCACCTGGTTGGTTCTTGTCTAAGTAATTGATTAGTTTTTCATTTATGTAACATTTATTATAACCTTATTTATGCTAGTGCACTGGCCCTGGACGCGCCATGCCCTTAAGTGTGTTATGGAGTGCCTGCTCCAAGTTCTCTGTGGGAAAGTTCCTTGTTGAGCGTTTGCACGTCAGGAGTCAGGTTGGCACTTCAGATTAAGTAGGGATCCTTGCAGTCAAGCCTGGGCTGGGTTGAAACCATCTCAGGCCTGCATGTGGACGTGTGTTTTCAGGAGCAGGTTAGTGTATGGTGCCAGATAGGTATATGTTTGTAATAGACTTCATTTGGTTCTCAACGTGGGTGGATTTTCTAGCCAGCGCCTAAAAGCGTAAGTTGCCTTCCTTGGTAGTCGTCAATTTGTGGGGTATTAGCTGCGATTAGAGATGTATGTGGGCATACACTCCTTTAGGTGGGGGAGGGTGTAATGATCCGTAATTTTCTAAGAATCTCCATGTCCTGCGGAGCACTGTTTAGGCCAAGAAAAAAAAAAAGCGTTCTCGTCCCCGCCCGCACGCTTTGTTAGATAATTGTCAAAGTCACTTGATAACTTCTTAAAATTATGGTTTAAAGGAAAAAGCTACTACTGATGCCTGCCAACTATAAGGAACAGTTTGGGATGGCTTTGTGGCCTCTAGGGGCCGAGGGGGGTAGAACCTCAGAGAAAAAACAAAAAAAAAAAAAAAAAACCTCATGCTCATTTCCAGACACTGCTGTAACGCGAATACAGTACTAAATATGGGTATCTGGACTGTCTGAGAGCAAAAAGACCCCAAAAAAAAAAAGGCCCTCACGCCCAAACTTCCGCAAAGTTAGGACGAGAAACTATTGTTTTTTTACGTGGGCCTTACATGTATTTTAAAATATATCCGTGGCCATCCATGATCCTCAGGATCACTTTGGTCGTGCTGGTGACAGCTTGGTTGACATGTATATAAACTCACTTATTATCCTCTTTATCATTTAAGAGTTCATTGTCTAAATATAAGTAGTTATTCTCGATTAGAACCCAAGTTGATCTCTCACAATGACTTAGTACGTAGTGCCTGCGCTGCGTGGCTTTGTTAGTTCTGGCGACGAAAATGCTCTTATTTTGGATGTAATTTGGCGGCAATTTATTCATTAAGGTGTATGAAGAGTTGCTAGTCATTGACAGGTCAGATCGAGATCACACCTCTATTGTATTAGAGATCATTTAAATAGCAGTTAATAGTAGATAGGGGCAGTGCAGTTCACGCTATATGACAGGACAAACGTTTCTACTAGAGTGCAAAATATCTTCCTTAGGACAGGATAGTTGTATAGTTTTAAAGATCCTTTAGTCTTAAGAAAGTACAGGAAGACTTCTGTAAATTGCGTTTGTAGAGCGATGTGGCTGTTTGATTGTAAATCTAAGTTGAAGGAAAGGAGTTTTTCGAATTTGTTCTCCGTTATTGTGTTACTTACCTGGCCAATCAACATTACGTCATCTTGGGCCAAGGACCTCGCCCTGGCGATACCGAAAACATCGACACGGAGCTATGGAGTCTCAAAAATCGCAGTTAAATAACAGCGTACAATATTTACATACCTGACCTCAACCTGAACAAACTAAATTTGACAGAGAATCAAAATACCAAGGTATGCGCTTGATAATTCCAGCGGATGAGTTAATGTTCCCAAGTCACAACTTTCACAAGTTCCCTATTTTCACCACAAACAATGCTAATTGCGCAAGGGATGATAGGTTCTTATACTTCTTAAGGAAGCTGCTTACCAGAAGAGGCTTGAGTAGATTCCCTAACTAAAGAAGATATAATACTTTTCTTGAGACAGCTGTTACTTACGTTCCATAAATCCTCCTAGGGAGGGCAGGTGGATGCTCGGACTATCTCTGACCAGGCGTTGTCACTCAGCCAATCAGAAGAGGGATTGGGATGGGGTTGTCCAGGGCAACGCCTCTGTTAGTAGAAACCGCCATTCGGTATCGTCCACGGGACCCCTGGGGAGCAACAAATGATTGCAGGCATCAGCCCATTAGGAGGTAACACTGTGATAATCAGTACATCATTCCTTGGAAATCTATGGCTATTATTTTGGGATCTGAGGAGAAATTGAAATCCTATTCACAAGGTAACTAAAAGTGGTAGGGGTAGCATGGAAAGGGTGTTAATGGATGATGAGATTCTAGGAGTTCCAAAGATAAAAAATTCATGACTTCTGAGTCAGTTTTTTCTGGTAACAGAGTGACAGCAAAGGGGCCTAATGGGTCATGTAATAGGAATTATATTGTTGCGGACTCCCGTTTTACACGATTATGGCAATCCTGTATTTCAGCCCTGAGTGTGTCGATGGAGCACAATTGACTAATTCAGATTTCACGATCGACTTTGCAAATTCATCTGTGACCTCATGGAGGAACCGTGGTAATTCAAAACTTGTACTTCTGTAACCTCTCAAGAACAAACTTCAGATGGGATCCGAATGATAACTTTCTGGTATCATGGTGTAATCAATGTAATATTACGGTGTAGAGTCTATTGGCGGCCTTTGCACCAATCATTTCTCCTAGATGTCACAGATTCTCAAAAGTAAATTGAAATACTCAACAATTGCCCACATGCTAGTACCCTACCTCCAATTTTGCCTGCGTGATTTTTTGTTATGTCCTCTTTCATCTTGTTAGCCTCATGTCAATCTGTTTACATACCATTTTCTTTGAAACTGCTATTTATCACATTTGGCAAATCCTGTATTGCACCCGAGTGTGTCGGTGAAAGCAACATCGACTATTTTGCAAAATTCAGCTTGTGAACTCATGAGGAACCAGTGGTAATTCAAAACTTGTACTTCTGATAACCCTATAAGAAACAAATTCAGATGGGAATCAGAATGATATACTTTATTGTTAGCATGGTGTATAAATGAATCTTAGTGTGAGTCTATTAGGCGGCCTTTGCATCATTTCCTTCCTAGATGTTGCACAAGATTCCTCAAAAGAAATTGAAATAACTCAACAAGTGCAAACATGCTAGTACCTCCAATTTTTGAGGCGTGATGTTTTGTTATGTCAATTTTCAATCTGTGTTAGCATAAAGGAAATCTGTTACATTGGACCATTGTCATTGAAACTCTATTTATCACATTATGGCAAGCCTGTATGTTCAGCCCCGAGTGTGTCGGTGAAGCACAATCGACTATTGCAAAATTCATCTTGTGACTCATGAGGAACCGTGGTCATTCAAAACTTGTACTTCTGATAACCCGATAAGAAACAAAAGACAGATGGGATCCCATGATACCTTTCTGTTATCATGGTGATAAAATGTAAAGTCAAATTTATTGTGCTAAGAGTCTAGTGGCGCATTTGCACGTTCCTCCTAGATGTCACAGATTCCTCAAAAGTAAATTGAAATACCTCAACAATGCAAAATGTAGTACCTCCAATTTTGGGGTTGTTGGTGTTTTGTTTGTCATCTTTTCATCTGTGTTAGCCTAAAGGAACTCCCTACATGACAAGTTGTCTTTGAAAACCCCAAAAAACATCAACCACCTCCTCGACCCTCAGATGTAGAGTTAATTAGTTGATGGTGAAGAATTCTCAGCACCATTTTTACTGAGTACTGACCCTGCTCTGAGTATTCCTATGGTCAGGATGACAGAGAAGAGGCGCTTGTCCTTCTCGACGAGCGATAGACAGACGTTCTTGAAGAGCTGTCTGTGAAGGTTCATTAAGGGTGTCGCTTCGCTCGTCCAACACGGAGGACATCCGACTGTTCTGAATAGACTGTAAAAAAATCAATGATTATAATGAATGTAGGAGGCCCAAGTGAACAGAATTGTGTAGAAAAAATCATATCGAGCAGTGACTTTCAGGTTGTCATCAGTGCATATGTAAGGTGTTCAAGTAAAAACCACTAACAGTCAAGGTGAGATTGGCCATGAATCAGTAGTGGCATTCTGACTCAACCCGGTAAATCTAGGGACTTCAAGTCTGAACCATTCGGAGCTAAAGCATGGGTAAGGCGAGTTTGATAAGCTTAGTGTGTTAGACATCTTTCTGGCTTTTGAAATTCAACATGTCGTTACCTAGAGCTTCTGTGGCTCCAACAGCAATTTCTATTTTCAGAGAATTAACTGCAATATTGGGGTGATAAAGTGGTGACAATTTGAGTCCAGTCCTCCAATAAGAAAGGTATATACCAAAATGTACATAACCTAAAATAAAATTCGAGCTCATACTCATTACCCATTATCATTTTGGAATGGCTGAATGAGAAATGCCCCCCCCCCCCCCAAACTAACCGAGCGGATGATAGGCCTATAAAACGTACTAACGAGAACCACTACAATGGCAGGGTCATGTATCACTAGTGATCTGGCCCCACAGTCTCAATGGGGACTGGTGAGATTACGCCAGTTGGGCTGACTTAATCATACAAGGACACAACCACTTAAGAGGGTAGGGAAACCACCCTGGAGGAAGAGGGTACTCCCAAATTTCTGAGGGCTTTCGCACCTAAGGATTTCCACATACATTAGCCATTGGCCTTGGACCGACCCCCACCCCCTCCCCAGATTCCAACAAGTGATTGGATTTTGCTCCAATACTTAATTGAGTCAACATCCTAGTTAAAAACCGACCCACAATTTATACATATCTTAAATAAAGAACAGTTATGAACTAACCTGTAGGTATAAGTTGATTGAACCACACTAATGAGTTACTGGTACATAGGTGCAATGTTGGCCAGGTCAGCTATTACAGAAGAACAGGGTAAGCAGAATGAGTGGCCACTGGACGGTACCCATTTCTGGTCTAATCTATTCCTTCTCGTCGACAGAGGCAATTTCCTGGGTAGAAACCAGGAGCTATTTATCACTGGGACGCAAAGCAACATGATGCGTGTATTGTTAAAGAGAAAAAATGCCCCTCTGCAAGCGAGAATGAAGAACAAGCAATTGCAGTTGTATGTGTAGATTGTATCAGCAACATTACGGTTGGTGTTACTTTAGTTTAGATTCAGGAAAGCTACGGAGACAAATTCTAGAGAGACATTTTTTTCCAGGATAGAGGTAGGGCGACTGGATGCCAAAAATCAGTTGTACAACCTGCAATGTAGACATAGCAAATTAAAAAAACAGGAAGATTGTTTATCTCCATATTCCAAATAACACTTCATTCCAGTACAGGTGCATTATCGTTGGGTTGATGCGGACATAGGGGCAAACAGCTTACAAAACATGAAATACATCACAATGGCTAGCGCCTCAATGCCATCAAATAATGAGGTCATTCTATATGGGAATAATATTTCATGAGCTGAAATTTGAAATACTGCCAAATAATAGTCATTGGATGTAATAGTTCCAACATTGATTTTGTGTCTTTCCAGTGGTGAAATCACTATACTAGCCAATGTCAATACCAGCAAAATTATAGTAAGAATTGTGGGCAGACTTGCGTTACAGCGTAAGGACGAAAGGTGAGAGTGTCATTCACGCATGATGTGCGTGCTGTATAGTAGGGGTGTGACGAGTCACTCAGACCAGGGGCTAATATCTGTGAAGCGCTTTGAGAAGTGTTTCCACATGGGAAAGGGCTATATAAGAAACAATGGATATTATTATTTTCATCATTTAGTCATAACCATTCTCAAACCTGACATCCTGGCTCTAACCTGTTTAGCTTTGAGTCTCCTCTGGACAGGTCTTTGACGAGGAGAGGATCTTGATCGCCGTTAATCTTCAGGTGTTACCTCTGATGATGAGAGCATGGTAGGATCTTGTATTCATCTCCTTCAGCTGTTTCTGTTTCTGCACTCTCTAGATCAGTGGTTCTTCTTCTCCTCAAGCTAAGGTTCTCTTTGGCCAGCAACGATCCCCAGCAGCTGGTCCTGGAGACCTAACGGAGTGATCATAAGTTGAACCAAAACCACTGATGAGGCAAAGGGGAGGAGAAGAAGTTTTAGCCTGGTAAATTAGACGATATGCCAGAGCTATTTTCAAACAATAGGGGGGCTATTCCTCACTAATACTCATCTGCAGGATACTGTGACAAATACCGAAATATTGGGACTCCACATTACAATACATGTGACAAACTGTCAATCACTAACAGCGCATAGGCATTGAGAAAATACTACTGTATTAGCGAGATCGCTAATCGAATGCGTCGTTGAACCTCCGCCATGAGCCCTGGCCATTAGTGTATGAATATTCAGATCGATAGAGCAGTGGTCGAGACAAACTCCTACAGGCTTTGTATTAGCAAACTGTCGATTGTGTATCACATCATTACTGTGTATAGAATGAAAAAGCTAAGAAGGTATGCTTATGTAATTTTGTCCCTGTTATATTTTCTATTCTGATTCTGTAACACAAAATCTGTTTTTTATGTCATTTAACACAGAACAGTGTAGGTACACAACGGATTGATTGGATAATGATTTGGTATTGATGAGTGGTAACATGCAACTCTGCAAGGCATTAAGTATATTCTGAACAAACCAATTCATTTCAAGGCGTGTAGGATATTAGGGAATTCAGTGGAAGTTATGAGCAGACTACTGAAATTTTCGATGGGAAAGATGCATTAAGTGTTATTACATTGGGACTTTCACAACGGACCTAACAAGAGACTCAAATACACATGTCGCACTTGAAACATGGGGTGGAACCACATGTATGTACAGACCTTCACTGGAGGACCTCTGGCAGGTAGTGAGGGTTACGGAGGAGGTTGTTAGATAAACCGGAATCCAGCAGAGTAACGCTATCACTTGCTCTCCACGACGCGACCTGGAGCATGATACAAGATAATCTGATTATACATGGACAGGGGTTGATGGGCTTCGTGTCATGGTTGGCACTTGTATTTATTCCAAGAGCAGTAGCAGGCCTTAATTATTCATGCAATGAATACTCTAATACAAAAACCTCAACGTGTGATATTTTTTACTTCGAGGAACCGATTCATTTGGGCATATTGCATGGAATTGCAAATTGGGGGAAGAAATAACAAACTCCTTTAGATTCTCTTGTGGACTCCCCACTCAAATTGATTTTGGCAACACTTGGCAGTATTTTGACCTGTTGCTACATTTCCAACGATTTTCTCAGATGGTATTTCACGGTTAGAAAAGAAAGGGATTAATCTCCTATGTAAAGAATGCAATTTTACACTTATAAAAACATAACAACAAGCACAGAGGGAAAATAAATTAATTGCTGATTTTGTTAATTGGGCCTAACACTCGGGCTATAGATTTTAGTGTTTGCCTTGGTTATAGGACAAGTTGTGCGAATCACCAATAATTGACAATACTGATGGTCCACATCATACACTTTGGCTTCCTCCCAAAGCCCCAAGACCTGAATTTCTCCACACAACAAAACATCAAGAGAGATCAAGAGTTCAGCTAATTCCACACTCACCATAACTCCCCATCTGTTTGAAGGTCTGTTTGAGCCGGATTGGGTTCCGGACAGGGTCAAGTTCTTCTCCAACATTCTCCAGGAGGACAGTTTCCAAACTGGATGGCAGTCTCCAGAGTTCTGAGTAGTTACTGTCAGAAAGCTTGATGATGGAGAGCTGGTTGGCCGTTCTCCATGTTCTTCACCCATTTGTTAGCCTGACCTGAAAATCACAGAAACTACCACTAATTCACCTCCTGCTTATGATCTTGGCTGTTCGAAAGTTCTGAGATCATTTTTCATGACTGGTTTCATTACTTTCCCAGGACAAAATAACGAAACTTTTTAGACCTATTACCTACTTACCAACTTTTGAGTTTATTATGACAAAAGGTCTTCCTAGCTTTGGTTCCCATATTGTGGTCAAACTCACATGACAACCTTGTTGCCACAATTCATGACCTAATCTCATGAAATTAGACAAGTATAAACAGACCAATTGACGAAGAGTAAAACATATTTCCTCAGGGTTTCTGAGAAGAAACTTTATTACCTATTCACTTCTTACAACTGTCAAGGGTAAATAGGACAAAAAATAGACATAGCTTTGGTTCCCATTATTCAAATCTTGAATTGACAACCTCAACAATTATTGACCTATGTCTTACATGAAATTTAGAAAAGGTATAACCGGCCAATTTAGATTAAGTTTGGACAACATTTGTTCCTAGTATTGACGACTGTGGTGATATTGCGTACTACTATAGAACAGTGGCCTCAGAAACAGACACTGTCTGGAATGTCCAGGATTCCCCACAATTCCTCTGAATCCCTAGAATTGTTTAAGCTTTGAAGTGGTTCTCATGACTCCCAGTTATCCATGACTTTTGGAACAAGGGGGGGTTGTTTTGGTTTTTTTTTTTTGTGGTCTCAAAGCAGATCTTTTTCTTCTATAATTCTGTTGGTTTGGGATAGGCGTCAACGCTGTATTATCACATTTAATGTATGCATACTTTGTTCGCAATATAAATTTGTTATAGTTGATCAGCATGAATCCTGCATGACGGACCTGTTCAAATCGAAGTTCCGAGCTTAACACAGTTATCAATAACTCTGTGGTTCAAGACAATGGGGAAGGAGTTCAATCCAATTTTCGACCCAGACTTTTAAAAACGTTCAACAAAGTGATAGTATCGCTAAAAAAGTAGCCCAGTTGGAAGGATGCTCACATGTCTGTCAGTAAGAATATTTAATGATTGTTCAGTGTAGAACCTACAAATTATGCCCTAATTTACTGGGGGTACTAGTTGAAAAATTAGAGTTAGACCTAGTATGATATGAAGTAAATGGTTCAGTTTTTCTTGTCTCTTCCCTAATCCATTTTACGTCTTCTCATTTCATGGCTCTCTTCAGCACATCAACCTTTCCCTCGTTTCTTTCGTTTCCTACATCTTTGCAGAATACCCAAATCAGTCATCAGTCACATGAATGATATTGCCATTTTTCTCCAGATTTTTTACATTATAGTGATCCACCCTCCTATATGGAGTAATAATTCCAAGCTGGTAATGCAGGCCATAAAGTTCAATGTCCATGATTGAGATAGACTAGTTTGGTATCATAACACAGGTAGATAAAAGTGGGCACAGTATTATGTTTGGACCTGATATGAGATCATGGCCCGGGTTGGCAGACCCACCAGAACATATGCTAATCCACAAACTTACAAAAGACAAACAAAATGCATAAATGAATCATTGGGAGATATGAAAACAGTGGATGGACAATGAGTTGAGATTTTTAAAAATTCATATTTCACATCAATGATTATAATACCTTGGGGTCAATCATAAGAGGCCATCTTCTCGAATTGCCAACAATGATGCCATGCCACTGAGAAGGAATCCACAGGGAGTCCTGCGATGTTTCCCGGCAATTATCTTGACCGGCTCCCCCAGAGTAGCACTCAGGAGAACGTCTCTGAACATGGGATCACTTTTCGAGGCCACAGCTTCTGCCATTCTCTGTTGCTGACTGGATAGAAACGGGAAGAGGAAAGTTTGGATCATACGCTGTGAACAGCCCCTAGCTGTGGGGGACTAATGATCCCGACAGCATGGCCCAGCCACCTGCTGTGAATGTCAGACACAGCAAAATGCTGCCGAACGCAGTTTTCCTTCCTGTTCCAGGCTCTTGTGCTGGGCAACCAGCGAGAAGGCATCAGGTACCATTTCAAAAGTCTTTAGTCTGACATGACCGGGATTCAAATCCCAATCTCTGGGTGAAGGCTGATGCTCTACTATATGTGTCAGCCACTTGTTACTGGAAAGAGCACGTTGTAAGACAAATTTCGTATTTGAGAGGAGATGCCACAGGACTGGTTCAGTTAATTCCTGTAATTCTACAAGAAATCTTGCCGTTATCACATGTGCTAGGCTCACAATTTGAGAAGCCTGTTTCCAGAAGTGTAAACAGAGAATTTAACAGAAAAAATATGTAAGTGATTCAACTTATGCGAACAAATACCCAGAGCTGCCGTACAATATCAAGGTTTTATTTCTGATCAGGCACATAGATTCTCATCACTGGAGGAAAATACCTCAAATAATGGGATGCCTTCCCAAGAGTAGTGTGGGTGAAGGACACAAATGTTGTGGTCTGCAGGGCACTGAATGAGTCTCCAACTGTTGAATTTTTAATGTAATTTTCATGGTAATTATTTCAATAAAGATAGTGCAGTCGGACAATGAAATATAGGCCTCAATGCTTATTTATCTTAATTTTTCGGATGGTCAGGAATCTACTCATAAACGTTTATATCAGCCACTTTTGACTGTCGAGAACCTACCTGTCTGAAATCAACAGTGAATGCCCCCAGGTAGGCCAGACCCCAGGGATATCAGGACAACCCAGTGATCTTGATGTAGCGTTCACTGAGCGAGGCAGCAGCCTCGTTCCCACCGGCCTTCTCGCCTCAGCCACCATCAGCTTCTCCGCTCGGACCAGGTTCTTGGAGCAGAGGTCGATGTTCGCTTCCAGGTCTTTCTTCTTCTGGACCATCGCGTCGAGAGCGTCCTGCAGCCATCTGCAGCTTGTCTGTTACCTCCTTCAAGCTGTGCGCGCTTCTGGTTCCAACTTCTCCATCTGTACTCCCAGCTCCTCCTCTGCTCTGCCAGGGCTGATCTGTATGGAGCTACCACCTGTAGGGAGGAGGCATGGAATTTCAAACTTGTAAATGGACCTAGGTGGAATGACTTGACTTATTCCAGCAGGCACTGGACATTTCCCCAGGTGGCTGTACGTACAATCGTAAGGGTGAGACGTGGTTTTCACTTGATGGTTCCTTGTAATGCACGTGGATTTGTGCGTGGGTTTCTGGGGTTTATTGAGATATTTACAATAAGTTTGGTCAGTCAGCTGTGGCAGACTCATTGGACATGAACCTTTGGCTCCTCCAGGTTCCAAGAAAGTAGTCGCGATCCTGGTGGTCAATGATCGCCCGTACGAAGGGTTTCATAAAATGGTGGTCTTTGTTTTTTTTTTTTTAAAGGCAGGGCGAGATTGGTTAACACCCCTGCTTTGATATATCTGGGGACTCATAGCAGGAAATGGAGGCCGGTTCTAGAAAAGCCTCCTGGCTTCCGAACTTGTAGGAAATCAAATATTATAGACCCAGGGATTACGGAAACCATTCATGGTACTCTGTATGATACTCCTGTCAGTCTCTCTGCTAGATGTATCTCTTGGAGGCTGCAACCTACAGAATATGGATTGAAGTGTAGGGAATCAATGTACATGGGCAGGCAAGGCTACATAAAAAACATTTAAGATCTACTAGGATTGTTTTTGGTACAGCTTTTCTACCATTCATGCTCTACCTATACAAGATTTATCTCCTTGTGAGATGCGTGTCATGGTTAGGTTAACGATTCACAAAGAAAGACACATAGACATTAGGTAGGTAGAAAAACACACACCAACACTGGGGTGTTATAGAGTGTCCACAAGGTAGAATAGTAGACAGAGCCTGTGGTATTTAATAATGTAGAAATATCTCAAAGAAGAGATGGTGATCTACTGAGAGAGCGTGAAGTTGGAAACATGGGATTATGGGAAATACTCACAAATTTCTAATAGTGTTTGAGAATGTCAGTGCAGTCAAAGGGTAGAGGTTTTCTTCAACAGGCAAACTGTGTGATTCGAATTAGTAGCAGGGGATGGAGGGTCAATTGCAAGTTTAGTTGAGGGGACTGAAACAAGCACACAGTGGGGTTGGCTTACCTGGCAACCTGTGGACACATCCATAGCAGGTCACCAATTACAGAGACACTCGAGGCGTGAGATGTTACGGATCACCTCAGGTTTGAAGTCAGGATTAGGAATGGACTGTTAAAGAGAATATATAGGTATGTTCCCTTTCACACCTCTCAGAAATGAAATTATTGTTTTTCTTCCCCGGCAACCATGATACAATATGCAGAAGGATACAATTTTATAACTTTTATAAGTTGAAGATGTAAATCAATATTTATTATCATATGAGATATCAAATAATTTATATAATATGAAGCCCCCTACTCCCCCCAAAAAACATAATCTATTTAAGTTCGAAATAATTCGAAGAAAATCATGATTTTTCATTTCATTATCTTAACCCCACAGCCAAACGAATATGAGATCAAAGATACAATATGACATTACTTCAAACTTATATAGACAGCCATCATCTCCATAAAAACATTCCTGCATCCACATCATACATTTGCTGGTAGTCGAATATCAACAAGTGAAGGACAACTCAGATTGGCTATAGCTATAGCAGAGTAAGATTGTTAAAAACTGAATTTTTAGGTCCAATCTTTCACATCCACATCCTCTGCAGAGTCAACCACCTCTACAAGTTTGCTCATTCATGCTGAGAATTTATGCAATGAGAACCATCAGAACAGAAATGTGTGACGTCACTCTCGGAACAACGTTGAGAGATTTCTTCTAGCAAATTCTGTTGCTTCTTTTTCTTGCATAGAAAACTCATCATTTCCAAAAAATTTTACTTCAGTACCTCTACAGGACCACAATCAGCAACCACTGACTAATTTTGTGAACTGACTTGTCTATGATTTTATTAATGACAGGATGGTATGTTATCCTTGTCATAGCTCTTGAGTATATCCATGAACTTATGTCTCCTAGCAGGTCTGCAGATGACCCCCAGTAGTCTCGATCATTACAATGCCAGAGGGGTCAGGCTTGCGCTCTGCCTTCACCCCTCTCATGATACAGATCGACTCCATCACAAGCTTCACGCCGGCTGGGGGGTTCTTTGAATGTAATCAAGAAATGAAGTCGGAAACATTTAGAGGAGTATAGGGGGATGGGGGTTTATAATTCTCACAGTATATATAGCACTGGGTTCCCGATGCTGTGAGTAGAGATAGTTGACACTCAGGGTGGAAATGGGGCCCTGTTAAGAAAAAAAAACAAGAACTTCAAAACTTCCAAATCCTCCTAAAATCCACATTTCGGAACATTCAGTGACTACATAAATTGAGTTGTAATTGCGCCTGTTTAGGCTGCTGTCACATTGTAACAAGAGCCACAACAATAGAATTGCGGGGTCACACTGCAGCGATAAAATCCCATGATAACAGGGCTCTGAGGGCCCCCGAGAGTTTTGAAACGCTGTGAACATCGCAGTTCATGATGTTACTTTAGTAGCTTGACCATGAATTTATAACTAGGTTGTGAGAGGGTTAGAGCAGAGTTGCTCATTTAACCCCATCCCCTTTTCACATAGAACGGTGCTGCCTCAACTAACCAGTATATGAAACTATCCCAACATCAGCTACCGCCACCCACCCCCCACCCCCCACATACACTCCATATACCTTACCTCAGAGCTTTGACCATGGATATATCGCTAGGTTTGAGAGTGTTCAGAGCTGATATGCTGCCTCTAGGGCAGGATGCCCTCAGCTAGCTCCCCCTCACATTCATCTTTGATAGCCTTCGCTGCCTCTGCAGCCTTTAGCTACTGCTCATCAGCAGCGAGATCTGATGGTTGAATGAAGAGAAAATCAACAGTAAATAGTGAATATTCACATGATACAACTATGACATGACAGCCAATGTTCAACTGACAGTGAGTAAAGGGCAAGTTTCATTCTACAATCCTATTTTGCCGGGGTTGGCCACAAATCCTCCCGAAATACCGATTTTGGAGCTGGACAGTCAATTTGGCCGGAGGCCATGCAACAGACCCCCTCCCCCCATTTCAATGTGGGGAATGATTTTAGGATGGAAGGACACTAATAAAATTCAACGTTGAATCGGGGCTTGGGGGTTTTGCAGTACGTGCCAGTTTTTGTTCCAACTACTTTTGACGGGGATGTGGTATACAGCATGTGTGGATGTTGAAGGCATTTCCACTGTGTGTAAACAAGGCCACATCTTTGTGAGCATACACGATTTATGTGAGAAGTGGAGACCTATGAAAATGACTTGAAAATGAGTGAGCACATCATGAGACAGCCCTTCTGAGGCATGATGAAGGTACTGGTATAGAGCATTGAGACTGAAAAGAAGGGGTGGTAATAGTATATAATACAGGTGTACACTATATGGTACAGCCTCTCAGACCGCACTTTAGTGTAGAGCAATGTATAAAAGATGCAAAATGGGATTTGTACTGAAACACGGAATAAAGCAACACAAAGGGTAGGAAGGTGGCTGAGTGTATACCTGTCCCTCATCTAATAAACGAGAACATCATACCTCTTTCTTGGCCTCGACCTCCACAGAATCCCGCCTCCTATCTGGTGAGCAGTTTATCAGTATCCTTAGAGGTCTGGATCAGCTCTGGTTGAGGTCGGTCAGCTCCTTCGGCATGACTGCACTGGGAGCTGCAAACTCCAGCTTCTCCAGACACACCACGTAGGGTGACTTCATGGGCAGTATCTGGAGCGCTTCAGGTTCAGCAGCTCTTGAAGGTGAGATGAGTTCAGGACGAGTAGGAGTAATCGTAGTTGTGACGAAGCGAGAGGTCCAAAAATCTCGCGTGAGAAGAAGAAGAAATTGACAGGTATGAACACGGCAAAACATTCTAGAATCAGGATCGCAACGATGTGCCCTGCAAGCTCTGTGACGCGGCGAGAGGAACAAGGTATAGAATGACAGTTTTGGTGCCACAATGTGCACAGGAGAGTGAGTCAGGACTGAAGAGAGCAAGTATGAGGGCGATGGTGGGTGAAGCGTTCGGACCAGGGGGAAGAAGGAGACTTGGGGGAGATGATTGGTCTGAAGAATCGGAGAACCAGCTGGGAAAGGTGAATGAGTGTTGATGACGGGATGTGGAAGGAGGGATGGGATCAATCATGTGTGAGGAAAGCACTGAGTGTGACCAAGACAGCGAGGGAGGACAATCAAAGATGCATGGAAGAGGACAGGTGGAGGAGATCCAGAAGGTTGGTTTTGGTTGCGGAGGGAGGACCCCCAAAATGTGATGTGAAGATGTGATTGTGAAAGAGTGAGGTGAATAGGCCACTCCCCGTGCTCAGGGACAAATAATGGATGAAAAGGAAGAAGGAGAAGAATTCATTTTATAGAGGAGAAGCTGCCATGTACTCATTCTTGGGACATTTCTCTGACACTCTCATGGAAGTGTTTACACATGGAGACACACTCCCTCCTGATATCATCGTCTAGCTCCATGTCTTCAAGGAACTTATTGCCACAATCCTAAGGGCATCCTTTGGCCACGCCTCTGAAAAAGTAGCATGTGCGACAGTTTAATCTTCATGGTATGAAATCATATTATTTGATTGCGAGGGTCTGGTGAAAGAAGAAGCATTTAAACAGTTAGATCCACATAATGGCCACTTATGCCTCCTCTAATATCTTTGACCTCAATAAAGGTGTGAACATTGGATCATGGCTATAAAAGACGGGTCCAAGTGAACAGACGGACGGCAGGCAAACGTAGACAGACAGATAGATAGTCGATTTGCATTAGTATCTACTTGTCTTTGACAAACCTGGTAAATATACCGGGTGTGGTCATTTCATTTTAAATTATTAATAAATTATTAATTTATATAGTAGGACAACAATGTGTAATAAATTCAGCATGGCACATATTTACCGTATGAGACATAACTAATGGGACTTTTACAATCAATCAGCGAATTCAATCTATAGGAGTATAATTTGTTGCAGCTCCATTGAAATGACTCTCTAAAGATGATTACCTACGTTACCCCGGACCCAAATAGACCAATGGGCATAAGATCAGGCAACACAAGGTTACTGACGTAAGCTGGAAATGGCCAGATTGTAATGAGCTACCTGAAACCAGTCAATGTACAGCAGTGATGAGAGACGGGCATCCTCAGCCTGTTACTGAAGCATCACCAATAGGACATTCATAGCCAAACCACGTGGGGTGCTTTACGAACTTTCTCTGTGGAAGTAGTTCTACATCGCCAGAGGGGCGTCGCCTCAATCTTCTTGCCCTGAGCAGCAAAAAGATGGAAACCACTTTTATTGAGAAGAAATTATGGTAAGTGTAAGCTGGTTTCGGTCCCAAATGCGATTCAGAATCTAAAAGGGCACTTCACGATCGAGGGTGTCGGAAGGAAATAGGTTTGTGTCGTTAAGAAAGAACAATGGTGCAAAGGAACAAATTTGCAATAATGACGAATTCTGATAAATAAAACCTCAGGCAAACTATTCCAATGAAATAGGTTATGTGGAGTATGGACCAAAAAGACCACGGTTTGATATGTGTATTCGGATTGATATTTAGAGAGGAATAATTGCGGGACACAATACACAACAGAGTCAATGCTGATTGTTTCACATTTTGAATAGGGACTATGTCAGCTAAAGAAGACATCGAAAGGACTACATTTTCAAATATAATGGTCAATTCATGAACGATTGGAAACTCCTCTCAATCAGTAGTAACCACTATGAGAGACAGATGAAATATCGATCATATTGACATGCCCTCGCGGGGAGGGGGAATGGTTTACAGACCTCAACTCTGGCGACTTGAGGCCATTTTTCTCGATAATCTCAGCTTTCTCGTCAGCAAGCATAGAGGTTCGGGACGTCAGCGGTGGTTCAAGCATGTTTTGTCCTCGACAAAGATTCATCCTTATGGTTTGTCACATGAACAGGAATACGGGTCTGCTTACACTCAGCTCCAGCCTGAGAGAAGCTGTGAAACGAGAGAGAGAGACTTAAATGCGAAAAAAGTTTTCCTGGATCCGGGTCTGCAGTCATTCTGGATTCCAAGGGTTTATTCATTCCTTTCCAAAAGTATAGCCTAAAAGGGGAATAAAACTAACCCAATTATGTATCAATGGAATGAAAAAAATCGTTTAGTAAAACACTGTGGTAAACGTAGAGGAGAGGTGCAATAAAAGAGGTGCATAAAGAGGTACATGTGCAAAAAATATCTCACCAAAGTTGGTACACTCCTGGATTGTTTCTTTAATGGTTTTGACTAACAAGAAAGTTAGATGATGTACAAACCCTTTTCAAATCATCCCTCCACTCCGTGTTGTGTCGTTTTTTCGTGATCTCTATTTGGAAGAGGTCGTAGTCGGCCATGAACGAAGACAATTTGGGTGGCGATCTGCCTCCCGTGCCTCCGATGCCTGAAGAGATGGACAAAATCAATAAGATTTAGGACCTCATTCCATTTGACAATATATGTATCATTTAAATTTGAGAACTATGAAAATGAATGATTTTCAACATCTGAACACAAAAGTGGTTTGTAATAATTCTATGAAAAGCAGAGACTGAACATTATCTCAGAACAACAACCAAGGTTATGATGGGATTTACACAGAAAAATTTTGTCATTGAATGTTCATGAAGTTATTTTATTCATACATGAATTAGTTTGTAGAACCATGGTGAACAGACAATATTGTATGACCTCATGTGGAAAAATAAACAAAACAATGTGTGACACATGTGACTGTCACAGATGCAATAAGAAAAAAATCTACAAGAGTAAAATCATGTCAGTGGCTCGCCTCTTCGAATTGCCAACTATTTGTTGCATCAAAAGATTTAATGGTTGCCTGCGTCACTAATTCTCACATGTAGTCTATGTATAGCGACTGTGATCGTCAAATCGCAATGGCATTAGCGTATACACCCTCCAGGGTGGTTTTATATGCATCGTGTGTAGGCTTCACAGTCAGTTAATTGAACTGTTAATCTGCTTCATATTCTCAAGCGGCCAAGTCACGTCATTTCCCAGCGTTGTCAATGGTAACTGTATTAACCCCGCAAAGTACATACATGCAGGCGCGTGGAGATTGTCGTTAATTAAATGTCGCCTGTAACGTCACTGCGTAGTTGCAAGTACGCCGGTATGGAGACGACATAATGCGTTTGAAGTTGATATAATAAGGCGCTGATTAGGCGATAGCCATCTACGCATGACTCCGATACTTACCGGAGGAAAGGCTTTTTACAGTCTTACAAGATTCGATGTCGGGGTCACGTCCCGCCATAGGTGGAGTAGTACTAGCTAGTAGCTAAAGCCTATAAACCTTCGATGTTGCTGGATTGCAAAATGATTAATCGAAGTCTTGAACAAGACTACCAACATGTGGCCAGGTGCCCCATTCCCATCGCGGTGGGACTTGATGATGAGACTCAAATCCTGAGAGGCCACACTACTCCACAAGTGTGAGACCTCTGTCAGTCAAGAAATGAAAATAACGATCAAGATGGCCGTTGTCCTGCTTCAGTGACATGGGTGCCGTACTGATAGGAGTTGTTACTCTGGCAGGATTCCTTTTTGTTTCAATACTCACAATCAGGAGCAGATGGCCGTTGTCCTTGATTCAGGCGGGACATGGGTGCCTTACTGATAGAGTCCTACTCGGTACAGGCCATGCCTTCAATACTCACCAATCAGGAGCAGATGGCCGTGTTCCTGCTGTGCAGTTGACATGGGTACCTTACTGATGAGAGTCGTATCTGCAGGCATTCCTTCAATAACTCACCAATCAGGACAATGGCCGTTGTCCTGCTTCAGGGGACATGGGTGCCTACTGATAAGTTTATACTCAGTTAGGTAAAATAATAATAATAAATACTCTGGTGCGGTATTGCCTTCAATACTTCACCACTCAAGAGCAATGGCCGTTGTCCTGCTTCAATAACCCGGCTGACCTAGAGATGTGTTTCTAATAGACAAAGCTTAACCTGACCAGGTACTGGGTTCCTTGCTGATGGAGTTATACTCTGTAAGGTACCTTCCAATACTCACCAATCAAGAGCAATGCCGTTGTCCTGTTCATACCCGGCTGGACCCTAGTAGAGATGTGCTCGATGGCAAATGTTGAACCATGACAGGGACATGGGTGCTTTGCTGATGGAGTGAGTTTATCCTCTGCCAGGTTATCCTCATCGCTGATGTGAGCTGTGAGGTCTTTAGGTGCACCATTCATTGTCGTCTTTTAGCGTTTGAATCAGGATCACAAATCCCCAAAGAACAGACTCCTGGTAAGCAAAAAATTGCAGACAAGCAAAGAAACAAAGGAAGTTTTGTTGTCTGAGCTTGAATGTTGTTGAGATTTCTATAGCATGAATTTAGTGAAGGATGGATGGAAATCATCTTCCATCCCAAAGAAAATAAAGACAGGATCATGCAAAGGGGGAAAAATTTTTTTTTAGCAGCAATGAGAATGCAATTCATCTGCACAGTAAAACAAATTTTGGTCTGATTCTTGACCATCTAGCTAGTGATCAGTCAATGGTTTGGATTCTATTTTTTTCTTCCCTTTTTTGGTATAATGAAGTTGACAATAGACATTTATGGACAAATTCATAGTTGGCTAACTTTATTGTACGCAAAATACCACTGCATGGTAATAAGCCCTTATTTGCTATTACCTGAATGTTATCATCGAACCATTTACCGCTAGGCGTCAGGTGACTCATATTTATCCATGCTCTGCTTGAATTGAGACTGAGTCATCTCCTTCACAATCTCAAAGATTTATCCTGCAGCAAAAGCGGGGACAAGCAAACGTTAAATCACTGATTGAAAGTTGAAGGTTAAAAATGATCCGAATTTTGCGGACTCACCGGGAGTGTCTGGGCTCATGCAACAAGAAAACTGCACCACATAAAAGCACAAGCCTGCGTAACTCCATCCAGGTAAATTATTCTAGCAGAGATTTGTTGTGCAACAATTTGTGGAATAGAACAACCAAGCATATTTCATACTGGCAAAAGTAACCTTGAATAACTCCACATAGGATGTTCTATTGGAAGGGTCTTGGTGGACCCCCGTACATATAGTACCCCCCGCCAACAATATAACCTCTGTCGTATCCTATCCTGCTTCTGTCGTTCAATTACTTTTATAATCAACAAACAACAATTGGTAATCGGGGACAGACAAAATTTTAGTCACAAGTTTCTTTGGAAACTCTTATTACCAATATCCATACACAGCTTCACAAGACTATTTAGGACATCTTTATAGTTACAGCGAGCACATCATTTTAGCTACATAATGCTAACCGTCAGCGGTTCCCGTCCTGACTGTCGATGAGTCTATCGTCGAACACCCTGTAGACCTCGTTGATCCACAGCTGATCCTCTGTCCTTGTTCGTCCTCTACTGAGGCTGGGCCTTGGACTAACAGCACTCCACGGATCACACCGGCAAAGTACGCAGGTTGACACTTATGTGACTTGGCCGGTGTGGGGAGGAAGCTGCTCACAGCTGACTTGTACATTGTACACCGCCCCAGCGTGGCTTGGTATCATTTCTGGAGAGATGTAACCGGAAAAAAATGTGTCAATGTGGTAAAAAAAATTTCATTGTCCTTGAACTGCAAGCAGTTGTAGATGGACTGACAGTATTGAATCCGACTAAATCTAGATAGAGAAAACAAACCCCACCGAAACAGGGGTGTAGGCCTATGTTATGGAGTCAGGCACTTTCAGCTTAGGTTTGATCGCTGGTCGAACTAGTGGTTAGCTCATTGACCTTCCTTCCACACGTGAGAAGGCCTGGCTGCCTGTTGGGGGTTGCCATTTTTTAAGAGGCAATAATCATTTAATGAATCGTAACGGCGGCGTTCGCATGACATCACTGCAAAATCGTTCAGGCACAATTCCCCATATCAATTTTGGTATAATCGTCAGTATTATATGTTTAAAATATTAGTTTTGAGAGGTTTTTCATATTGGTAGACGTCATGCACACCATGCATACATTGTAGGGAAAGTGGTACAAGATATTATTGCCTCCTCAAAGACTTTTGGGAGGACCCATCCTGGAGTGGTTAGTTAAAATTCAAATTTAGTATTTGCCTAAATTATACGAACCGGAAAAGTTATCCCTATGATAGTCTTCTTGATTCCACTGAGAAAGGGCCTTGGAATTATTTCTACCCAAACACATTTAATGGCTAACAAATAAAAAAAAAAACCTACTTCCTACCTGATACTGGCGGGGCTCAAGCCAAGAGCATGATAGCCAGGTGGGGTGCACGGAAAAACCAAAAAAAAAAATAGAAAAACTATTTGCAAAGGATACACTGTGCCTTAAAGTGCCTTCAGAAAAGCCTACAGAAGCAGATCTGACCTACACTGTGTAAGTGAAAATCCTCTCTTAATTGTCACAGATGATGCATGCAGAATTATGAGGATATCTTAGATAGTCTTCAGATAATTATAAATCCGAAACAGTTAGTCAAGTAGAGCTTTCGAGGGGCAGTGAAAAGTGTGACTAAGACTTTTCCAGTATGCCGTGCTGCCACTCCTCACTGTGGTGGTGCTAACTTGTGCATCTATGAGGAAAGTAGATAAAAGCAGTTACTAAGGTAGTTTTCGACCACATTCGCACCAGGATTGACAGACCACACATATTTCTCCCATCAGATTGAATCAGGAAGAGCTAGTGGAGCTCGATGACAAAAAAGATGCTCTATGTGAAGGTACTGGATTTAGTAAAATTTTAACGATACCTGTCCCAGCCGCACAAAGCCCCATGTATCCATGGGAAAAGTGCCAGTCAGAGATTGAGGGAATATCTGGGAAATTGTTTCATCCTCAAGGAGTCTATGGAGATGAGGTTGACGTGTCTGGTGAAATCTCCCTGTAGGTCATTCCTGCACCACCAGCGGTCCATAGCACACACCAGGCAGTGGATGGATGAAGAAAATGACAAAATTAGGAAGTTATAATAATGAAATGAGAATCAAGGAATGGGTTAAATAAACAGCAAGCGGCTACCGATTTAAGGGCACATATATAGTAGTAAACACTGGTGTTCTGCAGCGCTATGATGATGTGAAACAGTAAGTCCCTCGGTCAGGCGTGTTGTTGATAAGTACAAGGGTTCAGATTGAGCAGTTCAGCAAGGATTTCATGTTATTTTATTACTGCTATTTACAATGAAGTTATAATCATCCATAACAGAAAAAAGAATATAAAAATTTCATATATAAAAAAGGCTTGGAGAGAATATAACAGCGAGTTACAGATTTTTCTTGTATATACAAGAAGATATTCAAAGTTGTTACACATGAGCTGACATGCTGCATCAGGTTGAAATAGCCCCACCTTCAGGGAAGTCCCGCAAGGTAGTCTTGCCTTCTTCTCTGTACATAGTAATGGTTTTCAGCTAATGAACAGCGCAGTATATAGGTCTGTAGAATGCTAGGCCTTGTATTAGGTAGACCTTCTGTCCAGAGATATTAGGTCCTAAACAAATGCTTAGCCTCACTGTTGATATCGAAGAAAAAATATATCGAGTAGACAGGAGAAAGTCACTTCTAAAATTGACCATGAATCAATGATGGAGGATATTCGGTGGATTGGATGGATAGCAATTAGGTCCTATATCCATTTGATAAACAACAGTCACTATTATGCTAAGGAACCAACTGATCTATACTCAAGGTCTCATTAAGGCCAATTGACCCGAAATGATGCAGTACTCTCGCATATAATCGAGGAATTTCAGGATCTGGTGAAAACCTACACTAGGGTGATTTGTGTAACCATCAGTGCCCCACCGTGGGGGCATGTCTAACTTCCCGTTAGACATACCCCATATTCGCCACCAATCAAGATTCAAACCTCCCGTATGCCCCCCAACCGAGGAAAATATGGCCGCCCAAACAAATATTCCAGAGATTAGTGACAGCAGCTTGAACCTAATGAGATCCCAAGACTACATAATACTGATTGGTTAGAGCCTCTATTACAGCAGCAGCATTGCATGTGCTGATGAATAATTCAAACTTATACAACTTACAATCGAACAGTGCCAGTCGTGAGGTATCCTTATTGTCTACCGTGAGCCCGTGGTCATCCACTGTCGGAGGAGCACTCTATTGGTGTTGTTGCCCCCGTAGACTCCTTAGCTGGCATGTTCAGGTCATCCACGAACAAGAAAATTTCTGTTCATTGGGGGGCCATCCATAGATGCCTTGTTCTTCTCTGTCGGTAGGAGTAATACAATTATAAGAAAAAAATATCCAGTTTACTCAGAATATCCTAGCAGGTAAACCAAATGGGAAGAAAGAGAAAGACTACCCCCCCCCCCCCCTGCAAGGAAAAAACTGTGGTATGATCAAAAATTTGGGGGCGAAACAAATAAGAGATCAAGCATTGCATATTTCAGATTCCTGTGCTTTCCAAACTAGTGTCATCCCTTGATAACTGTTCAAAGACAACGGCCAGGATCGATTATTGGTGGAGGTAAGGTTCTATAGCAAGACTGTCAGGATTGAGAATTATGATGCCGAAGGACCAAAGTACCAAACCCACCTCACTAGGACAGACTCTTTCTCTTTGAACGGTTGGTTGGACCACTTTGCAGAGAAATTAGCGAGGAGACCAACACAGTGTAATATGCAGATATATGCAGTTGAACGACCACAGGGATTCATCAATGTACTCAATTGTTCTAGTGATAATCAATTCAGCATTAGGGCAAAGGTGCCTTGCTCCCAAAGAAGTAACCACCAGCCCAGTTACCAACCCATTCAGCAATCCTCTCACACAAACTATTTTTAAAAGTGAAATTACCAGTAAGTTTCAATAGAAAATGAAGGATATCACAAAGCGTGTAAGTACGACAACATTGGGGGAAAAATTTTATGCATGATGGGAAGCTTTTCGATCTGCTCGATACGTTTACAAAACTTTCAAAGACTTCTGCAACAATTTAGGTATGTCAGGTTTTAGCTGAGTCATTCACTTTTTCCGTAGTGGTGATATTAGCGTATTCATCTGGGTCTTGCAGTTTCTATTTAAGTTAGTTGTCCTTATAGATTGGACATGATGATGTCTTGTGTCTGATTGGCTGAGGTCCGAGGGAGAGTTGGGTTGTTTGGAAAGGTACCTGCCGGAAAGATAGAACAGTCGTAACTGCCATTGAGTTTCTAATAGTTAACGCATTTCATAGCTGAAATGAAAGAAGCATATCGACCACTAATTGAGAAGTCTCAGAGTACTAGTTTTTACCTTTCACATTAAATTAATTAAGTAGGGGAGTACGTGCCATACCTTGAGGGAGACCAACCAGATAGTGTAGTGATGGTGATTTGACGGTTCCGGTGGGGCCAACAAAGAGAAGGGGCTTATCGTGGGGTATGAATGTGTCCAGGAAGAACACCTGTCGGGCTGTCTTCGTTTGGTCTGGATGATCACATACTGACTATGGAATAGTAGAAATACTTGGAAATTTGAAATTTCTTTCAATGGGCTGATGAAACAATTAAATATTAAGTGACAAAGACTTCAACCATGAACAGATGAATGTGAGGAAGAGCTAATCAGAATGGAAGGGGAGCCAGAATGTGGCATATTGACTAGGCATCAGAAGGAGACACCGTCTCAGCTTCGTCAATGTGGTAATATAATCACTAGCTACAGCAATACTGCTTTAGGCAGTAGACTGTATCTCTATCAGGTAGAGGTGTTCTCTAACATGTGATAGGATTACCTTAGCATAGCAGGATGACTGTTTTAGCTTTGTCGATGTAGTCAAGCCACTCAACCCAGCTACCACTGGACTGCTTCAGGAAATAGTAGTCAAACACTGTACCCCTCTCAGGGAAAGAGTTACTCTGTTGGAAAAATCAAGCATAGGCATTGAATACAAACAAATTTAGAACTTTTGTGAAAGAAGCCAAACAAATGGACTTTCTGGTATGAAATATTCCTCTAAAGTCTCTCTTTTTTTACACCAGAGAGTTGCCATTTGTTGTATATGGGCATATCTTGTTCCCAACCATACAAACAGTTGTATCGTTGCTATGACAACAGAATACAACAAACAAAGCCAAACAAAACATACAACCAAACAAAACCAAACATGCTGAAGAGTACAATCTTCCAATTATCACCAGCAGAGTGGTAATTTTCATGAAAAATATTAGATCGTTTAATAGCCAATCAAAAACGTCAATCTCACATAAACCAACCAGCGAGTTGTTGAGGAGTGTGGCTCTTCTTTGTCCAGGTGAAGGAGCAGATTTACTTGTTGGCCAACAAGATGATATTACCAATGCATGAACAATATTTAACATCTGTTCGCTACTCCACAAGAAACCAGGAACAGTTTGGAATAACACCTTCAACCAAAAAGAGAACAAAAAATTGACTACTTGTGATAGCATGTATCAGGAAATGGAATAAAATGGAGAGTGACACACGGAACTCAGTGAACTAACTGCTGTACTACACATTGCTTTTGGGCTGTTATAGTTATATTTTCTCACAACCTAATTGGCAAGGGTTATGGAGTCAACTATGTTACCTTTGAGAGTTTAATACTCTTAGGCTTTGGGTGGTCTGCATCAGTGCCACTGATAAGTGTCCTGAAGTACTGGTTGAACTTTGTCTTGCTATCACCATTCATGGTACCCCCCAGGGACCATACCACACAGAAGAGAAATAGCCTGCAGCCACAGTGGATCTGTTGGAGAAGAAAATGCACATTAAAACTGAAAGATGGAAAAAACAATCTGTAAACATAGAGCACAATGGTGCTGTAGCTCAAACCGCAGGAATGTAACAGACGCAATGTACGATTATGTGTTAAATATGGCAAAGATCGTTGAGGCCAAGAAGCAGTTCCAAGCAATGAACTACCTGTAATGACCTTGACATTGATTTCATATGCCAAAGAAGTTTTAGCAGTCATAAACATTGTTACTCAGTTTGGTGGTCAACATGCATCAAAGAAGACAGATGAGAGAGACAAGGGCAATTATTACACAGACACAGTGGCCTATTGGTTTCCGCCTTCAATGACCTTTGACTCACATGGTCGAAGATGTCCCAAAGGCTGATGAACATTGGGTTCAAGTTTGGTTAACATCCATCAAAAAATTACGATTTTGGTGAATACTACTTTCCATCAGAGGTTTACCGCTTTAATTTCTAACAGCACTATATGATGTTGTATCTAAAATCTGCAACCAAGCTGGAAAGAGCACCTCCAGAGAAACATTATGACAGTTTCAAAAAAATCTAATGTACAGGTACTTTGCAGGAAATACATTTTGAATGTAAACAGGATAGCCTATGAATGCCCCTTAAAGACCTTGACCTTGACATTCACAGGGTCAAAGTTGTCTCGAAGGTCAATGAGCAGTGGGTCAGAGTTTGGTCAACATCCATCGAAGAATGACTGATTTGGGAATCCGTAATGCTTCTTTTCAGCAACAGATGTTAATGTGGCACCTCTCAAAAGTAATACTGCTGAGAAGAGCATATGGACCCCAAAAAGTCATTCTTCGATGATGTTGACCAAAAACTTCACGGAACAGACAATGTTAGTTATGACCGAACATCAGCGCTGATCTGTGCATAAAAATTTGTTGGAGAAACGTTTTGCATGATTCACATTGGGCAGGAGTTTTGCACAAACACGTATGAACCAATGTACCATTTGATATTAAAACAATATATGCAAACTTTTACAGAAAATCCAATTGAAACTTGTTGAGATGGCATTTCAAGTACCATTGGTGTGAAATGTCATAAATGGGCCTCGGGCCTAAGTGGGACTTTGATTAAAAAATTCCTGAACACCCCAAAGTACGGCTATGTATACCATCATTATGACCAACTGCCGTGGGGGCAGCCTTGTCCCCAAAATTTGTATGAGAGATACATTTTGAAATTTTTACACATACTGTCCACATATTGCCCCTTTAATGGCCCTTGACCTTGACCTCACAAGGTCAAACATGTCCCATGGGTCAATAACATTGTGTCCACGTTTGGTCGACATCCATCGGCAGAATTGACTGTTTTGGGAGCGCGGCAAAAAAGGCATTGTTAACACACGGATAGATAGGATATAATGGATGGATGGATGGATGTGATGATGATGGAATGGATCGTAAGCTAGATAGTGAGATAGACAGATGATAGATAGATAGATAGAATATATAGATAGATAGATAGTTAAAATAGATAGATAATAGATAGATAGAATAATAGATAGAGTGACATGCATATCCAATAGCTCAACCGCCCCCCAAATAAAGGCCTGGGTTTGAGGCTAAAAAAACTAATCTGTTGTCCGCGGCCGGACAACAGATTAAGTTATTACACAACAGGACTGTGTGACATTAATGTCTAATTAGAGATATACTTCCGTGGCATATAGTGTCCGTTGTGGAGCAATAAGACTTTCCAATGAATCACCTGTTCATTGAAGGGCATGGAAACAACATGCCTATTGTCCAAGGAATCCTGCAGGGATGAATAAGATCATCTAACGATAGTAAGGTCCCCCACCCGCCAATTTTGCATCTACGTGTTACACCACCCACCCCCACATTAAGTACTGCCAAAGAGGCATTGCCTAATTCCGTGTACGCTGGTTGAAAGAATTTGTAATTGCAATTTTTGGTACAGTAATCCAGGTCATGCGCCATGCTGGGTCACTGAATCTTTTTGATCCTCTGTGCTCGGGCAAGTATACCATGGAAAAATACCTCTTTGGGGGTATCTTCATGTGCAGGTGGGTGATTACATGCTGACATCAAATTGCCTACCCTTTGTTTTTCCCTGCATCAGTCTTTCCTACTGAGATCCCATCAAGAAGGCAACAGTTCTATTCTTTGGTACAGCCTGGACAAATAATTTGAACCTTGACCCCCTGGGTGGGAGGTGGACATTCTACACTGTACTGACCACTTTGTATCTGCTCATCATTTTCATACAAGCGCTCAAGAAACTAAGCTGCGCACGCAATGGCTTCATGAAAACGATTACCCTTAGCACTGAATTAAGCAGGGAATGGGTGTAATTTGCGGATTCCGACTATCACATCCCACCTCATGTGACCTAATATGGTAGTATCAGAAGATTGGAGAATGTTATATCCACCAATCTCTCCATAGCCTAGTCCTGTATTTATAGCAGTCCAAGTTCCCCTATATCACAGTTCCCCCTCCTTCTCAACATAGGCACATCAACAATGGTAACAGCCAAGCTTTACCTACCCCATTGCTCCAAGGATAGAGAGAAAAATGGTCGCAGATTTCTGTAGTGAGTCCATATTTGTTTCTCACTATCTCTCTGGAGTTTTACTGAATAAAATACTGATTTGAGGACAATTGTAGGCATATACAATAGAAGCATATCATGGGGAAAGAAACACTTTAATATCCTAGGGTCCAGACGCCATTCAATACGATATTCCATGTGGAGTATATGGGCCTCAAATTTGGTCCCTTACGCAGAGAAATTAGGCAGAATCCCTTCTTGCATAACTTAATGATTGATGAAATCCTGTTAGGCTTTTTCTCAATATAGTAAACCATCACTAACCTACGCAACCACTACATCCATCCTCTCTCATAGATAATTAATCTTCACAGAGGAATGATGTTGTACGTTTTCAATGAAATTGTTTACAGGTTGTGCAAGTATATTTTCATTTTATACCTTATTATGTATTATTCCTTCAATTGCATCTATTATTCCCTATTAGCCCTTCATAATTTATCTTGCAGTTCTCCTTCACAGCCGCATCAACTGACTAACTGACACACATTACCCAACTGTGTGTTTCCATTTCGGCTTACAAGAATAGGACACGGCCAGTGATAGATACACAAGTAGCTCCCTGTTGATTGGTCCAATTCTGGATAACCCTCCTGCCCTGATTGGCTGATCCTCGGCAATATACAATAGTAGAGGGTTCACAGTGCTGTGGTTTAGTGGTATTGATGGTCCACAAAGAACTTGCATTCTGGTTTGATGAAGTCTAGGTATAAACAAGAGAAGGTAGCAAGATCTCAGAGACTTGGGAAGTTATACTATCAAGACATGTTTGAAAAATACTGCATTGTTTACAGTTCAATTGTTTTCGAACATCAAATCAAAGAACAAGAACACCAATTGTACAATTACCAACTTATGACATTTAGACAAGGGTGTTCCTCTCATGATATTATCCCTTTATTGCATAATGTTCAAACCCATATCACCATGTGATATATAGTGCCTTCAAGCTATAAAAACGATACCTAACCCCTAGGTTGACACCCTACCATGAGCAGAAACATCATAATCCCATTTACCATTTCATCATATTTACTGTCACCGAAAATGACTATTCCCATATGCCATTGATCTCCTGAAACTGTCATATTCATTTGTTCCACATACCTGTTCATCATGAAATACCATAAACAGGAATTAATAATGTCTATTCTTATGCAACACATTTCCTGGAGGCCCCATCTTGCTTTCAGTGAACATTACCCTAATCAATAGTAACCTGATGAAAGCTGTGCTGATGCACCCATGCACATTTTGCTAAACCCCAAAGCACCCCACTATTGCACCCTAATCTGTTACCTCAACTGGTCCCCAATTAGCTCCTGGGTGGAGAGGACTAAGTATAGATAAATACCTTGCTAGAGAGTATCATTAGACTGAACCATACCCTCTTGATTACGAGCTCAATGCCTTATTAACCACTAGACCACCACGCTCTCATAACACCACATGATCCCCAAGACAGGAAGTATCAATGTAAGACTTCTTACACACCAGGCATCCAAAGATAATACGCCAAGTTCTTTGTGTTCCTTGTTGAGGGTAGAGGGCAGCATGTCCATGTAAGACTCCTTGAAGGGCCTCCACCCAAGGTTGAAAGGTTCCAGGTAGATCATGCAACACAGAGACAGACAGACAGACAGGCATATTATTGACACTAATTACATAGACATGGGTCAATTACCATTCAAAGAGATCATTGACCAGTTCCTTGTGCTCCTTGTTGAGAGTAGATGGCAGTGTGTCCATATAAGACTCTTTGAAGGGTCGCCATCCAAGGTTGAAAGGTTCCAGGTAGATCATGCCACATCGACTGACGGTGGCTGGACTAGCCTGCTCCAGGTCTGCTGGCTCAAAGATCAGATTCTGCTTGGAGCTCATCTGGATAATCTCACCGCTCATCAGACAAAGCTTCGTAAAAAAAACAAGAAACAGAGGCATGAAGGGAAATGGGAAATCTGTTGTCATGGATGGTCAAAGCGCTCATTATAGTTTAGCCTCGTAGGTGGCGATGCAATCAAAAACTAAGCCTAATACTACCAGCAGCACTGCATCAATTCTGTACCTGTGTTTATGCTAATCAAACCAAGGTCCGATGGCTAATGTCATTTATACACTCTGGATAAAGCTGGTCAACAGCTAGAACTAAGCTTGTGGCCCAATCTGAACAATCAGAACATGTGTTGCAGCCCTTTTCTTCCTTCCCTCTTTGTTGTCACACAAGAGGGTGAATGTCCTCAATATATTATTATTATTATTATTACGAGCACCTACACAGCACTCTTCGAAGAACAGAGCGCCGTCTTACAATATGAAATAAAAGGGAGGGAGAAAGAGAAAAATGACAAGCATTACGGCTTACAAATAGAAACGCCTCTGAAAACGGAACGAACTCGAGTCTCTGACGTTTAAAGTGAGTTCCAGAGACGCACCAACTATGAAAGAGGAGTTGCCAGCCTTAATATACTTCAACTGCACTGCACCAAGCTACAGGCACTATCACAAAGACATTTTGTGGGTTTTGAACAGGCTAGTTTGGGACATTTTAAAATATAATCCAACAGTTCTGATCGGTTTAATTCATTACCTCCCAGCTGTGAGCATGACTTTCACCTAGTGTAGGGTATACAGATATGTTTCTCACAGACCAGTCTAGACACAGGGTAAATGCTTGCAACATAATGTAGCCTATATTCAACATTTTATGGATTGGAGTCTCTTTCCTTGGAGAGTCTTTTCCTGGGGACTAGCAAAGGGATCACACTTCCAAGTGGGATTCCCCTGTTCATTGGTGCCTGATAAGACTTTGCGCTGCAGCACCCAGGTGCACTTTCGCTTCATGCCTTACTACCCCCTGGCAGCCAACGCAGCAGCGACTACTTCTGCTACCTCGCAGGTACCCTACTTTTAAACGTGGGTAGGTGAAAGACATTCAAGAGACATGCCTGTCTATCAGCACTGCGGAAAAGTCCTTGGGCTTTCACTGGGATTCAAACTCGCAATCTCTATTGATCTTAAGTCCGGACTGAGCTAATCCCCCCCGCCACCTCTACTCAAGTGAATGGGCTGAAAGCAACCACCCCATGTCAGACGAAGCTACTCTTAGCGGTGCCTTGCATACTTTTTTATTGTCGTCCAGGACAGTGTTCATGTTCTCAATCCATACGGCATCCACTGGGCCATCAAAGATGATCCACTTCCTGTCGATGGTCATCGATGATGCCTGGTCCCTGAATGTGTTGGCCAGAACACCTGAGAGATAGAGGGAGGGAGATGAACAAGAAACATGTGACTTAAGAGCAAACTGGCTCGGACTAATCAGCATTTTCAGTGAATCCACAATATGTTATCCATATGGCTACCAGAGAGGTACTGTGTTCTTCATTCTTACATTAGTTGTGAAAACTATATTACGTTGTGTGTTATCGCGAGCAGCTGATATAGTGACAGTTACCGACATTACGTCGATCTACCAAGTAACCAAAATCTACTTATCAAAACTTTCCTTGACTTATCTGCACCCTTATGCCATCAGTGGCCCAAGGGCACCTATAGTACCAAGAATTACATACATCTGTTCATTCATAAGATACTAGGTCAAAGCAAATTGATAGTACCAAGAACTACAGACCTTCTGTCCATTCATGGATACCAGGCCAAAGCAGACCTATAGTACCAAGAACTACATACATCTGTCCATTCATGGATACCAGGCCAAAGCAGACCTATAGTACCATGAACTACATACCGTTTGTCCATTCATTGGAATACATGGTTCAAAGCAGCTGTTTCGCGATAAGGTGCGCGATTGCAGGATTTGCGCACTCCTCTCAAGATTCCCGCAAAGAAATTGGTCGTATGCGGGAAATTCCCGCACTCTTTTTGCGATGGAGATTGGCACATACACCAAACAAAACACACACTGAAGCCCAGTCTTGGGGAGAAGATAACATTCAGGGGTGGGACAGGTTTGGTCACAATTGAACTTCATTTGGAAATGCTGGGGGCAAAAGTATGATCCAGCACTGACCCAAGCCTAAATCTGTTTGGGTCAGTTGCAAATGATCGCCGTCACAGAGGGTTGTATAAGAGTGGGATGGAGTGTGGGTGCATAGAGTGGCTGATTTTTTTTCAAGGGGGCGGGTAGGATTGAAGGTCATAGCCTAATTACTTTTATCAACACAATCAAGGATTTCTGCTGTAGTGCTGTTGTTAATACTGTCTGAGAAAACAAATGCCATCAATTGTTCATCAAAACCAGGCTTGGTTGGATGAGTACCCGTGATAAATATCATCGCAAATGCGATGGCATTGCATTATGGTAGCTTAGCAATCAACAATTCTCGAAATCCCCCCCACTTTTGTCAGATTCGCGCAAATTTTTCTTGAAGGGGGAATTCCCCCCCCCCCCCCCCCCAAAAAAAAAAATATAAATCCTAGCACCAACACTGGTTCAAAGCAGATGGATAGTACCAAGAACTACATACCGTCTGTCCATTCATGGATACCAGGCCAAAGCAGACCTATAGTACCAAGAACTACATACATCTGTCCATTCATGGAAAACCAGGTCAAAGCAGACATTTAATACCATGAACTACATACCGTCTGTCCATTCATGGAAAACCAGGTCAAAGCAGACCCATAATACTAAGAACCACATACCATTTGTCCATTCATGGAATACTGGGTCGAAGCAGACCTATAGTACCATGAACTACATACCGTCTGTCCATTCATGGATACCAGGTCGAAGCAGACCTTTAATACCAAGAACTACATACACCTGTCCATTCATGGGGTACTGTGTCAAAGCAGACCTATAGTACCATGAACTACATACCGTCTGTCTATTCATGGGGTACTGTGTCAAAGCAGACCTATAGTACCAAGAACTACATACCGTCCGTCCATTCATGGGGTACTGTGTCAAAGCAGACCTATAGTACCATGAACTACATAAGGTCTGTCCATTCATGGGGTACTGTGTCAAAGCAGACCTATAGTACCATGAACTACATACCGTCTGTCCATTCATGGAATACCAGGTCAAAGCAGACATTTAATACCATGAACTACATACCGTCTGTCCATTCATGGAATACCAGGTCAAAGCAGACATTTAATACCATGAACTACATACCGTCTGTCCATTCATGGGATACCGTGTCAGAGCAGACCCATATTACCAAGAACTACATACCGTCTGTCCATTCATGGGATACCGGGTCGAAGCACCCATACAGCTGGCCCATGGTGATAGCTTTAGGGTTGATGATCTGGTAGATGACTTTGTATTCCTCCATCTGACCACCCACATGTAGATCCCCCAGGGCGTCGGCTAGTACCTGGTAGGCACAGGTCTTCCCTCCGAGAGGTCTCCTCTACATGAACCCAGACGAACCAACATCATCTCATAGATCTGAGACAGAGAGGGAAATAGAACATTTTGACACTTCTGATACCAGTTACAGTATATCACTCTAATTCTCCAAGGTAATCCCCTACTTTTCATTAGTGTATCCATTCTAGTGGAATCACACAGCATAAATGTAAACAGGTAAGCACTGGCCTTTACTACAGCGGGCGATTCGCACAACTAGTGCAAATGAATACATGATACAACATGCAATATGATGAAGCCCCTACACTGGCACCAAGAAAAATGAAATGTGAACAAAAGTACATGTTTCCTTAAAGTAATACACGTCAATGAGAACTCGAATCAATGTAAAGATTTGAATATCAAAGAGGTCATTTCCACTGGCAAGGAAATGACTTGGGATTGCATAAAGCTGCATTGTGTTTTCGTTACATTTTTTTTTGCATGATTCAGCTCATTCATAAAAAGGTTTTACTCCGTGTTCACTTCGGTTCCATCAGGTTACAGGAATCACTGAGTGGAACAAAACTGCATGGCAGTGCAGTGCATGAGCTCGATTGTGTTTTAGGACGCAGAATCTAAGCCACACAAACACTGTCCCAAAGGTGGAATGTTTGTATCAGGTTGTTGCTGAGGAGGGAACTGTACTGATGCAAGGCGAGAGGAGAATACAAACATGGATACAACAAAACCTGTCAGCAGCCATCCTCTAAAGACCATAACTAGGCACAGGTATAGAAAAGGTTTATCGAAACCCCATATTACAAAAAATTGGTTCCAATTTCAAGCCTAGTAATAAACAAGGGGATCACCCCCAGTGTCTCCCCATCAGTGGTTTTTTCTTTCTCTGTCACCATGCAACAATTACAAGGCACTCCATGTATTGCTTTCCCCAGCTCTCGTGTTATTAGTAATTAACAAGAACAGTTTACGCATCAGTGACCAATTTCAAATTCATAAGAACTGATTATTGACCATTCAACCACAGTGTTTTTATGGATTGATGACTAAAATTGCCTAAATTATGCAATTAGACACAATACTTGACTTCCATGCCATGGACTCAATTCCTCTACTTTCAAATACTCAGGACCAAATGACTGTGGCTCAATAGTTGATTTGTTTTCATGAATAATCCAACTACTTAATTGTTTTGGGGAGTAGTTTTCCGCAAAACCCTACCCAAATCTCAATCCTACTGATCACCATGGATATCAACCACATACAGAAGGAGATTGCATGTATACCTGAATGATTTTCTCGATGAAGAAAGGAACCGGTTGCAGGAGATGTTTCCTTGATGGTATCCCGTGAGGCTCCAGGAGCACTCATAGTCTGGGGTGGGGAGGACAGTAGCTGGAAACAAATCACTGATGATCCCCTCAAATAACGGAACATCCTGTCAAATAAAGAGCGACATGAGTGAATGTTTAACTGTTTAGATCAGTTATAATACCTCAATTAGCCTGTTCACTGTGTTGCAAGTGTGTACAATGATCAACAGTTCAGAGGAATAGATAGCGCACACTATCACATGGCTCATTTCACTACTTGTGAGGAACATTGATTGTAGTTACAAACACACACCCACACCTTGTAGTAAAGTTTGGGAGTTTCATAACATTCCTATAGAGTCAATGATATTTAAATCAACCTGAGCAAAAAGCTTTACTAGAGAAGACTTTCCCTACCCTATAATGACAACTATCTTTAATAGAACACATGGTTTATAAGGTCACGGAGGGTTCCCATGGAGTCACTGAAATATTTTGACTGATATTTGGACAAAGTGCTAAACTCGCCTGATGGTCCATACCACCTATTGTCATGTCTTGACGAAACACTTGTATATGCTAGGAGAAGAGAGAATTGCTTTGCTATAAAATGTGGGAATGTGAGTGACACAAAAAAATTATAGAGCAAAATTTCAACCTATTCCCACTTTTTTTTAATTAACCAAAGAATTCCATGGATTCCTGTTTATGACATGATTCTTATTACGGGACTTATGACCTATTGACAGCATGCACTACCAATGGAGGCTGTATGTTTATTAAATAGTATTCCATGCTACAATTTCTAACCTGACTTAAAAACACAGCAATCAGAGTTCTATTTCCAGTTTTGGGCCCTGGTTGTTTTTTCCTACTGTGTGAAATTGTGGCACGCCCCACATCTAGCCAACAATATGTAACATGTTTTTAAATCTTTGGAGAAGTGAACAAGTGGCAAGGCGGTAGAGTGGCATGGAATCGGAGCCTCTGCGGTAGAGTGGCATGTAGATCGAGGAGCCTCTGCGGTCAGTGGCATGGTATTAAGGTGGCTGACTTTCATACCAGAGGTTTCTGGTTTTAAACACACCCGAGTCACAGACAGAGCTTATTCCAACACATGGCGGCATGTTGAAGACTTCACTCTTCTCCTCAGAGTGCAGTCATAAATCGGTGGTCCTGGAAGCAGTGATTTTTCACACTTGCCTAGTTAACATCTGGACACTATTTTGAGAAAGGCAAAGTCTTCGCTGGTTTTTATTCATGCTCACACTGGCAACCTGCCATCCGATCAAAACGTGTGGCTCTGCGGCTTGGACATCAATAGCTGGATCTGAAGCAATGGTTTAATGAGATGAACACCAGCAGGCAAAGTTGCTGTTCCAGCATATACCTCCTCCTCAAATGATGAAATAATTATCAGTACAACCTGAACTGAAAACCTGAAAACTGCTAATCAGATGTCCAAGGATGAGCTCAGTCGGCAAGAGCTCCAGGCATGTGATCCGAAGATCGAGAGTTTGGATCCCACAAAGCTCGCAGGCTTTTTCCATAGTACCCTTAGACAATGCATTCCGCCCTCAACTGTCTCACGTTACCCACGTGTGAAAAAGGGGGACTTTGTGAGGTGAACTTTGAGATGAGAGCATGCGTCGTATGTGACTTCACCTTTTTGTGAAGACTCTCGGGAGACACCAAGTGGCACACTGAAATGGTGTGTCGGAGTGAAACGGGAGAAAGAGGTGGCCTACTATACGGAATATAGTACCCATGGGTAATATCTGTAAATCGCGAAAAGCGACTATATAAGCTCTTTAGAATTAATGGAGAGAGGGAAGCAGTAACCCATCCAACTAACCTGTGATAAGAACTTGGCCAGGTTGACATCTTTGATAGCTCTAAGGACCAATACGCTCTCATCTTCCTCAGGGTAGGCCAGTTTGAGGTTGCCAGCCGCTGTCCGACAGACTTGTACCGCTCTCCTGCCCATATCCCTTAGTGATGCTGGGAGGAGAGTAGCTCGGAGCAAAGGCGGTAGGTGGCCACGATCTTCCACCAGGCTACGGGCATCCACGACCCCATGGAGTAGAGCTGCTCTCTGCGATCATGGCCTAGTCTGGCACCATCATAGCAACCGTACGGAACAAGACCTGAGGGGGGATGAGTACAGAATCAAAAGTATACTTCATGGGTTATCACTGCGATCAAGGCATTTTCCCTGAGTAGTCATTGCAAGTGTTGGGAACGCAAGAGTCATAGCACAGAGGAAGAGTGGAGCTTGAGTCATGTTGATTGTTTGTACTGTAGTCATGACCTTGCCGGCCCTATTTTGTCCATGCGTTCCAAAAATGATGTCCATTGTATTCACTTTAATTTGCTGTGTGAAGCTGCAGAGTTAGCAGCTTTCAGGTACATCATGTTTGCTGCTAATGTTCAGTTCTACTGCACTCCTGAATGTGATGGACAGGCTGTTGCTCTAGCCAACCATCATCCTTCTCCACGCCCCCCCAGCCTGCTCTTCACTCTCATCTCTGTTTAGTTTTTGGGAAAGGTGGTCCAAGGACTGAATGCTTCAGAGTAAATGCAGATGCAAAATGGCAGTCAGTGCCTACCACACAATTCACTGAACACTTGCCCGAATACGAATCTGAGTTATTGCTGAAGTCCAACTATGACCAAAACCCTTCAACGAGTATTGAATAAAACAAAACCAGGAATGAACAAATACTTATTTCTTATCAAACGTGAGAGCCTGGCAGGGTGTTTCCAACAGGCCATATAAAATTTGTCCTTCCACCTGGTTCACATCCCTAAAATGCTCTAGCAGACATCTTCAAATCTCGACTCCCCTTTTTTTAAAATACCCAGCAGTTTTGGCCCACCATCCTAGGCATCCTGGCCCAGTTTGGATGAACAAGGGGGGTACTGTTGTATAAGGATCAGTTCCATCCGCTGCTCAAAACATGAATATTTCAGCATTCTATAAAACCAGAGCTTACCTTGAGGTTATTCAGCAATTCTGACGCCCAGCGTAGCCTGGGCCCATTGGAACGACATGTTACGGAACATGATGAACATGAACATGTCACATGTTGGGTTAAAGGCCATTTTCCACATTTCATCCTTTCAAACATGAATGTTTCAGCATTTCATGAATCCAGAGCTTACCTTGAGATTATCCGGCAGTTCTGATCGCCCAGCATAGCCTGGGTTCATGGTGATGAACATGGTACATGTCGGGTTGAGCGTCAGTTTCGTGCCCTCAAACATGAATGTCTTAGCATGTGTCGGATGGCTCGCTGGATGCTGTGACGCATGTTGAGCCCACCGAGAGGACCTCCAGCGAGATACGTTGAACTCACTAGCAGGCCCCGGGCCCCTGCTTGCCAGCCCTTGAAGAATTTACCCATGCCTTAAGGCAGGCCATCAGAGCATTAGACAACAAACTGTTGAAGACAACATGAATGAATGGAAATATCACTACCTGGATCTACATCAATACTAAGTTTCCCACCTTTTCAGCATTGCCTATAATGCATTCACTGAATTCGAAGGTGACCCTGAATATTTTAAGCAATAGTCACACATTACTAGTTGAAGACGAGAACGAATAGGCATTTGTTTTGTTCTAGAGGAACAACAGAATATGTAATATGACTCCATAAAAACATCAGAATAATGTGGCTTCTTAGTCCCTATGAACATGTGCATCGACTCCTCATTTTCTCATTTTATTTGTTTACCAGTTTAAGTTAACCTGTCATATTTTGTAGCAGACTGTTGTGGTTACACACCTGGATAAATGTTTCTTTGTTGTTGTTCCTGAATTGAATCCTCATCCGTCTAACATTCTTTCCTTGCAGTTGATGAAGTTATCATAGCTTTATTAGATGCAAACATCTTAACTGTTAGCCACAGCTTTGGCCATCCTATGCTGGTTTTCTGTCTTCCTGTCCCTGCCGACCCTCAGGTTCCACAAGTTCAGCTTCAAAAGGCTCCCATCAATGTCCTGTAAGAGCACAATTGACATGGTTCCTAGTACTGATTGTCAAGCTCGAAATCTTTGGTTGAGCACTAATTATGCTTGGAAGTGCTCTACTTGCAGCACCCAGTGCTCTTTGCAGGTGTCAACATGAGATTGATTTCCCCTACTCTACTCCAATATAGTAATTCACACCGTTCTGCAGGCACACCTCACATTAATACACTACTTTAATAAAAAAAAAAAAAAAAAAAAAAAAAAAAAACCACACAATCTTGCAAATATGAGATACAATCCCCCATTTCACTGAAAAACAAATTGTGAGGTATCCCAAGACTTTTCGTGCTCAGCAGAATAGAATATTAGAATGCTATTGCACACAGTTTCAGGCCATTTAACAGGTATGGAGTTTGTATAAGTGTTTGGACTGCTTTAGCCAGTGGTCTTTCAAGTACTAATTGCACAATTCTACACCCAACTCCGTATTGGCAATCCAGTATTTTTATTAGTCAGATCCCAACCACGTGGCCATCCATATTTTTTTCAATAACAGGCAAGTAATTTTTGTGCATAACAGGCGCTGTCAGGTACCACAACAGTCGAATACTTGCTCGAGTTGCTGCGTTTTAAGTAATCGCAGTACTTTTTTTAAGCGAATGTAAGGGTTTCGTGACCTTTGGAATTTTAGGTTTACATTCGCAATCCCTCTCATATACCGCGCGCTTTGGAGGCACACTGCCTCCTAACAACAAAAATGAAACCAACAACGCGTTGCTCGTTGCTTGTTGAAATGTCACCAGTCTCACGCGCAGACCCTCCGGTTTGCACACATGTCTGGTATTGCATCTCCTGGAAATATGCCCACACTCACTGCTAATCTTTTGTGTAAGGCACCCGATTGCAATTTCCTCGATCGAACTAATGCAATAGTACCCTAGCTGCTTATTTCCTGTTTAGATATACAGAGATATAGATCTAGGACGTGAGAATACAGAAAAACTCTTAAGCGTTTGGGGAATTCTTTAATTTGCGGGTTGAGAATATGAAGTAAACTACAGCAGGTTGACTTTCACTGGTTGATAAAGTCTTGACTCTGAATTTAGCTTTTCAATAACAAACTCGGCTACGCCTTTCATAGTTATTCAGCTATATTCAGAGTCGAATGTTCATTCTCCAGTACGTCTACCAGTTTGAAGGTATTCCTCAAGTACTTGCCACTTCAGTCCCCTCTCAGGACAGGCCGGGAATACCACGAGAATATTATAAAACGCCCAGGACCTTAGAGGGAACACAAGCCTATTTTTTAACCTTTCCTGAGAACAATTAGCGAAGCCAGCCACACATACGTAAATCAATCACAAACTTGTAACCATTTACCAACCTCCTGCAGACACACCTAAGATGAATACACTAGATGGCACACACATAATTCCTTTCAGATGAGTTATTTCTATCAGTTGGTTCTATAATACTCCCGCAATATTCATGTACACAAGCACATACAACGCTTCAACTTTTCTTCTCTCTTTCCATACTTAACTTATAAAATTGATAACTACATATAAAGTAGGCTCTGTATAAGGATACAGAAAATGCAGAAAGAGCAGTCTAGTAAGTTCATTCTTAGGCATTACAGAAAAAATTACTGACCATGCAGGCACGTATCATTGGGAACCAGCCAAAACTACAGATGATAAAGGTACACAGTATTGACACGACTGAAAAGACAGAGGATTTATAGATGTGAACAAAAACGAACGAATAGGTAACCGGTACCACGGAACATCATACATAGTGAATGTACATAGAATATTTAACAGCAATATATACAATATCCAGTAACTCTGATACATAAGCTAGATATTCCTGAAATATGTTACGCCTTATAAACATTACCTCTCAGGCATCCATCATGACCTTTATTTATATCGTGTCCTTCCAAGTTTTGTCACCCCCCCCCCACAGGTTTAGTCCAACCTTACCTCACCCTACCTCACTCTGTACAGCTTTCAAGGCACAATGCACTGCAAATAGCTTTGGCTACCACTTGGCAGTCACCGCAGGTCAGTCTTGCGACAAGTTGCTGTAAGGCATGCATAAATACTAGGAATCATACTTCAATCAGGTATTCGCAGTTCCCACTGGCATACCTAATAACATTTTACTCCACAAACTACATGGCCTAGCCAATTTCCGTAGAATTTTGAACTCATTCGACCTTAGAATTGAAGTCTGCGAGGCTTGTGTCTAGAGTCTTGAAGTCATCGCCGCACAGACACTGTTAGTATGATCACGAGCTGTCGTAATTACGCCTTGCGTCAGCAATATCCCTAACAATATGAGGCAGGCCTCAGAGGTCAATGAATTGGAAATTATTCACATTAAATCTTACATAGATGGCACGAGCATGTTTTTAAAACCTTTTATCCAAATTTGGAGTTTTCAAACTTATACTAATCCTCCTTATCTACAATCAATTGTTTTAGTCCATGACGTACAAGGGGACCAAAATGGATGTCACTATGAAATTATGCCGTAACTCACTGATTCTTTATTCCTCCATCCGTGGTATCCATTACAAGTTGAAAAAAGTATTGGATTGCTATCATGCTTTTGCCTTATATTCTACAATTCATGAATTTTTCCCCTGCATATCGGCTTAACAGTTTCTTGGTGTGACAGAGTTTTTTGTTACATTTTACAGAATAGAGCAGGTATTGTCCCCCTCCTGAGGTCACATAGATTTCACATGATAATAGTTCTCCCTCTTTCTAGCATTTCATCGACCAAATTATTTTGGAGATGATTTTCTATTATACTAAATCAAAAGAAGCATAATCATCAGAGTCATGCACCACCCCCATCGTCCTCAAATACTTTACAAAGTGCACATTTCCTGTTCCAGTAGTGAATCTCCCTTGAATTTCTTCCCCTTTATGTGAATATCTGTACGCTGATTGCAGTTTTATCTATTCCCCAGATATTAAACAATTTGGTGTAACTAGTATGACCTGTCCCTCCTCATCACAGGAGACAAAAGTGACAAAAAGACAAGCGTAGACTGTGAATCAATAATAACAAAATAAATATCAATCACAACATGCAACCTTAGCCACTCCTTACATACTTATCTGGAGACCAGCAGGTGGGTTTAATGGTGACGAAGATACAAAGTTCTCAACTGCCTGATCAGTCTCGACAAAAATTCTGTTGCAGCAATTAAGTGATGATTTACTACATAAGATCATCTGATGAATAGAGTTTATAACATTCAAGTTACATACGTGCCTTCTGATCCTTTGATATTGATCTGATTGTTGATGGACCATGAATTTCCTCACCATCGCCTTTTCTGCCCTTTTTATGGAATAATTGCCCGGTCACAGGGATCAAACCGTTTCTGGATACTGCCCACATTGTCAGCTGCAAATCCCAACCAGGACACGAACGACGCATTTCTCTTTGGCGGCACCCTAAAAATATGGGCGTTATCACCACACAGAAGGCAACTTGTAAATTACCTCCCCCTCGTTTGTCCCTGCTCCAATCCCCTTTGCTGAGCACTAGCAAAATGCAACGTACCATTTTTTAAGTCATCCGACCGGAATCCAACCCTGGTCTCCCGGGTTGATGGCTGAACGCTCTATTACTTGTGCCAACACTCAGTTAAGAATGATAAAATAGGCAGCAAGTACCTTTACCATCCCAACCTGATAGAGGTGAGCGAAAAACTTAGGCCACTTTGAAGCTCCATTCAGCCCTTTGAAATATTTAGAAAAAATTGGCTTTTATGATATTCAAAATGAATGCCATCATTCGATACCTCATCTACATAGACGTCAGTCAAAATCAGCACTCAACATTATTTCTATTCTGGGAAAATGGTGTCATTCAGCATATTTTCAAAAATGCCGGCTGGCCGTAAAATGTATTCGTTTCGCCACGACATAATTAACAAAAATCACAAATTTTGACCTAATCTATCGTTTCAAATGTATTTTCTTTTTTTTCAATTTCCAGTTTTTATATCAGTCAATCCAATAGTTACTACCATTTGGTAAGCTCTGGCTGTAGGGGAGGACATGAAACAACATTGTATGAAAGCTTTAATCACAATGCGACGATCATAATTCAAACTATGGCTACTCACCTTACTCGGTCAGTTATGCGATCACCAATCGGCCGAGTTTCCTAAAACCAGGTACTCATCCCATAGGGTATTTCATTGTTGATCATTTGAAACGTTCACTATCTTTACTATCTCCCCGTTGAGTAGTACCTCAGCTGACTGATCCAGTAAACTCAAGTTTTACTTTATACCTCAGGTCTCCCAAACGGGCACTACATCTCGAGCTTGAGACGTTTTTAGGAGAAGATAAACTGATAAATATTGATATGGTAAAAACAAATGAATAAAGTTGTGTCACTGACACTCCGATGCAGGTTAAATATACCCATCCTACCTTAGTGATTTGCGCACAGGGCACATCATGGTGGGTCTCAACCACACAATCTTTGACCACAAGCCTGAGCCCGCTGATCGATATCATATCTAAGCTCTCATTTATAACCTTAGACTATTAGCATGCTGAATTCAATCAGGACTGCTTCACCTAACCTTCATTTTGTTTACAGGAGTGGCAATAATGATTTCTCCATGAGTTCAGTAATGCAAAAGTACCTGATTGGTTGAGGGGGTGAAATTTGAAGATTGGAATTTAGTCCCACACTGACAACAGGATGAAGGTTTGATTATTCACGTGACGAACCATTGCAAAAAGCAGCTCGAATATAACATTAGTAACGTACAAAGCAGTATATTACCTGAAATTCGAGATTACCTGAATATTCCGCCAAAACGCTCTGGCTTATGAATTAGGGAATGAATACTTCTGGCATATTGTACCCTCACCCGCCCAATGCACTATCCAGTATCTGGCAGTAAAAATCAAGGTTGGCCACCCCACCCTCTTCTTGTTTTGCCAGGCCTTAGAGTCTAGTAATCGAGTGTCTTTGTAAAAGTTGTGATATGCATTGGGGCGTAGTTGCTGAGCAACCCATTTGGGGTATTTGATTAATAGTAAATTTTTTATGATTGTAATTTGACTCCTCCTAAGCTGTTTCTTTCTCTCTCATATTATCGATTCTCTCCCAGCTGTGAGTGGGCATGCCTATAGACCTACCATTTACATCAATACCTTGAGAGCTCCCAGGGACCGCTCGCACCCTTGGTCCAGCTTGCCTCTACAAGGTCACAATGGTCCTTCAAGTTGTTGTTACTGACTTCAAGATATTTCTGGAGGTGAGAAGAGAAATTATATAGTCTGGAGCAGTCATCACTCCCAGCAGGAATGTCGTGGATGTCATTCTGTCGTTGACGAATTAGATGCTCAGACGAGCACAAATTCTTGAGAGCATAACATAACATGACATCCGCATGCTTTGCTTATAGAGTTCTTTCCAACGCGTAACATCTCAAACGCACTACCAATTCCCCCCATCACAGGTTCTCCGCCACCCATATTTTTTGTCCGGTGGTGTGACTGGATGCCGGGGTTAAAGTACACCGGCTGGGGGAGGGATGGGCTGGTGGGAGGGGGTAGAGGGGATGGGATCTTCGCCTCCCATTAGGAAAATTTGCTTTTGTGAGATGGGATAGATGCAGAAGGGCCCACTGTATATTTAAGTGCTATCATGTTTTTCGGCAAATATCTCCAAGATATCTCTAGTTAGTGTTGTTTATTTGGTTCTTGCTTCCTTTTGTCCGGGTGGTCAAGATTTTTGTCGGGTGCAACTTTTTTGTCCGGGTGGTAAAGTGTCTTTCAAATTTCGTCCGGGTGACTCCCCCTGACAAAATGTGTAGTGGAGAACACTGCAATCACCGGAACTGGTAACAACTCTCCGACAACCCGGAGAGTATAAGTTGCTGCATTATAGGCACAGTTGTACTCAAATCCTCAAGGTCCCCACTTTTCACCTGAGTGCGGTGAGGTAACGGAGACAAAGTACCTTGCCCAGGGGTACACTTTCTGGTCATTGGAAGTCGAGCTAGCAACCCTTTCGATCCCCAGTCTAAGCTCTATCAACCAAGCTATTTGATGCTTCCTGAAGCATAGAGTTTTCATACATACAGCTTAACTGACCCAGACAACAATGTGACAATATATTTGAAAAACATTATTTTGCAAAGTACTTCCGTTGAATACATAGGCCAAAGACCTAAGGCCATGGTTCCTTATTGCTATGGCCACTCTCAGTCCAGGAATATGAGGTCACACACGGACACATGCCAGCCACTCGAGCACCCATTTGTGTCATGGGGAGGGGCAAGCATAGGCGGCCACGCCCTCCTTAGAGACCTTCCTGACGCGGGGCTATAAGAACCTCCTCTACCTGGAGTAAACCACTTCTCCACATCCCCCCTCCCCGGCCCCCCACATGTAAAAAGATATTAGGTATCATTTTTTTTGGATACAAAGCTCTTGAATGCGTCCGTGCCATTGGTAAAAACCTGTACTGCGAAGCTTAACAATACTGAATTTTACACACCAGGACATACCACCTCATAGAATTGAACGAATACAGAAGTTGTAGATTGTGATAGAAACAGGAGCGCAAATGCTGGTTAGACAGACTATCTGGATAAGACGTAGACGCCAGAACTGCTACAACAGTAATGAAGGTGCCTACCATTTGTTGCATTTTACAAACAGAAATTAGAACAGCCTATCACTCGTAAATGAGGGTGGTTATTTCTGAAGCAAAACACTTTAAAAGTGAAGACCTTGGAAAGTCAATATAGTAATGTTCCTTCTGTAGTGTACAAGAATTCAGTTAATTTTGAAAGACTAAAAGGGACAATTCTCAAGATTTGTGGCAAACGCTACACGTTAGACGTGAGAAAAAGTCCTTTGACAAAGTGTGATCAACGAGTAGAGTATGGTCTCCTGCAAGTTGTCGTTTTGTCTAAGAGGGTGAATGCCTTTAAGAACAACACCTCAATTTTTAATGGGCAGATTCTCGGTTATGTTTTTTCCAGTGCTTTCATCGGAGAGTGTCTCTGCGTATAATAACCAGAAAGCCAAAAGGCTTAGTCGTTCCTTGACTCTTTCTGACAACCTATAGCGAGACTCAAGGACAAACGGGAGATTGTACCCGCTCATTGTGGGAAACATAACGTCTCACAAATTTTCCATTGTGTGAACCAACCAATAGGGTTCTATACTATTGATAAGTCAGCTACACACTAATTTCAAGGATTTCAGACTTTAACTCTGGTGACCTCATAAGCAAGAGGGTCAGGCAACTCACTCGGGAACACACATACCAAGTGAGCGAGCTTCATCCATCAAGGTGGGGTGGAGTACGTGTTTACAAGCAAACAAAATTGGCCAAATTATGACTTTTCACAAATTTACTTTTTCTTACCAAAATCACCCCCGACCTATACCAAAAACAATAGGGTTCTCTGTACGCCCAGTAGAAGAGACACACCAAATTTGAACCGATCAGACCAACCATTCTGGGCTTCATCGTGTTCACAGGGTTTTCAGCCTTTGACCTCTGGTGACCTCAGATGACCTCTGACCTGACCCCAAAACATTGGGCTCATAATCGCTATGGGGAACACACATCCACAAGTAGGCGCTTCATCCATCCATGTGGTGTCAGTTAATTGGGCCACAACCAAAATTGGCCGAATTTTGACTTTTCAATTTTTCTATTTTGAAACCAAAATTCCCCCCGAACTTATATACCAAAAACAATATGGTTCTGTACTCCCCATAAGGAGCTCACCCGCAAATTTGGAACCTATCCACCACCATTTCTGACTTATTTGTTCACAGGTCCCCCATCGTTGTACCTCTTGTGACCTCAGATGACCTCTGACCTGACCCCAAACAATCGTGTCATGTACTCATCATGGGGACCACACATACCAGTATGATCTTCCACATCCAGGTGGGGTCGAGTTAACGTGTTCACAAGCCAAATTGTGCCAAATTATGGACTTTTCCAACGATTTTTTATTTTGACCAAAATTCACCCTGCCACTACTAAAACAATAGGGCTCCTGTACTCCCCCACGACGCTACATCACCAAATTTGAAACCCCCCCCAAAATCCAGCCAACCTTCTGGATTAAAATCGTGTCACAAGGTTTTCACAGACTTTGACCTCTTGTGACCTCAGATGACCTCTGACCTGACCTAAAACATAGGGTTCATTTTACCTCATCATGGGGAACCACATACCAAGTAGAGCCTCATCCTCCGATGTGGGTCGAGTTATCGGTCACAGCCAAAAAATTGGCCAAATTATTGACTTTTTCAAAAATTTTCTATTTTTTTGACCAAAATTCAACCCGACCCATACCCAAAATAATAGGGTTCTGTACTCCCCATAAGAAAGCTACAACACCAATTTGACCCGATCAGACCCCCATTCTGAACTTATCGTGTTCACACATGTCTTTCAGCCTTTGAGACCTCTGGTGACCTAATGAACTCTGCACCTGACCCTAACAATAGGGTTCATGTCTCATCATGGGGAACACACATACCAAGTATGAGCCTCATCCATCCAGGGGGGTCGAGTTATCCGTGTTAACAGCCAAAAATTGGCCAAATTATTGACTTTTCACAAATTTTCCATTTTTGACCAAAATTCACCCCCGACCCATACGAAAAACAATAGGGCTCTGTACTCCCCATAAGAAAGCTACAAACCGAATTTGAACCTGATCAGACCATACGTTCTGGACTTATCGTGTTACAAGGTTTTAGACTTTGACCTCTGTGACCTCAGATGAACTCTTGACCGACCCAAAAACAATAGGGTTTCATGTATCATCATGGGGAACACACATACCAAGTATGGCCTCATCCATCCAGGTGGGGTCGAGTTATCGTGTTCACCAAGCCAAAATTGGCTAATTTATTGACTTTTCACAAATGATCTATTTTAGACAAAATTCACCCCCGAACCCATACCAAAAACAATAGGGCTCGACTCCCCATTAAGAAAGCTACAAACGAATTTGAAAACCCGATCGACCAGCTCATCTGGACTTATCGTGTTCACAAGGTTTTCAGACTTTGACCTCTGGTGACCTCAGATGACCTCTGACCTGGACCCCAAAACAATCGGGTTCATGTACTCATCCATGGGGAACACACATACCAATATGAGCTCATCCATCCAGGTGGGGTCAAGTTATGTGTTCACAAGCCAGGCGTCACACACATACACACACATACCTGTGAGGGCGCCAAAGGGGACGCACAAACGGGACATTGATCTTGCACCTATGGAAATGGGGACATAACAGTGCAAAACATACATAGGGGTACACCTACCATCAAGTATTCATTTGAGCAGTTTTAAGGAAACACAGGAACCGGGGATATCCCCCATTCCGTTTTTTGTGGGGCGTTTTCCAATGGAAACGGGGACAAACAAACTGGGGATATCCCGGTTCGCGGCGTATCCCCAGGTACGTGGAAAGGATTCCAGTGTGTGTCCCGTTTTACTGGATCCACACAGCACACAACACACACACATACATACAAAACACATACACACACATGGCATGACTGCATTAGATTCTCCGACTTGTCAAGGAATAAAAAATTACTCCTTCATGACCTTTTCACGATAAAGAAAACCTAAACCTGAATTATGTTCATTTAACATATCTGCTGGCGTAAGATTGGTTCCCCAAACATCTCAATGGCTAGGAGAGAGGACACATACAAAGTTAGGACTGTGGGTGATGGGATTGTTGCTCAACTTTAGGTCAGTTAACACAAACATATTGGCCCATTTTCTGTGAATGTGATGTTGAGGATCAATTTTGCTGATGTAAGCTAACTACCTAACTTTAGCAAGGCGCTACTAGATGACTTTTTTTTTAGGGCGCAAGACGAGCAACGGCTTAAACCTTAGGAGGCCCGAGTGAGAATTGTGAGATCTATGAAAGAGTAGTGAGAGACGGTTGTTGTTCTAGACGTGATGAGCTGAAGGTTGTAGGAAGAAGGGAAAGCAGACGGAGCCAAGCATTCCAAAGGTGGGAGGTTCTGATAAGGAATGAGGAAAGTATGCGAAACAGAGCGGGCTTTTTTTAAGCTGAACAAATGAACAAATTGACCATCAACGATCTTACCTTGGCTTTGCAGGGTAGATCTTACTAGCGAATGGTACCACCTCTTATGAGCACGAACATCCCGACAATCTCCTGCTGATCAGTGAAGTCCAGTCAGCGATAACCCTCGAAACATTTTGGAGATGAGGCTGTACTCTGAGAGGGTCCTTGGTCTCTGAGAGGTCTCAAGCAGTGCATCGTTGGAAGGAAGAAGACTCTGTATCAACAACGAGGGAGGGTTGATTCTTAGCGTCCAGAAACAGAGGAACAAACAAATATCTTTATTGTAGTGTCAATGTTGGAGAACACTCCAGAATACCAGGGCGCCTCCCCCAATACTCTTTGCAGGTGAGAAACCAGCGTCTTTCCTACTGAACAAACTGCTGTTGTGTCCGTCCCTCAATGAATGATTCCCCACGGAGAACAATCCAATAATGAAGGCAGTGAATGAATAGCAAAGGATGAACTCGAAGACAAAAATAAACTAGCCGACTGGTTACCTGGGAAGTAGAGTCGTTTCCTCTCCAGATAATGGTTCCAATCCTCTGTATCTCCTCCAGGAGAACGTTAGATTCCTGCAGTCTATCAGCTGTTAGGTTGACCTGTACATGTCAGAGCATGGGTGTCCTTAACCTGAAGGAAAAAAAATTGGACACATTTATAGAGTTCCGCAATTTCCCATACTGAGGCATCCCAACCCCTAAAACTGCCCAGGAACGAGTGTCAAAATTTGTTAGGACTGACCGAATGAAAGTAACGAAAGTCCCGGGGACCCTTGGGCTTGAACGCTGATGGCAACCCTTGATCGGTACCAGAAAAACTGGGCCTACTCTGGCAAAATGAGTTCGGTGCCACACCATTCCAAACCACTGGCAGTGATGATTAATTCATTTCCTGCACAATGCAAAATGTCATTATGACATTAAGCCACAGTTGAAAATTGGTTTCCTGCTTAAGACACTTGTCAATTGTACAAAGTATCCAATACCGGAGAGAGTGAGTCATGAGATTATCATACACTGACCCACCCTCAGTCACTAGTTTACTACTGTGATAACCCTAAGTCATGAGCTATCATACATTGACACACCCTCAGTCACTTAGTTTACTTACAGTACCAATACCCCGAAGAGGCTGAGCCGTGCAGATTATCATACATTGACACACCTCAGTCACTTAGTTTACTTACAGTCCCAATACCGGAGAGGGTGAGCCATAAAATTATCATACATTGACACACCTCAGGTCATTAGTTACTTACAAGTCCAATACCCCGGAGGGTGAGTCATAAAATTATTACAGGGACAACCCAGTCATCAGTTTACTTAAAGTCCATTGAAAATCACCATTAGTAAGCCAGCCTCTGCCATCAATTTTTATATGATCTTATACAAAATGCACACACCCCGAATCAGTTTGTGATGACCATTCAACGGGAAGTGACACAAATGGAAGTCACTTTTGAATCTGACAATGACCCACACACAGTTTGGACTGGGGGTGTGAGGTATCGGGGTTATGTATGTGTATGTCATAGAATGACAAGTGCATAATACACAGTTTACAAGGTAGTAATTCACTTTCTATTGCATTGCAAGTTAGTATCAAGTTAAACAAACAATTCTGCCGAAGTTACAGAGACAAACCCAAAACGTGATGCTCCAAGTATTTCAAAAACCTAAATCCTCAAATTTCTTGTTCCAAAACTCAATCTTATTTTGTGTGCTATCTACATCAATTTCATGAGTTCAATGATGTCGCAAAGGGACCGAAGTTGCCAGGGCAAGAAATGAGTTTCGCTAATAAGCATTTGCTGATTTTCCAATCCCTCCATAGTGGAAAGTGCAGTTGATATTTCCTGGAAATCCAGAACGCTGTAACGGACAGATCTATTACCGTAAATTTTCACACCATTTAGATCCCAATTTCTTCAATCTCAATCATGATCAAAGTTTCAAAAATTGTTGGTGGGTTTGCAATTAACTTCGTCCTACACGTTTGACATCACAAAAATTTAATACAGAGGTGGATCTCATTTTTCAGTTTGAGTGTTGGATTCTGCGGATAACATTATCAGAATGAAAAGTTCCTTGTTTCGAAGAACTTGTTCTGCTTCCAAAGGAGTAGATAAGTATCCACGAATGGATAATTTCTCTGAAGCTCTAGCATCCCCAACACAGATAACTAACACATATTGGAACTCACGCCTTCCAGTCATGATGTCCCTCCAGTAGTTATCGACGATGCCAAACTTTCTCCCTTCTTCGGCATTTGCGCCATGATTGTCCTCAGAGCTGAGATTGGTTTCCAGGTTAGCCACGTAGCCCTGGCGCATCAACCACTGCATCAAGGTATCCTGCATCGTCAATAGGTTCTCCTCCCAACCTACAAAACAAAAATGATCGGACAATTTTTGTGCTCGTCACAAGAGGCATCAAAGAAAGTACTTATGGAACGTATATGTAGATACTCATTGCAAAGAGTATTCGCAATTAACAAATATGTAGACAGGAATATCAGTAAGTCAGAGATGCCCAAAATATCACTCATGGAGTTTCATTTTGTGCATTGATATATCTTCATACAAAAAAATACAAAAGCATAAGCCTAACTTGGTATCCCTCATTTTCGGAATGTCTCTCCCAGACTCGGTGCACCATGATACTAAAATGCCAAGGAATAATCGAGCAAGAAAGTTCACAGATAGTGCGCCTTTTGTCATTGCCCTTAAACACTCGAAAGTGTGATAAATTCAGCACTGCGGGTTCAGGAACTGGACGTGGTTAGACTGTAGACAAAATGTAGCAAAATGTGTTACACCGTAAACACCAGACTCATGCACCCACAAAGTCTCAGAAAGCTGGTTTCTACAGCTACCAAGGTTACAAATTGCTGCAATGTGGTAATGCCCATGTCCCATCCTGAAATCAGAATTAGTCCAAAAAAGGTAGGACATGCTAACTGGAATCTTGTTCGATGACATCATGATTACCAGTTTGGGGCAGGAATAATGGTGAATTTATGTATGTTGTGGCAGATTGATGTAAGAAAAAGGAATACTACTTGAAGTCAATACAGTCTGTGCATTGACAGCTTGATGATGGAAAGACGGAGATCAAAGACACTGAATGTGTTATAAAAGTTATATGCCTGACAGATGTACAATATATATCGATTTATACATGATTTTGCATGAACAAAAACAGATATAAGCGGTGATTGAGGAGATCAGTAGATGTCAACAACATATTTTACCTTCATCTAAAATTAGAGTCACTGAATAGACATAGGGATAAAAGATAAACATATAATACCACCAACAAAAGTATATGAGGAATTGAAGCAACAAACCACACACTATATTCTCCCCTCCCCAAAAAATATGGTATCCAACTACTAAAAAATTGGTTAGTTATTATTAATATTCAAAGAAATTTTCCCTCTTGAGTATTGCAGCTATGTCTACCATCTTACAATAAATTGCAATGTGACCAAGGATAGAATGAGAGTGCTAATCCTTGCTAACTGTATTCAAGCCACCAAGTTTCTCGCCTATCCAGTGAGATCGTTCGATTCCGCGCAATATTTCCATGTCAGCGTCTGCGCCGTCAGTCATCAGTGTTAGACGCCCCCCGCGCACCACCAGGAGAAGGCGGTGAGCGATTATCACATCACCCGCAATTGTCTTTTGGTACGTACAGTCTTGTCACCATTGACCCCAGCCCCTACCATTCTTTTGATGCTTTCCGCATTCTATATCCTTATTTATACATCGATTCACTCCAATGCCCGCCCGCTGAAGATTACGTTATAACATATACCGTCCTCCAGATGGAAGTAAGTAAAAGTAGCATACTATTAAATATGATATATGCCCCAATTTTTTAAAACTTTTGGGAATAGTGCCCCTCAATTGGCCTCTTTCTTAGTTGTTGGGACTGTAGCCCTACTCTATTTCCCCTGGGAGCATCATCAACAATGGCATGTTTCTAAGCCTTTGCGTACTGATACCGATCAAAAATCAAACATGGTGGCAACCATGGCCCTAACCAAGCAACAGACCATGGTGAGCGCGGGGGGGCCACTGACCTATAAATTTAACTTCGACTGGAGACGACCTCCTGTAATGAAGTAAACCCGGAAGAGTGTGGTCGCCCGCATTGGTGACACCAAAATTTACCTCCCGGGGACCTGTGTACATTGACTTAGTGTGTAATTCGAAGAAAAAAATTGCAACCCAGACCATTGTGAGCGGAGAGAGGGGGGCGAGAACCACTGACCTATAAATTAACTGGACCGGAGGCGACCTCCTTGTAATGAAGTACCGGAAAGTTGTGTCGCCGCCATTTTGTGACACCCCAAATTACCTCCAGAGACTTGTTTAATGTTTAGTGTGTAATTCGAAAAAAAAATTGTTAGCGAAAATTTTGATACCTCTAAGATTTTGGTTTGTTTTAATTAATGCATCTTGAAAATATTTCAATAAATTTACTGGGAAGTGTATGACTTTCTGTTTTAGTGGAAACTCAGGAAAACGAAGGTACTCCAAAACACATATCGCGTGTTAGGTAGGAGAGGAAAAGGGCTAATGTTAACCAAAGTAGCCTAGCCTAGGCCTAGTGTGCTATGATCGGCCAACACATATACTCATAGCAGTAGCAGCATTGCGGGATTATCATAGACTTTGGGGTTAGTGTGGCAAACAATGTATGAATGGGCTGATGGTTTGCCTAGTTAAGAGCGGCGAACATTTTGCTAAATCGCGAAGTTATTGTTACTGTAATAGTGACTGACTGACTAAGTCAGGCCAAAACTTTGGGTTGTTGATGTCATTCAAGAAGTTGCATGAAAAGGGCCTAGGCCTTAGCCTAGTTAAGATCTGTGACAGACCTACAGCTGGCTACAGATTGTCATGTGTTGTCTATAGTCTTAGTTAAAAATTAAAACAGAATCGTTGTTTCAGTCGGTTTAGGCCCATGTGTTAAAGCTTCATCGAGCATTAATTTGGAACGAACCAAGCCGTCCAGTCTTATTATTGGGCACCTGGATACATGAAATTATTCATTGTTTAGGGATTAGAGTCTAGCCTGGGGTGTGTGGGGTGACGGTCAGATGTGATCCCAAATCCTAGTTATCGTACAAAGACACTAACTTGAAACCTACCGTAACCCTAAACGTCAATAATTCTTGACCCCATCCCAATCCCACACTAATATCATCCAGGTACACATGAGTATACATTTTCTGTCTTGACGCCTGGTGGTGGGTGAAGGAATATTGTCCTGGTTCGTGGGAGTGTCACCATTCAATGCCGTCCGAGGTTGCGACATGATGTTGATATAGGCCTCGGAGCCTACATTACTCCTACAAAATCCTAGGAAAAATCAAGAAGTGAAATTTTGTTGTGTTTTTTGA